>OX451736.1:971030055-972230055 GCA_948472305.1 Vicia faba | reverse complement strand
TATGGTTGACTCCCTAGCAGAGTCACCAGCTGTTGCGACTGGATTTAAAATCAGAGTCGCCACTACTAGTTTTTATCCTAATGAAGGGCATCTAATAGGAAACCCTAAATTGTAAAACAGAGATTCTAAGTTTCAGACCTCTTTAGACGAAAAGAAGGTGTTAGGCACCTTTCATCTATCTTATTCTTAAGGATACTAGGTTTAGGTTTAGGTTTTAGGTAAGACAGGGTTTTAATTTTTTTATAGGGGAACTCACCATGATTTTAATCGTAAGCCTATGTATCCTCTTATGAGGAATCAGAGTCCTAATTCGTAGTTCGTATGGGTTTGTGTTTTTTAGGGGTTGCAAAAGTACTTTGAATCACCTTGCATTTTGACTGGGTGTAGAGATTGCGGAATTTTTGGACTAAATGCGTGATTAGTCAAAATATATTTGGAACCCTTTTGTAAAAATTGATTGTTTCTATTAGTTTATTGCGAAAAAGAATTGGATGTTTGTTGATATTTTTTATAATATTAATTGCAAAAATTCTTAAGTAATGCATGACTAAAATGTTTCAATGCAAGGTAATATAAAAAAAATATATACATGAGTTTCTAAATAAAATAATTATTTAAATGATAATAAAAATAATAATATGATAATAAATAAATAAATGTGAAAAATAAGAATTTAAGAAAATAAAGTATAAAAATTAAATATAATAATTATAGAAAGGAAAAAAGTAATAATAATAAAAGAATAAAAAAATAGAATAAAAAAATAGAATAATTAAATAAAAAAATTAATTAATTAATTCTCAGGGGGGGTGCGTTTTATGTTGAGTAGTAAAAGAGATGGGGTGTAAAAGGACAGGGCCTGAATTCAGATATTGAATTCAGGCCCAATTAGCCTAAGGGTGTATTTGCGAACTAGTTAGCAGAACAGGGGGTGTGACGAAGGAATTGGGCTCGGCCTAAAACAAATTTTTGGAGTGCCTGAGTGATCACGTGTTGGAGGTGCGTTGAGCTTACGGTAGACTTGGTCTTATGGCCGTCTGATGAGGATCTAACGGACTAAAACGAAGGTGCAGGTTATTACGGTGAATCGTGCGCGCATTGGATCATTATAGAACATAAAACAAATATCTTACATTTTGTTCTTCATTTCTGTTTTACAGATTCGTTCTCTCTCTCTCTCTCTCTCTCTCTCTCTCTCTCTCTCTCTCTCTCTCTCTCTCTCTCTCTCTCTCTCTCTCTCTCTCTCTCTCTCTCTCTCTCTCTTATTCAACAGAAACCCCTAGCCCTCCTTCAACCCTAACTCTAAAACAGTAACACCGTGGCGGCGCCTCACTGAGTCTCCCTTCCAAATCCGATTACAAACCCAACCCACATAATAAAAAAACAATGAAGCTGATTTATTTACCCCTTTTCAATTTTGCTTTCCATCTTCCGAGCTTCTGGATTTCGATGCTAATCCCCCTTCTTCCTCTTATTCTCAGGTTCAGGTGATGGTAGCGGCATAAGATTGAACGACAGCAACGTGATTACATGATTAGGGTTTCAGATGTTGAAACCCTAATCACTTCTTGCTTCGACGCGAGATATGGTTTGCCTCTTCGTGTTCTTCGTCAACTTTTGTTCTTCAAATTCCCTCCGCCTCTATATTCCAGTCTCCTCCATTTTCTGTTAATTTGTTTCATTATTTATAGGGTTAGTCTCAGGCTTTTACAAATTATCATTACAAATTTGTCTTGGCTTAGATTAGGGATTTATAGAACAAAATCAGGGATTCAAAATTATTGTAAATGATTTTGATTTGAGATTTATTGTATTCTGTATATTTTGTTTTAATTGTGAAAGATTTGATTTAGTGTTGATTTAGTATTGTTTTAGGTTTGATTTTGCATTAGTTTATGTTAACAATTCTGGTCTTGGATTGTATTGGTTCTGTATAATCCTGAAATAAGAGAAAATGTTGATTCAAGATTTGATTTGCAAAAAAAATTAGATTTGATTTGATTTGTAAGAACACTATGATTTGTACAGTACTAGTTAAAAGCACGCGCAAATTCTGCTTACAAATTGATACAACATTGGTTTTCAAGCAATGGGCCCAACGTTTCTTACTTGAATTGGGCTTTTACTGTAAAAAGTGTTTTTCTATCCACAACTTTTTATTACATCAAACATCATTTTTTTAAAATAAAAATCCAGTCTGGGCCCTTTAAGCTGTAATGCAAAAAATATTATCTATCTATTAATTTTTGTTTTGACCAACCCTTGTCTCCATACGAATTGGGCCCCAACAACCTTCTCTTTCTGGCCCAACAAAAATTACATTTTCAAAAAAAACTCTTAATTAAATATATAAAAATAGAACACTTTACTAAAAATAACTTGTAAGGTAAATCTCCTAACAGACACAAAAACAATAAGAATCAAAATAGCTCTTTTCCTTCAAAAATGCCAAATGGGCCAACTTTTAATGGGCCCGTAGAATAACTAATCAAGGCAATGTTCTATATTTTTCCTTTGAAATAACACAATAATGAAAGCATCCAATGAACCCAGTCCATATCTATTAGGATTTCAAAAAACATGTTGTGCACACCCCCTCTTTTTAATGACCAACAAAAATGGAAATGGGCCAAATGAAATGGGCTTGTATATTGCAATTTCAACTTCTTCTTCTTATTAACAACAACAAAACTTAAATGGACTTAATAATAATTAAACTTAATAATTTTTTCTGCAATAACTTTCCATACTCAAATCTCATGGGCCATTGGCCAACATGCTTCGTAAATGGGCCTACAGATACATGGGTCTTTCTGATTTAGAAAGCCCCACTCTCCTGAATTAAAATACACCCCCTGGTTGACTTGGATTTAAGAATGAACCATTAGATATTGCTGGACCATCCTTAATTAAAACATTTTTCTTGTATTTTTAATCTTGAAAATACGATCATAAATGTAGGCAAATTTGGGGTACGACAGCTGTTAGCTTGGGAAAGTGAACGCCCCCTTGTTTAAACTCAGAATTGATACACTCGACAAGGATACGCTCGCGGGGAGCAGTGAGTAGAGTGTACTCAGTAAAACGGTCGGCTGGGCCTTTTTGCTCGCAAGAGTCGCAAGGACTCTCATCTCTTTTCTTTTTTCCGCCCCGTCAAGGAGGCACAAAGTCATCATACTTCAGGGCCCTGGTCCCCTCACGGCTCCTGGAGTCGCGAGTGCTGCCGGCAGACTCTTTCTCCTCATAGATGATGTAGGACCGAGCCTTGTAAAGGAGCTTAGAGAACGACGGAGGAGTCTCGATGCCGACTGCCTTTCTAAAATCGCCAGGACATAGCCCTTTCTAGAGCAGATACCTTTTCATATGGTTAATCGTGGGGACTTGAATGGCCTCACAATTGAAGCGCTCAATGTATGCTCTGAGGGGTTTATCGTTCCCCTTAATGATTGCCTCAAAAGATGCTTCAATCTTCGGATGTCGCTGGGAGGCGGTGAAATTCCTGGTGAACTGAGTCTTCAGGTCCCTCTAGGAGGTGACTGAATCTAGGGCGAGGCTTTTGTACCATGCCACGGAACTCTTCCTTAGAGTCGTGGGAAACAATTTGCACTTATTTTCACCCCAATGTTGCAGTAGTTAAGGATCACATCGAATCTCTCGATGTGATTGTCGGGGTCCGTCACACTGTTGTAGGCCGCCAAAGGTGGTGGCTTCTCCATGCCGACGGGGGAGAGGAGTTTCCATAGTTTCCTGAGTGAATGGACTGTGGGGGTCATCCTCGTCACTTCGTTCGAGTGAGCGTGATGTGGAAGAATCGAACCAGGGGCCCCTATGGCGTGGTGAATTTCTTGGACTGCTGTGTTTTCCTGGGTACGCACCGGCCTTGTTCCTCTTAGGAACTAGGGATCCTTTCTCTTTGTATGGTGGAGTGCGATCACGCTTCTTGATGATCTCGGGTTGCGGTCTTTCCACTCGAGGAGGGAGGCCAGTTGGTCGCGAAGAGGGGCTTCGAGACTCATTCCCTGGATGTCTCTGCGTGGGAGAACAGGAATGGGCATTTTACCGTCGCAGGGTCGGGCTGCAGGATCGTCAGCCCTTCTCTAGCGCTCCGATGAGCTCGTTCTGTTAAGAGATCAGATAGTTGGTCTGATTGATGGTCACGAACAGGGACACGATAATGGGATCAACATTGGGCGGCACCAAGATTTCCTGATACATTGGGTGCTCCTTGAATTATCGTTGAGGGTTGTTGAGGGGATGCTCTCGAGTCTAGGAGGCAGTGTCTCTGTCTCGGGGGCCACCTCGATCGTGACCAATCACTTCATTGTTGTTGTTATTGCCGTCGTCGATGAAGTGAACAGTCTCGTCACCGTTATCGTTATTGTTTTACTGGTTGGATATGATGATTGATATGTATCATTAATTTTGCTTTATTCTTTATTATAAGAAGACGGGGAAGTAAAGGGTTCCCACTGATGACGCCACTGATCATACCTAGATCAGAATGATCAGAATGATCTTCAATGGCCGATAACACTTGGACTTCTGCGGTTATTGAAGTGAATTAGGGGGTACCTGCAAGACACTCTGATATCAAAGTAAGGTTCAGAGAGAGAGAGTGTAAGTATAGAGTGAGTAGATAATGTGTACTTGACCCTCTAGTGAAAGAGGATATTTATAGCCCCCAACGTTGGACCAAGTTCCCCAATTGGGTCGGATGCCCAGGCCCAAAATAAAGATTGCCAAGATCCTATGTGGGTAGAGGAGACTAATTCATGGTCTCTATCCTGGTTCAACTGCTTCGTGATTCTCAGAGGGTGAAAAATCTAATCTTTCTAGGAGCAAGATGACTCTGTGATATTCAGAGGATCGTTGGCTACGTACCCTTGACAGGTACGTGGAGGAGACATCCTCGACATGCACGTGGAGGATAAATCCTCAACATGGATGTGAAGAAGGCGCATTCGACGTGTACATGGAGGAGATGTCCCCGACGGGCACGTGTGGGAGACGTTCCCAAACGGTCACATTTTGGACCACGATAACGGGCCTTCTTTGTAGCAGTGCTGGGCTGGACTTGCCCGACGGGGGACCAAGTGTAGGCCCAATCCACAAACATGTCGTTAGACATTTCTTACTACAGAATTGGACTGGGCCTTTCCCGACGGCAGACTAAGCGCAGACTCAGTCTAGAACATAAACCAAATCAATGCGGTTTGATTCGATTCGGTTGATTCAATTTTTTACAAATATTTTATTGAGCCATACATACACATATAAATGACAACATAACTTTGTATTTAGTCATTCACACACTATCAAATAACAATAAAACTCATCATATTTGGACAACAACTTCCCATTTAATATGTAAAAATTAGATTAGACAAAATTGAAATAATTAATATAAAATAATAGCATAAAACAATATAAAAATATTATAATAAAAAAAATAGAAGAGATGAGAGACTAGTGATGATGAAAAAGAAAAAATATAAGAGAGGAGAGATTAGAGAAAAAGATGTGCGATAAAAACAAAATTTAAAGAAAAAACATTTGCATAAAAATGAGAAGTGAAAAAGAAAGAATATAAGAGAGTAAAGATTAGGGAAAAAGAGACAAGATGAGGCAAAATGTATGTGGCGAAAAAGACGCGATAATGTTAGGAGAGATTTGAGAAGACTGAAATTGAAACCTTAAGTGTAAGGATGAGAAAATTATTCGTAATCATAAGACTAAGGTATAATAGATTTATGTTTGGGTTGAATGTGAGTTAAGTAAAATTTAGGTCGTAACATAATGCGGTTTGATTAGATTTATAAAATACAAACCACAAATCAAATCGAACCGTGCGATTTTGTTAAAAAATAACTCAAACACATCTAAACTAAATGTGATTTTTTTTAAATGTGATTTTTTACATTTTCAATTTAATTTAGTTTGATTTACAAATTTCTATTGAATTGATTTGATTTTGAACACGCATAAAATTTCTTGGTCTATATATCAACATTTTACGTACCATATTTCATTGTAAAAAAAATATAATTTAGTGATAAGCCCAAAAAAAAAGGGTATAATTTAGTGACTAAATTTTTAGTAATTGCTCCATGATTGTTTTTATATTTATTTTTATTTTGTATAGGGCAATAAATTGGACTCAACTAGCTTTTCGAAAGGCCAAAGAAGTTCCAACAAAATGGGTGCATTCTTTGACTATTGAGGTATGTAGAATCAGATTCAATTCAAATAAAGTTGTGTTTTGTTGCATTGTGTCACTCTAACAACCTCTAATTTTGTTCCTTTTCCTCAATCTAAACACGTGAGAATTCAGCAAAGGAATAAATGGAACTTCTTGGAACATAACTTCTTTACATTCAAGAAAAGTAACAGGATCATGGCGGCCATTGAAGGAAGAGTCTCCGCGGCCATTGAAGGAAGAATCCCTGCGGCAATTGAAGGAAGAATCCCCGAGGAATTGACGGCAAGGTATTATGCCCTTTGCACCATTGGAGGAATGCTCAGTGCTGGTACCACTCACCTTGTCACCACTCCTCTTGACGTTTTGAAAGTTAACATGCAGGTTGCTTTTCATTTATTATAACATGTTTTTTACCTTGTTTGATTAGGTTTTAGAAATGGGGAAGTGGAAAGATTGAATTTTTTAGATACCCTTTTATGGATGAGTATGATTTGCTTTGCACCCTAATGTTTAGGAATAATATGTGTGGAAAAAACAGTTTTTTGGGCTACCCTTTATGTTCTGAGAATGGTTTTTCACACTAATGAGCAATAAATGTAGACAAGTTGAATATTTTTGCTACCCTTTTATGTATGAGAATGATTTTGCACCCTAATGTTTAGTTACAATATGTGTGGAAAAACAGTTTTTAGGGATACCCTTTATGTTCTGAGAATGTTTTTTTCACACTAATGGACAAAAAAAGTGGGAAAATTGAATATTTTTGGCTACCCTTTTATGTATGACACAGTTATCGATAGCGGCGCTATCCCGGGATAGCGGCTCGGGTATGGAGGAGCGGTTCGCGTCTCAGTTTGAGATAGCAGCCACTATTTAATGTTTAGCGGGTAGTGGGAGCAGAGCGCTTCCTGGCCCAAGCATGTTTGATTTGTTTTGAACGCGAAAACCCAGCTTTACCCTTCAAATAATTAAACGTTGGAGGAGTTTTGTGGAATTTTTCCAATTTGCCCTAACTAAGAACACAACAGAGGATTCGATCTGGTATGAGAATGATTTTGCACCCTAATGTTTAGTAGCAATTTATGTGGGATGGAAAAACAGTGTTTTTTTGGGCTACCCTTTATGTGTGAGAATGATTTTCATACTACTGAACAAATAATGTGGAAAAATTGGAGTTCTTGAGTTTCGACCCTTTCCTGAGTTTGAGTCCTGACTAGAACCTTCATTTTCCAAACTTAACTTACCTCTGGGCCGAATTCCGGATTATTAGTCCTTTCCCATAGAAATTGGAGTATTTTAAAACCAAACAAAATTTGGAAAATTTGAATATTTTTTACCATGAGAGTCGTTTTTCACCCTAATGTTTAGAATTGATCACGATGTTGGTTTGATCATATATAATGGAGGAAATGATGTTGTTACATGTAGGTGCACCCCATTAAGTATCACAGTATTTCGTCGTGCTTTACTACTTTATTGAGGGAACAGGGGCCTTCTGTCCTTTGGAAAGGTTGGACAGGAAAGTTCTTTGGATACGGTGCTCAAGGAGGGTGTAGATTCGGTCTCTATGAATATTTCAAGGGTGTTTACTCGAATGTATTGGTAGACCAGCACAGGAGTCTTGTGTTCTTTCTTAGTAGTGCATCTGCTGAAGTATTTGCCAATTTAGCCTTATGTCCATTTGAAGCTGTTAAAGTCAGGGTTCAAGCACAACCTAGTTTTGCTAAGGGCATGTTAGACGGCTTTCCGAAGGTATATGCATCAGAAGGCGCACGAGGGTAAGAAATATTTCAATATATTAGTTTCCTACTTGACGTGTATCTGTCTTTAGGAGACGTAATGATAATGATTATTTATCTTCTATTTTATGTACTACTTGCAGATTCTACCGTGGACTTGTTCCACTTTTGGGTCGAAACATTCCATGTAATTTCATAACCTCTCGAAACTTCATTTAATCTTGCACTAGTTAGGGCTGCAGTGTACAACTTTATATTTAAAAATTAACAAAATGTGAACACTATATTCATATCTTTGGATTAGCATGGTGATTGAAAGAGTAGTTTCAGTGATAGGCTATAAGTCTATATCTCTTACAGCTGTTCATCATTGAACTGAATATTAAATTCTGCTTTTTTTTGCTAACAGTTTCCATGGTTATGTTCTCAACGTTCGAGCATTCTGTTGATTTTTTGTATCGTAATGTTGTCAAAAGAAAAAAGGAGGAATGTTCAAAAGCTCAACAACTCGGTGTGACATGTTTAGCTGGATATACCGCTGGATCTGTTGGTAGTTTCATTTCTAACCCCGCTGACAATATAGTAGCTTCTCTTTATAACAGAAAAGCTGATAATCTTATGCTGGTATTGTCTTCTTTGCATCTACTTTATGAATTATGATACTTCCTTCAGAGATTGAATCCGTTGTACTAAGTGTGTTTCGTTTATTTTATGGCAGGCTATCAGAAAAATTGGACTAGCCAATTTATTTACCAGGAGCCTTCCTATTAGAATGTTGCTGGTTGGTCCTTCGATAACTATGCAATGGTTTTTCTACGATACAATCAAAGTTTTAGGTGGACTGTAAGTGCATTACTTCTTATACTTTTAAGCGATATTTATTCTTTTGTAGTTTGCTCCTTAGTATCTTTCTGTTTTATTCAAGTGTTATTTATTTTTCTATTGATAAAAAACAAAGGAAAAGAGGAAATTAAACAAAGATATAGGCAATTGATGTTTTATTCAGATGTTGATTATTTTGTTTGAAAGTGAACCTTAATGTTAGAGGCAATGTAGTCAATATCGAAATTTCACTTAGAATTGCAAAGGGGAGTGGAAATAAACTGTGGGATTGTAACTTGGACTGTAAGCTCCTACAAAATTGATAAATTACGCCGGTGTAACTCTAAAAGTGTTACACTCATTATTAACCATTGACCAGGTTTAGATCTAGTTGTGTTGATATATTCAGTTTACTGTTTAACGTGACCATAATCCAAGAAAAAACCTGCCTCCGCTGCATTGTCTTTCTCCCCCATGATTCAAGAAATCCCAGAAAACTACCATGGAGAGATGTGCGGAGGAGAGAAGGCATAGAATTGACAGAGAGGAAACTACACGGAGAGACGTGTGTGTCTAGGCTTTCATTTTCATCTGGGAGAGAAGGTTTTCTAGTAACCATGTTGCAGAATTCAACCCACCAAAATGATTGCTGATCAAGCACTATGCTTATATTTATTTTTCTTGCTGAAAGTTGTCTGATGTTACCATCTACCGATCCTATTTATAAGCCCTGCGATCAAATTGCAAGTCATGACAAGTAAGATCTCAATTTTGACGAGTGTTAGAAGATATGACCAAAATATTACAGTATCTTGATATGTTGTGTACATTTGGGTGTCAATTTGATCAAAATTGCGGTGAAGAACCACGTCGACTTAAAAGCTTCAAATAGTTGCTTCATTATTTTCATGTTTGATTGCATTGGGACACGGACATGGTTTTTCACCCGTGACAAGTCTAGTGAGGATTCGACACAAGAGTAAAGATATTTTTAATGGTGGGTGGTTCATCCAAAAATTTAAGGGCATCACCAATAGTGTGTTCTTACATTGTGGGAACACACGAGAACAATTTTGATTCTTTGTTGCATTGGAGGAGTATGACAAGGTAGTCACAGTTCATTAGCAAGAACATGTTCTTAGCAGTTGTGAGATCCACTTAAAACAAGTTAAGAACGGAAATTAAGTTCTTTGGACCGGAGTGAAACAACGGGAATGTGTTTAAATCCTACATGAAGCTTTTGGACCCACAAAAGAGAGTTGAGAACATATCTTTTGTTCTAGCATTGGAGATGATCTAAGGGAGCTATGATCACAAATTCATTCAAAAGTCCCAAAACAAGGAAGTTACAACTTACAAGGCCTAGGCCTAATCTGTTAAAGTAGCACCTACCTGCAGCTAATGAGAGCTGCTCTAGCACAAAACTCAGGTTCAATACAAGTAGATTATGAGAAATACCAAAGATAGCCCACAATAGTAGAAATCCCCAATTTCTATTCAACTTGGAGCCAAATTTCCAGAATTATGACTTGTAGTTGATTTTCTTTGCTTTAAGAACACTTCAATTGGAGTTATCAGAGCTTACGATATACCAAAAATAATTAAGAGAAATCACCGCCAACAAAAAAGTAGATGTTTCAACAGAATTTAATTTGTTTCTTCTTGTTCAATAAATGGCTTGCTTCTTATGTTCAATATTAGCTTGAAGTGAGATTAATTTTTGATCCATAGCTTCCTCAGCCTTAGATGGGTGCCACAAACCCTTCAGTGCTACACCATTCTTTGCTCCATTTGGATCTATTGGGCCTCCTAGGTCTCCATCTGTTTGGTCTTGACTCTTACTAATTTTCAAAATCAAATTATATTATTTAGATTTTTTGTTCACTTTCAAAGAATACATTTGTAACAAGCATAAAACTAGTAAGCTTTAACTTAAGGAGTATTGCTGGAAAATATGAAAGTATAAGATTAGTTTCATATTTCTTAGCGATTATTACAATTTGTTCCCTTGTTTAATTGGGATTCGGGATCATGTATTAGTATTGTTGAGAGTCCCACAATGAGTGTACACATTTGCAATTGGGGCACATCATTTACCATCCAGGCCGTTTTTGTAGGGATAAGCTAGATTCAACCTAAATTCTAAGACGGCATTCGAGTCTCTTTAGACCCGTTTGGCTATTTGTTATCGATTCACACTCAATATGTCCATTTCTAGACATGACAGGTGTGTGTTGAGAGTCCCATAGTGGATGTGATATTGTCTAAAAAAAGTATAGAAGTGGGAGACATTCCTCATCTTACAAACTGATTTTATGAGATTGAGTTAGTCTCGATCTAAATTTTAAGAAATCTAAATGAGGATTAATGTTTAGTCTTTTTGTGTCAAATTATAACTGTCAATAACTTCTTCAATTTTGCAGGCCAACTAGTGGTGAAGTTGCAGCTGACTTAGGAGACGGGACAGGCTAGATTCATAGAAACGGAATTTTGCAGTCACATTTTTTTTATGACTCTGCATGATTGCAAGTCATTTTATTGTATACACAAGAATAGTTTGCACAAGTTTTGTCTTCTTATAGCCCTTCATTTAGTTTAGAATATGGCATGAGGTTGGACACGTCTCTTCGAGCTTATCTCGAGTTCAAATCTGATTATTTACTACCCTAGTAGTCTTGTCTGATTGATTAATCTCCGCAGCTGCGAATGAGACCTATGTTTGAACATATACTTCAATAGCATACTAAGAGTTACATAAAGAACAAAAAATAAAAGATTTATTAGCAATGCTTGTTCTAGCAACTTACCACTTTTGGTTTTGACCATGCTTCTTGGTGTGCTCCATTAAATTTTATCTTATTTTGAATTCTTCCAATCCTCATACTTCTACTATTAACATTTTATTTGAATTTGAATACTGACAGAAACACTTATTGATCAGACTTTACATGATACATACCATTCAGTCGAATTCTAGATTACCATGGTCCCCTTCTGACTTTAATGCGAAACCGATATGAGGACAAGTTACATTAGTTTGTCAATGTCAACATTAAGCAAATGAAACATAAAAGACACCATAATTGAGAGTATTGGTAACAGCAAGCTCATAACTCACGAGCTGATAAATAAGAGAATAGATTTGAAGAGGGGGGACACAGTGTGTTGTCACCATTCACCAGATGTCCTTAAAAGCTCATCGTGATATGGTTTGTTAATTAAGGTGCAGGTTACACTATTGACTATGTGACATGTATTGTGTCTTAATCAATTGCGAGTTTTTTGGAACATAATGAGTTGGTCCCTCTTATCTACTGTCCTTGTTTTTAAACTTGTAATACATGATCATGTTCTGCCAAATTGTAGCCATAAAGTAGGGTCATGGACCCAACCATCTCACTCTCAACCCTCGTGACAATGACACATACCGGAATGGTGAGGGGTGAGTAGCATAGAAAATAATAGGACTGTTAAATCCTTGGTCTAAAAATTTGAGGTCCAAAGATTGACTTAACTTTTCAAAAATTAGTTTGTTGTAGATGACAACTATTGATGGTCAACAATTGATCTAAAAGAGACTCATAAGTCAAATTAAATTGTGTCAAGACAACAGTGGAGGAACATTAAATTGCAGATGCGCGTGTTCGAACCTAATATCCTATTTATTGATTGTTAAGAAATTCAATTTCGACTAGTAGACTACTAGACAAAAATTAATTAAAAATTCTTATCACTAAGTTAACTAGAGTTTATGACAATAACAAGCAATATGGTTACATTTAGCATGTGTTGTTAACTCAAATAGCATTATTTTTTCACTTTGTTGTACCAAGTTAAATATCTTGATTTATTTTACTCAAAAGATGATAATAGCAAAGCAAAATCTATGTACTTGAATGCGACAAAGTACTCAAAAGACAATTCCAATTTGTGGTTTGGATTTGCAATCTACTTCCTCCTTTCCAAAACAAACGCTGTTTTGGCGCAAAAAGAAAAATCATTTTAAAATAAATGTTATTTACTTTTTGAAGTCACTATCATTTTACTTCTATTATGCATTTATGATAATTGTTAAGTAACAATGGTTATTAGAGATACTTTTTGTACTCTTTTTATTCGAGTAAATTAATTTTAAAACAAAAAAATTCATAAAAAAACTAATTAGCACAACTGTATTGAAAAAACTACACAAACACTCATATCAAAGTAGCGCATTATTAATATGTGGTGAAGTATCATATATGATCTTAGAAAATCGCAAGACTAGGAGTAGAGGTGACACTTCTAATTTTTATGAATATGGTAAAAGAGTTAAAAACCAAGAGTTGTCATTAGTGAGGGATTTGAGTTCATTACCAACAACAATTTTCCAGTTATAATTAGGGGCGGTAAAATAGATGGATTTGATGGGTATGGATTATATTATTAATAGATTGATTAAAATAATTTATTAATTCATTAACAATCCACTAAAATTTTTTAAAAATATTCAATCAAATTCATCTATTAAAGATGAAAAAATTCATTCAATCTATCTATTAACATCATTTTAATGGATGAATATTCATCCATCCAAAAAATTAATTTAAATATATTTATTTATTTTTAAAAAACAATTTTTTATGTATTTATGAAAAAATTGATATTTTGTATTTCCATAAAAAAAACTCAATTTACTGTATTTTTGTTGCAAGAAACTCGATTTATTGTATTTCCTTTAAAAACTCAATTTTCTGTATTTCCGCCAAAAATTCAATTTATTGTATTTTCTTCAAAAATTCAATTTACTGTATTCTCGTAAAAAACTCGATTTACTGTATTTTTCCAAAAACTTGATTTATAACATTTTCGCAAAAAACTCCATTATCTATATTTCCATAAAACCTCGATTTTTTGTATTTCCTTTAAAAATTTGATTTTATGTATTTTCGCAAAAAAAAACTTGAATTATTGTATTATTGTATAAAAACTCGATTTACTATATTTCTGCAAAAAAAATTGATTTACTGTATTTTCGCATTAAATTTGATTTGCTGTATTTTTGTAAAAACTTGATTTATTGCATTTCTGCAAAAAAAACTCGATTTTCTGTATTTCCTTAATAAACTCGATTTTCTATATATTCACAAAAAACTCGATTTGGTGTATTTTTTCACAAAAATTCAATTTAATGTATTTTCGCCAAAAAATCGATTTATTACATTTCCATAAAAAAACTTGATTTACTGTATTTATACAAAAACTTAATTTATTGCATTTCCGCAAAAAAAAAAAAACTCGAGTGACTGTATTTCCATAAAAAAACTCAATTTTTCGTATTTCCTTAAAAAAACACTTTTTTCTGTATTTCTGCATAAAACCCGATTGATTGTACTTCCGTAAAAAAATTGATTTATTGTATTTTCGTAAAAACCTCGCAAAAAACTCGATTTATTATATTTCTGTAATAAAACTTAATTTACTGTATTTTCTCAAAAAACTTGAGTTACTGTATTTCTGCAAAAAAATGAGATTTACTATATTTCTACAAAAACTCGATTTACTGTACTTTTATAAAAAAAACTTGATTTACTGTATTTCATTAAAAAAACTCGATTTATTGTATTTCTGAAAAATACATTATTTTTTATTTTTGAAAAAATTGTTTTTTTTTTAAATTTTCGGGAAAAATTGATTTCGTATTTATGAAAAATTAATTTATTTGGTATTTTTAAAAAAATTATTTCTAATTTTTAAAGAAAATCACTCTTTTATTTTTTTCAGAAAAAATCAATTTAAAAAAAAACATTTTTTTTTATTTTTGAAAAAACTAAATTTACTATTTTAAAAAAATATAATTTTGTATTATTTTAAAAAAATAATTTAATGAATTTAAAGTATATGACAAAAATAATCAAGTGAATCATTCAAATATGAATTTTATCTGATCCATTAACTTAATTCTTATGTGGTGGATAAATTAGATGAATTTTTTGATAGATACATTAAATAGATTTTGTCTTAATATATTTAATTGTCATCCTAATTATAATAACCAGATGAATAAGTAGTTAATTCGGTTATGCTACATAAGTTTTATATTAATCCATCTATGATTAGTAGATAAATTAAAATAAGAAAGAACTTTGTGGAGGGGATACAAAATTTTACCTCAATTAAAAGAAAGGGAAGTAGTTTCAAGGTTGAGGTGAGGTTGTAGCAGTGAGAGGGGTTGGAGTATTAGTGGTGAAAGGAATAGTTGAAGAGTTGTACGAGTGAGGTGTGTGAGTAAAAAGAGTATGTTAGGGGAAGAGTTGTTAGTTGTGTGGGTAAGATGGTTAGGGTATGGTGAATTGATGATGAAGGAATGATTATTAAGGTAGTCAAGGCAGTTATTATTTAGTGAAGGGTTATCATTGATAGGGGTAATAGAATTATAATTGATATTATTATTGGTGTTGGCAAAAATGTGTTAAAAAAGGTTGTATCTCTCTATAAATGAAGAGATTTGTGGTGTGAATGTCAGATATTGTTTCTTTTTACATGATGTTTATATCCAAAGAAAAATACATTTTTTTTAGCTTTTGGGGTCAAACTTCGTTTGATTACACTTAGAACTAGTAACATAAACTAACCATCCAAAGATTTTCATGTTATTGTAATCAAGTAAATCATTGTAAGAAGAGAATAAGGAGTTTTGTATTTTAAAACTGAAAGGAATTTATAACATATAATATGTCAAACAATAAAACAATAAAACAATATATATATTTCAAAATTCGCCAAGTGGATAAGGAGGTGCCCTCTATTGCTCATGTCTTGGGTTAATTTCCGGCTTTTATAAAGAATTTGTTGGCTTTTTCCAAAATTCTTAGTCTTAACAATTTAATAAAATTTAAGATTAAAATAAATGAAAAAAAAAGAAGAAAATAATACGTGAAAATATAAATAATTCAAAATAAATATAATAAGTCATGTCAACATGTTTGAATAAAAAATAAAAAATATTCAGTTAGCGCGTCAAATAAGCATCAGGCGTGTGCTATTTCACTCCAAGGTCTAAAGTGGTGGAATTTTGAAATGGCAAGGGTATTTTTACAATTAAAAAAAATTACATGGGGCAAAACCAGAAATCGCCTATATGACAAGGGATAAAATGATATTAACCTTTTAAAATTTGATAAAAGCTTGTTAATGAGAAAAACAACATGCGTGTTGTACCCCAAAATTTGTCCTCTCATGTTTCCATGATTTTTCCCCTACATGGTTGGTCACAAACCTTTTCCTAAAGAAAAGGAAAATTGGTGAGTGATGTTTCTAAGTTTCCTTCGATTGGCATCTCCAAAATGCCTTTCAATGGGTATCTACATAGCGCCCTTCAATTGGCATGGGCAAAAGTCCTTCGATGGGCCTGTTAACAAGGCTCTTCGATTGGCAGGTTAACAAGTATCTTTCTATTGACGTTGTAGCAGTGGCATTCGATTGGTAGTTTAACAAGTATCTTTCGATTGACGTTGTAGCAGTGGCATTCGATTGGTAGTTTAACAAGTATCTTTCGATTGGTATTATAGTAGTGGCCTTCGATTGGCATTTTGATAAAGGTCCTTCGACTGGAACTTCAGAGTTTCCCTCAATCGGAATATCTGAATGAAATGACCTTCGAGTGGCATTTCAGTATAGAGTTTGCCTTAATCTGAGATGCTCTGATGAAGGAAGTTTTGAATACTTCGAATCAGAATTTAGACTCATCACAAGGACAAGAGCTGGTCGAAGTTGCCTAATAGGGAATTTTCTTCAAAAGGACAGGAGATCGAAGCAAAGGGTGGTTCAATCGAAGGAGCCCTAGTATTGAAGCTGGCACAATTTGACTCAGAACCAGTAAGGAGAGCAAGGTTCTACTAGGGAAAGTTGGTTTGAATTGGACTTTGAAGCCATCGAAGAAAGCAAATTCGAAGGGAAGTGGACCTGCAGGGGTAGGTCAGCTTTCGATTTTTATCATGTTGGAGGCCTAAACAGCTCATAACAGGCTGGCAGTAACGCATGAAAGCAGATTGGCACGTGATTGAATCAAAAATAGAAAGTCTTTATGAAGAAATCAAATCAAATCCGTGTAAAGGCATGGTGTGGACAAAAAGATTGAATTAGGCTATTTTTGGAATGATATTCAAAGTGAATCAAATCAAGAATCAAGACATTGATGGAGGAAGATTGAGGCCAGGTTTTCAACCCTAATTCATTCCATTATATACAAGCAAGCCTCACAAATCAAACAAAAAAAAACTCTGCAGAAACGAAAAAACGCACGGAGGTTGCCTTAGAAGAAAACGCTGTCTGCCCCACGAGATTCCATAAAGTTGCCAAAGATTGTCACACTAAAAGCCGGTTTTGCGCGTAGTCTCTGTCTAGACTAATATTTGAATCGTGAAGCATCCCTCATACAACCCCCCTGTGGGTAATTTTTCCTTTGATCTCAAACTTTTAAGTATGATTTAAATTCACGTTGAACATATATACATATTGCTGCTAATATTCATGGGTGTTTGAGTGTGTTACATGTGAGTAAGAAGGCACGATCTGAGCTTACCTTCGATTTGCACAACTATAACTCGTTTTCGATGGGTTAACACCATAGGGGGCAACTGAGCGTGCAAATTCGATATTTAAATTAAATACTGCGTTTTTGTTTCTAATGTAACATTGCAGATTCGTTTGTACCAATAAATGTATTTCAACTAGGTTGGTGAGGAAGAGGTGTTGCAGCGAAAAGAACCTGGGTTCGATACCCAGGTCATATATTTTGTGTTTCTAACAAACTTCCTTGCAGAATTCTAGATCGGAGGATGTCATATCCAGATCGAACGCCCCCGTACGTGCAGTCTCGTAGGCACCTTCAATCAGCCCCTTGGATCGAAGGGCAACCCAAGCTCCTTCGAATCCCAGGTCCCCCAAACAATTATTTGGTTTTGCTTTTCAGGTATTCAGGTGCAACGTTCCAAGCATGGTTCACCATATACCTCCAGATCCCAATTGCCAAGTGGCTGCAAACCAAGATCCAATGAACCAGGCTGATGGCCTACCATACACTCTGGTCAACAAGCGCATAGGTAATCTGAAAGGTCAAACAAGGCTGAAACGTTGATGGGCCTCAAAATTGTTGATCTTACCACCAATTCAGGCCCACACCTCCCCCTTTGGTTTATTCTTTTCCATATTTCTTTTATTTAATTTGTTTTATTATTTTTAATTAACCAACCATTAATTTTTCTCATAAAAATCAGAAAACACAAAAAATAATATTCATTAATTTTATTATTTTTGTAAATAAACCATTAACCAATTAATTTAGTTGTTTTTTAATTAGGCTTAATCTTAACATTTTTTGCAATAAATAAAAATTGATTTAGAATTAGGGTTTTGATATATTTTTACCTTTCTAATTTTATTTCCTTAATTAAAATAAAACTCAAAAAATATTTTCTTTTTAATTAATTAATTATTAGTTAGACTTAATTCTTAAATCAAAAATGACAAAAAATATGCTTTATTTAATGAAAAAAGGGTCAAAACCCTAGGACGTTCCAATTCAATTTTCTCGCGCGCATATTATTTTTGATCCATATAATTGTAATTGCTCCGAGAATGTAGTAGCTTTAACTTAGGATTTTATTTACCGCTTTTATTTACTTTTTCGCATTTAATTTTAAGGGTTTATTTTTGACGATGTAAATACCCGACGCCTTGTAATAGCTTAGTTTTATTTTCCACAATTTATTTTCCGCAACCATTAACTGCTAGATGTTTGAATAATAGGCTATGCATGACAAGATTAACCTTTAATTTAAAATCAACCGTAGCTCACCATAACATGTACAAAGATAATATAAACTGAAAAACAATACACTCGCACATGCCACTCTTAGGGTACGCCTCACTTGGTTGCCTCGAACGTGGTCATTGAGTATAGGAAATTTTAGAGGTCGCCCTCTTGTCCAAAGATCATAAGTTGCCTCGAAACAGTTTCCTCGGATAAAATGATCTAAGACATTAGGGTTACCACTAAGGCGTCCTAACATTGCTTTAGTGACCACACGTCCCTTAATCGAATTGACCCGAAAACTCCAACAACGATGCTACCTACTCCTCAATAGTGGGATAGCATTGTCTAAAGGACATTTGCACAGTTTAGTTCCTTTTTGAGTAGGTAGATGTTCTTAAGTACTTGCTCTTTTGAAAACAAAAACAAAATTTTTCGCACTTACACTCTCTTCCAAACAAAAAACTCTTTTCAAACCCACAAACACAAAGAAAATCAAACTTTTGAAAATATAATGAGCAAGTACCTAAGAGCCCGTGGATAACCACAGATAGAAAGGGTGCTAACACCTTCCCTTTCTATAATTTGCCTCCCGAACCCGAGAAACAATCTCAAAAAGGAATTTTTCTGTGCTTTTGTCCTTTCCTTGTTGGATAAAATAAAAGACGGTGGCGACTCTTTCTTACCGCGACATTTTGCAAAAAACAAACGCAAACGCGAACCAGCATTCCAAAACAGTCAGTTCTCATTCCCACCGATCACAGAACTGGCGACTCTGCTAAGGGTTTTATAAGTGAGGTGTACCTTAGGATTAGATCACTTGTGTTTTCAATTGTATGCTTTGTATGCTTTAAATTTTGTGGGCTTGTATCGGAGTTCTAAATCCTAACCCGGATCTGGGGATACCCTTTAGGTAAGTAGCAATAAACTGTGAGGGATCTGTACGGCGTAGACCGATACGGATGAAGCAGTAGCTACGTTGGTGTGGCACTTTAGTCTGTACCGATATCCCTTGTGTTGGAACGAGGAGAATATGGGTCTTCTAAGGGGTCATTAAGCACCAACTGATCTTAGAACCTTAAATTGACCAACTTGGCTATAGAACAGTAGCAATATGCTACACTCATTGAGACTAAACTCTCGCGATGATACCGGCCGCAAGAAAAGGTTGCTAAACTGGAATTATGACCGATTGAGGGTAGTCAGTGATATTGAGATCCTCTAGAACCCGGTTACTATTTTTAGGACAGGTTTGAACCAACTGAACTGAAAGAGGGTAGTACCTAAGCCCCGTGCCAGCCTGAAATCTAAGGGCTCTTTTGTGTGACTTGTGTGCCTTTACCATGTTTTCCTTTTGTGAATACTTATGGTGTGCCTTTACCATGACATCATAACATCATACCATTGCATACATGTTGCATAAGGACTAACCTATTTCAAAGACAAGAGGGTTTCATCTTTGCTCTGTTTTGTAGGTCATCATGATGCCCATGCGTAGGAATACTATCCGGATTAACTTTGTCCAAGTACCTACCCTGCTTAAAGATTTGGTTGTCAGGATTCCAGACACTACTTCCTTCATCAGGAGGCATGGTTCTCTTCTCAGTTTAGTCACCTCAAAGTTGGACGAACAAATGATGAGTGTTCTGGTCCAGTTTTATGATCCCCTATATCATTGCTTCACCTTTCAAGACTTCCAGCTGGTTCCTACCCTGGAAGAATTCTCTGAGCTGCTTGGTATCTCTGTTTTGGAGCATACTCCATTTACTGGTTGGGAAAAGACTCTCAAGCCCGAAGAAATTGCTGCAGCGCTTCACTTGACCAAAGAGGAGGTAATGGCCAACTGGGAGACTAGAAGTGGAGCTAAGGGTTTTTTGGCTAAGTTTCTGGTTGACAAAGCTAATTACTTCTGGGATAGCTTAGACTTCAAGGCGTACGAGGACATTCTGGCTCTCTTGATTTATGGTCTGGTATTGTTTCCAAATCCTGACACTTTTGTTGATGTTAATGCCATAAAGATCTTCATCTCTCGGAACCCTGTACCCACTCTCTTGGGTGATATCCTTCATCAGCTCTATGCTCGTACTGCCCGAAAGCGGGGAACTTTGATGTGCTGTGCTCCTTTATTGTCGAGGTGGTTTATTTCGCACCTCCCTAAGTCCGTACCGAAGAACAAAGAAGGAATGGGTTGGGCTTATAGGGTGATGTCTCTTACTAATAATGACATTATCTGGACTCTCAAAGGCTTGGATGAAGTGACTGTCATTGATCGTTATGGAGAGTATCCTAATGTTCCATTGATCGGAACCCATGGAGGGATCTCTTATAACCCATGTTTAGCTCTCCGTCAGTTTGGAAGAGCCAGAAGAGAAGGGCCTCATGAGATGTTGATGCCTCATATCATCTTTGATTTTTAGGGAGATAGCGACGAGCTGCGTCGTAGATTCATCAGGGCTTGGGATAGAGTTCACCAATCTGACCCACATGAGTTAGGACCAAAGACTTCCCTTCCAATGGAGCCATACCTCAGATGGGTCCGCATCCGTGCCCAGAAGTTAGGAATGCCATATGAAGCTGTCAGGCCTGTTACTCTTGAAGTTGTTGATAAAGACGGGGTTCTTCCAACCATTCTCCATCCTTATATGCCCGCTGATATCGGGACACTGAAGAGATCTTGGATGCAATTGAGGGATGAACGGGACTCGTACCGGGAAAAGTTCAATGAACAAGAGCAGAAGATCCAGAAGCTGACTAGGCAACTGGAGAACGAGCGAATCCTGAATGATTATGTCCGCACTGAGAACAGGAGACCATGGGAGAATTGATGGACCTTTGATGATTTCTTTTACAGTTTTTAGTTACTTTTCAGTATTTTCATTCTTGTAACACCTAAGGGCAGTTTGTTGAACAATTTAAATTTCGAAGTTTAAATCTAATAAAGTGTGTTTCCTTTTGCTTACAAATTTGAATCCCGATTGTCTTTGAAATCATAAATCATATGTATTTCATCCCATGTACTTCATAAACAGGTACCCATTACAGGTCTCTTATCTTCTTCGCTGTTTATTTCAGCAATCATCATGTCTGCTGAACCCTCCACTGAGCAAGCTATCAAGGCCCTCCAGGCCCAGAATGCCCAATTTCAAGAGCTATTCATGAATCTAGCTAAGGGTCAGCAGGACCTGAAGACGTTGATTCTGAAGGAGAAAAAGAAGAAGAAGAAGAAGAGGACCATCCTGTTCAACACTGGACGCAGGTTTAGAAACGGGCTGCAGAATGAAGTTGATCTGACCACCTCATCTGGAGGGAAGGATAATCCACAAGAAAGAAGAGCTCCTAGCCCTATGGTCTCCGACAACAAGACAGACTATGATAAAGAACAATATCCTCCTGCTGAGGATAAGTACAAACAGCTGGAGAACCATTTGAGCGCTATGGAAATACAGAAGGTGCCCGGTCTGGACTTCGGAGATCTAGGTCTATCCTCTGGGGTGGTGATTCCCCATAAATTCAAGGCACCTGCCTTTGCCAAGTATGACGGAGCTTCTTGTCCAAAGTTGCACCTCTGGTCATATGTGAGAAAGATCCAGCCTTACACTGCTGATAAGAACTTATGGATCCATTTCTTTCAAGACAGTCTCTCAGGGACTCAGCTTGAGTGGTTTTATCAGCTGGATGGAGCCAGTATCCGTAGCTGGGAAGATTTGGCTACTGCATTCTATAGGCAGTATCAGTACAACTCCGACCTCGCTCCTACGCGTACCCAACTCCAGGGTATGTCAATAGGAATGGGTGAAGGATTTAAAGAGTATGCTCAAAAATGGAGAGACCTGGCCGGAAGGGTGCAACCACCTTTGGCTGATCGTGAACTTGTTGATATGTTTCTGGGGACCCTGTCTGGTCTGTTCTTTAATCATCTGATTGGAAGCTCTTCAGCCGGGTTTACAGACCTTATCTTGACTGGTAAGAGGATCGAAGTTGGTATTAAAGCTGGGAAGATACAGAAGGGTGCCTCATCGAGCACCGAGAAGAAACCGTTTAAGAAAGAATCTAGTGCTATCTACAGTTCAAGAAGACAGAATAGACCTGAACACCGCCAAGTTGTCAATGCGGTTGTTATTTCAAAACCTACTGGTGCCCCTCAGCATCACAACCAACAAAGGGACGAGAGACCTCGAAGGCAATTCACCCGTCTCAGCATGACTTTGTCTCAGATTCTACCACAGTTGCTGAAGACCAATCTGGTGACTCTAAAAGAAGCTCCAAAGAATTCAAATACAACGTCACCAAGGTATAACCCTAACGCCCGCTGCGCTTATCACTCTGAGATCCCGGGGCATAATACGGATGATTGTTGGCCTTTGAAGAACAAGGTCCAAGACTTGATTGATGCAAAGGTGATTGAGTTTGAGGCGCCCGAGAGGCCTAATGTTGTAACTGCTCCCATGCCCAAACATGGAGTAAATGCTGCAGAGGAAGACTTGTTTGTAGTTTACGTGGATGATATTGTTACCCCTCTGATGACTGTCAAGAAGAACCTGTTGCTAGCCGGTTTATTTCCGGGTTGTGGCGAAGGTTGCCATATGTGTTCTGTTTTACCTACTGGTTGCCCATCTCTGAAGTCAGGTATCAAAAACCTGATAGATAGCAAGGAAATCCTGTTTGAGAAGACTGTTGTTCCATCCGCTCCTACTGAAGAAGTTGCCATCATTACCATTTTCAACAATTCTTCCAAGGCTCCCCCGAGGAAGCCTGTTAGAATTACATCTACTCCGAAGATCGCACCTGTGATCATCACTGTTCAGGGGCCCATCCCCTACACCTCTGACAAAGCTGTCCCTTGGCATTATGGGGCAGATGTTTATGTTCTTGGAGTTAAGCAAGAGTTTGATGATGATACCGACGTCAGCAACATTACTGGACCTGCTAAAGTCACCCGCAGCGGTAGACTTTTCTCACCTGATATTGCTCCACCAGCTTCCCGAAGACCTATTGTCATTTCACCTGCAAGTGTACCTACTTCCATTCCTGATCAAGTTCCTATTCCTACCCCTGTCGCCGAGTCATCTAACGCTCAGGGCAAAGGGATCGCCACTGATGTGCCTGCCCAGATGGAGGCACCAAAGACCATTACTGTTGAAGCTTCCAAACAGGAGATGGAAGAGATTTTAAAGATTATTAAGAAAAGTGATTATAACGTAGTTGAGCAGCTAGGGCAAACCCCATCCAAGATTTCTATGTTGTCGTTGTTGTTGTGTTCAGAGGCCCATGCCAAGGCTCTGATTACCTTCCTGAAGACTGCCCACGTACCACAAGAGACATCAGCTGATCAGTTTACCGATTGTGTGGCCAATTTAACTGCTGATAATGGTTTGGGTTTCTCCGACGCCGATTTGACTATTAAAGGGAAGAACCACAACGATGCCCTGCATGTCTCCATTGAATACAGGGGCACTACTCTTGCACATCATTTTCTTTTATCTCGTTGTGACCATCAACAACATTTCTTCTTCTTCATGTTTTTCGAGCCTTGCATCATTTTCTTGATTCTTTTGTTTTCCAAGACAATCATTAGAGTAGTGACCATATTTCTAACAATTAAAACATTGAATGTGACTTTTGTCAGTTTTTGTCCACCACCTCTTCATCTACATGCAACATCAACTATGTGGTTGCTGTGGTATGAGGGTCTTCTTTGATTTAATGAATTTCCTTCTTAGTGGTTTCCTCTACTAGTCAAATTGTTGTAGCCTCTTCTATCCTTATTGTTGAACCATTTTCCCTTGCCTTTATTTTCTCTTGTTGATTGCACCTGCACAACCACCTCACTCTTCGACTTGCTTGCGGCTATTTCATCCATTCTTTTTTCATGAGATTCAAGTGTTCCTTGAAGCTCTTCCTTTGTCAATGTTGGAAATTCTTTCGATTCTTCTATGGATATTACCATGTGATCTAACTTCATAATCAATGACCTCAAGATCTTTGCTACAACTGCTCTTGATGTCAACACTTCTCCATATACCTTGATTTGATTCACCAATTTCGTAACCCTAGCGAAGAAATCAGTTATGCTTTCACTTTCTTCCATCTGAAGCAATTCATATGTTCTTTTGTAAGTTTGTAACTTCACCTCTTTCACCTTCTCAGCGTCTCTAAATGATTTCTCCAAAATCTCTTATACTTCTTTCGCTGATTCAACATCACTCAACTTTTTGAAATTATTTGGACTAACACATTGATGAATTATAAAGAGAGATTTATAATCTTTCATCTTCAATTCTTTGTGTGCAGCCTTTTGTTCATTTGTCACATTTTTTTTGCAAGGGACGTTACTCCTTTCACAAGATCCCAAAGATCTTGATAATAAGAAATGATCTTCATCTTCTTATAACAATTCTCATAGTTGTTATCTTTCAAAATTGAAATACTTGCTGGAAAATGCCCGTTCAGATGATTCATCGCGCTATACTTCCCAAGAATCACACAACCAGTGCTCTAGATACCAGATATTGGAATTACACCCAAACTTTGAGAATTCTGAATCAATCTTGATGAACAAGAATCAATTCTTTCGATTGATTTCTCCTCTTGTTCTTCTTCACTCGAGTGAATCAACTACACCTTGGTTGCAAGATGAATTTGCTGCACAACGATTATGAAAAAATAAAAGAAAATATGAATTTGGGAAGAAAAGATAAATTAGGGTTTTAGAAGAAAATGGGAAGAAGATGAATATTTCTGCAAAGTTTCTCTCTGCCTTCAAACTGAAATTTTAATTTAATTTTTCTCCATGTTTTACAAATGATAGGGTACCTCCTTATTTATAGACTGAGATTGCCTGTTGTTGCACCCCAAAATTTACCCTCTTGATTTAGGCTTATGTTTCATCATGAACATCATAGTGCATTGCATTCATACATTGTGATAGGATCAAAGTACTTTGGTTATCAAGTTTTCCTCAAGCTTTGAAGGTTGATTACATGGACAGGTTGCTCAAGAAATATCTTACCATACAAATCTCTGGATCTTTTGAGCTCAAAAGTTTTTGCATATCTCAAGATGCTTTATTCATCTCTTTGGACTCCCAGAAGATTGGAGCTTGTGTTTGATCACAAGTGAAATCACTCTTTGGATGCACCAGTCAAATTAGGGTTTTGCTTGATCAAGGCTATTGGCCAAGGCACAAGTCTTGATTTTGGAGACAACAAAATTTCTTTGATATTTGAAAGGTCTTTGTACAAGAAATTGGTCAAGATGCCCAGAGGATTTGAAGTCTTGAAGATGATTCATCAGTCTCCTAATGTGTTGACCAAAACTAGGGCTTGGGATTTCATCAAGATTTCTTGAGAATTTTTAAGTGAAACTTTGCACATGGCCTTTATATGTTTGGAAGATCACATGTTTGACGTTTTAATCATCAATTTTGAAGGGAAGTGGATCAATTGATTCAGAGGGGCAAAATGGTCATTTTGGTCAAAATCAGTCAAAGTCAAGGTTGACCAAGTGAATTTTTGGCCAACCATAAATTCAAGGATGTACTTTTCATATTTCAAGTCCATTTTTGTCATTGGATTAAAGAGATTGAAGTTTGGGTTGAAACTTATTCTTGAAGAAACCCTAAAAGTTACTAATTTTGGAAAATGAATACTTAATTTCAAAAATTCATATTTTGTTCATCTTTGATCACAAAAATGTAAATGAAATATTCTTGGAAAGCTAAGGGATTGATCTTTCACCTCCTTTTGGTATCATGTCCAAATTGGCAAGGAATCAAGAGTTATGGTCTTTTGAAGTCACAAAATTATAGGTCATTTTCTAAAAATAGTGAATTTCAAGCCAAATTTTGAGAACCTTAATGGATTAATTTTCAAAATATCAAAACTAAGGGATTGTAGATCTTTTCAATACCTTTCCAAATTATGCTGATTTGTGCTAAAATTCAAAAGTATGAGCAAGTTATGAGTTTTGGAATTTTGTGGCATTTTAGTGAAATTTGGCAAATATGCAAAATGGCCATTTCTTGCAAACTCAAGTTTTAGCCATTCCTCTTGCTTCTAATCAAGCCCATTGGTAATTTGTGATATGCTTAGGCCCATCACACTCACTATTTCGTGCCCCATATGGTATTGCACATGTTGGATGAAAAAAAATGACAAACTTGCTCAAAATTGCAAATTCACCAACACTAGCTTAATGCAAGGATTTAAGTCCTAATCTTGTTGCTAATCTCTTCTTGGGGACAAATGGATTAAAATGCACTCAAAAAGCAAGCCAACGTACGAGGGGTTTGAAGGCTGCATGTGCATACTTGATTTTGGCCAAAAGAAGATTTCTTTGATTCCAAGAGCTTTCAGCGCGAAAAACCTATCCTACCCTCCTCCTGATGCTCTATATATTGAGAAGCAAGCCTCTGTGAGAAGGGTTCGTGCCTCATTTCATCAATCAAAGTCAGAAACTCTGTAGCTTGTTGCTCTGCATTTTTCTTTGATTCTTCCATCTCCCTCGCGCGTTTTGGCCAATTCTTCTTGCATTCTCTTCTCCAAGTGATAAGGATTGTAGATCGAGGCTTAGATTGCAACTGAAGTGAAGGAGACAGTAGATCCATTTTTTCTCAAAGGTTTGAATTATCAACTTTGAATTCTGATTTCTAGCCATGCCACGTGTGATTTAAGTTCATCATCATGTTGTTTGAAGTCTATGGAATGATTCTGAAGCTTTATAGCGTTTAATTTGATGAATTATGCATGATTGGATGCTTTGAAACTCGCGATTCAAAATGTTTTTGTTCATATTCATGACTTGATTGTGGACAATATGGTTGATGATTGGATTTGATTCGAATTGCTATGAATTCCTTGCCATGCTAACTTTGATTTGCCTTTGATTTCATCGAAAATGATGCAAAATTGAGTGTGTTATGTTGATCTGAAAGTGACCCCCAAGCCTGAGATATATGCGCATTTTTTGAATGTCTAGAGGTTGAAGATGATGTGGTGGCACATCATGATTGGTCTGTTTGAATTTTTTTGGCTTATTTGAATTTTTGTTTTATTTGACATTTTGTTTAATTTTGTTTTCTGATCAAAACACATTCAAAAATCACAAAAAAATTACCATAGGTCAATATTATTTTCTAGTATTTGTCACATTTTTTTTGGATTTTTAAAAAAATAATTTGATTGGTTTAAAAATTGTTAGGTTTAATTAATTAATTGATCAAAGTTTATTTTTATTTTAATAGTTCTGTTGATCTAAAAAATCCACAAAATTTATTTGAGACTAAAAAAATAATGTAATAATTGATTCTGAGTTTGGTTCATCATTTTTCTTATTTTTGATAAAAAATTTAATTTCAAAAGGTTATTTGTAATATTTGTTTGTTTTTTATTTTATTTTTAATACTTCTATTAATTCAAAAATTCCCAAAAAAAATCATGTAATCTTGTTTTTAATCATAGAATCTGATTATATTTTTGTTTTGCCTTTTTTGTGATTTTTTGGTTATGGTTTTCATTTTCTTGCCCTTGAATAACAATTTTATTATTAATTGTTTGTTTTTGTTTTTTCTAATATTTTCCTTTTATCCAAAAATTCACAAAAATTCAGGGATGTATGTTTTTAGCCCTAATATTTGAATATAATTTTGGTTGGCCATTCTTCTGACTTTTTCGTTTAAATATTATTTTGATATGTGAATAATTGTTAATTACATAATTGTTTGAATATTAATTTCTTTCTTGACTTTTCCTAATTAAAAAAAATATGAAAAAATATATTTTCTGACATTTAGGGTTTCTTGATATTTTGCATGACCTTGGTTTGATTTGTTTGGGTTTTGATCCTATTCAATTAATATTTAGGATAAAAAGTCAAAATCTAGGGTTTTGTTGCTTATGGTGCAAGTTTCATGTTCAAAACCTTTGTGCCTTGGACTTTTATTGGATTTCAGGTCTTGATCATGGTTCATGAATGTATTGGAGATTTGAAAACTATTTTTCTTGAATTATTTGACTTGGTTTGACATTTTTCCACAAATAATTTTGAAAACTTGTCTAGTTTGGTAGTTTTGCCAACTAGTCTTGGACTTTGAACTTCATTTGACCTCCTCCCCAATCATTCATGAACTTAGGGCTTGCATTCTGACTTCTAAACACTTCCAAGATGTTAAGATATTTTTGGTTTGAATTATGGATCTTTATTTCTATTTTTGATGAAATTTTGAAGTGAAGGTACCCAATTATGTTTGCATGATTTGTTGCAATTTGTTTGATGGCCAATGAACTTGGGTGAGGCCTATAATTGGGAATCTAATGATCATGTTGGTTCTGATTGTCCATGTTAGCATCAAACCATTTTGACTCAATGTCCCATACTTGAATGTTTTGAGTCTCCTAGTGCATTATGTAGGTTTCATCTCCTTTTGTATTCATGAAGTGGAGGTTGAATCAACTGTGCATGATTAAAATGTGTTTTCTACTGAGTTTCATGGTCTTTGTTCATATTATTCTCAAGCTCTTATGATCCTTGATTGACACTCAATTGTCAATTCAACATGGTGATATGAAGGAGCAACATCCCTTTGATTCTTTTAACCTAATCTGTGCATATGCTTGTTTCTTCTTACCTATCATGTGGTTCTCATTTCTTTTTCACCATATGGAATACTAACTTAGTTGTTGAGTGTGCGAGGTACTCTGAGAAAGTTGCCATTTTTGGCTTGAGGATTTTTTGTTCCACTTTATTTGTGGAACGCAGTTTGTTATATTGGCATTATTTGTGTTTGGCATGCTTGATGGTTTATGCAGGATATATTACATATGATTGTGAATGCCATACATTTCCCCTGGGACTTGTTCATATCTGATAGATTCCTGACTCAATTTGTTTACTGATGCCAGCTTGCTTGAAATTTCTCTGGGTTTCTTTTATTCTTGCTTGATTGCTACAGATAGTTATCTGTTTGGTATTGTACTACTTCCTTTCTCCCATTTTCATTTTGCATAATTCTCTAATTGCATGATGGGATCTCCATTGCTGATATATGTCAGGAGGCCCTCTGGTTTTTTATCTGATGCATGTATTGTGTTGTTGATCGATGAGTCACTCAATTTAGATATTGAGATAACGACTTCGCTCTCATTGCATGTTCCCTATAGGATGTTTATTGCTTTTCCTCTTTGATTGTTGATCGATGAGTCACTCAATTTAGATATTGAGATCACGATTTCCTCTCATTGCATGTTCCCTATAGGATGTTTATTGCTTTTCCTCTTTAATTGTTGATCGATGAGTCACTCAATTTAGATATTGAGATCACGACTTCGCTCTCATTGCATGTTCCCTATAGGATAGTTTTGTTGAGTTCCCTTTAACATGTAAATTAGGATAGGATTTTCCCTTTATCCTCAACCTTAGGGTCAACCATTGTATGATAACACTAGGGATAGTGCTAGGCTAGTCTCCCTTAGTTGTTCTTTTTCTTTCTTTGCATTTTTGCATCTTAAAACAAAAATTGTTTTCTTGACAAATCATAAAACACCTCTAATGAATCCAAGCCCTTCTTCAAAGTAAAAGATACAAACCAATCTTGCTTTGTCTGTGTTATCCTTTAGCCGATATTTCGCCATCGCACATTTGTTTGAAGCCGGTGTTTCGCCATTGCACATGTTTGTTATCCTACTTTGATTCTCAATATCATTGTTAGGTGTGATGTTTCGTCATCTGTTTCATTGACGCGTTGCCATCTTTGCCATGATATCATGTTATCCTTTAGCCGATGTTTCGCCATCACACATTTGTTTGAAGCCGGTGTATCGCCATCGCACATGTTTGTTATCCTACTTTGATTCTCAATATCATTGTTTGGTGTGATGTTTTGTCATCTGTTTCATTGACGTGTTGCCATCTTTGCCATGATATCATGTTATCCTTTAGCCGATGTTTCGCCATCGCACATTTGTTTAAAGCCGATGTTTCGCCATCGCACATGTATGTTATCCTACTCTGTTTCTCAATATCATTGTTAAGTGTGATGTTTCGTTATCTGTTTTATTGATGTTTCGTCATCTTTGCCATGATTTCTTGTTATCCTTTAGCCGATGTTTCGCCATCGCACATTTGTTTGAAGCCGATGTTTCGCCATCGCACATGTTTGCTATCCTACTTTGATCCTCAATATCATTGTTAGGTGTGATGTTTTGTTATCCGTTTTATCATTCGATGTTTCACCATCTTTGACATGTTACTTTGTTATTATTTAGTCGATGTTTGATCACCTCATTTGTTTGTTGTTTCTTTCGATGTTTTGCCATCTTAATTGTCTTTGTTTGTCTTAATTAAAAAACACAAACCAACCAAAATATGTAAGCCGAACTATGGCTTCTCTGATTCCTTAAAAGGGATACTTAGGCATTGGGGTAGGGCCCAACCGAGCACAACTTTTATTTTCCCTACATTGTTTTCTTTTTTCCTTTCGCATGCATTCCCTTTTCAGTTTTAAGCCATAGACATAGGATTTGACCACACCCATTAGATTAGACAACAAGAGTGGATACCGTAGAGTACTACGGGCGTGTGGGGTGCTAACACCTTCCCCTCGTGTAACAAACTCCCTTACCCGATCTCTCGGTCGAAAGACCGTGATTTCTCCATTTTCAGGTTTTCTCGATGTTTACCTTTCCCTCTCGGCGGGATAAAAGACGTTCAGTGGCGACTTCATTGATGTTTCATTAACATCCAGATGACAGGTTCCGTCCGCGTAGTTTCACCTGTACACCAAACAATCTCTAACAAACTAACTAAAACATACAAAATAATGTTAAGTCTAATTATGTCGAGACATTTCTTTGATATTTCGACAGTTATACAATTTCGATACACAAAGCATTTCGATAACAACAGACTTTGTCGAAATGATGTTTTGACACAAAGAATTACATTCTTAACACGAATCACATATTTATTCTCTGTATAAGACTTGATGGTAGGGATGAGTGTGCGTGCACATTTCAAAATGCAATAGCATTGAAGTAGGGGCAAAAATTGGCTGGTTCTTGCCATAAGTTTTTCAGTGTAGCATAAGTGTGGAAGAATGATTTTTCTGAGCACTTCAAAGAGGAAAAACAACTCGGTTAATAAGAAGTAAAAATCTTGATAAAGATTTGAATTTGCAGAAAAAATATTAAAATGAAAAGAATAACATTGATGCGACAAAAGAAACATCAAAATATTTTCTACTAACAGTGAATTAATATTGACATGTGAACCCTACTAAATTGGTGGGAATTGTCTCCCGTGTTATAATGCACTGGATGGGGTCCAGTGAAAATCCTCACTCTCCAATTTTTTTAATTAATTTAATTACATCAATTAAAAAAAAAAAAGAACGGTTAAGATTTCAATGCAGACAATATTCACGGGGACAAAGCATTCCCCTACTAAATACATTAATTATTTCATGAAATGAATACCAAATAAGAAGGTGGAAAAACTATATTACATTTCGAAGACTTAATCATACAAGTTGATGAGCCCTTTTATTCATATGGGTTCAAAATAATTAAGTCTACATAAAAAGTATTTTATCGATTTATTATTATAAATAATTTTTTTATATAAATTATTAAATAATGAATATATTTGATCATTTATATAGATAGATACATTTATTATTCAATAAATCTAAAAAAGAGAATATTTCCTTATAAATAAAGTCGAAGGAAGTAGTTGTTATAACTAGAGGTGTTCGCGGTTCGAGTTTGAATTTATTTACAGTTAAGTTTGATTTTGGATAATATATTAAAAAAAATTCAATTCAATCAAATTTAATACAGTTTAATTTGGATCGATTTTTGAATATCCAAACTAAAAATTATATTTTTATTAATATTATAAAAATATTAATAAATTATAAGTTTGATCTAATATATAACATATAATATATTAAAAGTTAATATTACCAAATGAGAATGATCGATGATGGTTAAAAATAATAAAAATAAATAGATTAAACAAAACTAATAAATATTATCAAAAAATAATTATCATTTAATAATAAAATCAAGTAACATATCATACTAATAAAAAATAAATAAATATAAAAATATAAATATGTGGTTCAGTTTGATTTAGATCGATTCTAAAAAAATCAATCTAAAATTTGATCCGAACCGAGCTGTTTTTATAAAATGAGATTCACACACATTTAACATTTATGATAAAGTTTATCCATAACCAAATGAATTTGGTTGTTCATACTCAACATACCATTGGCGACTAGCCCATAGCTTTGGATCGATTGGTCCATTTTTTAATTGATAAGTGGAGTGGAAAAAGAGAGACATCAAAACTAAAACACCTGAGACATGCCTGCTTAGTGTTTACTATATTTTGTGACTATATTTTTCTAATGCAACTCTCATTATTCAATGTAACCCCTCATTATCTCTGTATACGTTTTTCAAAGTTATTATGATATTTAATTAATGAATCAAAATACTGCTGGTATTGTAGAATTGACAGGCATGGTGTAGAGGCTACAGCCACAAAGTTTAATGGATTGTTCATTACGTGACAGTCCAATCTTTAACCAAGTCAATTTTTTTTCTAATCCAAAAAAAGTTGTACTAAGCTTGTAGAGTTTTTATATTAAGGATAGTTGTTGGAAAGGTTGAAGCTAATGTGGAAGATCTTCAAAAGAAGATACTTTTTATGATCTAAAAGCTTGAGGATAAGATTAGAGTAAGTTAAAAATTTGGTTTTAGGGTTATGTTTTGATTAAATAATTAGTTAAGATCCAAGTGTAAGCCTAGTTGGTTGCCAGGAGAGTATATACAGATGAACAACTGTTATGTTGTGTCATTGGATTATATTCTAGCTGGCTTTTAGGGTGGACATCTATTTCAAATCAAATTATTTACAATAGTTCAGTATTAAATAATTATAAGAACATCATAGGAGATTCCAACCTGGGGTATTCTATTTATTAACATTTTAAAAGATGAAATCTCAGACATTAAACTACTTGATAAATTTTTTTAATCAAAACTTTAATAATAAAGTGTTTTGAAAATAACTTGTATTTCTTAAGAACAAAAAATTAAATGAGAAAGTTTTGTTTTGAAAATTTTCCGTTGACTTTAACAATTATTTGGATTTTATTTTTTTAATCATTGTTTTCAACACATTTTTTATGTGAGTTTTGTACTTCTATGACACAAGTTAACATCATTTTATGTTAAATAAATTCATTCTTGATCTCAGTTGTATTTAGGGGTGGTAAAACGGTTCATTCGCTCCGTTCCACTCCATTCCACTTTAGTCTGCTAAAAAAAGTGCGTGGCGGACAAATCCGCCAAAAGAAAATGGGCATAAAATCTAGTTCCCTCTACTAAAATGGCGGTTTGGTGGGCGGCGGACTTACCCACTTACTTTTTCATTTATTTATTTTTCATTTTTTAAATATATTAAAAGACTTTTTTTACACGGACTAATTTTTCTCTCTTTCTCTCTCTGAACCCTAACATGGCGAAACGGGAGCGTGGGTGGCCGAAATCAACGGTGCCACCTACGCCGGAACCCCTTATGATACCGGAGGTCCGGGAAGAAGAGGCGCGAGCGAAACTCTATGGAACTGAGGTGAACAACAATGATGAAGAGAAGATGAACAACGCTGAAGAGAAGATTCGCAAAGCGAATGAAACCCTAACGGAAAATGAGAAACAGAAAATGGAAGGAGAAAAACTCTGGGTGGATGTGATTAGCGACAATCGGAACCCGTCCAAAGGTTTGGCTATGGAGTATGAGGCTCCGAAGATGGTGAACAGGGAGGTAGAAATCGAAATTGAACAAGAAGATATAGTTACTAAAATTCAATTATGGGAAAATGCTTTGAACCTATATGTGGCGGGAGAAGATTTGAGTATGAATTCCATGAAGAACTATATGCAAAAAATGTGGAATTTCATGAAGATTCGAGATCTCTACTACCACGATGAGGGCTACTTCTTGGTTCGATTATGTTCTCATGAGGATAGGGATGAGGTGATGATGAAAGGACCATATACTATAAGGAACATGCCATTGATCTTGAAAGAGTGGAGACCTGATTTCAATTTGAAGAAAGATTTGCTGCAAATGCTCCCAATTTGGGTAAAACTCTCTCAACTTTCCCTTCATCTATGGGGAATCAGAAGCCTCAGCAAAATTGGCAGTGTCATAGGTAAACTTTTGGTAACTGACGAATATACGACAAACAAGCTTCGTGTATCGTATGCTAGAATCTTGATTGAAGTAGACATCACACAATAGCTTATCAGTGAGATTGCCATTAAGAACTCTGAAGGAATCATGGTGATGCAGCCTGTTGAATATGAATGGAGGCCAGCTTTTTATGAAAATGTCAAAGATTGGGACACAAATGTGGTGATAGAAAGAAGATTCAACAATGGCATCCAAAACAAAATCCCCTTGAAGTGAAAAAGCAAACAATTCCTCCTCCAGCAGCAGAGCCAAGTGAAGTGAAGAACAAAGAAGATGTGGAAGGAGAGAGGTGGATCCCAGTGATAAACTCTCCTAGAGATAAAGGTAAGGATGTTCAAAATGGTCATACTAGTCCTATTATGTGCACTAATGGACTTGGGGTTCTTGAGGTTTTGAATGACCCTCTTGTAACCATCAATCTTGAACCAAGTTAGCCTCATGGAACATTAGGGGTCTTAACAAAGTAGGAAAAATAAGGGAGATTAGGTCCCATCTCCTTAATCTCAAGCCTGCTATTATTGTGTTGACTGAAACTAGATTTAAAGAAACTAAGGCAAAAAATGTTAGAGATAAGCTTCAAATATATGATGACTATCTAGAAAACTATAAGGGTCATTTAAATGGTATACTTTGACTATTATGGGATAGGAACAAGGTTGATGTCAAAATTGTGCAAAGTTCTAGCCAGCTGATTCGCTGTGGGGTCTATGACACTATTGGGGAATTCAAATTTTGGCTTACTGTAGTGTATGCCCATAATCAGCTAACCAAAAGAAGAATTATTTGGAAGGAGATTGAGTTTCTGTATGGAAATTTACAAGGTCCATGGTGTGTAATAGGAGATTTCAATAATGTTGCTAAAGCCCAGGATCGAGTGGGAGGAAAAATGGTTATAGAAAATGAGTATGAGGATTTACAGAATATGATGATGGCAACAAGTTTAAGTGAAATTGATAGCTTGGGAGACTACTATGTTAGAACATAGTTTGATTCTACAACCCTCAATTAGAGTTTTGATGATGACAAAATACAAGAATAAATAAATTGTAAGATTTATATATAAGACATATATGCTACTTAAAATTATGGTTTGTGTTTACAGAAGTTCTGATGGAATCAGCATCAGAAGATCATATCAGCATCAGAAGATCAATAACATGTGCTACACGCTGAAACCACCAGATCATACGCTGAAGCTTGATGAACAGAATCTGCGCATAAAACACTCTGACTCTGATCAAGATCCTTACCAAGTCATCATCACTCAGAAGCGTCAGCATCAGTTAGAGCAAAAGAACACTCTGATTACCATAAGCAGAGAACACTCTGAAGCGTTACTAAGCATTCAAGACAGATTAATTACCAACGGCTTTATTCAAGACAAGATCTTCTCAAAAAGGAAAGAACGTTATTATCATTGAAAGTGCTTTATGGACAACAACGTATCTTTACCTTGGTTATATAAACAAGTCTGTGTGAGAAAAGATGCACGCATATACACGCCTACGAAAACGCACGTACTCATACATTTTGCTAAGCCTTCAAACAACGCCTACTCAAAAGCATTAGCAATTCAGTTTTTATTCTAAGCTTAAATTTGTGTATTATCACAGTTGTGATATATAGTTTTGTTAGAAAACATTAACACACATCATTGTTCAATTATCTGTAAAGAAATTCCCTTGAGATAAACCGGTTTGTGGTTATACTCAAGAAGGCTTTAACAGTTGTTAAAGTAGTTGTTGTATCCCTTTGAATATAGTGGATTAAGACCTCGTTGGAGAGAGGCGAAATCACCTTGACGGGTGGACTGGAGTAGTTTGAGATCAAACGAACCAGGATAAAAATACAGTGTTGTTTAAGCTTTTGATTCAAGTTTTACAATTCAACCCCCCTTCTTGTGTTTTTCACATCTTCAATTGGCATCAGAGCGCCTAGTTCTGAGCTTATAACACTTAACCGTGTCAGTACAAGATCCAGCGTCAGAAAAACACAATGGCAGGACCACATCAAAACATCAACAATGACAACAATTAAGAAAGAGACAGATTCAGTGGCAAACCTCCAGTCTTTGATGGAGAGAACTTTGACTACTGGAAAGACATAATTGAAAGCTTCTTTCTGGCCTATGATGCTGATCTGTGGGACATGGTGACTGATGGATACACGCACCCAGTGGATGGAAGTGGTCAGAAGATTGACAGGAAAATAATGTCTGATCAGCAAAAGCGTGATTTCAGAAATCATCACAAGGCCAGAACAATTCTTCTCAGCGCCATCTCTTATTCAAAATATGAAAAGATATCAAACAGAGACATTGCAAAGAATATGTTTGACTCTCTGAGAATGACGCATGAAGGCAACATTCAAGTCAAAGAAACCAAAGCTCTTACGCTCATTCAGAAGTATGAGACATTCAAGATGGAAGAGAGTGAATCAATAGAAACTATGTTCTCAAGATTTCAAATTTTGGTTGCTGGTCTCAAAGTTCTTGACAAGGGGGATTCTACTGCTGATCACGTTAAGAAGATCATCAGAAGCTTGGAAAAACAATGGAGGCCAATGGTCACAGCGCTTAAGCTAGCCAAGGATCTCAACAAAATCTCTCTGGAGGAACTTGTCAGCTCCCTCAGAAGTCACGAGATAGAGCTAGAAGCAGATGAACCTCAAAAGCAAGGTAAGCCATTAGCTTTAAAATCTAACAGAAAATATGACTCCAAAGTTTTGCAGGCTGTAGAAGAAACCTCTAATGGGTCTTCATCAGAAGAAGATGAACTATCTCTCCTCTCCAGAAGGGTGAACCAATTATGGAAGCAGAGGCAAAGGAAGTTCAGGAATCCCAGAAGATCAGAATGAATCTTTCTCCAGATACAGAAGGTCAGAATCCTCCTCTGGACACAGAAGATCTGAAGGTTCTTCAGGGAACAGAAAGCCAAAAAACAAAGACATCATCTGCTATGAATGTAACGAGCAAGGGCACTACAAAAGTGATTTCCCAAAGCTTCAGAAGGAAAAGCCTAAAAAGAAGTTTGGCAAGGAAAAGAAGAAAATTCTCATGGCTACATGGGATAATTCTGACACATCTGAAGCTGACTCGGAATCAGATGATGAAAGAGCAAACATAGCTCTCATGGCAAACATAACAGAAGACAGTGAAGCTTCTGAGTCAGACTCTGAATCAGATACAGAAGAGGTATTCCCTGACTTTGCTATAAACTTTACTAAGGCTGAACTAGCTGAAAGCCTTAATGAAATTCTGGAAAGATATCAGCAGATCAGAGTCAAATTCAGAAACCTGAAAAGGAATTTTGCTTCTGACTCTGATAAGACTGAGAGTCTCAAATTGGAGAATTCTGAGTTAAAAGATAAAATTTCAAAATTAGAAAATCTATTGCAAAACTCTCAGAAGGAAACAATCCCTGAAACTCCCAGCAGTGCCGATGAGATCATCAAGGAGTATGATCACGGCTTTCAGAAGTTTCTAGCTAAAAACATATATAGAAGCAAAATGGCTTCAATGATCTATGGAGTTAGCAGAAATGGCAGAAAAGGGATAGGATATCAAGGTAAGGTACCTACACCAAAGAATGCCATGGATTTAGTTATAAAACGTACTCCACTTGATTCACACTTTATATATGGGCACACACATGACATCAAATATACAAGTAATAATTATTCTGTCAAACCAAAATTCAACCAGAGTTTTGGTAAAACTAACAAATCAAGACCCAAAAAAATATGGGTACCTAAGGATAAAATAATACATGTGGCAGATATCTTTAGCAGCAAAGCAGAAACACCAATCATGGTACCTGGACTCTGGCTGCTCACGACACATGACGGGAAGAAGGCATATGTTCCAAAGCCTGGAACTTAAGCCTGGAGGCCACGTAGGTTTTGGAGGCAATCAGAGAGGAAAGATCATTGGCTCTGGAACTGTAGGTAATGGAAATCTTCCCTCTATAAGTAATGTTTTATTAGTAGATGGATTAATGCATAACCTGTTATCCATAAGTTAATTAAGTGATAACGGTTATGATATAATCTTTAATCAAAATTCATGCAAAGCTGTTAGTCAGAAAGATGGGACTATCCTATTTAATGGAAAGAGGAGAAACAACATTTATAAAATAAAACTTTCTGAACTAAAAAGTCAGAATGTAAAGTGTCTTCTGTCTGTTAACAACGAGCAATGGATCTAGCACAGAAGATTGGGACATGTTAGTATGAGAAGAATATCTCAGATTAACAAACTCAATCTGGTCAGAGGACTTCCTAACCTGAAGTTCAATTCAGATGCTCTGTGTGAAGCATGTCAGAAAGGCAAGTTTGCAAAACCAGCTTTCAAATCCAAAAACGTTGTTTTCACCTCTAAGCCATTAGAACTTCTGCACATTGACTTATTTGGACTAGTTAAAACTGCTTCAGTCAGTGGCAAGAAGTATGGGTTAGTAATCGTAGATGACTATAGAAGATGGACATGGGTAAAGTTCTTAAGACACAAGGACGAGTCACACTCTGTGTTTGTCACCTTCTGCAACCAAGTTCAGAATGAAAAGGATATTAGAATCATCAAAGTCAAAAGTGATCATGGTGGAGAATTTGAAAACAAAGATTTTGAGTCATTCTTTAATGACAAAGGCATTCTGCATGATTTCTCTTGTCCTAGAACTCCCCAACAAAATGGAGTTGTAGAACGAAAGAATAGAACATTGCAAGAAATGGCCAGAACCATGATCAACGAGACTAACGTTGCTAAGATCTTCTGGGCAGAGGCAACAAACACAGCGTGTTACATTCAGAATAGAATCTCCATAAGACCTATTCTGGAAAAGACTCCATATGAATTGTGGAAGAACAGAAAGCCCAACATTTCCTATTTTCATCCATTTGGATGTACATGCTTTATTTTGAATACAAAAAATTATTTGAACAAGTTTGACTCTAAAGCACAAAAGTGTATTATGTTAGGATACTCTGAACGCTCAAGAGGGTACAGAGTATACAATACAGAAACACAGATTGTGGAAGAATCAATCAGTGTTCGTTTTGATGATAAGCTTGACTCTCAAAAGTCAAAGCAGAATGAATTCCTTGCAGGTATGGAAGTTGAACTTACAGGTACTAAAGACAATTCATCAAAAACTCTTAACAGAGACACTCCCTCAACATCAGAAAGAGTAACTACAAGTAATCCAGCACCTTCTGTTGATCAACTTCAGAAAAGACCATCCAGAAGCAACATGGATCACCCAGAAGAAACAATCTTAGGAAGAAAGGAAGATCCAATCAGAACAAGAGCTAGCTTCAGAAACTCTAAAGAATCCCTTATGGGACTTGTTTCTCTAATTGAACCATCAACAATTGATGAAGCACTTCTGGACAATGACTGGATTCTAGCAATGCAAGAGGAGCTAGATCAATTCACAAGAAATGACGTATGGGATCTAGTTCCCAAACCAAAAGGATTCAACGTCATTGGAACAAAATGGGTCTTCAGAAACAAACTGAATGAACAAGGTGAAGTCATCAGAAACAAAGCACGATTGGTAGCACAAGGTTATAGTCAGCAAGAGGGGATAGACTATACAGAAACCTTTGCTCCAGTCGCCAGGTTAGAATCTATCAGACTCTTAATCTCATTTGCTGTTAATAAAGGCATCACTCTGTATCAGATGGATGTTAAGAGTGCGTTCTTAAATGGCTATATAGAAGAAGAGGTATATGTGCACCAACCCCCTGGTTTTGAAAGTTCCAAAAATCCAGAATATGTTTTCAAACTAAAGAAGTCACTCTATGGTCTGAAACAAGCTCCCAGAGCTTGGTATGAAAGACTAAGTAACTTTCTGTTAGAAAAGGAATTCACCAGAGGGAAAGTGGACACAACCTTATTCTGTAAGACAGTTAAGAATGACATTTTAGTATGTCAGATTTATGTTGATGACATCATATTTGGATCTACTAAACCCTCTCTGGGAAGAAAGTTTGCTAAGTGTATGCAGGCAGAATTTGAGATGAGCCTAATGGGGGAACTAAAATTCTTTCTGGGCATCCAGATTAATCAAACCCCAGAAGGAACTTACATTCATCAGAGCAAATATGTCAGAGAACTTCTGAAGAAATTTGATCTCTCAGAATGTAAGCCATCAAAGATTCCAATGCATCCCACGTGCATTCTGGAAAGAGAAGAGGTAAGTAAAAAGGTAGAACAGAAGGTCTACAGAGGTATGATTGGTTCTCTTCTCTATCTGACGGCTTCAAGGCCTGACATTTTATTCAGTGTATGCATTTGTGCAAGATTCCAATCAGATCCTAGAGAATCTCACTTAACAGCAGTTAAGCAAATTTTCAAGTATCTGAAAGTTACTACTAATCTGGGTTTGTTTTATAGAAAATCAAGTGATTACAGCTTAGTAGGATACTGTGATGCTGATTTTGCTGGAGATAGAGTAGAACGTAAAAGTACTTCTGGAAGCTGCCAGTTTCTGGGAGAAAATCTGATCTCTTGGTCCAGCAAAAGACAATCCACAATTGCTCTATCAACAGCAGAAGCTGAATACATAGCAGCAGCTAGATGCATCACACAAATGCTCTGGATGAAAAGTCAACTTGAGGACTTCCAGATATTTGAGAGTAACATTCCTATCCTCTGTGATAATACTTTTGCTATTTGTCTCAGCAAAAATCCAATTTTACATTCTAGGGCTAAGCATATAGAAATAAAACATCATTTTATTAGGGACTATATTCAGAAAGGGATTTTAAATTTTAAATTTATTAACACAGACCATCAATGGGCTGATATTTTTACAAAACCTCTTTCTGAAGATAGGTTCAACTTCATTCTGAAACATCTCAGCATGAAGCTTTGCCCAGAATAAAATTGTTTTGATTCCATATCTTAACCTTCAGAACTTTGTTTATTTTTTTGTGAACTACTGATCAATCTTCTTTCAAAATTTTAGAAGTGCAGATTGTATCAGAATCTATCCATGAAGATCTGAGCACTTCATTTCAAGGATAGAAATGTGCTGTTCACTCAAGCAAACAAGTGTCATCCAGTCATCAGCTATTTTCTGAGGCTGAACACGCGTTCACGTTTCTGAAAAAGGCAAAGCGCTGATTGGATGCATTGAGACACATTTCATGGGTAACCGTTCCAAATATCTTTCTGAATCCCCTAAAATCAGCTATCATTAAATGCTAATAATCATTATTAATTTCTCTCTCTCTTAACCTTTATGTTTTCAAAACCTTTTTAGAAATCTATTTAAACACTTCACACCATTTACACGCTTTACCTTCACTTTCATTTTCTCTCAAACTTACTGATTTCAGTGTTCTTACTTTCTCAAGAAACCCTTTCAATCTTTTTCACAAAAACCTTCGTGTGAACATGGCTTCTTCCAGCATTCCTACTCCAGGTTCCCAGAAAACTGTTTCATCTGAACAATACAAAGAACCTTACAGAACGCTTCTAACTCCAATCAAAAATCTTGAAGTTCTGTCAGAATTAATCGTGGATTTCAACAGCCTTCAAGAGAATGGGTTTGATCTATCTGAAGAGGTTAAAGCTCAAGGCTGGGAAAAGTATTTTGACATACTGGTGGGTCCAACATTTCCTATTCTGGTAAAGGAATTTTGGATTCACGCTTCTTCTTCCAATCATCAAGTCACGTCTTACATCATGGGGAAGAAGATTGTTATCACCGAAGACCTCATTGCACGTTTAATAGGGTACAATGGTGGTGGTGTTCGTTGCATTGACATGGCAGAAAGGTGTGCAGATGCTGCCCTAATTGCAAGGGAAATCTTCACTCTGGGGCTTCCCTCCAGTAAGATAAGGGATTTGAAAGACAAACACATAATTTGGGCCAAGATCATTCTGGGGTGCTTCAACCACATGAAGCCTACCAGCTCTCCTGATTACATTAATATTGATCAGCAATTTCTGATCTATTTCATCTCTCAGAAGGTCAAGATAAATCTGGCTCACCTTCTGTTCAACCATCTCAGAACAAGTGTTAAAGAAACAAGAGAAGAGGAACGTACAAAAAGGGATTGGATACCCTTAGGAAGACTGATATCAGATATTCTAACAGAGAATAAGCTGATTGATCATCTGACAGAGGCTCAAGAAATCAGCACTCTGGAAGCTACTATTAGCAAACAGCTGAATGCCAAAAATCTGAAGAAAATGAAGTTGATAGAGAACATCAAGAAGGAGCCCAGCGTCACTCCTTTTGCTACAATCTCCAGCAGAAGAGTCCCTCTGGATGACTTCCCACTGTTCTAAGAAATTGACTCTAAACCTGAAATCATACTCAGATATCTGGATGCTTGCAAGGCTAATGGTACAACACCAAATCTGAATATTCAAGACCTTCAGCAGAAGGCTCCAGAGGTTGTTATGAAGAAGACAAAGAAAAGAAAAGCTGCAGCAGAAGGATCATCTCAGCAGACTCCTAAGAAGAGAGGTAATCCTTCTTCTGTAACTGTTTTAGATTCAACTGCTGTATCAACATCTATCCCAATACCCACTCCATCTAAAAACCCAACACCTCAAACTTTCGATGATTTTGACCTTGACTTTGATCCCTTTGAATCATTAACTCTAAGAAGATCTCGCTCCCAACCTCAAAATCCAAATATTGTTGAAACCCAACAAGAACTTGAAAAAGTTCTTTCTGATATAGACCAACACACTTCTGCTCCCATACCAGATAATCCAAATCCTGAAACCCACACATAAGCACAACCAGAAATTCCCCTATCTCCAGAACCAGAAATCCCACTACCTTCATCTCCTCAACCAGAAATTAATCCACCCTCTCCTCAACCTGAACAATCTCCACAACCTGAGATTCAAACCTCTGAGGCTCAACCCTCTGAATCCCCTGAACTAGTACCTCTGGCTATTCAGTTGCCCTTTGGAACCATTGTGAATATTCCTCAACTTCCCTCTTCACCAGAATTAACTCCACCAAATTCCCCGTCAAGTCCAATCATAATTCCTGACTCTCCCACTCCCTCACCAAAAGACAATTCATACGACCACAGCAAGACTGTCATTGATTTAACAGTCCTTGAACGCCTTGCTACAATAACCAACAAAATTGCTATCCCAAAACCAAAACATCCAGATGTTGGTTCCAACATATTGAACTTTGAAACAGAAGTACAGAAGTGGATCACTTCTCTCAAACAAGCAAGTCTGGAACTGGTTGATCCTGCTGCATCAGACTACCTCTGGACAAAGTTCAGAAGATGGGTATGCTCTGAAACCTTTAAGTTGCAAGAACAGAGCTATGGACAAGCTCAATAGAACTTCAACAATCTGTTGAAAGAAATTGAAGGTGTAGTTCTGAGCAAGATGCTTAAGGAAGAAGTTATCCCGCTGGACAATGCTCCTTGGTCTGAACATCATCAACCAGAGTCAGAAGAACAGATGATTCCAGCTGAAAACATGGGTCAAGAAGAAGATATTGCTGAAAGCTCTGAGAAGCATCCTGTTTCTGAAGATCCTCAAGCTTTCTCTCTTGACATGCAGACTCTGGAAGATCTGAAAAGATCTGATATGCTGATGAATGAAAGAATGGATAAGCAGGACACCAAAATTGATGCAATAGCCAGCATGTTAACTCAGCAACAGGAAACCAGCACCCAAATCAAGAGCATGTTGGAAGCTCTGTTCACACGACTTCCTCCTCCTTCTTAGAAATTTCCTTGTTGTTTTTATAACTTGTTTATCTGTAATATTTTTACATGTTCTGAACTTATCATTGCTTCTGTTTTTAATATAAACACATTTTAGCTCTGATCATTTTAGCTCTGATTATTTGTGCTTTTTGATAACTGACAAAAAGGGGGAGAAAGAATGATATTTTTTCAATAACGGATTACTGAGACATAAGTCTCAAACATTCTGACATTTTGATCTATTTGAATTTCTTTCTTCTGAAAAGCTTGAACAGGTACAAAATTCTGACGAAAGCTATAGTAAAATACAGTAAAGTTCTGATGCTCAAAGACTCATGGAATTAAAGGGAAGTAATCAACTCAGTGGGAGTTTTTCTCTTCTTGGCTCTGATACCTTTTATTCTTTATTTTTAATCTCTGATACCTTTTATTCCTTAATTTTATTTGGAAAAAAAATCTGGTTTTTGTCATCATCAAAAAGGGGGAGATTGTTAGAACATAGTTTGATTCTACAACCCTCAATTAGAGTTTTGATGATAACAAAATACAAGAATAAATAAATTGTAAGATTTATATATAAGACATATATGCTACTTAAAATTATGGTTTGTGTTTACAGAAGTTCTGATGGAATCAGCATCAGAAGATCATATCAGCATTAGAAGATCAATAACATGTGCTACACGCTGAAACCACCAGATCATACGCTGAAGCTTAATGAACAGAATCTGCGCATAAAACACTCTGACTCTGATCAAGATCCTTACCAAGTCATCAGAACTCAGAAGCGTCAGCATCATTTAGAGCAAAAGAACACTCTGATTACCATAAGCAGAGAACACTCTGAAGCGTTACTAAGCATTCAAGACAGATTAATTACCAACAGCTTTATTCAAGACAAGATCTTCTCAAAAAGGAAAGAACGTTATTATCATTGAAAGTGCTTTATGGACAACAACGTATCTTTACCTTGGTTATATAAACAAGTCTGTGTGAGAAAAGATGCACGCATATACACGCCTACAAAAATGCACGTACTCATACATTTTGCTAAGCCTTCAAACCACGCCTACTCAAAAGCATTAGCAATTTAGTTTTTATTCTAAGCTTAAATTTGTGTATTATCACAGTTGTGATATATAGTTTTGTTAGAAAACATTAACACACATCATTGTTCAATTATCTGTAAAGAAATTCCCTTGAGATAAACCGGTTTGTGGTTATACTCAAGAAGGCTTTAACAGTTGTTAAAGTAGTTGTTGTATCCCTTTGCATATAGTGGATTAAGACCTCGTTGGAGAGAGGCGAAATCACCTTGACGGGTGGACTGGAGTAGTTTGAGATCAAACAAACCAGGATAAAAATACAGTATTGTTTAAGCTTTTGATTCAAGTTTTACAATTCAACCCCCCTTCTTGTGTTTTTCACATCTTCATACTATACATGGTCTAACAAGCATGATATGGGGACAATCTATTCCAGAATTGATAGGTGCCTTGGTAATACTGACTGGTCCAACAACTATATTAATAATAACCTAAAGATCCTCCCCCATATATCAGACCATTCTATGCTACTCATTTAAAGTAAAGAAGGTCAGAAGAATATAAAGAAGAATTTTAAATTCAGAAAATGTTTGATGGATCTCCCTGGCTACGATGATATGGTTCAAAAGAGCTGGGAAAGACCTTTAAGGGGAAAACCAATATACATTTTATGGCACAATCTCAGAAGATTGAAGCAGGACTTGAGAAACTTCAGCGAACCTTTATTTGATGTGAATCAAAAACTGAAGGAAGCAAGAAACAACCTTGCTACTGCTCAAAAGGAGCTTGTTGTCACAGGATGCGCAACCAGTCTATTAAGAAAATCAAGAATTTGACTGAGGAGGTTTTAGCCCTTAATGACCTTGAAGAGAAAATTATGATGCAGGGGTCAAAAATAGAATGGCTAAAGAAAGAAGATGGAAACAACTCTTATTTCTACGCTTCTATCAAAGCCAAACACCACACCAACAGTTTGAAACAACATGATTAAAAATGATGGTTCTATAACACATAATCAGCAAGACATTGGCAAAGAAGTTCTGGATTTTTATAATAATCTCATGGGGAAAGAGGATAACAATCTCACCCATGTGGACATAGAGGTTATTTGTATGGGGAATCAGTTGACTAGAGATCAAAGGAAAGCCTTGATTAGCAAAGGGACTGGTATAAATTTAGAGAAAGCTTTAAAGGGGATAGGTGACTTGAAAGCACCAGGTACTGATGGTTTTGGTGCAAGATGTCTCAAAGCTAGCTGGAATATAATAAAGAATGATGTGATTGCTGTTGTGAAAGATTTCTTCAACACATGTCAATTGTATAAAGCTTTTAACAGTACTATTGTTTCTTTAATTCCCAAGAGCAAAAATGCTAGAGAAATAAAAGACTACAGGCCTATAATTGTTTGTACTACCTTCTACAAGCTAATCTAAAAAATCTTGATTGATAGATTGGGAAATTCTTTGCAGAATGTGATTAGTCAATGTCAAGATGCTTTTGTCCCAGGTCATCACATACATAATCACATTTTGTTGGAAAACGAGATGCTTCAAGTTTACACCAGAAAAGGAGGGACCCCCAGAGTTTTAATGCAACTGGACCTGTAAAAGGCCTATGACATGGTCAATTGGAAGTCCCTAGAGTGCATCATGGGATAAATAAGCATCCCTAATCAATTCATCCATTGGATAATGATTGTGGTTTCTATCGTGTCCTACAAATTCAACATCATGGGAGAATATACTGATTATTTATAGGCTAAAAGAGGGATTAGACAAGGTGATCCCATATCACCTTTGCTCTTTGTTCTTATCATCGAATACATGAATAGACTCATGTATAAAATGCAATTGAACCTTGACTTCAATCACCATGCTAAATGTGAAAGGATGAAGCTTACCAATCTTACTTTTGCAGATGGTGTCTTGCTTTTGTGCAGAGGACATTCAATTTCAATACAACTTATCCTTCCATCTTTCAAAAAATTCACTCAATCTACTGGGCTTGTGGTCAAGCCAAGTAAATGCAAGATTTACTTTGGGGGTTTAGACGTAAGTAGCAGAGAGGATTTAAGAGGTACGACTGAGTTTCAAGAGGGTGTTCTACCTTTCAAGTACCTGTGGGTTCCCATCACTAGCAAAAAGTTGAATATTCACCATTACCTGCCACTGATTGATAAAATAGTAGCCATAATTCATCATTGGTCAGCTAAACTTCTTAGCTATGCGGGTAGAATCCACCTGGTCAAGAGCATTGCTTATGATATTTCCCAATATTGGATGTACTGCATGTCAATCCCTAAATTTGTTATCAAGAAGATCAACATCATTTGTAGAAGCTTTATTTGGTCTGGTAAGGATACTGTCATCAAAAAAAGCCCAGTGGCCTCGTAGAAAATGTGTAAGCCTATTAATCCGGGGGAATGCAAATTATGAATCTAGAGCTTTGGAATGGTGTTTTGCTTATTAAATGCTTATGTAATCTTTGCAGAAAGACTGTCAACCTTTGGGTTTGGTGGATCCACACATACTATATTAAAGACAGTGAGGTGATGAATTGTCAAATCAAACCTCATCACTCCAAAATTTACAAAGGGGTAATGAAGCAAAGAGGTAAAACGGCTATGGTTCAAGTTCTGTGGGAGCAGACTTTGAAGAATTAAAGATTCAAAGCCTTAGCCTTCTATAATGAACTCATTGATGATGGGAATAGAGTAATTTGGAGCAAACTTTTGAAGTACAACTTGGCGAGACCTCGTACTGTTCATTTCTTGTGGATGGTCTGCCATAACAGTCTTCTCACAAAGGAAAGATTAATGAGATTTAGGATGCTAAATGATAACATCTGTAGTCTTTGTAAAATGGAAATAGAAACTCTTTATCATCTCCTCTTCAACTGTGAAAAAATAAAGTATATTTGGAGATCTGTGTTAAATTGGATCAATGTGAACCATGATCTAAAGCAGTGGAATAAAGAAATTCAATGGATTTATGGGAAGGTTAAAGCTAAAGGATGGAAAGTTGAACTCTTGAAGATGGCTACGGGTGAGGCTGTTTACCACATCTGGAATTATAGAAATGATATAGTTTTTGGAAATACTGTAAATAGAGATAAAATTATGAATAATATAGTTAACACTATGGTTTATAGAGGATGGCTCAAAAATAAGCTTAGAAGTCATCTTATAGAATTTATAATGTAACATAGTATTATAGGTGTGGTTAGATCCCTCTTAGGATCACCTTATTTTGTAACTGATTTTTTTGAGTTAATATATATCTTCATTGATTAAAAAAAGACTTTTTTATATTTCAATTAGATTTTTCACTTATTTTTTAAATAATTTTTTAATAAATCATCTTTCTATCATAATTTACTTAAATAAATATTGCATATCTTCACAAATAAATGTATAAAATTAAATCATCAAGAATTGGATCTACTAGAATTAACTAAAAAAGGGAGGACTTAAGGTAGGACAAGCTGAACGAGTTGGTGCGGCGGACTTTGACGGGCCATGGGTTTTGGCGGGACGAAATTTGGCGGACAACGATCTTTAGTGGGGGAGACTTTGATGGGCGTCGGGTCCAAAATCACAATCCAACCCATCATTTTTTGACAGGTGCGCGGGTCGATCCAGCGGACCACAACCCATTTTGCCATCCCTAGTTGTGTTCACTTTCCACTTACATGGTTATTCAACTTATATAGTTTAGAGAAAACAAAAAAAAAAACTATTAGTTGCACGAAATATAAATGATATAAAGAATACTTTACTTCTATTTCGAGGTCACCAACAATTTATAAAGACGACTCAATTTATAGGTTCCATTCATTTAAGACGCGTTGTATATGTGGACTTATATTCATTTTCTTCACATAGGAGCTCGGGCTCGATTCATTCAAGACGTGTTGTATATGTGGACTTGTATTCATTGCCACTACATAAGAGATAATAATTATTTCAATCTTGTTCTAGTTTATGTTGATGACTTGATGATTGCAGGAAATATAATATGACGGAAATTTTGCATTTGAAGAATGTTTTATACATTTAATTATACATTAACGACTTAAGCAACCTAAAATATTTCAATGGATTTGAGATTGCAAGATCATATCATGGAATCTCTTTGTCAACACAAATACAACTTTGACCATCTTCAAAAGGTTGGTTTCCTTGGTACCAAACCTGCTTCTATTCCCACGGATCCAAATCAAAAACTTTGTCGTAACTCCACCATTATTTTACCCAATCCTACCTCATTTAGAAGCCTCTATATCTCACTCATACTAGTCCTCACATCAATTTCGATGTTTGTAGGTTATGTCAATTTCTTTCACAATCAACAAGACACATTATTAGACAACACTCGAAATATTAAGATACATCAACCAAACCTATGCTAAAGGACTTATTTTCAAGACCAATTCTTCCACTACCATAATATGATTCACGAACTCAGACAATTGGCATGCAATGATACACGACGATCAATTACTAGTTTTTGCTTCTATATTAGCTCATCTCTCATCTGCTGGAAAAGCAAGATGCAACAAGTTATTTCTAGCAAATACGACCTGCAAAACACAATGGTTATTATATCTCATCCAAGATATTGGTATCCAACACACAAAGCTTGTAACTATTTCCACGACAATAGCCCTACAATCCACATTGCTAATAACATGAATTTTAACGAACAAACTAAACACATATAAATGGAATACCATGTCGTCAAGGATAAAATTCAGGCCAAAATTACACACCTTATGCCCATTAACACAACCAACCAAGTAGCGTGCCTTTTTACCAAGTTATTACATCTTGGTCCCTTCGACAACTTATTTCCCAAACTTGGAATGTTAAACCTCCAATCCAGTTTGAAGAAGGGTGTTAACCATCCTTGAGAGATATTGTAATTTTATTTATTATCTTCATAAAAATTAATATATATTTTAATTGTACTTAAGCATTATTAATCAAATAATAAGAAAATAAATATATTATTATTTCATTAAAGTGGCTAGATGTTTTTTTTTCCAGAATTAATTTCAAAAATACAAAAAAAAATTTGATTTGAATTTTAATAAATTTCTTTAACAAAATAATAAAAATTAAAAAATACTTTGAAAACGATTAATTAGATTATCATCTAATTTAATCATTAAATTTAAAGATGCAAGCTGCATAACTTACTTGTTTTAAAACTCGTTTATTTATAATAATTAAATTATTATAAAATAGATTAATAGATGAATATCTATTTCATCTTTGAGTTTTTAAAATGCAAGTTGCACAACTTTCTCATTTTAAAATTTGTCTTTTTAAATCAATAAAATAATAAAATTAAATTAAATTTTCATAATTAACTTTTCGCATTCAATATCTTTTATTTAAACAAATCAACAATGACATTTTTCTGTATTAACACAACAAAAACTTTTTTAAAAAATCAAATCAATAAATAAATAATTTTCATCCATAACTTGGTAGCTTTAAATTATGAGAATCTCTTAATACATTCTTATATAATGAACTAAACTTTTGAAAACTCCAAAGTACTTTTTAGAGATGTATCTCCGAATGCACTCTAAATCAAATTTCAAGGTGTTTCAGAAATATATGTCTGAAAGCACTCATGTTTATATGTTATTATTATTTGAATGCCGTATTTAAACATTCAATGATGTTTTTGGAGATGCATCTCCGAAAGCACCCTAAAGACGTGAGAATGAGTGTTTCAGATACACACATCTGAAACACTGGACATAATGGTTTTAAAAAAAACATAAATGCCGGTAAGTAATAAACACAAAGATTTGATACGTAATTCAGTTAAAGAATTAATAAACACGCAAACGAGAAATGATACGAATATAACATTGAATTGTTCAGAAATACCGAAAAATAATACATAAATTGTTCAGAAAGTATAAAATCTAAAATGATTACATCAGTAAATAAAAAAAAGGCATAGCCTACTGCATACGCCTAATCTTAACCCCTTGGCCCCTCCTCTGCCTCCTGTATTCCACCGCACTTGAAGCCTACATAATCATCATCTCTACGATAGCCACCGCCTCAGGACCACCCCTCTCAATAATCCTTAAGTCAAAGCCTCTTGTCCAATCAACTGTATCCACTGACAGGTCGGCCAAACATCAGTGGCATGGTCATCCTGGGCCTGCTAGTTCTCCAAGATCTCCTCACGAGCAGGCCTAGGACGACGTCCAAGAGTATCCGGTGTCATGATAGGGTGTGACATTGTGTAGAACTATGTCACATATCCCTCTATACAATGCCAACTGCCGGATGCCTGCATCATCCGATACTCTTCTGGCACCATATGATTCTCCCAATCTTGGAAGATGCCATCGAGCTCCCGGTAGACAAATGTGTCGACAACAGCCTGAAAAGGAGATTTGGGCATGGTGTGCACATAGCCAAACTATTGGATGCATCACTCTGAAAGATATCTGACCATAGTGTTAGTCCCACATGCCAGCCACCCTGAGTATAATGACACGGGTGTCGAAGGGGACAATCTCCCTGTGATCATCAAATGACGTTCAGATGATGTCATCATGAATAGTTTGATCAAAATACACCCGGAATGGAGGCATAGAATGATTCCCTCTGTAGAGGATATACATGGCAGCCACCGTCAACACTGCTCACTATACTGCAGATCAAAATTGAAACCATGAATCAGGTGGAATTGAGAAATGATATATCCCTGGAAAACGAATAAGAGCTATGTAAGAATAAATTATTAGTAGTAAATTAAATTTAATAGTTGGAATGAAAGGTACCGTGAGAAGTGTGCAAGAGCCTGTCAGCTGCCTCGTCCTCCAGTTAGAAGATCCATTCATCTTTTGGTAGAGGTATACAAAACAACCAGCCCCTAGTTCCACTCCCCAACTGTATTCAAATCCATGAAGTACTACAGATATGCCACATCCACCTAGGTTTCACTTTTGTTTACAAAAATGGACCTGCCAACCAAGAACATGAAGTAACACCGCAAAACACGCTCACAGTGGTAATGAACAAAGAACTCATTACCCTCTGTTGTACCCCAAAATTTGCCCTCTCACTTATCAAGAGTTTGCTCACAAGATCTCCTTGGACTCAAGAATGCACTATGGTTTGATCAGCTCAAGACACCTCCTTAGGCACTGATGACCAAAATTAGGGTTTGAGTTTGCACAAGGATGTAAGTACGAAGTGTGCCTAAGAGGGGGGGGGGGGGTGAATTAGGTACTTAAAAAAAATCTATTTTAGTGATGATGGATATCATTTTTCTGGATTATGGCGAGTTTATGAAAGAGTAAAGTGCAGAAAAATAAAGAGACACAAGCGATATATCCTGGTTTCCCTCACAGTCCGAGAGTACTCCAGTCCCCTTTCAACATGAAAGAGATTTCCTTATTGTGGCAAACTTAAACAAGAACTACCCAAAACCAAGAACAATCCTCTTGGACCAAGAACAATCCTCTTGGATTTTCACTATATCAACAATGAGAACAATCCTTTCAAAGTGACTTCACTTGTATCCAACAATCCTGGAAAGACAAGATTTATAAAACCACTTAAACTTATTTCCAACAATCCTGAAAAATAAGTAAGTATTTATCAATATTTGATTTGAGTGAGTTTGAGTAGTAATGATCAATTTGAGTGATTTAATCAATGAATTGATCTTATCTTCCAATGATAATAGTATACAATAACTCAAGATATATAATGCTCAAAGTTTTCTGATTAATAATATGTGAAAGTATGCAGAAAACTTGTGTATGAAAGTGAAGAAAAGCTTGAGTTTGATATTTTAAAATTCAGAAAATATAATTGGAAGAAGAGTGTTGAAATGATTTTTAAAATGAGTATTTATATGTTCATAGCACCTTTTTGAAACATCATAAAGTTCTGGAGATGAATCATGAACAATTGCCAAGATTGAGTGAAAGGTTTCCATGAAAAGGTGTTATAAATAGGCATGTACAAAGCTGCTGTTTTTCAAAATCGTGCAGCATGCAATCGATTGTATCCTTTGTGTAAATCGATTGCACGGGGTATCAACAGCTATAATTTCAAAAGTTTTGAGTGTGCAATCGATTGCACAAGAGTGTAAATCGATTACATGTGAAGTCAGTAGCAAAAATTGATTGAGTGTAATCGATTTCACAAACATGCAAATCGATTGAACAGAGAAACAATAGCAAATGTTTTGAAAAATTTAAGCATGCAATCAATTGCACAAATATACAAATCAATTGCACTGAGAAACAGTAGCAAAAGATTTGAAAAAATTGAAGCATGCAATCGATTTCACTCAAATGAAAAATGTTTTTTAGCTTAGAAAAACTTGAGTAAGGATTTGGACAATATAAAATATTTCCTTTCACCATTGAGCATTTATGTCTTAAGTTCAAAAGTAAGTATTATCATTATACCTTGAAATTAGCTAAGTGTTTGAACTGGAGACTTTATCCATAGATGCATTTAGCTTGATCAATAATATTTACCTTCTTTTTCCCTCATGGTTTGTCTTCATCAAAACAGAAGTGCATTTGAGAAGCTTGATTTTACATTCTCCCCCTTTTTGATGATGACAAACGATCTTGCTTGATGCGTTGTAATTTCCGGAAAGAGCTTCTCCCCCTAAGATGCATAACTCCCCATTTGTATGAGAAGGTTGGAATCCTTTGAATTTGTTCATCTTGGTTGCAGAGTACCTTAAAAAAATAAGACAAGGAAATATACAAGCATAAAGTACCACATCCTTCTCCCCCTTTGAAATTATCAAAAAGAAGGGAAAGATGAAAAAAAAAGTAATAAATTAATATTGAGAGGAAAACTTTAATTAAACATGCATCACAAATAGTCTAAAGATTACAAAGAAATTTAACAACAAACAAAACATAGAATAACAGAATAAGGACATAACAGAAAATAATAGATATAATAAAGTTGGACAGAGCTTTATAGTTGATTCATGTCCCGGTTGTTATAGAACCAAGATCCTTGATTTGGAAATTATTGTTGTAGAGGAGGTTCTATGTAATGTTATGGAGGTGCAGCTGGATTACTTGGGTCATATGGTGGAATGTAAAGATGAGAGTAAAGGTAAGAAAATTGTTGATTCACATCTGTGCGGAAGTCATTAATCTAGGTTGTTGTAGAATCGTTGATAGCATTCCATTAGTTGTTGATGTTGGTGTTCATGGAAGCAAATTGTTGAGACTGAAATCCATAAGATCTTGATTGCTTGGACCAGAGGGAGCAGTAGGTGGAGGATGTACAACTTCATCACCTTTGACTTCTTGATCGTTCCCTTCATCACCAACCACATCTTCACCAATGTAAGTGATAGTTTTTGTTTAGGGATTATAATGAACACCCATTCTTGAGTCAACATTCTTGATGGAAATCTTATGCAGATTTGGATCCATATTGACTTTCTCAAACCCAACAAAATCAACTCCAAATTCTTCCATAATTAATGTAACAAAATAAGCATATGGTAGAAATTTCGATTTTGCATCGACTCTCAACATGTGAACCATTATGAGCCTTGCCAAATTAACACTTATTCCTTTCTTTCTTGCATAAATCAGCTGCATGTCCAGGTCAGTCACAGTGTAGTGGTTTCCAGCCCGTGGAAACATAATATAGACCATAAAGTAATGAAATAGTCGATCGTCTATATAAAAGTTACCTGCACTCCATGAGTCTCTAGATGGAATCACTCTGCCTAGACCACGAATCCTTTTGGCACGGAATTCAACTTCACTTAATCTCCCAATGCTGTAATAAAAGTCCTTTTGCTTGTAGTCATCCCATGCCTCATTTTCAGGGTCGTACAAAGAGCTTCCAGTATAGGGAATATGAAGAATCTCACCAACAACCTCAGGAGTTAGAGAGATTTGAGTACCCAACATATATGTCACCATCTTGCCTTTGTGGGGAGTTAAATTGCTGAAAAATACTCTTACCAGATCCGGATAATATGGACCAAAAGATGAAATTAATGGTTCTAGTCCATAAGCAGTTAAATCATTTTGAAACGAGAAACATTCCCGGGGAAAGGATGATAGCATACCATATTTAGGATTGGACACTATTTTTCTTTGAAAGTCCTTTGTGAATCTTGCTTCTTGTTCTTCGGTGAGAGATGAAAGTAATGGATTAGAGGATGAATCAACCTTTTTCTTTCCTTTCTCTGAAGCTGACACCTTTCGTTTTTGCCTTGAAGCCATGGGTAAGGTATTTTTTAGGGTTTTAAAGGTTTTAGGTTTTTTGAGAGAAGGGTGTTTGATGAGCTGAAGTTTGGATATGATTTGAGTAGATAGAAATGAGTGGGTTGTATTATATGTAATGAAGTTTAATTGGCTTGGGAATATGAGAGAGAGAGAGAGAGGAATTCTGACCAACAAATATTTTTGTCATAAAAGCATGTTACAGTGGGTGCAATCGATTTGCATACAGATGCAATCGATTTGCACATAAAACAGAAGCAAAATAAAACTGAAACACACAAAGTGAAATCGATTTGCACTTATGGTGCAATCGATTTGCATTGAAACAGAAAGGTCAAAATTAAAAACACTCAGTGAGCAATCGATTTACACTATTGTGCAATCGATTTGCAACAACCAAAAAGACCAAAAATAGATTTTTCTTAAACTTAAACACCACTTAACAAATATACTCACATATATCATGGTTAAAAACATATATATAAAATTATAACAAGGATAGTAAGCACCTTATATGCCGTGTTCGTCAAGAATTCCAAGCTCTCGTCGAATCTTGTAAAACGGTTCTCTTGCCAAAGGTTTAGTGAAGATATCAGCAAGTTGATTATAAGTATCTACAAATGTTACCTCGACATCTCCTTAAAGTACATGATAATGAAGGAAATGATGTCATATATCTATGTGTTTGGTTCTTGAATGCATGACCCGATTCTTCATAATGTTTATTGCACTTGAATTGTCGCACCGTAGAGGAATGCATCTTAGATCGAGTCCGTAGTCACGGAGTTGTTGTTTGAGCCATAAAATTTGAGTGCAACTACTACCCGCTGCAATATATACTGCTTCGGCCATGCTAAGAACAACACATGCTTGTTTCTTGCAGGCCCATGATACTGATGCATTTACAAGGACGTCACAAGTACCACTTGTGCTTTTTCTATCAGTTTTACAACCTGCATAATCCGCGTCAGAATAACCAACTAAGTTGCAAACACTACCTTTGGGATACCATAATCTGACATTTGTTTTCCCTTTGAGATACTTCATGATCCTTTTCACCGCCGTGAGATGAGATTCCTTTCGATTTGCTTGAAAGCAAGCACATAGACAAACACAAAACATTATGTCAGGACAGCTTACCGTCAAATATAATAAGGAGCCAATCATACCTCGATACTTTGTAATTTCGATGGAAACACCTAATTCATCTTGATCAACATATGTATCGGAACCCATTGGTGTAGACATTGCCTTATAGTTATCCATGTCAAATCTTTTCAAGAGTTCCTTGCAATACTTGGATTGGTTGATGAAGATGCCATCTTTTAATTGTTTGATTTGAAGTCCAAGAAAATAATTCATTTTACCCATCATGGACATCTCAAATTCTCCTTGCATCATTGTTGAAAATTCTTCACACATTTCTTGGTTTGAAGATCCGAAAATGATGTCGTCAACATAGACTTGAGCTAGCAAAGTGTCATCTTTGATTTTCTTAATAAACAGAGTCTTGTCAACTTTTCCCTTTTCAAAACCTTTTTCGCATAAGAAGTTGCTTAAAAGATCATACCATGCCCTTGGTGCTTATTTCAACCCATAAAGAGCTTTTTTCAATTTAAATACATGAGATGGATTCTTGAAATCTTCGAACCCCGGGGGTTTCTTAACGTAGACTTCTTCAGTGATATATCCATTCAAGAATGCGCTTTTGACATCCATTTGGAAAAGCTGAAAATTTAATGAGAAATCATAGGCAAGTAAGAGATGAATAACTTATAACCTTGCAACCGGAGCGAAAGTTTCTTCAAAATCTATTCCTTCTTCTTGATTGTAGCCTTGTGCTACCAACCTTGCTTTGTTTCGAACAATTATTCCATTTTCATCAAGTTTGTTTTTAAACACCCATCTTGTTCCAATAATATGTTTGTTGCTTGGCCTAGGGACAAGTTCCCAAACTTGATTCCTTTCAAATTGATTTAATTCTTCTTGCATCGTGATAATCCATTGGTCATCTCCTAAGGCTTCATCAACTTTGGAAGGTTCAATTTGAGAGACAAATGCCATGTTTAGGCAAGCATCTTTGAGATTTAATCTTGTTGTCACACCTTGACTTATATCACCAATTACTTTATCGATAGGATGATCTCTATGAGTTTTCCATTCTTTTGGTAGATCATTGAGATTTTATTCTTGTTGGGGTGATTCTTCCAGTTGAATTGGTTGATCTTTGGAAGTATTTTCTTGAGGACCAGTATTTCATCATCATCATCATCACAAACAATATTATCCTCCTTGGAGGGGTTAGATTCATCAAAAGATACATGCATTGATTCTTCAATTGTTAAAGTTCTTTTGTTGTAGATTCTATATGCCTTACTAGAAAGAGAGTAGCCAAGAAAAATACCTTCATCGGATTTTTCATCAAACTTACCAAGGTTATCTTTGTCGTTGTTTAAGACAAAGCATTTGCATCCGAAAATGTGAAAGAAAGCAATGTTTGGTTTCCTCCCTTTGAAGAGTTCATATGGAGTTTTCTTCAAGATCAGTCTTATGTTAACTCTATTGCTAACAAAACATGTCGTGCTTACCGCATCCGCCCAAAAATATTTTGAAATATTTGAATCGCTAAGCATCGTTCTAGCAAGTTCCACAAGAGACCCATTCTTTCTTTCTACCACTCCATTTTGTTGAGGAGTCCTTGTTGCCGAGAAGTTGTGAGATATTCCATGTTCTCCACAAAATTCTTCAAATAGAGCATTTTGAAATTCTCCGTCATGATCACTTTTTATGGAGGCAATTCTTAGAGACTTCTTATTTTGAATTTGTTTAGCATATTTATTGAACGCATTGAATGCATCACTTTTCTGCACTAAAAAGAATGTCCAAGTATATCTAGAGAAATCATCAACAATAACCAAGGCATATACATTACCTCCGAAACTTCTTGTTCTTGATGGACCAAATAAGTCCATATGTAATAGTTGTAGTGGCCTTGCAGTAGACACCACATTTTTAGATTTGAAAGTTGATTTTGTTTGTTTCCCTTTTTGACAAGCATCACAAAGTCTATCTTTGACGAAATTTCTCTTAGGCAACCCAATGACAAGATCATGCTTGATTAGTTTATTCAAGTGTTCCATGTGAATATGAGCAATTCTTTTGTGCCACAGCCATGAATCATCATTGTTCGCCATGAGACATTTTACCTTCAAATATGGATCATCAAGGGAAATCATGAATATATTATTGATTCTTTTACCTTTAAGTATAACCTCATGTGTGACTTCGTCTTCTATCAAGCATTCATCCTTGGTGAACTTGATCTTGAAGCCTTTGTCACAAAGTTGGATACTACTAAGAAGATTGTGCTTTAGTTCTTCAACATAAAGAACATCTTCAATGGATGTGAAAGGTGGAGCACCAACTTTGCCTTTTCCAAGAATTCTTCCCTTATTATTGTCTCCATAAGTGACAAAAACCTTGGCCTTTAGAACTAGATTTGAAAATTGGTTTATGTCTCCCGTCATATTCTTTGAACAACCACTATCAAGATACCAAAGATTGCATGTGGTCTTCAAGCATACCTGCAAAACAAATTAGGCTTTGTTAGGTACCCAAGTTGCTTTGGGTCCTTCGTAATTAGTTGCTTTCTTTACCCATACATAATGCCCACTTGCCACACTAAAGTTTCTAACATAGCAAGCATTAGGTGTATGGCCTTTAATACCACAATAAAAATAAGTAGGTTCAAAGTTACTTCTATATCTAGAAGGATAAGATTTCTTCTTAGGAAATGTTTTCTTTTTAGGATAATGATGAACTATTTTAGGTTTGTTCACTTTCTCTTTGGATGATTGATCACTAGCCTTAACAAAGATAGTTTTATTAGAACTTGGTTTTGAAAACTTTGAATATCCAAGTCCACTTTTATCATTGGAGTAGCTTTGTTGGCTAAGAACACCTTCCAATCCAATTTGGCCTTTTTCATATCTTTCAATGACTCTTCTTAATTGGACAATTTGGAAAGAGAGCGATTCCCAATTTTTTCATACAAAATTCTGTTTTTGTTTATCACTTAATTTTTGTTTTTCTTCTTTGAAATCTTTTTCCATAGATTCACATTTTTATTCTAAGGATGAAATTTGTTTATTTTGTGATGAAATAGTTTTATACAGAATTTTGCATTCATTCAATAGTTCATCTATAGCACCTTGTGCATCACTATCAAAAAGAGAGAATTCATTACTAACCTCATTGTCTTCATCATCGGAATGGTGTGAGGCCATCAATGCTAGATTTGCACTTTCATCACTATCAGAATCAGATGAGGAACTTATTTCATTATCCTCCCATGCAACATAGGCCTTTTTGTTCTTGAATCCCTTTTTGCTTTTGTAGCCACCTTTCTTGGAGAGTTTCGGACAATCCGGCTTGATATGACCTTGCTTACCACATTCATAACATGTGACTTCTTGTGTTGATGTGGAAGCTTCCTTTTTCTTAAATTGTTTCTTTCCTTTTGAATGATAAAAGGATTTGTCATTTCTACCAAAGAACTTACCAAGCCTTTTAACAAGAAGCATGAAATTTTCATCTTCTTCCGGATTGTCTTCCTTTTTAACTTCCTTGGAATCTATCTTCAAAGCAATATTCTTGTATTTCTTCTCTTTATTTTCATGTTTTTCAAGTCTTCCGAGTTCCATTTCATATTCTTGAAGTTTCCCAAACAATGTTGTAGACGTCATGGAGGAGAGACTTTTCTTTTCTGAAATTTCCGTTACCTTTGGTTGTCATTCCCTAGTTAAGGACCTAAGTACTTTCAGATTTAGTTCATCATTCGTGAAAGTCTTACCAAGAGCACTTAGATGATTTGTCAAGTGCACAAATCTCTTTTGTAGGTCAAGAATGGTTTCTCCGGGCTGCATTCGAAATAATTCGTATTCTTGACTCAGGGTATTTAGTCTTGATCTTTTAACTTCAACAGTTCCTTCATGAGTTTGTACCAAGGTATCCCATATTTCTTTTTCCGTTTTGCATGCCGAGACACGGAAGAATTCATCCATGCTAAGTGCACCTTGAAGAAGGTTTATTGCCGTTTTATCATAGAGAACCTTCTTCTTATCATCTTCGTCCTATGCAGTTTTAGGCTTTGATGAACCAGCACCATTGATTACCGTTATAGGGATAAATGGACCATTCTCGACGGAATCCCATATTTCTTCTCCTTGTGCTTCTAGATGTGCCTTCATGCGTATTTTCCAAAAGTCAAAATATTCACCACAAAATAGAGGAGGCTTGTTGTTACTACCACCATCTCTGAAAACGGGATTTTGATTTGCGGAAGCCATTCTGGATCTTTTAGGAACATGTTACCTATAACCTGCTCTGATACCAATTGTAAGTATGAAGTGCACCTAAGAGGGGGAGGGGGGGGGGGGGGGGGGGGGTGAATTAGGTACTTTAAAAAAAAAATCTGTTTTTATGATAATGGATATCATTTTTTTGGATTATGGTGAGTTTATGAAAGAGTAAAGTGCAGAAAAATAAAGAGACACAAGCGATATATCCTGGTTTCCCTCACAGTCCGAGAGTACTCCAGTCCCCTTTCAACATGAAAGAGATTTCCTTATTGTGGCAAACTTAAACAAGAACTACCCAAAACCAAGAACAATCCTCTTGGATTTTCACTATGTCAACAATGAGAACAATCCTCTCAAAGTGACTTCACTTGTATCCAACAATCCTGGAAAGACAAGATTTATAAAACCACTTAAACTTATTTCCAACAATCCTGAAAAATAAGTAAGTATTTATCAATATTTGATTTGAGTGAGTTTGAGTAGTAATGATCAATTTGAGTGATTTAATCAATGAATTGATCTTCTCTTCCAATGATAATAGTATACAACGACTCAAGATATATAATGCTCAAAGTTTTCTGATTAATAATATGTGAAAGTGTGCAGAAAACTTGTGTATGAAAGTGAAGAAAAGCTTGAGTTTGATATTTTAAAATTCAAAAAATATAATTGGAAGAAGAGTGTTGAAATGATTTTTAAAATGAGTATTTATATGTTCATAGCACCTTTTTGAAACATCATAAAGTTCTGGAGATGAATCATGAACAATTGCCAAGATTGAGTGAAAGGCTTCCATGAAAAGGTGTTATGAATAGGCATGTGCAAAGCTGCTGTTTTTCAAAATCGTGCAGCATGCAATCGATTGTATCCTTTGTGTAAATCGATTGCACGAGGTTTCAACATCTATAATTTCAAAAGTTTTGAGTGTGCAATCAATTGCACAAGAGTGTAAATCGATTGCATGTGAAGTCAGTAGCAAAAATTGATTGAGTGCAATCGATTTCACAAACATGCAAATTGATTGAACAGAGAAACAGTAGCAAATGTTTTGAAAAATTTAAGCATGCAATCAATTGCACAAATATGCAAATCAATTGTACCGAGAAACAGTAGCGAAAGATTTGAAAAAATTGAAGCATGCAATCGATTTCACTCAAATGAAAAATGTTTTTTAGCTTAGAAAAACTTGAGTAAGGATTTAGACAATATAAAATATTTCCTTTCACCATTGAGCATTTATGTCTTAAGTTCAAAAGTAAGTATTATCATTATACCTTGAAATTAGCTAAGTGTTTGAACTGGAGACTTTATCCATAGATGCATTTAGCTTGATCAATAATCTTTACCTTCTTTTTCCCTCATGGTTTGTCTTCATCAAAACAGAAGTGCATTTGAGAAGCTTGATTTTACATTCTCCCCCTTTTTGATGATGACAAACGATCTTGCTTGATGCGTTGTAATTTCCGGAAAGAGCTTCTCCCCCTAAGATGCATAACTCCCCCTTTGTATGAGAAGGTTGGAATCCTTTGAATTTGTTCATCTTGGTTGCAGAGTACCTTAAAAAAATAAGACAAGGAAATATAAAAGCATAAAGTACCACATCCTACTCCCCCTTTGAAATTATCAAAAAGAAGGGAAAGATGAAAAAAAAAGTAATAAATTAATATTGCGAGGAAAACTTTAATTAAACATGCATCACAAATAGTCTAACGATTACAAAGAAATTTAACAACAAACAAAACATATAATAACAGAACAAGGACATAACAGAAAATAATAAATATAATAAAGTTGGACAGAGCTTTACGGTTGATTCATGTCCCGGTTGTTATAGAACCAAGATCCTTGATTTGGAAATTGTTGTTGTAGAGGAGGTTCTGTGTAATGTTATGGAGGTGCAGCTGGATTACTTGGGTCATATGGTGGAATGTGAAGATGAGAGTAAAGGTAAGAAAATTGTTGATTCACATCTGTGCGGAAGTCATTAATCTAGGTTGTTGTAGAATCGTTGATAGCATTCCATTAGTTGTTGATGTTGGTGTTCATGGAAGCAAATTGTTGAGATTGAAATCCATAAGATCTTGATTGCTTGGACCAGAGGGAGAAGTAGGTGGAGGATGTACAACTTCATCACCTTTGACTTCTTGATCGTTCCCTTCATCACCAACCACATCTTCACCAATGTAAGTGATAGTTTTTGTTTAGGGATTATAATGAACACCCATTCTTGAGTCAACATTCTTGATGAAAATATTATGCGGATTTGGATCCATATTGACTTTCTCAAACCCAACAAAATCAACTCCAAATTCTTCCATAATTAATGTAACAAAATAAGCATATGGTAGAAATTTCGATTTTGCATCGATTCTCAACATGTGAACCATTATGAGCCTTGCCAAATTAACAATTATTCCTTTCTTTCTTGCATAAATCAACTGCATGTCCAGGTCAGTCACAATGTAGTGGTTTCCAGCCCGTGGAAACATAATATAGACCATAAAGTAATGAAATAGTCGATCGTCTATATAAAAGTTACCTGCACTCCATGAGTCTCTAGATGGAATCACTCCGCCTAGACCACGAATCCTTTTGGCACGGAATTCAGCTTCACTTAATCTCCCAATGCTGTAATAAAAGTCCTTTTGCTTGTACTCATCCCATGCCTCATTTTCAGGGTCGTACAAAGAGCTTCCAGTATAGGGAATATGAAGAATCTCACCAACAACCTCGGGAGTTAGAGATATTCGAGTACCCAACATATATGTCACCATCTTTCCTTTGTGGGGAGTTAAATTGCTGAAAAATACTCTTACCAGATTCGGATAATATGGACCAAAAGATGAAATTAATGGTTCTAGTCCATAAGCAATTAAATCATTTTGAAACGAGAAACATTCCCGGGGAAAGGATGATAGCATACCATATTTAGGATTGGACACTATTTTTCTTTGAAAGTCCTTTGTGAATCTTGCTTCTTGTTCTTCGGTGAGAGATGAAAGTAATGGATTAGAGGATGAATCAACCTTTTTCTTTCCTTTCTCTGAAGCTGACACCTTTCATTTTTGCCTTGAAGCCATGGGTAAGGTATTTTTTAGGGTTTGAAAAATATTTGAAAAAATTGAAGCATGCAATCGATTGCACTCAAATGAAAAATGTTTTTTAGCTTAAAAAAACTTGAGTAAGGATTTGGGCAATATAAAATATTTCCTTTCACCATTGAGCATTTATGTCTTAAGTTTAAAAGTAAGTATTATCATTATACCTTGAAATTAGCTAAGTGTTTGAACTGGAGACTTTATACATAGATGCTTTTAGCTTGACCAATAATCTTTGCCTTCTTTGTCCCTTATGGTTTGTCTTCATCAAAACATAAGTGCATTTGAGAAGCTTGATTTTACAAAGGACTTTTGAACTTTCAATGCTTCATATGACTTTCATGGATCATTATGGACCCCTAAGATTACTCATGTCAAGTTTCAAGCTTTGAATCACATTTTTGATCAATTAATTTAGTAGTTGACCTAAAAATCAGTTGTATTGGGGAAAAAGTCAACTATGGTCAATTTACAGTCAAACTTCATAATTTTTGATCCATATCAACATTATAAACTCATATGTATCATTTGATCAAGTTTGTACCGCAACTCCTCAAGAAATTTGATAAATCCCCAAAAGGGTAAAATGGTCAAAATTAGGGTTTTGATTGTGAAAGGGCAATTTCTGGTTTTTGACCTAGAAAATGGTCAATTGGTTTAAGGAATAATCTCAAGAGTCCAATTGCATCATTTTAACCTAATGAAATGGTTCAAAACATTGCAAGTCTATTGGATTGGCAAATGAATTTTGCAGTTAACTGATCAAAAGTCAATTGTATACTAAAAAGTCAAACTTTGACTTTTTGGTCAAACTAAAGTGCCAAAGATCATAATTCATCAAAAAATATCAAAATATGAAACTTATTCATCAAGAAATAAAAAATTCAAGATTTCATTTTGAAAGGTCAAAATTTCTAAACTTAGAAATTTTTCTAAGTGTTGAAAAATTCATGTTTCTTTCATAACTTTGAGCCAATTTTTCACCATCACTATGCCAAACAAGGGATTAGACAACGCTTTTTTAGGCCTTTAACAACGCTTAAAAGCTCTGCTAAAACCTCCGCTGCTAAAGGTATAGACAACGCTTATGTAATTTCAAAAGCGCTGCTATAGATACCCCTCCTTAGGAACCCCTTTAACAACCCTTACACTTTAGACAACGCTTTTAATGTGGAACTTTAGACAATGCTTGGTAAAAGCGTTGTCTATTCCCCCCTTTAGCAGCGCTTTTCCTTATTATTTTTTAACATATTTTTTTTCAATCACTTTAGACAGCGCTTTCATGAAAAGCGTTGTCTATCCCCCCCCCTTTAGCAGCACTTTTCCTTATTATTTTTTTAATATATTTTTTTTCAATCACTTTAGACAGCGCTTTCATGAAAAGCGCTGTCTATTCCCCCCCTTTAGCAGCGCTTTTCCTTATTATTTTTTCAATCACTTTAGACAGCACTTTCATTAAAAGTGCAGTCTATTCCCCCCCCCCCCCCCCCTTTAGCAGCGCTTTTCCTTATTATTTTTTTAATATAATTTTTTCTAACACTTTAGACAGCGCTTCTCATTAAAAGCGTTGTCTATTCCCCCCCTTTAGCAGTGCTTTTCCCTATTATTTTTTTAAATATAATTTTTTTTTCATTTAAAACAAAATGCTGCCTATCAAATTTAATCTCACCATTTTTGCACCAGAATTTATAGCTTCATTATAACATTTTAAACAACAACAACATCAATATACCACAATGAAACAATATTATAACAACATCAATATTCATCTCTTCAATCCTTTTTGCACAATATACACAACAACAACATTAGTATATACCACAATGAAACAATATTATAACAACGTCAATATTCATCTCTTCAATCCTTTTTGCACAATATACACAACAACAACATTAGTATATACAACAATGAAAAAAAATCAACAATGAATTACAAAATAACTCTATCTTCTACATCGAGCTGCACCTATATAACCTAAAACAAAATCAAAAAATCAAAATTCATACAAGTTACCAAATAACAACAACAAAAACAATAATATTGTAACACAACTATAACGCCATATATTATATTCTCAAAACTCAAAGTTATACATTATAATAAAACTCTCAACTCCATAACAAATTAGCACCAATCCTCCATAAGTTCATCCAATTGATCTTTTGAGTATGAAGCACACCTGAATTCATCAAAGTACTACATAATAATATAACATAGTATGATTTAATTAAAATACTAAGTCATTTTATGAGAAATATGAAAATAATTCCTAAGTTAGAAATATGAAAATAGTTCCTAAGTTAGAAATTCATACCGTGGATGGAATCTCTAATCGGTCCAAAAGAATAGTTTCTTTCATAAACCTCAACATAAAATAACTGCAATCTACACCATTGCGCTGACGAGGACACTACACATGGAAAGAAAATACGGATATACATCAAGATATACACCTTAACTTGTTTTATCAAGTATCATCGCTATATAATCAAAATTGTGAAAATCTATACCTCCACTTTGATCTAAGAAATATTGTTGACTCTACTCCTTGGTACTTGAATATCTCTTTGTGCTCGAAAACTTTGTAGAATGCTATAATAAAATAATAACGAATATTTCAATCCATCTGCGTCAACCCAACCCACATAACAACAACCCAAGCAAGGACATTTCATTCTATTCGGGTCTTCAGTGTGTTCAACAGCAAACTTAACGAACTCTAATACCCCATTCTCGTACTATTTTGACAATCGATCGGCACATATCCATTTTTTATCCATGGTTTTAACTATTATCTAAGTTAAACAAAAACACTAATTAGGGCACAAAACGGTATAATGCGTTTCTGCCAAAACACAAAGTATACACGTATTTTATTATTCAAGTGAATATGTCATTGTTACGTGAACCTCTTGTGTTGATTATTACTAACTTGGATTATAAGCAATGTGGTGGGAGTACAATGAATTTAAAGAGTGTGTGTTGTCAACAAAAATCAAACATGTGATTAGAACAATTCTAGAAATGAGGATTGTAACGTGTGAGTGAAAGGAGCATAGCCACGAATGTGGTCCAACCTTAGAGGCCTAGTTCATGTTACTGTTGTGGTCCTATAACATATTCAATCAATGATCGTCAACGTTACAATTTTAGAGACATTAGTTTAGTTGTGAACTCATTCGAAGATTCATGATTTGTGTTATTTTTTACTATTACTAAGTTGAATACTAGATTGAACAAACGGAAACCTATGATCTAAACTCAAGTAAACCGGAAAAAGTCCTCTCGCCGCGATAAACTCATTGAAAGGAACATTAACATTAAGAGTACTAGTAATCACGATAACATTCCTCTCAGACATAACCGCCGTAAAAGACCCCGAACCAATTCCAATATCAAAACCTATTCTAATCCCACCATTTCGTAATTACAAAACATCATCAACAAGAAAATCATTCTTACTCTTAGACTTAACAAATCTTTGATTCTCATATCCATTAACCAAATTAAAGCAATAAACACAATCTCTATTCAGTTTCCTACCATTCAAACACTCGAAACTCTTGCAGTTAAAACCATTCCAATTCACTGTTTTATTAATAACAGGCTTTCATAGTGAAACCGGAAAAGGATGAAGAAATTTTACCTTAGATGAAACCGATTTTGTGAAACTTCTTCTTCTAGGTAAAGGCTCACACTGTTTTTGAATCAGTTTCTCTATCACGAGGAGATGGTGGTGTGCCTGATGTTGTAGGGCGCATCCAAACAAGTGTCTCTGCGGGTGAAACAGTAAAACTGAACCATTAGAATAATCCACATCAGATACTATAATCAAAAGCAAAAGACAAATTCTCGAATCCAAATGTTCCCATTCAATTTACAATACTTTGAATTTAGAGAATTTCCTATGGTAAGTGATCTTATGTAAGTGATACAAAGTATGGTAAATTGAATGGGAACGTTTGGATTCGAGAATTTGTCTTTTGCTTTTGATTATAGTATCTGATGTGGATTATTCTAATGGTTCAGTTTTACTGTTTCACCCGCAGAGACACTTGTTTGGATGCTCCCTACAACATCAGGCACACCACCATCTCCTCGTGATAGATAAAATGATTCAAAAACAGTGTGAGCCTTTACCTAGAAGAAGAAGTTTCGCAAAATCGGTTTCATCTAAGGTAAAATTTCTTCATCCTTTTCCGGTTTCACTATGGAAGCCTGTTAGTAATAAAATAGTGAATTGGAATGGTTTTAACTGCAAGAGTTTCGAGTGTTTGAATGGTAGGAAACTGAATAGAGATTGTGTTCATTGCTTTGATTTGGTTAATGGATATGAGAATCAAAGATTTGTTAAGTCTAAGAGTAAGAATGATTTTCTTGTTGATGATGTTTTGCAATTAGGAAATGGTGGGATTAGAATAGGTTTTGATATTGGAATTGGTTCGGGGTCTTTTGCGGCGATTATGTCTGAGAGGAATGTTACCGTGATTACTAGTACTCTTAATGTTAATGGTCCTTTCAATGAGTTTATCGCGGCGAGAGGACTTTTTCCAGTTTACTTGAGTTTGGATCATATGTTTCCATTTGTTCAATCTAGTATTCAACTTAGTAATAGTAAAAACTAACACAAATCATGAATCATCGAATGAGTTCACAACTAAGCTAATGTCTCTAAAATTGTAACATTGATGATCATTGATTGAATATGTTATAGGACCACAACAGTAACATGAACTAGGCCTCTAAGGTTGGACCACATTCGTGGCTATGCTCCTTTCACTCACACGTTACAATCCTCATTTCTAGAATTATTCTAATCACATGTTTGATTTTTGTTGACAACACACACTCTTTAAATTCATTGTACTCCCACCATATTGCTTATAATACAAGTTAGTAATAATCAACACAAGAGGTTCACGTAACAATGACATATTCACTTGAATAATAAAATCCATGTATACTTTGTGTTTTGGCAGAAACACATTATACCGTTTTGTGCCCTAATTAGTGTTTTTATTTAACTTAGATAATAGTTAAAACCATGGATAAAAAATGGATGTGTACCGATCGATTGTCAAAAGAGTACGAGAATGGGGTATTAGAGTTCGTTAAGTTTGTTGTTGAACACGCTGAAGACCCGAATAGAATGAAATGTCCTTGCTTGGGTTATTGTTATGTGGGTCGGGTTGACGCAGATGGATTGAAATATTCGTTATTATTTTATTATAGAATTCTACAAAGTTTTCGAGCACAAAGAGATATTCAAGTACCAAGGAGTAGAGTCAACAATATTTCTTGGATCAAAGTGGAGGTATATATTTTCATAATTTTGATTATATAGCGATGATACTTGATAAAACAAGTTAAGGTGTATATCTTGATGTATATCCGTATTTTATTTCCATGTGTAGTGTCCTCGTCAGCGCAATGGTGTAGATTATGGTTATTTTATGTTGAGGTTTATGAAAGAAACTATTCTTTTGGACCGATTAGAGATTCCATCCACGGTATGAATTTCTAACTTAGGAATTATTTTCATATTTCTAACTTAGGAATTATTTTCATATTTCTCATAAAATGACTTAGTATTTTAATTAAATCATACTATGTTATATTATTATGTAGTACTTTGATGAATTCAAGTGTGCTTCATACTCAAAAGATCAATTGGATGAACTTATGGAGGATTGGTGTCAATTTGTTATGGAGTTGAGAGTTTTATTATAAGGTATAACTTTGAGTTTTGAGAATATAATATATGGCGTTATAGTTGTGTTACAATATTATTGTTTTTGTTGTTGTTATTTGGTAACTTGTATGAATTTTGATTTTTTGATTTTGTTTTAGGTTATATAGGTGCAACTCGATGTAGAAGATAGAGTTATTTTGTAATTCATTGTTGATTTTGTTTCATTGTTGTATATACTAATGTTGTTGTTGTTGTGTATATTGTGCAAAAAGGATTGAAGAGATGAATATTGATGTTGTTATAATATTGTTTCATTGTTGTATATACTAATGTTGTTGTTGTGTATATTGTGCAAAAAGGATTGAAGAGATGAATATTGATGTTGTTATAATATTGTTTCATTGTGGTATATTGATGTTGTTGTTGTTTAAAATGTTATAATGAAGCTATAAATTCTGGTGCAAAAATGGTGAGATTAAATTTGATAGGCAGCGTTTTGTTTTAAATGAAAAAAAAATTATATTAAAAAAAATAATAGGGAAAAGCGCTGCTAAAGGGGGGGAATAGACAACGCTTTTAATGAGAAGCGCTGTCTAAAATGTTAGAAAAAAATGATATTAAAAAATAATAAGGAAAAGCGCTGCTAAAGGGGGGGAATAGACAACGCTTTTAATGAAAGCGCTGTCTAAAGTGATTGAAAAAAAATATTAAAAAAATAATAAGGAAAAGCGCTGCTAAAGGGGGGGGGGGGAATAGACAACGCTTTTCATGAAAGCGCTGTCTAAAGTGATTGAAAAAAAAATTAAAAAAATAATAAGGAAAAGCGCTGCTAAAGGGGGGGGGGGAGAATAGACAGCGCTTTTCATGAAAGTGCTGTCTAAAGTGATTGAAAAAAAAATTAAAAAATAATAAGGAAAAGCGCTGCTAAAGGAGGGGAATAGACAGCGCTTTTACCAAGCGCTGTCTAAAGTTCCACATTAAAAGCATTGTCTAAAGTGTAAGCGCTGCTAAAGGGGTTCCTAAGGGGGGTACCTATAGCAGCGCTTTTGAAATTACATAAGCGTTGTCTATACCTTTAGCAGCGGAGGTTTTAGCAGCGCTTTTAAGCGCTGTTAAAGGCCTAAAAAAGCGATGTCTAATCCCTTGTTTGGCATAGTGTATCCAAGTTGCATTTCCATTAATGGCACATAGTTAACATTGCCATTCTTGTAAAGCAAGATTTTTGCATAAAGTTCAAATTGAGCCTCTAACTTGTTCCCTCTGATTACACTCCATCCACAAAGTCAGAAGCAAGTTTGTTTAAAGTATAACCACTCTACTTAGCAAGTACACAAGACTTTGAAACTTGAATTTCTCAAAAATCACATGTTATGCATAAACTTGTGATTTTGAATTCTGATCAACAAGAGGTCTCCAAACTTGTTGCTTATAAATAGAGTCACTATTTTTGAGCTAGAACAGGAGCTTGAGCACCCTAAAATACACCAAAACTCTCTCAAATCATAAATTGCACAAAATCTCCATTGTTGCACAGTTTCTGACTTTGAACATCAAACTCCCATTTCCCTTGTGCGTTTCTTGGCCTTTTAGTTTCTAAATCTTCCTTACATCAAATACAACTCATCCCTATCCCTATTCCAGAATTGTGACACCATTTACCATAACTTCCATAACCAAAAAACAGAGTCTGTAACTTGACTTCTCTAGGCCATTTCAGCCATCCATTGTTCAAGCTAATCATTGCATTAGCTTCCTAGGACCTCAAGGAAGCTAACCTGATCATTACAGGACCTTGAAACAAGCTCAAACTCAAAACACAATTTCTAGTTTTGAGGTAAGTTTTCTCAACTTGGAACTCTTCATATAGGCATCATCAATAGTTTATTTGTGAATAAAACATGTAGATATCATTGCCCTGAAGCTAACCATGTCCATAGTTTCTATTAATTTTACTTGAGCTTAGAGAATTTTGAAACTGAAATTTCTGAAATTTTTAGGGTTCAGATTAGGGCCATTAAAATTCTTGCTTATCTTTGATCTATAGTTTTAATACTTTACATTTTTGGAATTGTGAGAAAATTTACTACAAGTTTCATGTTTACAATTTTCATTTTTGATGAGAAATGAGCAAGTTACAGTTGGTCTGGCTGGAGGTTGAAGATGAAGTCTTCAGGGGGCGTTTTGCCTTACACATTTATTGTTTTATTTGTATTAACGGATGTATAGCCATCCCAATTGTAGAAGCGCGCGTCTGTAACCTATGGGACCTGGGTTCGATCCCCAGTGGTACCCTTTTCATTTTTCTGATTTTTGATTGTTTTTGGCAGGCGCTGGGCCATTTGGGCCTGGCTTGTTTTTATTTTTACTTACTGACCCCCTTGCAGGCTCTTGGCACCCCTTGGCCCAAGTTTATTTATTTATTTTATTTTTCTTTTCTTAAATATATTTTTCTAAATACTAAAAATCATAAAATACAAAAAAATGATAGATTTATATTTTGGATTATTTTATTTTATTTAACTATATATTATTTATTTTTATTAAATAATCTTGTAAATTAAATTAGAACTAGGGTAATATTTATTTTCACTTTACATCCATTAAATATATTATTTTAATATAAAAAGGACCAAAAATATTTTATAATACTATAGATATTTTCAAGACAAAATACCAAAAAATACATTTTTCTTAAACTTATTTTCTTTTAATCAACTAAATAGAATTAGGGTTTTATTCAAAAATCTTTTCTTAATAAAATACAAACTTAATTAATTATTTTCTTTATCTTAATTAGGTTAAGACAAAATCCCTTTTCTCATGAAAATCAAACAAAAATACATTTCTTTACATTTTGTACCCTTGTACATTTATTCATTTTTATACTTTATATTTATTTTATTCCTTGTATATTTATACCAATTCAATATGGTTGTAATAGACTAATTAGGTTTAAATTATTGCAATCCCCAGTCATGAATTTGTATACCCCTCCCCACAAATGTTGTAATAGCGTAGTAACTTTAAATTTCGCAATTTATCGCTTTTATATAACACACTAGTAATTAGGATTTGTATGGAAAGACTAAAATCAACAATTAGTAAACCCTAATTCAAGACAAAAACAAGCATGAAAACAATACACTTGCACAGAAGCATCCCTAGGGTTACTCCAGTTGGTTGCCTTACATAAAATGGCCATATTACGCATGTGAGGTATCTTAGCAAAAACAAGCAAATACAAGATCATAGTCCCTCGATGACGCTATCTAAGTTGCCTTACAAAATATCTTAGTCCCTAAAAAAGAATGCTAAGATACCTTTCAATATTGCTAATTATGGTTATACGATAACCCACGCCCGTCCTGTTTACATCCAAAGAAAGGGTTACTTATCAAATCAATGATAAGATAACAATGTCAAAGGAAAAAGGAAACGAACATGAAAGACTTTTGAGTAGGTAGAATGCTCCTAATTACTTGCTCAATTTCAAAACAAAACATCCTTTCTATTTTCAAAACAAACACTTGCACTTTCAAAAAATCTTACAAAACTTGAAAACATTTTCAAAAGATCAACATCTTTGTATACATTCTTACGAACGAGAATCATTACAAAGTTTGCCTAAACAATGGCCTCTTTTCAAAATACTTTCAAAAATCACACAAAGCATAATTTCAAACAAAAGCAAGTGATCTAGCAAGTAACTAAGAGCCCATGGAAAACCATGGATGAAAAGGGTGATAATACCTTCCCTTTTCATAATCTACCCCCCGAACTCAAGAAATAATCTCAAAGGTCTTTCCTGTGCTTTTTCACCTTTCCTTTTGGATAAAAGAAAAGTCGGTGGCGACTCTTGCTAACAGCAACATTTGTGATCAAACGCAAAACCCTCAAGTCAGTTCTCCTACCGTATCACAGAACTAGCGACTCTGCTGGGGAAGATTCTAAAAGTGGGGTTACCTTAGGGTTATATCATATTTACTTGCTTTCATTGTTTGACTTGTATGCTTTACATTATGGTTCTTTTTTTGGGTTTGAATCCTCTACCCGGATTCGGGATACCTTATATGTAAGTAGCAATACATTGTGGAAACTATGCGGGGTATACCGACATGGTCTAGGAAATAGCTATGTTAGTGCGACATATTTGTGGGTATCGGTAGCCCTTGAGTTAATAAAGGAGAATACGGGGCCGCTGAGTGATGTCATGAAGCACTAATGAACTTTTAGAACCTTTACTTGACCAACTTGGCCATTTAGGATGTAGTGAGATGACCGACTTTGGTGCAGTCCGAAGTTGGTAGATACTCGATACTACACTCATTGAGGTTTGGTTTTTTTGGGATATTTAGGTCCTATTAAAGAGGCTTGTGCTGAAACCATGACCAAGGAAACAAACCAGTGATATTGAGCTCCTTAGAACCCGGTTACTATTACTAGGACAAGTTGAGTCAACTAAACTTCAAGAGGGTACTTACCTATGAGACTCTATGCAAGCCTAAACCTAAGGACTTGTTTTCTTTGTTTGTATATACATACTTGTACATAACATCATGAACATCATAACATCATACACATTTCACTAACCATTTCAAGGATTTTTGGGATTCATCTTTATTCTTGTTTTGTAGGATATGGATTCACTTTGCAGGAAAACTATTCAAGTCAACCTTGTGAGGATCCCTCCACAACTTAAGGAGCTAGCTTCAAGGATTCCTGAAAACTCTCCATTCACCGAGAGAGATGGTCGCCTACTCAACTTGGTCACCTCCAACACAGATGAGGACATGATGAAGGTGCTCTTTCAGTTCTTTGATCCTTTGCACCATTGCTTCATATTTCCCGACTATCAACTTGTGCCTACTTTGGAAGAATTCTCCCGACTCTTGAGGATTCCCATTCTCAATCAACTACCTTTCAAAGGTACAAAAAGAGACCCAAATCCAGAAGAGATTGCTCAAGCTCTACACTGCACTCATCTGATGTCACAACTCATTGGGAAACAAGGAGCGGTGTTAAAGGTTTCCTAGAAAATTTCTTGTTCGAGAAAGCCCAAAACTCTTGGAATTCTTTGGACCTGCAAGCTTTTGAGGAAATTGTGACTCTCCTCATTTATGGGATGGTTTTGTTTCCAAATCCTGACCAACTCATAGACGTGAACACCGTCAAAATCTTCATATCACGCAACCCGATGCCTACTTTGTTAGGAGACATCTTACACTCTTTTCACACTCGCACAATGAGGAAAAGAGGTGTCCTTATGTGTTGCACATCTCTCATGGCAAGATGGTTTATTTCGTATCTTCCCTAATCTGTATTAAAGAATGAGCAAGGTTCAAGGTGGTCACAAAGGTTGATGACGCTCAAGCATTCAGACATTCATTGGTGCTCCCGATCTATAGAGAATATTACTATTGTCGACCGTTATGGGGAATTTACTAATGTCCCTTTACTTGGCATTAGGGGAGGTATCACCTATAACCCCTTCTTAGCTTTAAGACAATCTGGTTACGTCCGAAGAGATGGCCCGCATGAGATGTTGATTCAAGGTTTGGTATTTGACTACGACAACGACGATCAAGGTCTTCGCCGGAGATTTATCTGAGCTTGGAGGATGTTGAACAAGGTAGATAGAAAGGCTTTGGGGCATAAAAATTCCATCTCTCTTGAGCCTTACCTCAAATGGGTACGAACTCGTGCTCAGAGTCTTATGATGCCTTATCCCTCCATTCTCCCGGTAATTATTGAGCCTATCATGGAAGGAGACGTTCCATACACTATCCTACATCCTGACATGCCCACCTCTCTTGAAGACCTACAAAGAGATTGGATACAACTCAAGGGGGAGAGAGATACTTTCGAAGCCCAATTCTACGTAAGCGAGAAGAAGGTTTTGGAACTCACTAGACTACTTCATGAAGAGCAGACTCTGAATGCCTACATTGCACCAAAGAGGATGTGTACTGCCTTTTTATCTTAGGGTTTTTGTATTATTTTGCCCAAGGAGGCACTGATGTACTAAAAACTTTAACTTATTAATATAACGTGTGTTTCCTTTTTGTCTAAAACAAATTTGAATCTTAAAATCCTTGAAAACATTGCATATGCATTTACCATTCATCATAACATAAGCAGGTTTCTTGTAACAAGTCTCCTCATCTCTCTACTGTTTATTTCAGTAAGATGGATCTCAAGCAAACGGTGAAGGACCTCCAAGCTCAGAGTGCACAGTTTCAATAGTTGTTCTTGACCCTAGCCAAAGGACAAGAAGAGTTGAAGACTTTGCTGGCTGAGGAGAAGAAAAAGAAGACAAAGAAGATAACCGGAGTTCTAAACATGGGAAAAATATTCCAAGGGCAGACAAGAAGGGCCTTGGACTTTGCAACGACAATCAGTGAGAAAGACAATCAAGATGGGAAAGGCAAAGAAACAGTTATCCAGTCAGAGTCAGAGTCAGAAGAGGAAGAAGAAGACTATTATAAAGAACAATACCCTCCAGCTGATGACAAGTATAAACATCTCGAAGAACGGTTGAGTGCAATGGAAATCCAAAAATTTCCTGGCTTAGACTTTGAGGAGTTGGGGTTAGTTTATGGAATTTTCATTCCTCCTAAATTTAAAGCACCTGTGTTCGCCAAATATGATGGAGTCTCATGCCCTAAAATGCATCTCCGGTCCTATGTGAGGAAAATCTAGCCCCATACCGCTGACAAAGATTTATGGGTACACTTCTTCCAAGATAGTCTGTCTGGAACTCAACTTGATTGGTTTTATCCGCTAGAAAGAGCCAATGTTCACAACTGGGAAGATCTTGCTGCATCCTTTTACAAACAATACCAATACAACGCTGATCTTGCGCCTACTCGTACTCAACTCCAGAGTATGGCCATGGTTTCGAGTGAGGGATTCAAGGACTATACGCAAAAATGGAGAGACTTGGCTGGAAGAGTTCAACCTCCCATATCTGAAAGAGAATTAGTAGACATGTTTTTGGGCACCTTGTATGGTCCCTTCTTCAATCACCTAATTGGGAGTTCATCGGCATGTTTTATTGAACTGATATTGACCAGAGAGAGGGTAGAAGCCGGGATAAAGAGTGGAAAGATTCAAAAAGATACATCCTTTGTTGCTATAAGGAAGCCATTTATTAGAAAGAAAGATGTGGTTGCTGTTTATCCTCAGAGAAATCAAGATAGGGCTGAGCGCCGTCCAGTGGTGGGGGCTGTTATGATTCCTAAACCTGCGCCTGATCAGCAAAGAAACAATCAACCAAGAATGGAAAGACCAGTCAGACAATTCACCAGAATTAATATGACTTTATCTCAAGTATTTCCACATCTGTTAAGATCCAACCTAATGACTTTGAAAGAAGCTCCAAAGAATCCTAACACAACATCTCCTCACTATCATCCTGATGCCCGCTGTGCATACCATTCTGAGAGCCCTGGCCATGACACTAATAACTGTTGGGCTCTAAAGAACAAAGTACAAGACCTCATTGAAGCCAAAGATATTAAATTCGATGCATCCGAAAAGCCAAATGTCATTTCTGCCCCTATGCCCAAACATGGCCATAATACCAACGCCATTGAGGAAGATATGTTTGTTACTTCAGTTAATGAACTTATGACCCCACTCCTGACTATCAAAAAGAACTTATTGATTGCCGGTGTATTCCTAGGCTGTGATGAAAGCTGTCATTTCTGTTTGTCCTCACCAAGCAGCTATCCTTTGTTGAAAGCAGGCATTCAATGCCTAATAGATAACAAGGAAATTCTGTTTGAAAAGACTTATGTTCCACCTGTTCCTTATAATGATGTTTCTTTCGTTACCATTTCCGCCAATTCTTCCAGGGTCTCCACCAAAAGACCCGTTAGAATTACATCAGTTCCAAAAGCAGCTCCTTTGATAATTACAATGCCTGAACCTGTCCCGTATTCGTCAGACAAAACCATACCATGGAATTATGGAGGGGTGTCTACTACCACGATATCAAGCAAGATTGGCCAGCTACCAAAGATTCAAGTTCTGAGAAAGTTGACTCCGATATCAGTAATATTGCAGGGACTAGCAATATTACCCGAAGTAGAAGGATATTCTCTCCATAAATTGCTCCCCTAAAAGCAGTTTCTGGACCCATAATCATTCCTGTTATTGTTGCTCCTCCGAAAGATGTTCCCAGTCCTACAATCATCACCACCCTATCCTCCAACCGACAAAGCTGTTACAACTCCTTTTATCACTCCTATTGACATTCCTGCTGCCGATTCAACCATGACTCGAGGTAAAAGTATTCTGATTGAGCCTGTCCGGATGAAGCTACAATCATTGGCTATCCCTGAGATCTCCCGGAAAGAGATGGAGGAAATTCTAAAGATCATAAAAAGAAGCGACTACAATATAGTTGAGCAACTGGGACAAACTCCATCTAAAATTTCCATGCTAGCTTTAATACTATGTTCCGAGGCACATGCAAAGGCCTTGGGAAAATTCCTGAAAATTGCCCATGTACCCCAAGAAACATCTGCCGATCAGTTCCAAGACTGCGTAGCCAGCTTGACCGCAGATAATGGTCTAGGTTTTTTGGATGCTAATTTAACGCCAAGAGGAAGGAAGCATAATGAGGCGTTGCATGTATCAGTTGAATGTAGGGGCACAACCTTGGCTCATGTTTTGGTGGACACTGGTTCGTCCCTGAATGTTTTGCCTAAAAAGGCTCTTGATAGGCTTGACTGCGAAGGATTGACGTTGAAACCGAGCAATATAGTAGTGAGATCTTTTGATGGCTCGAAAAGGATGGTGCATGGGGAAGTGGATATCCCCATAAAAGTTGGAACCCAAACATTTGATTTAACTTTTTATGTAATGGATATCCGTCCTTCATAATCCTGCTTGCTAGGCCGACCATGGATCCACAATGCTGGCGCTTTTACTTCTACGTTGCAGCAAATGCTGAAGTATCTGATTCAAGGGAAAATTATCACCGTTCATGGAGAAGAAGAGTATATGATCATCCATCTCAATTCCTTCAGATATGTGGAATTAGATGGTGAATTTATTGAAACTCCATTCCAACATTTTAAAGAAGTCCCGCAATATGTGGCAGTAACCAAGGCTATTCCCAAGATCACAAGGCCTCCACTCAGGATGTCATCTTTGAAGGATGCAAGAGCAGTGATAGAAGAAGGTGGGTGCACTATTTGGGGACAACTCCTAGATATCCCATACAAGTCTGACAAGTTTGGTCTGGGTTTCACTTCAGGTGCCCAGAAGGTTGTACGCCACGCTCGTGCTGAAGGACCACCCTCGAAGATCAGCAACCACCAAGTCAGCACCGTGGAGGATGATGAAGACAACTACAACCTGGAGGATTGGATTTTTCCAACTGTTAGTGAAGGGCTCAGCAACTGGGAGGCTAGAGATTTTGTCCCGATCACTTTTATCCCACAGTAATTTGTCTTTACATTTTGTTGGATCTGTAATATTAAAACAATTCAGACTCTTAAAACCTTGTGTCTTACCTGAGGCACAAGGTCCATTTGTAAGGGTTATTATCTCATTTCCATATGACATCAATGAATCATGGATGTTTTTGCATACAAACTTTGTGCTCATTGTTTTTCTTTTACATTTTTCTTTATTTCTTTCAAAGATAGCTATACCCTTACACACACTCACACTCACAATGCAGGTCTACATCCGTTCGGGATACCATGGATAACGGTTCTGATATGGCTTTTTGTGACTCTGAAAATCTAATCTACCAAGCCGAAAATGAAGATGAGGAAGATTGTGAAGTACCAGGGGAACTTGCCAGATTACTACTACAAGAAGAAAGAACCATTCAGCCTCACGAGGAACCCGTGGATATAATCAACCTAGGTACCGAGGAAGACAAAAGAGAAGTCAAGGTGGGGGCCAACCTGGAACCTAGTGTCAAAAAGCGTCTGATTCAGTTTTTACACGAGTATGTTGAGGTCTTTGCCTGGTTGTATGAAGACATGCCAGGACTTGATGCAGATATTGTGGTGTATCGTCTACCTACAAAAGAGGATTGCCCTCCAGTAAAACAAAAGGTCCATCGCATGCGACCAGATATGTCAGAGAAGATTAAAGCAGAAGTCATGAAACAATTCAATGCTAGATTCTTGGCCGTCACCTCCTATCCGTAATGGGTTGCCAATGTTGTTCCCGTACCCAAAAAGGACGACAAAGTATGAATGTGCATGGACTACAGATATTTGAATAGGGCGAGCCCTAAGGATGATTTCCCACTTCCCCATATTGACATCCTAGTTGACAATACGGTACAACACAAAGTGTTTTCCTTCATGGACGGTTTCTCAGATTACAACCAAATCAAAATGGAGCCTGAGGACATGGAGAAGACAACTTTTGTCACACAGTGGGGCACATTCTGCTACAAGGTTATGCCATTCGGACTGAAGAATGCTGGGGCAACCTATCAGCGAGCCATGGTAGCTCTATTTCACGACATGATACATCATGAAATAGAGGTCTATATGGACGACATGATAGCTAGATCTCAAACAGAAGAAGAGCATTTTGATCACTTAAAGAAACTGTTTGAGAGGCTAAAGAAATACAAGCTGAGGTTGAACCCAAATAAGTGCACGTTTGGAGTAAGGTCTGGTAAACTCCTGGGCTTTGTCGTCAGCAATAAGGGTATTGAAGTAGATCCTGCCAAGGTGAAAGCGATACAAGAGATGCCTGCTCCTCGTACTGAGAAGGAAGTCATAGGATTCTTGGGACGTTTAAACTACATTGCCAAATTCATTTCTCACCTGACAGCTACTTGTGAGCCAATCTTCAAACTATTGAAGAAAGATCAAGTAGTCAAATGGAATGATGAATGCCAAACTGCTTTTGACAAGATCAAAGAGTACTTGCAAGAGCCTCCTGTGTTGATGCCACCAGTTGAGGGAAGACGATTAATGATGTATCTGACTGTTTTAGAAAATTCAATGGGGTATGTGCTGGAGCAGCATGATGAGTCTGGCTGAAAAGAGCACACTATTTATTACCTGAGCAAAAAGTTTACCTACTGTGAAACAAGATATTTACTGCTCGAGAAAACTTGCTGCGCTCTGGCATGGGCTGCTCGTCGGCTAAGACAATATATGCTGACTCATACTACCCCGTTGATATCTAAAATGGATCCAATAAAATACATCTTCGAGAAACCTGCTCTCTCTGGGAGAATAGAGAGATGGCAAATGATCCTGACAGAATATGACATACAATATACTACCCAAAAAGATATAAAGGGCAATGTACTAGCTGATCACCTTGCTCACCAAGGTGTGGAAGACTACCAGTCCATGAAGTTCGAATTCCCAGATGAAGACATCATGATGGTAAACAACTGTGAAGAATTAAGACCATATGACCGACCTGAACAAGGATCCCGATGGACCTTGGTTTTTGATGGGGCATCTAACGCACTCGGCAATGGTATTGGTGCTATACTCATATCTCCTGAAGGGTGTCATACTTCATTTACGACAAGACTCTGCTTCAATTGTACAAATAACATGGTGGAATACGAAGCATGCATCTTTGGTCTCAAAGCTGCCATAGACTTGGGGATCAAATCCTTGAATGTATTCGGAGATTCAGCTTTGGTCATTAGCTAGATCAAAGGGGAATGGGACACCAAACACCCTAACCTTATCCCTTACAAAGAACATGTTTTGACATTGCTACCATATTTCGAGAAGATTACCTTTGAGCATTTCCCGCGAGAAGAAAATCAGCTAGAAGACGCACTAGCCACAATGTCATCTATGTTTAAACTTAAATGGGATAATGAGGCTCCCCAGATGACCATTGAGCGAAGGGATGAACCAACATACTGTCACAAGATTAATACTGAAGACGTAGTGGACCAGCCTTGGTTTCACGAAGTCAAGAGGTATCTTGAAACCCAAGAATATCCAGAAGGAGCTTCAGTCAATGATAAGAAGTTCTTAAAGAGGTTCTTTGCTAAATTCTTCCTTAGTAATGGCATTCTTTACAAACACAACCATGACTCTGTGTTAATTCGGTGCGTAGAAAAGGTTGAAGCTGAAAGGATCATGGCTGAATTACATGAAGGCACTTTTGGCATCCATTCCAGTGGGCATACAATGGCAAAGAAAATCCTATGGGCAGGCTATTACTGGTCTACCATGGAAGCAGATTGCTATCAACACTCTCGAACTTGCCACAAGTGTCAGATTTATGCTGACAAGGTGCACGTACCTCCGGTTCCTCTGAATATCTTGACGGCTCCTTGGCCCTTTGCTATGTGGGGAATGGATATGATTGGGGAAATCAAGCCCACCGCCTCCAATGGACACCACTTCATCTTAGTGGCCATTGATTATTTTACAAAGTGGGTGGAGGCAACTTCTTTCTTTTTCGTTACCAAGAATGTTGTCTCCTGGTTCATCAAGCAAAATCTCATCTCTCGGTATGGTATCCCAGAGAGGATCATTACAGACAATGGTACAAACTTGAATAATACTATGATCACCGCCCTGTGCGAGCAATTTAAAATCCAGCATCATAATTCTTCCCCTTACCGGCCAAAGATGAATGGTGCCGTCGAAGCCACAAATAAGAACATTAAATAGATCATACAGAAAATGACCGTCACATACAAAGACTGGCATGGGATGCTACCATTCGCTCTCCACAGATATCGTACCATATCTCACACATCAACCAGGGTAACACCTTACTCTCTAGTATACGGCATGGAGGCTGTCTTACATATTGAGGTTCAGATCCCCTCTTTGAGAATTATGAAGGATGCAGGGTTGAACGAAGAAGATTGGATCCAGACTCGACTTGATCAACTAAACTTAATTGATGAGAAAAGGCTTACTGCTGTCTGTCATGGTAAAATGTATGAAAAACGGATGATCAAGGCTTTCAACAAAAAGGTCAGACACCAAGTGTATCAAGTTGGGGATCTGGTGATCAAACATATCATATTGCCGCAAGGTGATCCCATGGGCAAATGGACTCCTACATACAAAGGACCATTTATAATCAAAAAAAATTTCTCTGGTGGAGCAATGATCTTGACCACCATGGATGGTGACGACCTTCCGCACCCTGCGAATGCAGACATAGTCAAAAGATACTACGCATAAGAGACCTGCTAGGTTGACACACCTAGGAAAAACAAGGGCATCCCGACGAACCAAAAAGGTTCAGGCAAAAATTAGGGATAAAACAAAAAATCTGTACACCCGACAAGCTGAAAACCCGAAAGGGCGGCTTAGGCAAAAAAGGGTATCCCGGCGGACTGAAAACACAAAAGGGCGATCCAGGCAAAAGTTAGGGAAATAAAGCGTATGACTGTGTCCCGTTGGATCACCTTACGGACAACCTGCAAACTCAGAGGTTCTGGTCAATTCAATCATCTTCAGACGAGGCAACAAATAGACAAGATACTCAGAGATACAAAGGCTATAGCAGAATGGGAACCCCATGGGATTATTACACATAGCTATCTTTTCTTTGTATTAAAATTTTCATTTTTTACGTTGGCATTATTTTACTAGAATGTTTGTCTCATTGTACAAAAATACTTACTCAAAGTCAATATAAAGATATCCCTTTGAAAGTGCAAAAACTATCTATTTTTCTTTTCGCTTGTGCTTTGTTTACAAAAATTCCAATGATTCATTGTTGAACATATGCATCTGAACATAATTACTGTTTACAAATAAACAAAATAAAAGACGAATCAATGATGGCTTTAAGAGATAGGGAAATCTATCTAAGTTATTTTCCATAAAAATCCTCCGCAGTGTACAACTTAATCCCCAGCGGAACAAAGCTTCCATTTATCAATCCCCAGTAGAAGTCATCCAAATTTCTCAGAATTCCCCAACCAGGATTTTTCAAACAGTACACGACATTCCCCTTACAACAAAGTTTATTTATCTAAACAGAAATTCATCAACACTTCAACTTCAAGACATGAAGACTTACATATCCTCAACAACATTCAGGGATTTATTTTCCCCAATCTAACAGCAGTATAGCAGATTAGCTCATATACACATACATCGCATCCATATATCGTAAACATTGTTAACACGAATGCATTATACCATGCATTTCATACAACATGACTTTGCATTTTAGCTAACATTTTACCCTTTTCAGGATAAAGTTAACAACTACCGGTAACAATGTTCAAAGTTTGCAGATACAGTTCAGATACACTCCAGACATAGATTCCATTCTCATACTCATTCAGATTCTCTTTCAGATACAGTTCAGATACGCTCCAGACACAGATGCCATTCTGATACTCATTCAGATTCAACTCTCAGATACAGTAAAGATACGCTCCATACACGGATGCCATTCTGATACTCATTTAGAGCCTCTCCCAGGTACAATACAGATACGCTCCAAACACATATCCCATTCTGATATTCGAAATCAGCTTTCAGATACAGTTCAGATACGCTCCAGACACGGACGCCATTCTGATACTCATTCTTTCAGGTTACAAATTACAAATTCAACAATCACTCTTGGATGGCATCTACAAGCCCATCTCCAACAACTTTCTATCACCTCTCCAAATGGCATCTTTAAGCCCATTCCTTCTACCATCACATCGCCGAGTGCAAATTTATGGGCAGTCTAGTGTCCAATCATCTTCCACCTTCGAGTCACGAATGGAAAAATATACCAATCTAACTCTTCAGGCTTAATAAGATTGAACAGGGGCAGCTGTTGTACCCCAAAATTTTCCCTCTCACTTATCAAGAGTTTGCTCACAAGATCTCCTTGGGCTCAAGACTCCACTAGGGTTTGATCAGCTCAAGACACCTCCTTAGGCACCGATGACCAAAATTAGGGTTTGAGTTTGCACAAGGATTTTTGAACTTTCAATGCTTCATATGACTTTCATGGATCATTATGTACCCCCCAAGATTACTCATGTCAAGTTTTAAGCTTTGAATCACATTTTTGATCAGTCAATTGAGCAATTGACTTAAAAATCAATTGTATTGGGGAAAAAGTCAACTATGGTCAATTTACAGTCAAACTTCATAATTTTTTATCCATGTCAACATTATAAACTCATATGTATCATTTGATCAAGTTTGGACCATAACTTCTCAAGAAATTTGATCAAATCTCTAAAAGGGCAAAATGGTCAAAATTAGGGTTTTGACTGTGAAAGGGCAGTTTCTGGTTTTTGACCCAAAAAATGGTAAATTGGTTTAAGGCATGATCTCAAGAGTCCAATTGCATCATTTTAACCTAATGACATGGTTCAAAACATTACAAGTCTATTGGATTGACAGATGAATTTTGCAGTCAACTGATCAAAAGTCAACTATATATTGAAAAGTCAAACTTTGACTTTTTGGTCAAATTCAAGTGCCAAAGATCATAATTCATCAAAACATGTCAAAATATGAAATTTATTCGTCAAGAAATCAAAAAGTCAAGATTTCATTTTGAAAAGTCAAAATTTCTAAACTTAGAAATTTTTCTAAGTGTTGAAAAATTCATGTTTTTTCATAACTTTGAGCCAAATTTTCACCATGATACAAGATGATTCAAGAGAAACTTCCAACATGAAAGTTGTAGATATCCATGAAATATACAACTTTGATTTACACAACTCCTTCCAAAAATGCTTGGATCTCAAGTTATAATTTTATGAACATAGGGTCATGAAACTAAACACTTAGTGAAAATTTGCCCTAATTTGGGCAGGATTTTGACCTAACTTCATGACACTTTTTCATATAGTTCCAAGGATAATCTTCAAAATAAATTCAAATATGGGTTGTAGAGCACATTGCAAGCTTTCCAAAATGTCCAATAACTCCTTGAGATCATTTTTGAGTAGGGAGAATCGAAGAGATGAAGTTAGGGTTTTGTCACTTGAATTACAAGTCATTTTTGATGAACACATGAACCAAATCCATGCTAGGCTGCATAATCTTTGCTTTGAAGGACTCAAACTTGTTTGTAACTCCATAATTAAATGTTTACACAGCTGTTGTGGCTTTGATCCAAGCAATTAAGCTATTATCCAAGTTGCATATCCATTAATGGCACAAAGTTAACATTGCCATTCTTGTAAAGCAAGCTTTTTGCTTAAAGTTCACATTGAGCCTCTAAATTGTTCCCTCTGATTACACTCCATCCACAAAGTCATAAGCAAGCTTGTTTAAAGCATAACCACTCTATCTTAGAAAGTACACAAGACTTTGAAACTTGAATTTCTCAAAAATCACATGTTATGCATAAACTTGTGATTTTGAATTCTGATCAACAAGAGGTCTCCAAACTTGTTGCTTATAAATAGAGTCACTATTTGTGATCTAGAACAGGAGCTTAAGCACCCTAAAATACACCAAAGCTCTCTCAAATCAGAAATTGCACAAAAACTCCATTGTTGCACAGTTTCTGACCTTGAACATGAAACTCCCATTTCCCTCGTGCGTTTCTTGGCCTTTTAGTTTCTAAAGCTTCCTTACATCAAATACAACTCATCCCTATCCCTATTCCAGAATTGTAACACCATTTACCATAACTTCCATAACCAAAAAACAGAGTCTGCAACTTGATTTCTACAGGCTATTTCAGCCATCCATTGTTCAAGCTAATCATTGCATTAGCTTCCTAGGACCTCAAGGAAGCTAACCTGATCATTGTAGCACCCTGAAATAAGCTCAAACACAAAACACGATTTCCAGTTTTGAGGTAAGTTTTCTCAACTTGGAACTCTTCAAACAGGCATCATCAATAGTTTATTTGTGAATAAAACATGTATATATCATTGCCCTGAAGCTAACCATGCCCATAGTTTCTATTAATTTTGCTTGAGCTTAGAGAATTTTGAAACTGAAATTTTTGAAATTTTTAGGGTTCAGATTAGGGCCATTAAAATTCTTGCTTATCTTTGATCTATAGTTTTAATACTTTACATTTCTGGAATCGTGAGAAAATTTACTACAAGTTTCATGTTTACAGTTTTCATTTTTGATGAGAAATGAGCAAGTTACAGTTGGTCTGGCTGGAGGTTGAAGATTAAGTCTTCAGGGGGTGTTTTTCCTTACATATTTATTGCTTTATTTGTATTAACGGATGTATAGCCACCCCAGTGGTAGAAGCGTGCGCCTGTAACCTATGGGACCTGGGTTCGAACCCCAATGGTACCCTTTTCATTTTTCACATTTTCATTTTTCTGATTTTTGATTGTTTTTGGCAGGCGCTGGGCCCTTTGGGTCTGGCTTGTTTTTATTTTTACTTACTGACCCCCTTGCAGGCTCTTGGCACCCCCTATCCCAAGTTTATTTATTTATTTATTTATTTTATTTTTCTTTTCTTAAATATATTTTTCTAAATACTAAAAATCATAAAATACAAAAAATGATAGATTTATATTTTGGCTTATTTTATTTTATTTTTCTCATAAAATATTTTTATTTAGCTATATATTATTTATTTTTATTAAATAATCTTGTAAATTAAATTAGAACTAGGGTAATATTTATTTTCTCTTTACACCTATTAAATATATTATTTTAATATAAAGAGGACCAAAAATATTTTATAATGCTATAAATATTTTCAAGACAGAATACCAAAAAAAATATTTTTCTTAAACTTATTTTCTTTTAATCAACTAAATAGAATTAGGGTTTTATTCAAAAATCTTTTCTTAATAAAATTCAAACTTAATTAATTATTTTCTTTATCTTAATTAGGTTAAGACAAAATCCCTTTTCTCATGAAAATCAAACAAAAATCCATTTCTTTACATTTTGTATCCTTGTACATTTATTCATTTTTATACTTTGTATTTATTTTATTCCTTGTATATTTATACCAATTCAATATGGTTGTAATAGACTAATTAGGTTTAAATTCTTGCAATCCCCATTCATGAATTTGTATACCCCCCCCCCCCCCCCCCCCCACAAATGTTGTAATAGCGTAGTAACTTTAAATTTCGCAATTTATCGCTTTTATATAACATACTAGTAATTAGGGTTTGTATGGAAAGACTAAAATCAACACTTAGTAAACCCTAATTCAAGACAAAAACAAGCATGAAAACAATACATTTGCACACAAGCACCCCTCGAGTTACTCCACTTGGTTGCCTTACATAAAATGGTCATATTACGCATGTGAGGTATCTTAGAAAAAACAAGCAAATACAAGATCATAGTTCCTCGATGACGCTATCTAAGTTGCCTTACAAATGATCTTAGTCTCTCAAAAAGAATGCTAAAATACCTTGAAATATTGCAAATTATGGTTATACGATGACCCACGCCCATCGCATTTACATCCAAAGAAAGGGTTACTTATCAAATCAATGATAAGATAACAATGTCAAAGGAAAAAGGAAATGAACATGAAAGACTTTTGAGTAGGTAGAATGCTCCTAATTACTTGCTCAATTTCAAAACAAAACATCCTTGTTATTTTCAAAACAAACACTTACACTTTCAAAACATCTTACAAAACTTGAAAACTTTTTCAAAAGATCAACATCTTTGTATACATTCTTATGAACGAGAATCATTACAAAGCTTGCCTAAACAATGGCCTCTTTTCAAAATACTTTCAAAAACCACACAAAGCACAATTTCAAACAAAAGTAAGTGATCTAGCAAGTAACTAAGAGCCCATAGAAAACCATGGATGAAAAGGGTGCTAGTACCTTTCCTTTTCATAACCTACCCCCCGAACTCAAGAAATAATCTCAAAGGTCTTTCATGTGCTTTTTCACCTTTCCTTTTGGATAAAAGAAAAGTCGGTGGCAACTCTTGCTAACCGCAACATTTGCGATCAAACGCAAAACTCTCAAGTCAGTTCTCCCACCATATCACACCCTCACTCTCAGAAAATACTTCCGCAACCAGGCGCTATGCATACAAGTCACTCAGGAATGAGAAATTGGTATGAACTCTGTAACACCCTTCTAAATCCACATACATTTCGCAAAAATTTTACAAAATTAAGTCCAATAAAATCACCAACAAGAGTATCATATCTTCATAAAATCATCATATAAAACATCCTGATATGTAACACAGGTTTTCAAAATATTTAGAATAACTACTTCTTTAATATCATCAAGATCATATTTAATTTATTGCAACAAGTTGTACCCCAAAATTTGCCCTCTAAAATTTCATACAAGATGCTATCCTAGGGTTTCTTGTACACTCAATTAGCTCGAGGATCGATCAGACAAATTCTCTTCCTAGACGGAAAATCAATAATTAGGGTTTGAGATTTCTCAGGGATAATTGAGTCTTCAAAATTTCAAATATTCTTAAACACAATTCGCTGAAGTTTGTTAATTCTACAAGACTAACGATTGCTCTTAAAACTTGTTTGGTAGATGATGAAATCCCGTTTGAATCAAGAATGACATGCGAACTCATTTTGATTACCAGTTTATCTTTTTAACAAGAATTGAAGATTAAGACTTTTTGATCATAAGCCTTTGAGGTTAAGTTAATCAAATGGAATTCTCAAACTTTCATTTTTGTTTTAAAGGTTTGATTAGAGTGCAAAGTGTTTTGTTTTGTTGGATCATCTTTGGTGGTTGCTTGAAATACAAGTTACCTAGAATGAGGTTTCTTACTCAAAGCATACAAATAAGAATTACAAGATTTAAAGTTGAAATTGGTACAATATTTTCACAAGTTTATTCAGAAGTACTGTATTCATTACATTATAAATTTGAATTTTATAGAAGAAATGTCTACCAATGCAATAAATTACAAAATTTGTTTAAAAGATAAATCCTAAGTCTTCATCCTCAAGCAATCTCTCTAGCCTTTGCTTGCCATCCTTGCTTCATGTTCATGAAAAGAGAAAAGGAGAAGTTTGTTAGTAGTTCAAATAGTCAGAAATGAACAAAACATACAAGGTAATCCTAAATTCATCATTGAGGTGGTTTCTGCTGAATCAGAAAAGAAGGGTTTGTATGCTAAGGCCTCATGCAATCTTTTCTTAATCATTGGCCTAAGAGTTTATGGTTTGAAAATCACAAGGTGCAAACTTGGTTCACAAACAATGCAAGCAAACTGCAACAAACAGCAGGGCAAGCTGCATAACAGGCAGCAAGATAACAATGCAAGAAAACTGCAACAAACATCAGGGAAAGCTGCATAACAGGCAGCAAGATAGCAACATAAGCAAACTGTAACCAACAACAGGGCAAACTGCAAGCTTCCAGAACAAAACCTGTGCAAAATCTAAAGGCAACAAAATACCAGAAGTTCAGAAAAAGAAAGTTTTATGTTCTAAGGCCTCAAACAACTTCAGTTTTATCATAGGCTAAAATTATATTGCAAATCTCAAAATAATTGGTTCACAATAGTGCAAACAGAGTTTCAAGCCCAACACAAGTACAAGCCCAACAGATTTCAGCCCAACATGATTTAAAACAACTCAAAAATCCTCATACAATTTCAGTTTCATCATAAGCTAAAATTATATTGCAAATCTCAAAATAATTGATTCATAATAAACTAAAAGGTGCAAACCAGAATACATCAAGCAATAGGTGCAGGTTTAATTCAGAAAAAACCAGTACAGCCAACAACAGAAAATCAGGATCATACATCATTGGCTAGGGTTAGTCTCTTGCAAATCTCAAATCTTGGTTCACAAAAGATAAAGAGGAAATCAGAAAATACCAAATCAACAAGAAAAAGCCTCATGTTGCTTCAAATCAGAAAATATCAAATCAACAAGCAAAAGTCTCATGTTGTTTCAAATCAGAAAATAGTCTCAACAAGAAAACCAGTACAATCAAAAATCAAAGAGCCTCAAAATTTGTAAAGTCATGTCATAGGCCTAGGGTAATTTACCACAAATCTCAAAGCAAAGTTGTTTGGTTCATAGCAAAAGTCCACAAGTGACAAAATACAAAAGCCATCAGCAAATACAAGTTTGAAAAGAAGCAATACAGAAAATCACAAAGCCAGCATTTAACATATCAGTAAAGGAGCAAACTCCAAAGAGGCGGGCCTAGCTGTACAAAATCTCAAGCATTTAAGTCTTGGATCACAAGAGAAGCCAAAGTCAGAAAATATACAACAAGTACAAAAAACTGCAAAAAATCAAAGTCAGTACAACAGGCAATGTACCAACTGAAAACAAGCAAAGTCAACCAGCACAACTAGCATTATTTTATCACAGAAAATGGACAAACCAACCAGTATAAAAGGCATCCATACTGTGCACATAAGAAAAGGTTTTTTTGGCAAGCAAGAAGAACATACAGAAAAGATAAAAGTCAAGCCACTATTTTCATCACAAGACCATCAAATATCACAGTCAACAAGCCACAGGATACCGAAACACAGTAACAAAGGTAATTTCTCAAACTGTTCTCAATTTCTTTTCATAGAAATATACAAAACTCTTACAAAACATATAGTTTAGGTTCAATTAAAAGCTAAAGGGACAGAAAAACTTGTAACAGAAGTAAACACAAAGCCATCATTCATTTACCTCAAGAAAGAATCACAATAGCATCATTTTCCTTTTACAGAAAAAACATACAGAGATTCCAAACCCCAAACTGTCAAAACCCTCAAAAAATCATTATATAGTTAATACAAACAACATAAACTGTCAAAACCATCAAAATCATTTCAAGTTCTTTTCTACAAAATATACAAAGCCAAATTCGCAACAAACAGAGCCAAAACCTTCAGAAAAATCATTTATCAAAAACATACGAATTACTAAAAAAAAAAACAACCAAACCATTTCCCATTTTCTCCTCATCATCATAAATATAGAAATATACAGAATCAAAGTCACAACAAGCCAACAAACTCTTTCCATTTCTATCCAACAAAAAGTAATATACAGAATCATAGTAACACAATAATGCCTTAAACCATCAAGCCCTCAAAAAATCATTCTTTCAAATTCATCATCATCAAAGATAGAAGCACAGTACCGCATGCAAGACACAAACCCTAACAATTTTTTTTAATCATCATTTTCAAAAAAAACTAACCCCTCAGAACTATCGAAGAGATAAGAAAGGAAAGATCTCACCAAATCATGTAGAAGATGCAAATCGGAACCCCTAGGGTTCTGGTCGTCCCCTTTTAGATCTAGGCTGAATCTCACGTTTTCTGCAAAATCAAACACTAAATTAGTAATCAGGAAGAAGAGAGAAAGAGATTGATGTAAAGAAGTTGAGGTTTTGAACCCAGCCGCCGCCGTCACCGCCGCAAGGCGATTTCCAGCGCGACCTCCTTTTCTTCTCTGGTGGAGGAACTTCAGAGAATGAGTGAGAGAATCAGAAGTGAGAGAGAGAAACGAAACAACCAAATGAACCACATCCCTTGAACCTGGTTGTTTTATTTAAAACAACCAGACCTTGTCACATCAGGCCCAAGACAAAAAACACTGAGCCTAACCCCCCTTAGTTTCGCTACACCCCCATCCTCTTCATAAAAATCTGATTATTGGCCATGAGTTTTGTGGGCTGAAAGCCCAACAGTTTTTATTTATTATTTCTTTCCCCAAACACCTTTGTTAATGGTTAACCCCCTTTACTTATTTTATATATTTTATTTTTCTTTACTTTTTTTAATTACTATTATTAATATTATAACAATATTTATTTTTATAAATAAAAATCTCAAAAATATTATTTATGCATATTTATTAAATATATTCATGTTTGTTTAATAAACTGAAATATTTTCTTGTTAAAATTCATTTTTTTAATTAATTAAATAATTAGATTAGGTTTGTGATTATTATTTATTTAGAAATTTGTTTCTTTAAACTAGTTTCTTTTGCAGCTTAATTCTAATATTCTTTTTTAATTAATTAAAGTCAAAACAAAATCCATGGCCTTGTTCATTCATACTTGTACATTATATTCATTTCACCTTTTATACATTATATTTACATTCGTTTCTTTGTACATTTGATAAATTCGATATGGTTGTAATAGATAATTAGGGTTTTTACTTTCTTGCAAATCCTCATTCACAAATTGTATACCCCCTCCCACAAAGTGTTGTAATAGCGTAGTAATCTTTAAATTTCGCAATTTATCGCTTTTACATAACATGTTAGTAATTAGGGTTTGTATGGAAAGGTAAAACCAATCAAATAGAAAACCCTAATTCAAGACAAAATCAAGCATGAAAATGACACACTTGCACACAAGCACACTTAGGGTTACTCCACTTGGTTGCCTTATACAAAAATGGCCTTATTACGCATGTAAGATATCTTAGCAAAACAAACAAAAACAAGATCATAGTCCCTCGATGACGGTATTCAAAGTTGTCTTACAAAATGATCTTAGTCCCTAAAAAATGCTAAGGTACCTTGCAACATTACTAATCATGGTTATACGATGACCCACACCTGTCCCGTTTACATCCAAAGATAGGGTTGCTTACCAAATCAATGATAAGACAACAATATCAAAGGAAAAGAAAATGAACAAGAAAGACATTTAAGTAGGTAGATTATTTTTAGTTACTTGCTCCATTTCAAACAAATATCCTTGCTATTTTCAAAACAAACACACACATTTCCAAACATCTTACAAACATTGAAAAACATTTTCAAAAAGATCAACATCTTTGTATACATTCTTACGAACGAGAATCATTACAAAGATTTCCTAAAACAATGGCCTCTTTAGCAAAATACTTTCAAAACCACACAAAACACAATTTCAAACAAAAGCAAGTGATCTAGAAAAGTAACTAAGAGCCCATGGAAAACCATGGATGAAAAGGGTGCTAATACCTTCCCTTTTCATAATCTACCCCCCGAACTCAAGAAACAATCTCAAAGGTCTTTCCTGTGCTTTTTCACCTTTCCTTTTGGATAAAATAAAAGTCGATGGCGACTCTTGCTAACCGCAACATTTGAGATAAAATGCAAAACAATCAAGTCAGTTCTCCCACCGTATCATACAACATAATCACAGTCTTAAAAATATCTCTATAAAAATACGTCAAAGCAACTTCATCACAATTCAATTGCGTTTGGTTCACAAATCAAAACATTTAAAATACCAAGAAAGATACATTCAAAATCTCAAAATAAATGAAAGAACATAATAATTTCAAAACAAACATTCTTAACCCCGATGTTACATATCAGAGCAAGACCTTCTAAAACCAACATAAATAAATTACGCACTCCGAAGCTAATACTCTAAGCTTCAATGCACTAATCTTGATCACCTACAATTTACCCACGTATGGAGGCAACATTTCCAAGCAAAAAGGGTGAGTAATCATAATCATTATAAAAGACACAAGAAATAGACATAGAGTTATAACATATCAGTCAGAAACCACACATCATCAGAACTTCATAGCATCATCATATCATCAATACAATCATCACCAAGACATCATTTAGTTCACATATTCACAAAGCATCACTTGATCAATCATTATGTGATGCCACAAAGAATGTAATGTAACTTCATTAGACTCATGCATGTGGTACCAAAACTTCACTGATGACTCAATCATCGTTTCTCCAAAGATCCCACCAATAGGATCGGTTCCCTCTTGGAACTAAAGAACATCATAGTATTGCACTCAATATAAACTATGGTAATTAGGCCATCACTGGAATAACATCCTATCATCATCACTAGACCCATTTTCCTAACAACATCTTTGGACCGAAGTCCTGAAATATTCCATGAATGCATGATGAACAACAACATAATAAACTCGACCACTGCTAGTCAAAACATATCATCATCCATGAATTCATCTAATGTTATCACATATATTTTAATACAAAATGTTTCATTATAAAAAACATCAACCTATCATACAAACATACATCATGTTGCATCAATAACATAATCACATCAGTGCATCATAGTATTAACACATTTCATCATTAAGGATATAGTTTAATCCTAGTAAGGTACTGGAAAGATACATCATATGAATCATTTTATTCCGCCAAAGCATAGTACGTCGCATTAGCTTCCTAATTCTTCGAATGACGCGTCAAACAGAGTCCAAAAACTCAAGTTATAACCTTTCAAAGTTTATGTCAAACACCCCTCACCTGAGGCTCGCCCGACGAAGCAACTTGCTCGCTTAAGGCTCGCCCGATGAGGCTGGGGAGAAAATCCTTCCCCCATACAAAATTCAGGAGCATTGTTTTTCTTATATCTCCTTCGCCCGATGAAGTTATTTGCTCGTCTAATGAGCTCCTCTCGCTTCTGCTTCGCCCGACGAAGCTTGGGTGAGTCACCCTTCATATACAAAATCTAGGGGCTCTGTTTTTCACCCCTTACCTTTACCTCTTGCTCTCCTGACACTTTTTGGGTGAAGCTCCCTCGCCCGAGGAAGTATTTAGGTCGCCCGACGATGCAACATGAACAAGGATTCCCTGTGCATTTTCTGCACTGCACCGGTCTCGATTTTCTTGCGATTTCAACATAGAACAGGTTCCAAATCATCACAGATACTCATGCTTTCATCATACAATACCAACACATCACATTATACATCATATACATCAAATCATTGCAAAATAATACCATAATTTGATCATTTATCAACAAAGTCATCATATTTTCATCATTAATCAAAACCCTAAATACCAATAACCTACAATTATCTAAACCTTATATTAATTATGATAATAATGATAAACTCCCCTTACCTTAGATTCTTATAGCAACCGATTCTTATCCCAAGCTCTACAAATAATTTCTCTCTCTCTCTCTCTCTATCTCTCTCTCTCTCTCTCTCTCTCTCTCTCTCTCTCTCTCTCTCTCTCTCTCTCTCTCTCTCTCTCTCTCTCTCTCTCTCTCTCTCTCTCTCTCTCTCTCTCTCTCTCTCTCTCTCTCTCTCTCTCTCTCTCTCTCTCTCTTCCTCTTTGTGCTCTATTTCTTCGTAATTTTATTCTCTTTTCACGATTGCGCAGAATGAACACTGACACTCTTTTTCCTAGTTTAACCCTTGGACCCATTTCTATGGTCTTCCCATATTACTCTCACTTAATTCACAATATTACTACCTTCTCCTCATAGTCTCTACCTCTTATTATTTTATTTTATTTAATTACTAATAATTCTAAATAATTAAAACTAATTATCTAAAATTACTAAAACATCCAATATCACTTAATTCCCACTATACTACACAACATCACATCACATACATTAAAACATCACATATACTCATAGATACATAACAAGTACTCACAATATTCAAAATTAAATAATTAAATAAACAATCTAATAATTTTAGGGTGTTACAACTCTCTCTCCACTTAAAAGAATTTTCTCCCTAAAAAATCACCTGGCAGAAACAAAATTGAATTAAACTCTCTCATCTGATCCTCGTGTTCCCAAGTTCACCTTTCACCAGCTGGTCCACCCCAAAATACCTTCACTATATCGATGTCTTTACCCTACAATTGCTTCACTTCCTGTCCCTCTATCTGCACCGGTGATGCTTCAACAGTCAGGTTATCTCTCACATGTATATCATCCATTTGGATCACATGCAAAAGATCTGAAATATACCTCCTCAATTGAGATACATGAAACACGTCATGAAAATTTGCAAGCAACAGCGGTAAAGTAATCCGATAGGCCAATTCACTTATCTTCTCAGATATCTGATATGGACCAACAATATGTGGTGTAAGTTTTCTCGACTTCAAAGCTCTACCAACACCAGTTACTGGTGTAACTCTAAAAAACACATGATCTTTTTGGAATTGAAGAGCCTTTCATCTCTTGTCATGATAAATCTTCTGATGACTCTGAGAAGCTTTCATCCTCTCTTGGATTATCTTTATATTTTCAGTAATCTTCTGTATAATCTCAGGTTCGAGTATAACACTCTCGCCCGAATCATACCAACACAATAGAGTTCTACACCTCCTACCATACAATGCATCATACAGTGCCATCTAAATACTCTCATGAAAACTATTGTTGTATGTAATCTCAATCAATGGAAAGTGGTTGTCCCTAGAACCTCATTGTTCCAACACACAAGCCCTCAAAAAATCCTTCAAAGACTGAATAGTCCTCTGTGTCTGACCGTCCATTTGTGGATGATATGTGGAACTCAACCTCAACTTAGTATCGAAAGCATTCTGCAAACCTTCCCAAAATTTAGATGTAAACCTCAGATCTTTATCTGATACGATACTCGAAGGTATCCCTGCGCAATACAGTTGGAGAACTGACTTTTTTGGTTTTATTCAAATGTGCAGATATCAAGAGTCGCCACTGAATTTTCTTTTATCCAATATTTAAGAAAGGTGAAAAGAGCAAGAAAGAACTTTGATAAATTTTGAGTTCGGGGGGCAAGTTATGAACTTAGCTCACTTTTAAAAAACTTGCTTTGTGTGTGTGTTATTCATTTAAAAATATTTTGAAATCGCTAATGTAAGGCTAACTTTGTAATAATTCTTGTATCAGTCCTTAAGAATGCGTATAAAGTATTTTTTGAAAATATTTATTCGAAAGTGTAGTGTGAGAAATGTTTTGTTTGTGAGAAAAAGTTGTGAGCAAGCAATTAGGAGTTTCTTATCCACTAAAGTCTTTCTTGTTATTTTATTTCTCCTTTAGAGATAGTATTATCCATATCATTAGTTGGTAGATAGCCCTATCTATTGGATGTGAAGGGACATGTATAGGATCATCGTATGGTCATTGAAGGTAACATGTAGGAATACTTTAGCAATTTGTATCAGAGGGACTAGATCATTTTTGTAGACAACTTAGAAGGGTCATCGGGGGACTATGATCTTTATTCGTAAGGGTCTTTTGCTAAAATGACCCTACTTTTGAGGGACATGACCATTTGTTTACGAAGGCAACAAAGAAAGGTTACCCTGGAGGTGCAAGTGTGAATAGTGTTTTGATTCAGTTATTTATCTTGAATTAGAGTTTTCTACATTGATTATTAGTCTTGCCATACAATCCTAATTACTAGCAGTTAAATATATACAAAAAATTAAAGTGCGGAAAGTAAAACCCTAAACTGTTATATGGCTTTGGGGTAGATACATAAGTATAAAAATTGCGGAAAAGTAAATGTACACTATTACAACCTCGTAGCAGATACATGATAAGAAAAAATGTGAGAAGGTAAATCTATGGCTAGTGCAACCTCGAAGCAGATACATAATTAGAATAAGAAAAAAATGTTAGAAAAAAGAAGTTTGAATGTTTTGTATTTTTTGTGAAAATAATTTGAATGATAATAATAATTAAAACCTAAATTCTAATTGATTTTAATGTTTAAGAAAAAAGTTTGATTAATTAATTAATGAATAAAATAATATCAACAATTAATTATTGATTAAAAAACCTAAACCTAATTTATTAGGGTTTTGAAAAATAATTAAATTGGTTAATGGTTAATTAAGAAAAATAATTAAGAAAATAATAAAAATGAATGAAAATTAAATATTAGTTATGAAAAACCTAATCCTAATTTATTAAAAAAGGTTAGGTTAATAAATGATTAAAAATCATTAGGGTTAAGAAAAGAAAAAGGAAATAAGGTTAAAAAAATAAGGAAAAAGGATTTGTATGGGGTGGATGTTGAAACCAGCCCCCCTGCTTCACAGCTGAACCACTTGCCACTAAGCCAGACGATTGCTTCTGTTTAGAAACAGGCATTGAATATTATATAGAAAACCTGCATGTATTTGGAAAATAACAAAAAAATATGGCAAACGCAGGGATCGAATCCACGCCCTTACGTTCACAAACCTTCACCTTGACCAGCGGTGCTACGCTCACATCCAGTCATACAAATGCAACAGATAAATATAATATGAAAGTGGACCGGAGAGGCGCCAGAGCCCTAGCTTCGGTCGTCTTCTCCGGTGAGATGATTTTTTCACCTGCAAAAATAACAAACATTAGGGATCAAGAAGGACCATACCCCCTAAATCGACCCTTGTGAATCCAATGGCAGCCTTAGTTTTTCCTTCATCATGCACAAAGAGATACGAAAAAAATAATGCAAAATAGTTCAAACATGGTAATGTACGATTCTGGCATCACGGGCCTCATGCAAGGGATTAAACATGTACTAATTTGTCTCAGGAACATGTTAGAATTGTTAGTTTCAATCAAAGCATCACAAAAGAAATATGAATTTCATGAAATATGCAAAACGATGATGCTTGGAATGAAAGCTTCAGGCCTCTTTGATCATCAAGAATGATCAAAACTTACTCTGTCATACCCTATGGATCAATTTGAATGGGTGGTTTTCCTTGAGAATGACTGAATGATGGATTTTGAATTCCTTCTTTTCTTTGCAAATTTCAACCTCAAACCCTTGTTTCTTGATCAATCGTTCGTGTCCTACTTTGTCTGGATATGCAATGTATATATAGGAGAAAATATTAGGTTAAAAGATGGGCTTGGACATCATGTAAAACCTATCTTTGATTTTGTTTGAAAAATAGATTAGAATATTACAAAACCATGAAGATTTGTTTCAAGAATATTTCCACACGGTTTGTAATGTGATCTTGGGACTCCAAAAGATTTGAACCAAAAGCCTTTTATGCTTTATACATTCATTTAATATTTATTTGATTTAATTTTGAATTTAAATGAATAAAATCAAAATTAAAAGAAATAAAGATCACAAAAATAAACGAATTGACTTAGGAGTCTTTAATGAGGTCAAGAACATGTTTGAACTTTAAAAGATAAGCCCATTAGCCCAAAAATTCTAGTTTGCTCAAATTGGATTTCATGTATTTTCTCAAAATTTCCCAACTTATACCAATCATAACTCTCTCAATTTTTGTCATATGAATGTGATCTTGCACTTTTTGGAAACCTCAAGATGTCCCATACACTCTTCATGTTGGTCTTTTTTCCATTTGAAGACTTTATCTTGATGTAAATTGCTTTGAAAAAAAGTATCTTTTTGTTGACTTTTAAAATGAACTATAATGTTTTGGCCCATATCTCTCAAATGAAGCATTTTTTTGACTTGAGCTTAGAGAGACAAAGTTGTAGAGAATTGAATTTTCTTCAAAATGAGATTTGGTTGAGAATTTTTTGATGAAGCATGTGAAAGTTATGCTTGGTCAAAGTTCAGTTGACTTCTCCTTAAGAAAACCTTAATTTAGTAACTTTTGACTTTTGATGAATCTTGAGTTTTCTTGATGAATCATGATCAACCCTTGATCAAATGATTAATGTTACCTAAAAATCTTTATGTTGACCAAAAACATTAAAGTTTGACTGTATGTTGACCATAATTGACTTTTTGTCCAATATATTTGATTTTTAATCCTCTGATTAATTGACATAACAAACTTGTGCCGTGAGGCTTGAAATTTGGCATGAGGATATGTTGAGGCATATGAGAAATCATGAAATCCACTTGAGGCATTATAAGTCCAATTTTCCTTGAGAAAATCAAAACCCTAGTTGTAGGCCACTGCTTAGGAGGAGGATTTATCTGATCATTCTTTGAGTAGTCTTGAGTACTTGAGAACCTTAGGAGGATGGGGAGGTATTTTGAATCAATTTGTCTTGAATGATGGGAGGGAAAATTTTGGGGGTACAACAACTACCCCTGTTCAATCTTCTTAAACCTGAGGAGTTAGATTGGCATGCTCGCCATTCGGGATCTAAAGGTGGAAGAGGATTGAACACTTAAGTGCCTAAAAATTTGAACTCACATGTGCATAAAGTAACACTGTTGGTTGATTATACTGCTTGAATGGGCTTAAAGATTCCACTCAGAGAGGTGATAGAGTGTCTCCGGAGATGGGCTTATAGATGCCGTCCAAAGTAACTGTTGATAGGAGTATGAGTTTACACCTGTCTGTATCTGAAGAATGCTTTTCACAAAATCTATGAAGGAAAATTCTTTTCAGAGTGGAGCCCTGAAGGAGATACTTTTCAGAATAAACTTCTAAAGGAGAATTATTTTCCGAATGAAGGCCCTGAAGAAGACGCTTTTCAGAATTCATTCTCTAAAGGAGAATGCTTTTTAGAACGAAGCTCTGAAGGAGATGCTTTTCAGAATTCAGTCTTTGAAGGGGAATGCTTTTCAGAATAAACTTCTGAAGGAGAATGCTTTTCAGAATTAAGGCCCTTAAGGAGATGCTTTTCAGAATTTAGTCTCTGAAGGGGAATGTTTTTCAGAATAAACTTTTGAAGGAGAATGCTTTTCAGAACGAAGGCCCTTAAGGAGATGCTTTTCAAAATTCAGTCTCTGAAGGGGAATGCTTTTACGAATGAACTTCTGAAGGAGAATGCTTTTCATAATGAAGGGCCTGAAGGAGATGCTTTTCAGAATTCAGTCTCTGAAGGGGAATGCTCGCCATAACTTAGTCTCTGAGGGAGTGCTTTTCAGAATAAACTTCTGAAGGAGAATGCTTTTCAGAACGAAGGTCTGTAAGGAGATGCTTTTCGAAATTCTGTCTCTGAAGGAGAATGCTTTTCAGAATAAACATCTGAAGGAGAATGCTTTTCAGAATGAAGGCCCTGAAGGAGATGCTTTTCAGAATTCAGTCTCTGAAGGGGAATGCTTTTCAGAATAAACTTTTGAAGGAGAATGATTTTCAAAACAAAGGCCCTGAAGGAGATGGTTTTCAGACTTAAGTCTCTGAAGGTGAATACTCACTAGAACTCAGTCTCTGGGGGGGGGGGGGGGAATGCTTTTTAGAATAAACTTTTGAAGGGGAACCCTTTTCAAAATGAAGGCCTTGAAGGAGAATTCTTTTCAGAATAAACCTCTGAAGGAGATGCTTTTCAGAATAAACTTCTGAAAGGGAATGCTTTGGTCATGTAGATAGTCACCCCATCCTATTTCAGGAGTTGATCTACAATCTATTTCTAAATTGCCGATAATATTCATTTTTTTGAGAAATTAACTTGAAAAGACAAAGTTAGTTCTATTCAATGTCATGATGTATGTAATGCATTGTGTAATGGTGCTCTCAAAATAAATGTGAATGATATATGCGTCCCGTATGCATATGTTCTGATATTTTGTAAATGATGTATGGATGAAATATGTTATTGGAGCGTATTGGTAGTCTCTGTATAATAATGTATGGCTTGGGAAATAAATCCTTGATTGTTGCTGGGGATGAAGACGGTAGTTCTTTAGCTTTGTTTAGAATGCCTCTATTGGGGGTTTCTTCTTTCTGTTTGAGGATATTCCGTTGGGGATGTTCGACTTCTTCTTGGGGATAGAAGCATTCAAGGAGAGTCGATCATTCGTCGTTCTTTAAAGGATTTTATTCCTTACGTATCCTGACGGGAGATAAAAGAGATGGATAATCCTTTGATCCTCTCTTCTGGGGAAGACAATATTTGATTGATATCTATCCGGAGAAGAGAATATCATCGGGGAACTCGCAATATTGGAGAAATAAACTTCGTTGGGGAAATAAACCCTGTAGGCTGTACTGAGGAAATAATCTTTGATGGGGATCAGAATTCATAGGCTCCACTGAGGAAGTTTCCACTATATGCTGGGGAAGTGATCAAACTTCCTTATCTGCTAGGGGACCCCTTGGGGAAGATGATCATGTCAAGCTATTCATAAAAATGGAGGTGAACTGCTGGAAGATGCCCCGATTTCTCTCTGAGGGCATATTAGATTTGGTGGGGAATATATCTATATTGAGGATTAGCTTATGAAAATAGCTTTGAGGAGATTGCTCTGTGGGGAATTTATGGTCAACTTGAACGTTATCCAGACTCCTAGAGTCTTTATTAAATGCTAATCCTATTTTCATGCATATATTTGTAAATAGTAATCATATGCAAATGCATATGTTCATTCAATATAATCATTTGACGTTTTTGCAAACAAAATAGAGAGAGTAAAAACAATTTTGAATTTGAAATTGATTATATTGATTTAGAAGGTTTTCCTATAAGCAAACAGTTTTATATAAGGAGACAGAAATCCTATTAAGAGGAAATTGTCGTAAAAAGGAAAAAGGGTACAAAGAAAAACAAAGAAAAACAACTATGTGGAAATGATCCCATCGAGTTTCAACTCTACTTTGCCCCTATGTCTTCAAGCATCTCATCCCTTGCTGTCGAAAGAAGTTGATTGAATTGATCTTTATCATTTAAACTTGACATTGGTGATTATGTTGGCTGTAAGTGGATGGGTGATCCAACGGGACATGATCATACGCTTTAATCCCTAACTTTTTCCTGAATCGCACTTTTGGGTTTTCATTCCACCGGGATATCCTTTTTTGCCCAAGTCGCCTTTTCAGGTTTTCAACTTGCCGGATGTACATTTATATATATATCCCTAATTTTTGCCTTAACCCTTTTGGTTCACCGGGATGCCCTTATTTTGGCCTAGGCCAGTCAACCTAGCAGGTCTCTTTTATGCGTAGTAGTTTTTGACTATGTCCGCGTTCACAGGGTGTGGAAAATCTTCACCGTCCATGGTGGTAATTATCATAGCACCGCCAGAGAATATCTTTTTGATCACAAATGGCCCTTCGTATGTGGGATTCCATTTTCCCCTGGGATCACCTTGTGGCAGGATGATGTGCTTTATAAGCACATCACCAGCCTGGTACACCTATTGTTTGACTTTATTGTTATAGGCCTTGATCACGCGTTTCTGATACATCTGACCATGACAAACAATCGCAAGCCCTTTTTCATCAATCAAATTTATCTGGTTGAGTCTAGTTGGAATCCATTCGTCTTCGTCTAAACCTGCATCTTTCATAATCCTTAAGGAAGGAATCTGGACTTCGATAGGTAAGACAACCTTTATACAATAGAATAGAGAGAACGAGGTTGCCCCAGTTGATGTGCATACTGAAGTGAGATAACCATGAAGAGAAACTGGTAACATCTCATGCCAATCTTTGTATGTAACCTTCATCTTCTGCAAAATCTTGTTGATATTCTTGTTGGCGATTTCCACTGTGCCATTCATATTTGGTCGATACAGAGAAAAGTTGTGGTGTTTAATCTTGAACCGCATGCAGATTTCTGTGATCATAGTATTGTTAATATTGGTACCATTATCAGTGATGATCCTTTCAGGTATACCATACCGACAGATGTGGTTATGCTTGATGAATCGAGCCACAACATTCTTGGTAGCGGAGGCAAACGAGGCTGCTTCAACCCACTTCGTGAAATAATTAATAGCGACTAGGATGAAATGATGTCCATTAGAAAAGGTAGGCTTAAACTATCCAATCATATCAATTCCCCACGTCGCAAACGACCAAGGAGAAGTCAAGACATTCAAAGGAACCAGAGGCACATGTACTTTTTCAGCATAAATCTGGCATTTATGACAAGTTTTGGAATGATGGTGGCAATCGGTTTCCATGGTAGAACAATAATAACCCGTTCTCAGAATTTTCTTAGCCATTGTATGTCCACTGGGGTGAGTACCAAAGACTCCTTCATGCATATCTTCCATAATCTTCTCAGCTTCCTTCTTGTCTACACAACGAAGCAAAGTCAAGTCGTGATTGCACTTGTACAAAATTCCGTTACTTAGAAAGAACTTGGCAGAGAACCTCCTTAGGAACTTATTATCATTAATAGATGCACTTTCATGATACTCTTGAGTCTCGAGGTATCTCTTTACTTTGTGGTACCAAGGATTTTCCTCTACTTCATCAGTATCAAGCTCGTAGCAATGTGTCGATTTGTCTAGTCTCTCAATAGTAATTCGAAGAGCTTTATTATCTCATATGACTTTGAACATAGATGACATGGTAGCCAACGCATCTGCCAATTGATTCTCTTCTCGTGGAATGTGTTCAAAAGTGATTTATCGAAGTACAAAATTAATGTCAACACATGCTCTGATAAGGAATGAGATTTGGATGCTTCGTATCCCATTCTCCCTTAATCTGATTGACCACTAGGGCTGAGTCCCCATATACATTTAGGAATTTGATTTTCATATCGATGGCAGCTTTGATACCCATGATGCATGCTTCGTACTCTGCCATGTTATTGGTACAGTCAAAACATAATCTGGAGGTGAAGGGCATATAGAAACCCTTGGGAGAGATAATCACAACACCAATCCCATTACCAAGCGCGTTGGAAACTCCCTTAAAAACCATAGTCCAACGGGATCCCAATTCAAGTCCTTCATATGGTCCAGGTTCTTCGTAATCAATAACTAGCATGATATTCTCATTTAGGAACTCAAAATTCATATACTAATAGTTATCAACAGCCTAATGAGCTAAATGATCTGCCAATACACTTCCTTTGATTGCCTTATGAGTAGTGTGCTAAATGTCGTATTCGGTCAAGACCATTTTCCATCTTACTATTCTTCCACGGAGAGCGGGTTTCTCGAATATGTATTTTATTGGATCCATCTTAGAGATCAATAAAGTAGTATGAGTCAACACATACCGTCTTAGTCGGCGAGCAGCCCATGCCAAAGCATAGCAAGTTTTCTCGTGCAGTGAGTATCTTGTTTAGCAGTTGGTAAACTTTTTTCTAAGGTAGTATATTTCATACTCTTTTCGACCAGACTCATCATGTTGCCCCAATACACACACCATTGAGTCTCTAACACGGTTAGGTACATGATCAAAGGTCTTCCTTCAACCAGTGGCATTAGAACTGGAGGTTCCTGAAGGTACTCTTGATTTTGTCAAAGGCTATCTGGAAATCATCGTTCCACTTTACTACGTGATCTTTCTTTAGTAACTTTAAGATTATCTCACATGTAGCGGTCAAATGGGAAATAAATCTGGAAATATAGTTTAATCGTCCCAGGAAACCTCTGACTTCCTTCTCAGTACGGGGAGCTAGAATTTCTTGAGTGGATTTGACCTTGGCGGGATCAATTTCAATACCTTTACGACTGACAACGAAACTTAGGAGTTTACCGGATCTTACCCCGAAGGTGCACTTGTTTGGATTCAACCTTAACTTGTACTTCTTCAGTCTCTCAAACAGCTTGTGCAGGAGGTCAAGGTGTTCTTCTTCAGTTTGGGATATGGCTATCATGTCATCAACGTAAACTCTATCTCGTGATGGATCATATCACGGAACAAAGCAACCATAACAGGCTGATATGTTGCACCGATGTTCTTCAAACCAAAAGGCATAACTTTGTAATAGAAAGTGCCCCAATGTGTGACAAAAGTATTCTTCTTCATGTCTTCAGGTGCCATCTTGATTTGATTATAATCGGAGAAACCATCCATGAAGTAAAATACTTTATGTTGAGTGGTGTTGTCAACCAGACCATCAATATGTGGAAGCAGAAAGTCATCTTTGGGGCTTGCCCTGTTCAAATCCCTGTAGTCTATACACATACGCACCTTACTATCCTTCTTAGGTACTGGCACCACACTTGCAACCCACTGCAGATAGGATGTAATGGCTAATAAACCTACATTAAACTACTTCATAACCTCAACTTTGATCTTTTCAGACATCTCAGGACGCATACGACGAACCTTCTACTTTATAGGAGGAAAACCTTCCTTCACCAGTAGACGGTGAACCACAATATCAATATCAAGCCCTGACATATCTTTGTACGGCCAAGAAAAGATCTCACCATAGTCATGCAACATGGTGAGATCTTTGACACCGCAATTTTGGACAAAGTTGCTTACCAATTTATGCCAACATTAGGATTAATCTCTTTTTGACACCGTCCTCTAGGTTGTCATTTATCTTGATTTCTTTCTTGTCCTCTTTAGTACCTAAGTTCACAACCTCGACTGGATCCTCATGTGGAGGTGTTGTACCCCAAAATTTTCCCTCCCTTTTATTCAAAACATTTCACTCAAAAGTTCTCAAGTCCTCAAGGATACTCAAGAGTTGATCAGACAAGCTCACCTCCTAAGCATTGGGCCCCCAAACTAGGGTTTTGGTTTTATCAAGGAAAATTGGACTTCTAATGCCTCAAGTGACTTTCATGGTTCATCATAAGTCTCCAAGAATTCTCATACCAAATTCCAAGCCTTGCATCATAAGTTTGCTCAATCAATTGCTCAGATGACTGAAAATCACTTGTATAGGGTAAAAAGTCAAAGTGGTCAATATACAGTCAAACATCAAGAATTTTTGTCAACATATACATTTTGAAGTGATATTCACCATTTGATCAAGGGTTTCTCATAATTCCTCAAGGAAAGCATTCAAATCATCAAAGGGGCAAAATTGTCAAAATTAGGGTTTTGACAAAGAATCACTGATCATTGACTTTTGACTTAGTACATGACCTAATGAATTGAAGCATGATCTTAAGGAATCAAACACAACATCTTGACCTAATTAAATGGTTCAAGACATTTCTAAAGGTGCAAGAGATTGATAGTTGAAGAATTGAGATCAACTGATGAAAAGTCAACTGTCACACAAAAGTCAAACTTTCACTTTTTGCTCAACTTTGAACTTCAAAGGTCAAGAGTCATCAAAACATTCAAATTTGTCAAGCTTGATCAACAAGAATCACAAAGTCAACAAAAAGTCAAAATTTCCAATACTTAGAAAAATTCGAAGTGTTTTGTCCTTAATAAATTCACTACTTCATGACCATTTTTCACTAAGATACAAGATGATTCAAGGAACTTTCAACATGAAAGTTGTATAGCATGATGAATTCTACAACTTTGTCCTTGAGGGTTGATGTCCAAAAAATTATTGGATTAGGAGATATAGGCCCATGAAGTCATGACATTTTTATCTAACACTTAGAGAAATTTTCAACAAGTTTGGTCAAATTTTTGTCCCAACTTCTTGGAAAATTTTCACCAAGTTCGAAGTTGATTTAGCCAAAGTGGTCAACATGAAGGTTGTAGACAATGTTTCAAGCTTTCCAAATTGTCCAGGAACACATTTTATCCGTGCTTGGGCTAAGAGATTCAAAGAGATGAAGTTGGGCATCCATTCTTGAATTGTAGGTCATTTTGTGATGAACATGAGATCAAATATCCAAGCCATGCTGCATAAATCTTGCTTTACATGCTTCTAACGTGCAAATAACTCCATAATTAATTGTTTACACAACTGATTGAACCATTATCCACTTGATTCAAGCTTTACCCAAAATAATTATCCATTTTGGCACAAAGTTACCATTTCCATTCTTGTAAAGCATGCTTTATCATAAAGTCCACTCTCCTTGAGCCTCTAACATGTTCCCTCTGCACACACTCCATACAAAATCCATAAGAAACATGTTTAAAGCCTCTAACCAATCTAGATTTCCATGTACTTCACATTGAAACCATGTATTTCAAAGATTGCTTCATTTACAATCCAACAAAACTATAACATGTGATCTTGCAAATCTAATCAGCTCCTTCCCTCCAACCTTTCTCTATAAATAGAGAGGTCCATTTGCAAGCTAGATAGGAATTCACAAGTCCTTAAACCTCCTCAATCACTCCCAAAGTTAGAATTGCCTTGAAGCTCCATTTTGTTGCCATTTCTGACTTTGAACATCAAATACCCAATCCACTCATGCGTTTTCATTTTAAATTCATCACAAAGTTTCTATAACTCATTTAGAACCTATCCAAACCCTTGATTCACCACTGTAACATCATCTTCATCATCCTCCGTTTTCAAAAAAAGAGCTCTGCAACTTGACTTGTCCAGAAGAATGCAGCCACTCTCAATCCAAAGTAAGCATTTCAATAGCTTCCTGGGAGTTCAGTGAAGCTATCTAGATCATCACAACATCTCTAGGAATGATCCAACTTCAAACACAGTTCTCACTTTTGAGGTAAGTTTTCTAAACTTTGAAATTTTTGTACAAGCATCATTTGCCTTCGATTTCAAAAGATAAAATGTAGATATCATTGCCCTGAAACTACCCATGTGCTTACATTTCATTTATCTTGTCTGAGTGATGAGAATTTTGAAACTGAAATTTCTGGGATTTTAGGGTTCAGTTTGGTACCAAGTAAAATTCTCACTCATCTTTGATTTATAGCTCTTGAAATTTATATGGTTGGATTCGTGGTTAAATTTCTAACAAGTTTCATGTTTACACTTTTCACTTTGGTTGAGAAAAGAGCCTTTTCAGAAATTCAAAAATGTTATTGTTATTACTGGCGCGAGGAAGAAGATGAAGTTACATTCAGGAAGGAGTTTGTAATATATTAATAGTTTTTTTTAGCTACCGAATATATCACCACCCTAGTGGTTAAAGCGTGCGCCTGTTACCTTTGGGACCTGTGTTCGAGCCCCAACGGTACCCTTTTAAATTTTTCATGTTTTATTTTGTTCTTTTTTTTGATTTCCAGCGCCCCAACACTGGGCCTCCTGGCCTTGGGCCCAGGTTCTCCTGCTTCCCAACACCCCCCATTTGTTGTACAACGCACATGCCCATATATAAAATTTTATGATTCAAACAAAAACGTATTTTGGGCCTAACAAAAATGATTTTCTCACACACCTTTTTTACTTCTGACTATGGCCTAATCTTTTTTATTTCTTTTTTCTACTTTTATTTATTTAGTTTATTTAATAAAATACATTAAATCATAAAAATCATAAAAATTAGGTTTAGGTTTAAATCAATTATTTTTAATTTTCATAAATAAAATTAATTACTTTATTTTATTTTTTAAATTTGTAAAAATTAATTTGAATTAGGTTTTTATTATTTATTTTACATCACAAAATATTTTTATAAATAAAACCTAAAAAATATCTTCTAACAATTAATTTCTCTTTTAAATTAACTTAGATCTAAGTTTCTCTATATTTAATTTATTTTTCCTTTTAATTAATAAAATTAATTTTGACCATAACTTAATTTATTTAGGTTTACTAATTTCTTTTAAATACAAAGTTAATCAATTAGATTAAAATATTAAACCTTTTTCTCTACCAAAACCACAAAACAATTTCCTCTCTCCTTTCTTTATTTTACATTTTTTTTGCACATTTTATTGTTTCGCACTTCTCTGATTATGTAATTGCTCATTGGTCTGTAATAGATAATTAGAGTTTATTACTTTCCATCCCCATTTGAAAATTTATACCCCCTATTCCCAAAGCATTGTAATAGTGTAGGACATTTAATTTCCGTAATTGATCATTTTCCATATTTCTGTTAGTAATTAGGGTTTGTATGACAATATTAAAAACAATTTAAAGCAAAACCCTAATTCAAGATAAAATACTTGAAATCAAGACACTTCACATACATGCACCTCTAGGGTTAACCTCACTTGTTGCCTCGGATATAGACAGTCATGTCCCTCGAACGTGAGATGCTTTAACAAAGACCCTCAATTAAAAGATCGTAGTCCCTCGATTATCCTTTGATGTTGCCTTCAGCAAACGATCTTAGTCCCTTACAACAATTACTAAAGCGTCCTACGAGTTGCCTTCTATAACTGTACGATGACCCACGCCTGTCCCTCACATCCAATGATAGGACTCCCTACTAACTAATGGTAGGATAGCACTATCTAAAGGAGAAGGAAAAGAACAAAGACTTTTTGAGTAAGTAGATTGCTCGTAATCGCTTGCTCACAAACTAAAAATATTTCCACACTTCACACTTTCAAAACAACTATTTTCAAAACACTTTTCAAAAAAAACATTTTGTATCATTCTCAATGATACAAGAATCATTACAAAATTGCCTTACATTGGCATTTTCAAAACATCTTTCCAAAACAACACTTCCTTTCATAACTATTTTCAAAACAAACATTTTTTATACATTCTCAACGATACGAGAATCATTGCAAAATGCCATACTTAGGCATTTTCAAAATACTTTCAAACATACACATATGCAAATCATTTTTCAAAGTGAGATAGCAATTAAGAGCCCGTAGATAACTACAGATGAAAAGGGTGCTAACAACTTCCCTTTTCATAACTTACCCCCCGAAATCAAGAAAACTCTCAAAAGGTATTTCATGTTCTTTTCACCCTTTCCTTTATTGGATAAAAGAAAAGTCGATGGTGACTCTTGCTATCCACAACATTTAAGATAAAACGCAAAAAACCAAGTTTGTTCTCCCACCGTGTTACAAAACTGGCAACTCTATTGGGGACTGATAAACTAAAAGAGGGGTTGCCTTAAAGCTAGATCACATTTAAAAATTCTTTACTTGCTTGATTTGTATGCTTTATATTTTAGGGTTATGCTTGGGTTTATTTCTTGTATAGATCCTATACCCGGATCTGGGGCATTTTAGGTAAGTAGTAATAGATCATGAAAACTGTACGACATAGACCGATATGGTTAAAGCGATGGCTACATTAGTGTGACAAATTTGTTGGTACCGGTGTCCCTTGAGTTGAACCAAGGAGAATACGGGGCCACTGTGTGGTGTCATAAAGCACTAACTGACTGTAGAGCCTTAGTTGAACAACTTATCCATTGGAAGATAGTGAGATAGCTGGCTTTGGTGCAGAATGAAGTTGGGTAATACTCGATACTATACTCATTGAGATCATACTATCGATATATTTCGGTCGCAGTTCTGATGCTTGTGCTGAAACAATGCCCGAGAAGAAATATTAATGATATTGAGATTCCTAGAACCCGGTTACTTCTTTTAGGACAGGTTGAGACAACTAAAACTTTAAGAGGATACTTACCTATAAACTCCTTACAAGCCTAAAAACTAAGGCCTTGTGTGTTTTGTTTGTGTATGATTAATTGTTTAAACATGACATCATAACAATATGACATCTCATTTTCACAACCATTTCAAGGACCTAAGGATTTATCTTTGTTCTGTTTTGTAGGTTATAGACTCGCTCGCAGAAACATTATCCAAACCAGCTTTATAAGGGTGCCTTCTCAACTTAAGGAGTTAGCCTCAGGGGTTCCTGAAAGTTCTCCATTCACCAAAAGGCATTGTCGACTATTCAGTTTGGTTACCTTGGGTTTTGAAGAAGATATGATGAGTGTTCTATTCCAGTTCTTTGATCCCGCTCATCACTGTTTCACCTTTCCGAGTTATCAATTGGTACCCACAATAGAGAAGTTTTCTCAATTACTGGAAATACCTGTTCTCAATCAAATACCTTTCATTGGTGTAGAGAAAGATCCATAACCTGAAGAAATTGTAATAGTCTTGCATCTAAAGTGGTCTGACATTGTAGCTAATTGGGAAACAAGGAGTGGAGTCAAGAGTTTTCTAGCTAAATTTCTGTTAGATAAGGCTCGATTGTTTTTGGAAGCTATGAATTTTCAAGATTTCGAATAAATCTTGGCTTTATTGATCTATGGTTTGATTCTATTCCCTAATCCAGACCAACTCATAGATGTGAATGCTGTCAAAAGTTTTCTTTCTCGTAACCCTGTGCCTACTTTGCTTGGAGATATTCCGCATTCTCTTCACACTCGTACTATGAGGAAGAGAGGGGCTCTTATGTGTTTCATATTGTTGCTATCTAGGTGGTTTATTTCGCACCTTCCCCAATAAATATTGAAGAACGAACAAGGTTTGAGGTGCTCTCAAAGGATGATATCGCTCTCTCATTCGAATATCTATTGGTGTTCCCGATCTCTGGAATATGTTACTATCATTAACCACTGTGTGAAATCCCCTAATGTTCCACTCCTTGGTATTAGGGGAGGTATTACTTACAACCCTTCTCTAGCTCTACGACAGTTTGGTTATGCTCGAAGAGATGGTCCTCATGACGCGCTTATCCAGGGTATTGTGTTCGACTACGAGAATGACTTTCAAGGTTATCATCAAAGGTTTATACGAGCTTGGGGTACAGTAAACAAAGTTGATAGCAATACTTTAAGACATAAGAATTATATCCCTTTAGAGCCATATCTCAAGTGGGTACGAGCTTATGCTCAAAAGCTTATGATGCCATATCCCGCTATCCTACCAGTGATTATAGAGCCCATGGTCGAAGGGGATATTCCTTATACTATTCTCCAACCAGAAATGCCTACTAACCTCGAAGAATTGCAGAAGTCCTAGATTCAACTCAAGGGAGAACGAGAGACCTTTGAAGCTCAATTCTATGCAAGCGAGAAGAAAGTGTTGGAGCCCACAAAGCGACTTCACGAGGAGCAAAGCCTTAATGCATACATCGACATGAAGAGGAAGCATCCATGGGAGACTTGAGTCTTAGATTTTAGGAGTTCATTTTGTTGTCTCTTTAAGATTTTTTTTTTGCTTTTCCATTGTAAGCCCAAGGGGAAATTGTAATTTTTGAACTTATTAATGCAATCTTTGTTTCTGTTTCCTTTTTTGGCCAAGCAAATTTAAATCTTCTAAGGTCCTTGAAAACATTGCATATGTATATCATGCATCATTTCATAAGCAGGTTTTCCGATACAGGTTTCCTCTTCTATTTACTATTTATTTCAGTATAAGATGGATCTCTAGAAAACCGTCAAAGATCTGTAAACTCAACATGCACAGTTTCAAGAGACTCTCCTGAACCTAGCCAAATGGCAACAAGAGATGATGGTGCTCCTCACCATAAAAAAGAAGACTAAGAAGCCGGCTGTTATCCTCAACATGGGGAGAAGGTTCAAAGGTCATGCCCGACTGGCTCAATTAGAAGAATTTTCCTCTGAAGAAGAAGACAATCAAGAAGAGGATGTTAGAAGCACCAGGGTTGGGGTGGAAATAACTAGATTTCTGAGGATGAAGACTATTCTGACGAGCAGTACCCTCCGGCGGATGACAAATACAAGCAACTGGAAGACCGACTCAAAGCTATGGAAATTCAAAAAGTGCCTGGATTGGACTTTGGAGATTTGGGTCTAATCCCAGGGATAATCATCCCTATAAGTTCAAGGTCCCTGTATTCGCCAAATATGATGGGGTCTCTTGTCCCAAACTCCATTTGAGGTCGTATGTACGAAAGATTCAACCCCATACCACTGATAAAAAACTGTGGGTCCATTTCTTTCAAGAAAGTTTGACCGGTACTCAGTTGGAGTGGTTTTACCATCTAGAAGGTACTAACAGCCGTGCTTGGGAGGACTTGGCTTCTTCCTTCTACAAACAATACTAATATGATGCTGACCTTGCACCAACTCGTGTGCAATTACAGAGTATGACTATGGGTTCAAATGAAGGCTTTAAGGAGTATGCTAAAAAATGGAGAGGTTTGGCTGGGAGGGTGCAACCTCCTTTGACTGGCCAAGAATTGGTGGACATGTTCATGGGCACTACGACGGGCCCATTCTTTAACTTGCTGATTGGGAGTTCTTCATCAGGGTTTACTAAGCTAATTTTGACTGGCGAACCGGTTAAAAGTGGTATCAAAAGTTGGAAGATTCAAATGGCTTCATCCTCTAGTACTTTGAAGAAACCATTCATTGGAAAGAAAGAAACCAACACTGTCTATGGCCAGAGGAGCCGTAGTAAGAATAATCATCATCAGTCTGCAGGGGTCGTGTTAATCTCTAATCCAACACCTGTTCGATCACAACAGTCGGGTAATCAGTGTAGGTCAGACGCTCTGAGGAGGAAGTTCACTAGGATTAATATGCCATTGGCTCAAGCATTACAACATCTGTTAAAAGCATAATTGGTAACACTGCATGATACTCCTCAGAATCCCAACACATCATCTCCGAAGTATAACCCAAATGCAAGGTGTACATACCATTCCAATAGTCCCGGGAACGACACCAATGATTGTTGGGCCCTAAAAAGCAAAATCCAAGACATGATTGATGCAAATGAAATTGAATTTGACCCTCTCGAGACCCCCAATGTGATTACTGCGCCCATGCCCAGTCATGGTAAAGGTGTTAATGCTATTGACAATGTTTCCTATGTCTCCACTATAAGTGACTTAACTACTTTCTTGATGACCGTTAAGAAGAATCTGTTACAAGCAGTTTATTTCTGGGTTATCCTGAAAATTGTTACCATTGTGCTTCCCAAACTAATGACTGCATGTGGCTGAAGAAGGGTATTCAACCCTTGATTGATAGCCATGGAATTTTGTTCGAGAAAACTCCGTCCATGAAGAGTTTGCATGACAGTATATCTCAAGAACTGAGACTTAAAGATGTTTTTATAATCACAATTTCCAATACTCCTATAAGGATCACCTCTAGAGGCCCTATAAGGATTCCTGCTGAGCCAAGAGTAGCTCCCCTGATCATTACCGCACCGGGGTCAGTCCCCTATTCCTCTTGACAAAGTTGTTCCCTGGAACTATAGGGAAGAAGTTTATTATCATGGTGTTAGGCAAGAGCCATGGATTACCAAATATGAAGATTATGAAGTTACCAATCTCAATAATATTGTCGGAACCAGTAAAGTTACCTGAACGGGAAGGATCCTCTCCCCATAAATCTCTCATCCAAAGACTATCAATACACCGGTTTATATTCCTGTTGGTGGGTCAACTGCTAAAGCCCGAGGAAAAGAGAAAGTGACTGAGTCTGCCCAGACGGAGGCTCCCTCAAAAGATGTCACAATTTAAGACTCCTCTAAACAAGAAATGGAAGAAATACTGAAGATAATTTGTAAAAGTGACTACAAAATAGTTGAACAACTGGGGCAAACACCCTCCAAGATATCCATGTTGTCCTTGTTATTATGCTTTGAAGCCCATGCTCAGGCTTTGTTGAATTTTCTGAAGAATGCTCATGTTCCATAAGAGACCCCTACTGATCAATTTGAGAATTGTGTTGCAAGCCTAACAACTAATAATGGTTTAGGTTTTTCTGATGCTGACTTGACTCCGATGGGGAAGAATCATAACAAGGCCTTGCACATCTCTATTGAGTGTAAGGGAACTACTTTGGCGCATGTGTTAGTCAATACAAGTTCTTCCATGAATGTATTACCAAACGTTTCTCTGGATAGATTGGATTGCGAAGGGCTGGTGCGAAAACCCAGCGATATTGTGGTAAGATCCTTTGATGGGTCAAAAAGGATGGTGCACGGAGAAGTTGATCTTTCGATCAAGGTGCGATCTCAGGTTTTCAACTCCACTTTTTATGTAATGGATATTCGCCTGACTTATTACTATTTTCTAGGACGCCCCTGGATTCATGGGAAAGGCACTGTTACCTCTACCCTACATAAAAAATTGAAGTATCCGGTGAAAGGGAAGATCGTTACAGTATGAGGAGAAGAAGAATATATGGTTAGTCATTTGAATTCTTTCAAATATGTTGAAATGGATGGTGAATTCATTGAAACTCCCTGCCAGACATTTGAAGTAACCCCTCCGAAAATTATTGTTGCTAAAGCTACTCTTGCTACTCCCAATATTACCAAAGACGCACCAAGAATAGCTTCTCTAAAGGATGCTAGAGTTGTGATAGAAGAAGGCAGTTATACTATTTGGGGGAAGCTTCCTGATTTCCCCTACAAATCTGACAAATTTGGTTTAGGTTTCTCCTTAAAGGCTCGGAAGGAGTTTCGACGTGTTTGTGCTGGAGGACCATATTTCTGTATTAGCAATAATGAAGTCAATGCTCTGGAAGACACCGATAGTGATGGTGACTTGTACAATTGGATATTCCCTACCATTGGTGGTGGACTCGACAATTGGAAGACTAAAGACTTTGTACCAATATTCTTTAGCCAGGAGTAATAGCTATTTCTGTTTTTTACCACTTTAAGAAATTTGGTTATGTAATTTCTCTTTAAACAATGACTTTAAACCTCGTGTCTTGCCCGGGGCACAATGGGCCATTTGTTAAGGGTTGTCATTTCATATGTCATATTTTCATTTAATGAAAACATTGGATGTTTTGCATTCAAATTTTTTGTTCTCTGTATTTCTTTTATTTTATTTTCAATTTCAAATAGCTATGTGTTCTTACACACACCCACACACTACATTGTAGATCCCCATCCACTCTGGATCTCGTTGATAATAATTCTGCTATTGCCATTTATGACTTTGAAAATCCAATCTACCAAGCCGGAGATGAAGGTGAAGAATATTGTGAGATAGCTGGAGAACTTGCCAGACTCTTAATTCAAGAAGAAAAGGTTATCCAACCACATGAAGAGTCGGTCGAAGTGGTAAACTTGGGTTCTTAGATAGATAGGAAAGAAGTCAAGATTGGTGCCAACCTAGAAGACAATGTCAAGAGAAAATTGATTCAGATGTTGCACAAATATGTTGAGGTCTTTGCTTGGTCATGCGAAGACATGCCAGGGCTCGATACAGATATTGTGGTTCATTGTCTGCCAATGAAAGAGGGTTGTGCTTAAATAGAAAGTTCCTCGCATGCATCCTGAAATGTCTGAGAAGATCAAAGCCGAGGTCATGAAATAGTTCAATGCAGGGTTCTTAGCAGTGACGTCATATCCTCAATGGGTTTCCAATATTGTTCCAGTGCCAAAGAAGGACGATAAGGTACGTATTTGTGTATATTACAGGGATCTGAACAGGGCAAGCCCCAAAGATAACTTCCCACTTCTACATATTGACGTATTGGTCGACAAAACTACTCAGCATAAAGTATTCTCCTTCATGGATGGTTTCCCAGGCTATAATCAGATAAAAATGGTGCCTGAAGACTTGGAGAAAACTACTTTCGTCATACAGTGGGGCATATTTTGTTACAAGGTCATGCCCTTTGGGTTGAAGAACACAGGGGAAACTTATCAGCGGGACATGGTAGCTTTATTCCATAACATGATTCATAATGAGATAGAAGTCTACATTGACGACATGATACTAGATCACAAATTGAGGAAGAACATCTTGACCATCTACACAAGCTATTTGAGAGGCTGAAGAAATACAAGCTAAGGCTGAATCCAATCAAATGCACCTTTGGGGTGAGGTCTGGAAAACTTTTAGGTTTCGTCGTCAGTGGTAAAGGCATTGAAGTTGACCCTGAAAAAGTCAAAGCCATTCAAGAAATGTCGGCTCCCCGTACTGAGAAGGAGGTCAGAGGTTTCTTAGAACGACTAAACTACATTGCCCGATTCATCTCTCATTTTGTGAGCCAATCTTCAAACTATTGAAGAAAGATCAAGTAGTCAGGTGGAATGACAACTGTCAAATGGCTTTTGATAAAATCAAGGAGTATTTATAAGAACCTCTAACTCTGATGCCACCAGTTGAAGGGAGACCTCTGATCATGTACCTAACAGTGCTAGAAAATTCAATGGGGTGTGTATTGGGGCAACATGACGAGTTTGGTCGAAAAGAGCATGTAATATAATACCTTAGTAAAATGTTTACCGACTGTGAAACAAGATATTCATTGTTCGAGAAAACTTGTTATGCTTTGGCATGGGCTACTCGCCGACTAAGATAGTATATATTGACTCATACTACTTTGTTGATCTCTAAAATGGATCCCATCAAGTACATATTCGAGAAGCCAGCTCTCTCCGGAAGAATAGCCCGATGTAAAATGATCTTAATGGAATACGACATTCAGAACACCACTCAAAAGGAAATCAAAGGAAGTGTACTGGAAGATTATTTGGCACATCAAGCAGTAGACGATTACCAATCTATGAACTTCGAATTCCCGGACGAGAACATTATGCTAATTATAGATTGTGAAGAACCTGGACCGTATGAAGGACCTGAGCTAGGATCCCGATGGAATATGGTTTTTGATGGAGCTTCTAATGCGCTTGAAAATGGAATCAGTGCTGTAATTATCTCCCCTTAATTTTTCCATACACCCTTCACTGCCAGACTTTTATTTAACTGTACCAACAACATGGCTGAGTACGAAGCGTGCATCTTGGGTATTAAAACTGCTATTGACTTAAGAATCAAATTCCCAAGCGTATATGGGGATTCAGCCTTGGTGATCAGTCAAGTCAAGGGAGAATGGGATACAAAGCATCTGAATCTTATCCCTTACCGAGAACATGTGCTAACCTTGATTTCGTACTTCGAAGAGATTACCTTTGAGAACATCCAAAGGGAAGAAAATCAGTTGGAGAATGCCTTAGCTACCATGTCATCCATGTTCAAGCTCATATGGTACAACGAGGCTCCCAGAATTACCATTGAAAGATTTGACGAGCCGATACACTGTTACAAAATTGATACTAATGGAGTAGAAGAGAAGCCTTGGTTTCATGAAGTAAAAAGGTATCTTGAGGCTCAAGAATACCCTGAAGGAGCACCTATCGATGACAAGAAATTCCTATGGAGGTTCTCAGCTAAGTTCTTCCTGAGCAATGGAATTTTGTACAGGCACAACCATGATTCAACTCGGCTTCGTTGTATGGACAAGAAGGAAGTAGAGAAAATTATGGATGATATGCACGAAGGAATCTTTGGTACTCATTCCAGTGGACATACTATGGCTAATAAAATCTTGAGAGGAAGTTACTATTGGTCGACCATGGAAACCGACTGTCATCACCACTCGAGAAGTTGTCATAAGTTCCAGATGTATGCTGATAAAGTTCATGTGCCTCCGGTTCCTTTGAACATCATGACTGCTCCTTGGCCATTCACAATGTTGGGAATTGACATGATTGGAGAAATCAAGCCTACTGCATCTAATGGACATCACTTCATTCTCGTCGCCATTGACTACTTCACAAAATGGGTTGAAGCTACTTCGTTTGCCTCTGTTACCAAGATTGTTGTGGCTCGTTTAATTAAGCATAACCTTATATGTCGATATGGCATCCCTGAGAGAATCATCACAGACAATGGTACCAACCTTAACAATACTATGATCACTGAACTCTGCACGCAGTTCAAGATCAAGCACCACAACTCTTCTCCATACAAACTAAATATGAATGGCACAGTGGAAGCCGCTAACAAGAACATAAATAATATTGTGCAAAAGATGGTTGTGACTTACAAAGATTGGAACGAGATGTTACCATTTGCTCTTCATGGCTATCGCACTTCAGTGTGGACACCAACTGGGGCAACCCCATTCTCTCTGGTCTACGATATGAAAGTTGTCCTGCCTGTCAAGGTTCAGATTCCCTCTTTAAGGATTATGAAAGGTGCAAACTTAGACGAAGACGAGTGGATTTATACCAGGCTAGACCATTTGAATTGATTAACAAAAAAAGGCTTGTGGCTGTCTGTCACGGTCAGATATATCAGAAACGTGTGATCAAGGCATTCAACAAGAAGATCAAGCATCGTGTATATCGGGCTGGTGATTTGGTAGAAAAATGCATCATTCTACCACAAAGTGATCCTAGGGTAAAATGGGTTCCCACTTATGAAGGGCCATTTGTTGTCAAAAAAGTATTTTCGGGCGGTGCTATGATACTAACTACCATGGCCGGTAAAGATTTCCCACACCCTGTGAACACAGACATAGTCAAAAGATACTACACATGAAAACGACCCGCTAGGTCGACTGGCCTAGGAAAAATAAGGGCATCCCAGCAAATCAAAAGGATTCGAGAAAAAAATTAGGGATACATATAAAAGATTATACATCCGGAAAGTCGAAAACCTGAAAGGGCGGCTTGGGCAAAAAGGGTATCCCGGTGGACTAAAAACCCGAAAGGGCGGTCCAGGAAAAAGTTATGGATTAAAGCTTACGAATATGTCCCGTTGGATCACTTATAACAAGCTTTATTACCAACGTCAAGTTCGAACGGTGCAAATCAATTCAATAAACTTCTCCTGACAGCAAGGGATGAGATGTTCAAAGACATAGGGGCAGTAGCAGAGTTGGAACCCAACAAGATCATTTCCACATAGCTATATATTTTGCTTTCACTTTGTACTCTTTCATTTCACGATGACTTCCTCTCACTAGGATTTCCGTCTCTTTGTACAAAATCGCCTATTTATGGGTAAACTATCAATACAAATACACCTTAAGGTTCAAACTTTTTGTTTTTTCTGTTTTGCTTTCAAAAAATGTCTAATGATTAAAATTGAATGAACATATGCATATGAACATGGTTAACTGTTAACAAATATATGCGTAAGAACATGAATAAGCATTTACTCAAGATTCTAGGGGATGGGATGACGTTCAAGTTGTCCATGAATCCCCACCGAGCCACTTCTATAAGATCATCCCCATAGAGTAATCTCCATAAATTCATCCCCAATAAGGATACATTCCCCACGTTTTCCCCAACCTACGAAATTTCGATCAGTACAGTTCATGGAAATTCTCTTCCCTAGCTGAGTTTGAAAATTGTAAAGCCAGTTTCCCCAAGAGAGATTGTTTCCTCAGCGGAATACTTCTTCGTCAACAGGGTTTATTTTCCCAACAGACTATAGCCTCCACAGTTTGAGTCTATTCCTCAAATTGCTATGAATCACCGGAAAAATTCCTCTCCTCAGTGAAGCCATCACTATCCCTAGGGAGTTGCTAAGAAACCTAGAACCTGACCGGATACCAGTTAAACTTACCCTCCCCAGATGATACAGAAGGTTATCCATCTCTTTTATCCCCAGTCAAGTTATATAAGAATTAACTTCCCCAGTAGAGCAATGAATAACGAATGTTCCTAAAACTCTTCTCCTCAAAGCAAAAGTCAACATTCCCCAGCAGATTTTGCTCAAACAAAAGACAAGAATCCTCAGCGGAAGCATCCTAGACAAGATTTAAGATACACATACTCTTCATCTCCAACAATAGTCAGGGATTTATTTTCCTAGACGAAATACAACACGAGCTTACAAATACACTTCACAATATTTCACATTCATACGTCATAGTTTATGCATACGAAACACATGTAGCACAGTCTCATTTATTTTGAGAACATCATTATACAATGCATTTCATACATCATGACATTGCATACAACTAACTCTTTACCTTTTCAGGAAGGACTAATCAACAGACGGATATCATCAACAATTCCCAAAACAGATTGTAGATTAATTCCCAAAACAAGACGAGGTGAATATCTACATGATGAATACTTCCTTCAGACATCTACTAGCTCAAATTAAATCGACCAAAGATTTATTCTGATACTTCTTCCATTAGGCATTTTCCTGGCTCAGATTAAATTAACCAAAGATTTATTTTGATACTTCTTCCAGTAGACATTTTCTGGCTCATATTAAATCGACCAAAGATTTATTCTGATACTTCTTCCAGTAGACATTTTCCTGGCTCAAATTAAATCGACCAAAGATTTATTCTGATACTTCTTCTAGTAGACATTTTCCTGCTCAGATTAAATCCACCAAAGATTTAATTTTATACTTCTTCCAGTAGACATTTTCCTGGCTCAGAATAAATCGACCAAAGATTTATTCTAATACTTCTTCCAGTAGACATTTTCTGGCTCATATTAAATCGACCAAATATTTATTCTAATACTTCTTCTAGTAGACATTTTCCTGGCTCAGATTAAATCGACCAAAGATTTAATTTGATACTTCTCCCAGTAGACCTTTTCTGACTCAGATTAAATCGACCAAAGATTTATTCTGATACTTCTCCCAGTTAAAGTCTAGCGTAGAGCTAATCTAATTCCTCTATCAACAATTATTTTGGATGGCATCTATAAGCTCATCTCCGAAAACTCTTCATTACCTCTCTAAATGACACATTTAAGCCCATTCCCGACATAGTCAAATAACAACATTACTTCGTGCACAAGTGAGTGCAAATTCCTGGCCACTTAAGTGTTCAATCATCTTCCACCTTCAAGTCACGAATGGCGGACATGCCAATTTAACTCTTCAGGTTTAAGAAGATTGAACAGGGGCAGCTGTTGTACCCCAAAATTTTCCCTCCCTTTTGTTCAAAACATTTCTCACAAAAGTTCTCAAATGCTCAAGGATAATCAAGAGTTGATCAAACAAGCTCACCTTTTAAGCACTGGGCCCCCCAACTAGGGTTTTGGTTTTCTCAAGGAAAATTGGACTTCTAATGCCTCAAGTGACTTTTATGGTTCATCATAAGTCTCCAATAATGCTCATACCAAATTCCAAGCCTTGCATCACAAGTTTGCTCAGTCAATTGCTTAGATGACTTAAAATTAGCTGTATTGGGTAAAAAGTCAATTATGGTCAATATACAGTCAAACTTCAAGATTTTTTTTGTCAACATCAACATTTTGAATTTATATTTACCATTTGATCAAGGGTTGATCATAATTCCTCAAGGAAAGCATTCAAATCATCAAAGGGGCAAAATTGTCACAATTAGGGTTTTGACTGAGAATGACTGATCATTGACTTTTGACCTAGTACATGACCTAATGACTTGAAGCATGATATTAAGGACTCAAACACAACATCTTGACCTAATTACATGGTTCAAGACATTTCCAAAGGTGCAAGATATTGATAGTTGAAGAATTAAGATCAACTGATGAAAAGTCAACAGTCACACAAAAGTCAAACTTTGACTTTTTGGAAAACTTTGAACTTCAAAGTCAAGAGTCATCAAAACATTCAAATTTGTCAAGCTTGATCAACAATAATCACAAAGTCAACAAAAAGTCAAAATTTCCAATACTTCGAAAAATTCTAAGTGTTTTGTCCTTAATAAATTCACTACTTCATGACCATTTTTCACTAAGATACAAGATGATTCAAGGAAAACTTTCAACATGAAAGTTGTAGAGCGTGATGAATTCTACAACTTTGTCCTTGAGGGATGATGTCCAAAAAATTCTTAGATTAAGAGATATAGGCCCATGAAGTCATGAAATTTTTATCTAACACTTAGGGAAATTTTCAACAAGTTTGGTGAGATTTTTGTCCCAACTTCTTGGTAACTTTTCACTAAGTTCCAAGTTGATTTAGCCAAAATTGTCAACATCAAGGTTATAGACAATGTTTTAAGATTTCCAAAATGTCCAAGAACACATTTTATCGTGCTTGAGCTAAGAGATTCGAAGATATGAAGTTGGACATCCATTCTTGAATTATAGGTCATTTTGTGATGAAGATGAGATCAAATCTCCAAGCCATGTTGCATAAATCTTGCTTTTCAGGCTTCTAACTTGCAAATCACTCCATAATTAAATGTTTACACAACTGATTGAACAATTATCCACTTGATTCAAGCTTTGTCCAAAACAATTTTCCATTTTTGGCACAAAGTTACCATTTCCATTCTTCTAAAGCATGCTTTATCACAAAGTCCACTCTCCTTGAGCCTCTAACCTGTTCCCTTTGCACACACTCCATAAAAAAGCCATAAGCAACATGTTTAAAGCCTCTAACCACTATAGATTGCCTTGTACTTCACACTGAAACTATGTATTTCAAAGATTGCTTCATTTACAATCCAACAAAACCACAACATGTGATCTTGCAAATCTGATCAGCTCATTCCCTCCAACCTTTCTCTATAAGTAGAGAGGTCCATTTGCAAGCTAGACATGAGTTTACAAGCCCTTAGAGCTCCTCAATCACTCCCAAAGTCATAATTTCCTTGAAGCTTCATTTTGTTTCCATTTTTGAATTTGAACATCAAATACCCAATCCACTTGTGCATTTTCATTTTAAACCCATAACAAAGTTTCTATAACTCATTTAGAACCTATCTAAAGCTCTATTTAACCACTGTAACATCATCTTCTTCATCCTCCATTTTCAAAAATAGAGCTCTGCAACTTGACGTGTCCAGAAGAATCCAATCACTCTCAATCCAAAGTAAGCATTGCAATAGCTTCCTGAGAGTTCAGTGAAGCTATCCAGATCATCATAAAATCTCCTGGAGTGCTCTAACTTCAAACACGATTCTCACTTTTGAGGTAAGTTTTATAAACTTTGAAACTTCTGTAAAAGCATCATTTGCCTTCTATTTTAAAAGATAAAATGTAGATATCATTGCCCTGAAACAACCCATGTGCTTACATTTCATTTATCTTGCCTGAGTGATGAGAATTTTGAAATTGAAATTTTTGGGATTTTAGGGTTCAGTTTGGTACCAAGTAAAATTCTCACTCATATTTGATTTATACCTCTTGAAATTTATATGATTGGATTCGTGGTTAAATTTGCAGTAAGTTTCATGTTTACACTTTTCACTTTGGTTGAGAAATAAGAATTTTCAGAAATTCAAAAATAGTTGTTATTACTGGAGCGAGGAAGAAGGTGAGGTTACTTTCAGGAAGGAGTTTGTAACATATTTAATAGTTGTTGTTTTAACTACCAGATGTATCACCACTCCAGTGGTTAAAGTGCACGCCTGTTACCTTTGGGACTTGAGTTCGAGCCCCAGCGGTACCCTTTTACATTTTTTATGTTTTATTTTGTTATTTTTTTTATTTCCAATGCCCTAACATTGGGCCTCCTAGCCTTGGGCCCAGGTTCTCCCGCTTCCCAATACCCCCCATTTGCTGTACAAGGCGCATGCCCATATATTTTTTAATTTATTTTTCTGATTCAAACAAAAACGTATTTTGGGCCTAACAAAAATGATTTTCTCACACCCCTTTTTTACTTCTGACTCATGGCCCAATATTTTTTATTTCTTTTTTTCTACTTTTATTTATTTATTTTATTTAATAAAATACATTAAATCCTAGAAATCATAAAAACAGGTTTAGGTTTTAATTAATTATTTTTAATTTTCATAAATAAAATTAATTACTTTATTTTATTTTTTAAACTTGTAAAAAATGATTAGAATTAGGTTTTTATTATTTATTTTACATCAGAAAATATTTTTCTAAATAAAACCTCAAAAATATCTTCTAACAATTAATTTCTCTTTTAAATTAACTTAGATCTATATTTTTTTTCTATATTTAATTTATTTTTCCTTTTAATTAATAAAATTAATTTTGACCTTAACTTAATTGATTTAGGTTTACTAATTTCTTTTAAATACAAAGTCAATCAATTAGGTTAAAATATTAAACCTTTTTCTCTACTAAAACCACAAAACAATTTCCTCTCTCCTTTCTTTATTTTACAATTTTTTGCATATTTTATTGTTTCACACTTCTCTGATTATGTAATTGCTCATTGGTCTGTAATAGATAATTAGGGTTTATTGCTTTCCATCCCCATTTGAAAATTTATACCCTCATTTCCAAAGTGTTGTAATAGCGTAGGATATTTAATTTTTCTAATTTATCGCTTTCCATATTTCTGTTAGTAATTAGGGTTTGTATGATAAGATTAAAAACAATTATACCAAAACCCTAATTCATGATAAAATACTTGAAATCAAGACACTTCACATACATGCACCTTTAGGGTTAACCTCACTTGTTGCCTCAGATATAAACAGTCATGTCCCTCGAACGTGAGATGCTTTAGCAAAGACCCTCGATAAAAATATCGTAGTCCCTCGATGACCCTTTGATGTTGCCTTCGGTAAATGATTTTAGTTCCTTACGACAATTGCTAAAGCGTCCTACGAGTTGCCTTCTATGACTGTAAAACGACACACGCCTGTCCCTCACATCCAATGATAGGGCTCCCTACTAACTAATGGTAGGATAACACTATCTAAAGGAGAAGGAAAAGAACAAAGACTTTTTGAATAGGTAGATAGCTCGTAATTGCTTGCTGACAAACTAAAACAATTTCCACACTTCACACTTTCAAAACAACTATTTTCAAAACACTTTTCAAAACAAACATTTTGTATACATTCTCAACGATACGAGAATCATTACAAAATTGCCTTACATTGGCATTTTCGAAACACCTTTCTAAAATAACACTTCCTTTCACAACTATTTTCAAAACAAACATTTTGTATACATTCTCAACGATACGAGAATCATTACAAAATTGTCATACTTAGGCATTTTCTAAATATTTTCAAAATATTTTCAAACATACACATACACAAATGATTTTTCAAAGTGAGCTAACAATTAAGAGCCAGTAGATAACTACGAATGAAAATGGTGCTAACACCTTCCTTTTTCATAACTTGCCCCCCGAACTCAAGAAAATTCTCAAAAGGTATTTCCTGTTTTTTTCACCCTTTTCTTTATTGGATAAAAGAAAAGTCGCTGGTGACTCTTGCTATCTGCAACATTTGCGACAAAACGCAAAACACCAAGTCAGTTCTCCCACTGTGTTACATGAGGTATGGCTCTTTCTTCTTGCATTAAGAGCCTAGCAAGCTCTCCAAGTATTTCATAATCTTCCTCACCTTCATCCACGACATGGTAGATCACATTTTCGAAGTCATAATTGTCAATAGTAGAATTGTTATCAATGGGATCCAGGGTGGATATGGATGTTCAATTTGTAGTGTGGGTGTGTGTAAGAACACATAGCTATTTTGGAAGAAAATAAAGTAAAAGAAAAATAGAGAGTGGAAAATTTGAAAGTAAACGTCCAATGATTTATTAAATGAAAATATGCTAATGAATAATGATAACCCTAATAAGTGGACCGTTGTGCCCCGGGTAAGGCACAAGGCTTAAAGTTTATTGTTTAAATTACATAACCAAAAAACTTGAATGTAAGAAAATAGAAAATAACATTTACTCTTTACTAAAGGATATTGAGATAAAGTCTTCAGTCTTCTAATTATTGAGCCCATTGCCGGTAGTAAGGAAGATCCAACTGTCTACGTCACAGTCACTATCAGCGTCTTCTACATCGTTGACTTGATTATTGTGAACTCCATTATTGTTGATGCAGAATGGCGGTCTCCCAAAATTAGTACAAGCATGACGGACAACCCTCTGAGCCTAAGAAGAGAAACCCAAACCAAATTTGTCAGACTTATAAGGAATATCGGGAAGCTGGCCCGAAATAGTGCAACCACCTTCTTCAACCACAACCCTAGCATCTTTCAGAGAAGCCATTTTTGATGGAATCTTAGGAACAACAAGAGCAACTTTATCAACCGGGATTGTCTAAGAAACAACTCCAAAGATATGGCAAGGAGTCTCAACGAATTCACCATCCATCTCGACATACTTGAAAGAGTTCAAATGGCTCACCATATATTCTTCTTCACAGTAAACTATAACGATCTTTCCCTTCACGGGATACTTCAAATTTTGGTGTAAGGTAGAAGTAACAACACCTGCCCCAAGAATCCATGGGCGTCCAAGAAAACAAGAATAGGTTGGACGAATGTCCATCACATAGAAATTAGAGTCGAAGACCTGTAACCTACTTTGACTGGAAGATTAACCTCTCCATGCACCTCTCTCTTTAAACCATCAAAAGATCTCACCACAATGTCACTGGGTTTTAGCACGACCCCTTCACAGTCCAGTTTGTCTAAAGCAGTTTTTGGCAAAACATTCAACGAGGAACCTGTGTCTACCAACATATGAGATAAGGTAGTGCCCTACATTCAATAGAGACATGCAAAGCCTTATTATGATTCCTTCCTACGAGAGTTAAGTTTGCGTCAGAAAATCCTAGCCCATTATCAATTGTTAGGCTAGCAACATGACTTTTGAACTGATCAATAGAGATTTCCTGCGGTACAAGAGTAGATTTCAGAAATTTCACCAAAGCATGAGCATGGGCTTCAGAGCATAACAACAGCGATAGCATAGATCTTTTGGAGGGTGTCTCCCCCAACTGTTCAACAATCTTGTAGTCACTCTTTCGAATAATCTTCAGTATTTCCTCCATCTCTTGCTTGGAAGTGTCTTCAACAATGACCTCTTTTGGCGCCTCAGACTAGGAAGGCTCAGTCATATGTTATTTTCCTCGAGTCTCAATAGCTTATTGAGTAGTAGTGATACGAACTGGTGTAGTAACAACCTTCTAAGAGATATCTGAAGAGAAAACCCTTCCACTTATGGTAACCTTACTAGTCCCAGGAATATTTCCAATGTTGGGATCAGTAACTTCAGTATTTTCATCTTCCACAGTCAATGGTTCTTGCTTGACGCCATGGTAGTAGACATCAACTTCGTAATTCTAAGGGATAGCTTTATCAGAAGAATATGGAATTGGCCCAGGTGTAGTAATGATCAGAGGTGAAACTCTAGGTTCAGAGGTAATCTTCACAGGACCCTTAGAAGTGATCCTTATAGGAGTACCAGAAATTGTAGACACGTTTTCAAGCTTTAGGTCTTGGGATGTACTCTCCACAGAAGGAGTCTTCTCAAAAGGAATTTTCTCAAATAGAATCGCACAGTCATCCATCAAACACTAAATACCTTCTTTCAGCAGTGCACAACCATTGGATTGGAATGCTTAGTAGTAGCAGTCTTCAACGTAACCCAGAAATAAACTGACTTGCAACAACTTCTTCTTAACAATCATCAGAGAAGTAGTTAATTCATTCAATGTAGGAACATAAGAAACATCTTCAATAACATTAGCGCCCTTGTCATGATTAGGCATAGGTGCGGTGATCACATTAGGAGTCTCAGGAGGATCAAATTCAATTTCCTTACCGTCGATCATATCTTGAATCTTATTTTTTAGAGCCCAATAGTTGCTTGTGTCATGCCTGGTACTGTCAGAGTGATATGTACACCTTGCATTGAGATTGTAGCAGGGAGAGGAAGTATTGGGGTTCTGATGAGGTTCTCTCAATGTAATCAGCGCTGCCTTCAACATGTGATGCAATGCTTGAGCCAATGGCATATTAATTTTTGTGAACTGTCTCCCGAGTGCATCCTGCCTACGCTGATTATTCTATTGTTGTTGTACTGGTGCAGGATTAGAGATCAGTATTGCCCCCACAGATTGGTTGAAGTCGCTCTTATTATGACCCTTCTGTCCGTATACAACATTGGATCCTCTCTTAACATTATAAGGCTTCTTCAAAGTATTTAAAGATGTAGCCACCTGAATCTTACCACTTTTGATTCCATTTTCAACATGTTCCCCTATCAAAATTAGTTCAGTGAAACCAGCTGAAGAACTTCCAAGTAGGTGATTATAGAAAGGACCAGTTAGCATGCTCATGAACATGTCAACCAATTCCCTATTAGCCAAAAGAGGTTTAACTCTAATTGTAAGATCTCTCCATTTCTATGCGTACTCTTTGAAACTTTCCTCAAAACCCATGGACATACTCTACAATTGCATGCGGGTTGGTGCCAAGTCAGAATTGTATTAATATTGTTTATAGAAAGTACAACCAAATCTTCCCAGGTATGAATATTGGCACCTTCAAGTTGACAATACCATTCCAGTTGTGCCCAGACAGACTTTCTTGAAAGAAATGCAACCATAATTTTTTTCCAGCAGTGTGTGGTTGAATTTTCCGAACATATGATCTCAAGTGCACCTTCGGGCAGGAAACGCCATCGCACTTGGCAAAGGTAGGAGTTTTGAATTTAGGAGGAATGATAACTCTTGAAACCAAACCCAAATCATCAAAGTTAAATCTAGGCACCTTCTGGATCTCCATAGCTCTTAGACGCTCTTCCAACAGCTTATACTTCTCATCAGCAATGGGATATTACTCATCCAAATAATCATCTTCCTCTTCATCAGGAAATTTGTCAGAACAAGGACTGCTTCTTTCAGTTTTCACACTCTTACCATCTTCATCCTGTTTGTCATCTTCATCCGATGGGATATTAAGGTCTCGAGCTTGCTTGACTGGACCTCTGAACCTTCTCCCCATGTTAAGGACGCCAATTTATTTCTTTGTTTTCTTCTTCTTCCCATTGGTGACAAGTGCCTTGAATTCTTCCTGTACCTTGGCTAAGTTCAGGAACATCTTTTGGAATTGGGCATTCTGAGCTTGGAGATCTTTGACTGTCTATTGAAGAGCCATTTTTCTGCTGAAATAAACAACAAGAAGATGAGAAAAACTATCTTGAGAATACCTGTTATGTAATTATATGCATGACATATAGATGCATATGCAATGTTTTTAAGGATCTCGCGGGATTAAAATATTAGAAAAAGAATCTGGTTATAGCTTTGTCTTGAAGAACTTTGAATTTTCATCTTTGAACTTCCTTCTATAAGAATTAAGCTCACCATATCAAGTGGGTCATAGCCTTTGACTTAAGAGAATGTAATTTGATCTTGACGGAATTTGGTTAGAGGAAAATAAATCCTCTTGCCCCTTGCTAGAAGTCAGGCTTATGATAATCCTGCACCAAAAATCCCTAAGATCCTTGAAATGGAAAGTAAAATGTCGTGATGATATGATGTTATAATGTCATGTTCATGTTAGATAGATAGCAAACACAAACAAGTCACATAAGAGTATTAGGTTTAAAGGCTTGCATGAAGTCCAAAGATAAGTACCCTTCCCCATTTAAAGTTAAGTTGGCTCAACCTTTCCTAAAATGGTAACCGGGTTCTAGAAATCTCATATCACCGATCTTTCTTGCAGGATTTATTTTAGCACGGAAACTGGCTTGCCACCAAAACATCCCAAGAGTCGAATCTCAATAAGCGTAGCATCGAGTATCAACAAACCTCGGACTACACCAAAGTCGGCCATCTCACTACCTTCTAATGGCCAAGATGGGTCAATTAAGATTCTAAAAGTAAGTTAGTGCTAATGACACCACGCGCAAGCCTAATGTTATCCTTGACTGACTCAAGGAACATCAGTACAAACCAAAGTGTCACACTAACTATAACCATCATTTTAACCATATCGGTCTAGGTTGTACAATTTTCATGATCTATTACTACATTCCTAAGGCATCCCTAGATCCGGGTGTAGGATCTTACAAGTAAATAAACCCAAACAAAAACCCTTAAACTAAAGCAAGAAAAACAATCAATTAAAGAAAATAAAGTGATCTAACCATAAGGTAATCCCTCTTTTTAAGTATTCCCCAGCAGAGTCGCCAGTTCTGTAATACGGTGGGAGAACTGACTTTTTTGGTTTTATCCAAATGTGCAGATAGCAAGAGTCGCCACTGATTTTTCTTTTATCCAATATTTAGGAAAGGTGAAAAGAACATGAAAGACCTTTGATATATTTTGAGTTCGGGGGGTAAGTTATGAAAAGGGAAGGTGTCAGCATCCTTTTCATCCGTAGTTATCTACGGGCTCTTAATTGCTTAACTCACTTTTAAAAAACTTACTTTGTGTGTGTGTGATTTGTTTCAAAATATTTTGAAATCGTTAATGTAAGTCTAACTTTATAATGATTTTTGTATCAGTCCTTAAGAATGCGTACAAAGTATTTTTTGATAATATTTGTTCGAAAGTGTAATGTGAGAAATGTTTTGTTTGTGAGAAAAGTTATGAGCAAGCAATTAGAAGTTTCTTACCCACTAAAGTCTTTCTTGTTATTTTCCTTCTCTTTTAGAGATAGTACTACCCATACCATTAGTTGGTAGGTAGCCCTATCTATTGGATGTGAAGGGATAAGCGTAGGGTCATCGTATGGTCATTGAAGGTAACATGTAGGAATACTTTAGCAATTTATATCAGAGGGACTAGATCATTTTTCGTAGGAAACTTTGAAGGGTCATCGAGGGACTATGATCTTTATTCATAAGGGTCTTTTGCTAAAATATCCTTACTTTTGAGGGACATGACCATTTTTTCCTGAAGGCAACAAAGAGAGGTTACCCTAGAGCTGTAAGTGTTAATAGTGTTTTGATTCAGTTATTTATCTTGAATTAGGGTTTTCTATGTTGATTATTAGTCTTGCCATACAATCCTAATTACTAGCAGTTAAATATTTACAGAAAATTAAAGTGCAGAAAGTTAAACCCTAAACTATTACATGGCTTTGGGGCAGATACATAAGTATAAAAATTGCGGAAAATTAAATCTATACTATTACAACCTTGGAGCAGATACATGATAAGAAAAAAATGCGAGAAGGTAAATCTACGGCTATTACAACCTCGGAGCAGATACATAATTAGAATAAGAAAAAAATGTTAGAAAAAATAAATTTGAATGTTTTGTATTTCTTGTGAAAATAATGTGAATGATAGTAATAATTAAAACCTAAATTCTAATTGATTTTAATGTTAAAGAAAAAAGGTTGATTAATTAATTAATGAATAAAATAATGTCAAAAATTAATTATTGGTTAAAAAAACCTAAACCTAATTTATTAGGGTTTTGAAAAATAATTAAATTGGTTAATAGTTAATTAAGAAAATAATAAAAATTAGTGAAAATTAAATATTAGTTATGAAAAACCTAATCCTAATTTATTAAAAAAAGGTTAGGTTAATAATTGATTAAAAATCATTAGGGTTTGGAAAAGAAAAAGGAAATAAGGTTAACAAAATAAGGAAAAAGGATTTATATTGGGTGGGTATTGAGCCCACGCCTCCTGCTTCATAGCTGCATCGCTTTCCAATAAGCCGGACGCTTGTTTGTATTTAGAAATAAGCGTTGGATATTATATAGGAAACCTGCATGTATTTGGAAAATAACAAAAAAATATGGCAAACGCAGGGATCGAACCCACACCATTACGTTCACAAACCTTCTCCTTGCCAGTGGTGCTACGCTCTCATCAGGTCATACAAACGCAACAAATAAATATAATATGAAAGTGGACCGGAGAGTCTCCAGAGTCCTAGCTCCGGTCATCTTTTCCGGTGAGATGATTTTTTCACCTGTAAAAATAACAAACGTTAGGGATCAAGAAGGACCCTACCCCCTTAAACCGACCCTTGCGAATCCAATGGTGGCCTTAGTTTTGGCTAATTCATCATGAACAAAGAGATACGAACTAAATAATGCAAAATGATCAAACATGATGATGTACGATTCTGGCATCATGGGCCTCATGCAAGGGATCAAAGCTGCACTAATTTGTCTCAGGAACGAGTTAGAATTACTAGTTTCAATTAAAGCATCGCAAAACAAAAATAATTTCATGAAATATGAAAAATGGTGATGCTTGTAATGCAAGTTTTAGGCCTCTTTGATCATCAAGAATGATCAAAACTTACTCTGTAATACATCAGGGATCAATTTGAATGGGTGGTTTTCCTTGAGAATGGCTGAATGATGGATTTCGAATTCCTTATTTTCTTTGAAAATTTCAATCTCAAACCCTTGTTTCTTGAGCAATCTTTTGTGTCCCCTCTTTGTCTGAATATGCAATGTATATATAGGAGAAGAGATTAGGTTAAAAGATGGGTTTGGACATCATGTAAAATCTATATTTGGTTTTATTTGAAAAATAGATTGGAATATGACAAAACCATGAAGATTTGTTTCAAGAATAATTCCACACGGTTTATAATGTGATCTTGGGCATCCAAAATATTTGAACCAAAAGCCTTTTATGCTTTATACATTCATTTAATATTTATTTGATTTAAGTTTGAATTCAAATGAATAAAATAAAAATAAAAGAAATAAAGATCACAAAAATAAATGAGTAAACTTAGGAGTCTCTTATGAGTTCAATAACACGTTTGGACTTTAAAAGATAAGCCCATTAGCCCAAAAATTCAAGTTTGCTCAAATTGGATTTCATGCATTTTCTCAAAATTGCCCAACTTGTACCAATCACAACTCTCTCAATTTTTGTCATATGAAGGTGATATTAGACTTTTTGGAAACCACAAGATGTCCCATACACTCTTCATGTTGGTCGTTTTTCCATTTGAAGACTTTATCTTGATATAAATTGCTTTGACAAAAAGTATCTTTTTGTTGACTTTTAAAATGAAGTATAATGTTTTGGCCCATATCTCTCAAATGAAGCATTTTTTGGACTTGAGCTTAGAGAGACAAAGTTGTAGAGAATTGAATTTCCTTCAAAATGAGCTTTGGTTGAGAATTTTTTGATGAAGCATGTGAAAGTTATGCTTGGTCAAAGTTCAGTTGACTTCTCCTTAAGAAAACCTTAATTTAGTAACTTTTGACTTTTGATGAATCTTGAGTTTTCTTGATGAATGATTATCAACCCTTGATTAATGATGAATGTGACCTCAATATCTTGATGTTGACCAGAAATCTTGAAGTTTGACTGTATGTTGACCATAATTGACTTTTTGTCCAATACAATTGAGTTTTAGTCATCTGACTAATTGACTGAGCAAACTTTGGCATGGGGATACTTTGAAGCATATGAGAAACCATGAAATCCACTTGAGTCATTAGAAGTCCAATTTTCCTTGAGAAAACAAAACCCTAGTTGTAGGTCACTGCTTAGGAGGAGGATTCATCTGATCATTCTTTGAGTAGTCTTGAGTACTCGAGAACCTTAGGATGATGAGAAGGTATTTTGAATCAATTTGTATTAAATGATGGGAAGGCAAATTTTGGAGCACAACACCATGCAATTTCACAATCTCTTTAATATACATCTCAACTAGTTTCTCTATAGGATGATTGATCTTCATTGGTAAGAAATGAGTCGACTTAATTAACCTATCCACTATCACTCAGATAAAATCATTGCCTTTAGTAGTCTTCAGAAAACCCCACCCAAAATCCATAGAGACACTGCCCCATTTCCACTCTGGAATACTCAAAGGTTGCATAAGACCCAAAGGCTTCTGATGCCCAATCATCGACTTTTGACAAGTCAAACAAGCATAAACAAATTTGGCAACTTCTTTCTTTATACCTGGCCACCAAAACAACTTCTTTAAGTCTTGATACATCTTCATGGCACTGGGGTGAATACTTAACCCACTTTTATGCCTTTCATCAAGAATATTTTTCTTAAGTTATGGAACATCCGAAACACAAACTCTGTTTCCTAACCTTATCACACCATTCTCATCAACTCAGAAATTACATACATTACCTTGGCTAATCAAGGTTAATTGATCAACTAACTTCAAATCAAACTTCCGATCTTCTCAGATTTCTTCTATAATACCACTAGTAAGTTTCAACATTCCTAACTTCACACTATTAGGAGTCTCTTCACACACCAAGCTCATATCTCTAAATTGTTTGATCATTTCTAACTCTTAAAGCATTAACATATGTAGCGAATTTCTACTTAATGCATCAGTAACTACATTTGCTTTACCAGGATGGTAACTCAAATCAAAGTCATAATCCTTTAACAATTCAAGCCACCTTCTCTGTCTCATATTTAATTCTTTCTGATAAAACAAGTAATTCAGACTCTTATGATCGCTGAATAATTCAAATTTAGAGCCAAAAAGATAATGTTTTCAAATCTTTAACACAAACACCATAGTTGTTAGCTCTAAATCATGTGTAGGATAATTCCCTTCATGAACCTTCAGTTGCCAAGAAGCATAAGCAACAACCTGTCCATTTTACATTATCACACCACCAAGACCCATCTTTGATGTATCACAATACACCACAAAAGACTCACTCGGATTAGGCAAGACCAATACTAGAGCGGTCATCAATTTCTTCTTTAATTCTACAAAACTTTCCTCACATGCAACATCCCACACATAAGCTTGACCCTTTCAAGTTAATTTAGTTAATAGTAACACTAACTTAGGAAACCCCTCAATGAACCTTCGATAATAACCTTCTAAACCAAGAATACTTATAATCTCAGTCGCAGACTTCGGAGTTTCCCATTGCAACACTGCATCAACTTTAGACGGATCTATACAAATTCCACCACTAGAAATCACATGGCCAAGGAAACTCATTTCCTCCAACCAAAACTCACACTTCGACAACTTTGCATACAACTTCTTCTCTTTTAACACTTGCAACACAATTCCCAAATGCTTAGCATCTTCTTATTTTGATTTCGAATAAATCAATATATCATCAATGAAGACCACAACAAAATTATCCAAATATTAATGGAATGTTCGATTCATATACTCCATAAAAACACCCGGCACATTAGATACACCAACAACATCACAGTGTGCTCGTAGTGACCATACATTGTTCGAAAAGCCCGTCTTCAGAATATCATCTGGTTTAACACGAATATGATGATAACCTGACCTCAAATCAATCTTACTGAACACACAAGCACCCACTAACTGATCCATCAAATCATCAGTCCTCGGGAGTGGATACTTATTTTTAATAGTCACTTTATTCATTTGTCAGTAGTCTACACATATTCTCATACTTCCATCTTTCTTCTTAACTAACAACATAGGCGCACCCCATGGTGAAACACTAGGTCAAACAAACTTCTTCTCGAGCATCTCTTCTAGTTGCTTCTTTAACTCTCTCAAATCGGAAGTTGACATTCTATAAGGAGCCATTGACACTGGACTCGTACCTGGCACCAACTCTATAAAAAACTCCACTTCATGTTCTGGAGGTAAATCACTTATATCGTCTAGAAATACCTCTGGAAATTTACACACCATAGGTAGTTCAACACTTGCAGCTTCACAATCAACTTGCAACAATGTTGTCATGGTGAAAAGTCGAGGAGACCAAGCTATTGAGAAACTTGACTCACAATGACTTAAGAAGTCACCACCAAACTTTATTGTTTCCAAGGAAAAGGGAAAAGATCAAAACTCTATTTTTTTAACATTCAATGCAGGGAGTAAAGACTAAAAGCAAAGCATAAGGAAGAGATCCAAGGTACATGGGTTGGTTATACAAAGGGAAGATATTAGCACCCTATGTATCAATAGTACTCTATAGGAACCACTTATAATATTTGTTTTCGGTTTAAAATTGTCTGTTTGTTAAATGAGAGCGGAGATGGGAAAAGAAGTATATTTTAAGATATTTTTGTTTGGAAAGACATAGTCTTATACCTACGTACCAATTAATGATCAAAACCTCGTAGTTCATGGTAAAAATGACAAAATGGTTTTTTGTGGTTGATTTTAGGAGAAGAGATATTTCATCATCTTTTAGGGAGAAAGCTCAACTAATACCACCACAAGTATGAGAAGATGGATCTTGCGTCATCATGAAGGAAGGGCTACTAACTTGGATATAAAGATCAACAAGTTTTCAACTAACGTATTCATATGGAAAGAATCACATTTACTTCAACAATTACTATAGGGATAGGATCATCATTTCTCAACTATAAAGAGAATTTATATCTAATCTCTTTGAGAAAAGTTTTTAATTGAAAAGCCAAGTGGCAAAAAGATTTGAGTGAGGTTAAGTCACTTTTAGTATTTTGAAATTGTTTTGATAAGCTTAAGTATATTGAAGATTTTATTAAAAATAAAGTTTGAAAATGCAATGACACAAGTTAAAGGTTTTTATGTTAAAGTAGTGAAAGTTTAAAAATGATTTTTAGGGTTCAAGAGGTTCTTAGAGTATATGAATGTGCATAGGGTGATTATTCACAAGAGTTTTTATACAAAGGGAATGCACATGCTTATGAATATAAAGTCAACAATACTATCCTTTTACTTGGATTTTGGGGGGCACAAGTATAACATTAATTACTAACACAATAACAAACACACATCACAAATGTTGAGCATAAGGGGGGAGGTTAAAATGCTTATCAGAGTAAAAGTTGTGACAAAAGATATGATAAATAACAAGTGAGCAAAGAAGCATGGGGTTAGTGGGAGTTTATGAAGGAAAAATATCCTTAAAGGGTGAGACAAACTTGTAAAAAATATAAATGAGTTTGATGTTTGAATCAATGTATGTATCACAATAAAGATGAAAGTCATGGAGCACAGTTTTGATTTGTAAACATGTTTCAAGGTTTGTTTTGGATTTTAAGTGGGAAAGTCCTAAAATAAACTCAATCTATCATGAAATACTTACTCAAGAGTCAAGATATCAAGTTATTATAAATATATATCATGGTAAGATCAAGCCTTGTGAGAAAAATTGAAAATTTAATCAAAAGATAAAAGAAAAGTCCTTAAAAACCCTAAAAAAGTACCTATTTTGATTTAATTGAAAAATGATGAAATAAATAATATTTTTGTGATATTTTTTATACTCATAAAATATAGGTGATAGACTAAGAGTGTGCAAAAAATTGGCTAAAAAAATTAATTTAATTGGTGAAAAATTAAATGAGAATTGTAAAAAAAGAAGTGAAAAAATGATTAAAAAAACAAGTTGCAAAAATATGGGTGGGTACCAATAGGTTCGAACCCACTCCCTATAGGTCACATGCACACGGTCTTTGCCACTAGGGTGGCTGTTTCATCTAATTATAACACCACCACCATTCAATTTATTATAAGCTTGATTTTCAAAAAAATGAAATTCCCACTTCTTCTTCTTCCTCAAGCCAGACAACAACAACAACATTTTTTATTTTTCTAAAAGCTTCATTTCTCAACCATTTTAAAAAGTGTAAACACCAAAATTTCTTGAAATTTAATCACGAATTCAACTATATAACTTATTTTAAGCAACACTCAAAGATGATCAAGAATTTATGTTGTTACCAAAAACGAACCCTAACGGTTTAGAGGAAAAATTATCAACACATAAAAATAAATGGAAAACTAAGGACATGGTTAGTTTCAGAGTAATCATATATACATTTTATCTTTTGAAATCGAAAGCAAATGATGCATGGATAAGGATATCATAGTTTGAGTTTTTTTACCTCTTTGGAGAAAAGTCCAAGGCTTCTTATAGCAGCTCTAAGTGCAATGTGATGATGGATTAAGCTTTTTGGGACCTTAAGGAACCTATTTCGATTCTTACTTTGTATTGAAAGTGGCTGAATCTTCCCAACCAAGTCAACTTGCAAGGTTAGGTTATGGAGTTTAGAGGATGATGATAATGGTGCTACAGAAGTGTAACATGTGTTTTATATGAGTTCTATATGATATAAATGAGGTGTATAGATGGTTGGTTTGCACAGATATTACAAGGGTGATGAGTTTCGAAGTTAAGGTTTTCAAAAGCTCAAAAATGAAGGTTTTGGCTAATTCAGATTTGATAGAGATTGAGGGGTTTTTTGGAGTTGTGAATTGGTGGTTATGAAGTGAAAATGAGCTCTCCATTTATAGAGAAAACTTAGAGATAATGATATGAATTGGTTCTTAGTTATCAAGTTATGGTTTTGGTTCAAAGGAAAATAACAATTTATGTAAACTTTCCATAGTTTCAAGGCATAGTACAAGGAGTGGCTGAGTGAAGAGACATTGTTTCATTGATTCATGGTGGAGTGTGATTAGAAGTAAGCAAAGTATGGGCTCAAGACAAGATTTATACAAAAAGCTTGATTTTCAAGAACGGTATTGGTAACTTTCTTCCAAAAATGGAAAGTTAAATGGATAATGGCTTGTATCTCTTGGGCAAAGGCTTGAAATCTTATGTACCCTTCTGAAATTTGATAGATTTAGAGGTACTATGGCCTAAAATAAGAGAATTCATAGCATGGCTTGACGATTGGATCATTAAGCTATCTAAAAAAATGACTTGTAATGCAACTTTGATCACCCAACTTCATAAATTCGAAACTCCTTGTTCAAACATGATAAATACATGCTCTTGGAATTTTTGGAAAGCTTGAAACCACATCTACAACTTTCATGTTGAACAATTTTCTCGAATCAATCTGGATCATAGTGAAAAATGGCCATGAAGTTGAGACAAAAATCTGACCAAAACTGTTTGATATTTTTTCTAAGTGTTGGCAGAAGTTCACATGCCCATAACTCCTGATTTAGGAATTTTTTAGAGATAAACCCTCCTTGAAAAAGTTGTATAACTTTAAATTCCCTACAACTTTCATGTTGAAAGTTTTCCCTGAGTCAACTTGGATCTTTGTGAAACTTGCTTGTAAAGTTAGGGTTATTTTGAGTACAAAACACTTGAAAATTTCTAAGTGTTTAAAAGTCTCCATCTTTGACTTTTGTTGACTTTCTTAATTATCTTGATTCTTGATGATCAATTTTGAAAAATTTGAATGCTTTAGTGATTCTTTGACTTTTGAAGTTCAATGTTGACCAAAAGTCCAAGTTTGACTTTTGTGTGACAATTGACTTTTCCTCAATTGATTTCAAATCTTTCATTATCAATCATTTTTATCTTTGAAAATGTCTCGAGCCTTATAATTAGGTCAAGATGGTGCATTTGAGTTCTTTGAATCATGCCTCAAGCCTTTAGGTCATGTAATGAGCCAAAAATTAATGGTTCATTTCTTTAACCAAAACCCTAATTCTTGATTTTTCAACTAAGGCCTTAAAACCCTATTTTCTCTGATGAATTCAATAAAACCCTAATATGATGAATTTTTGGTGAAGATGATAAGTATTTGATCACCATGAATGGTGGACTTGAATCTCCGAGGAACCCATGTCCTTGACCAACCAATTTTGTTGGATATTCTGAATTACCTTGCACAAACAACAAACAAACATATCTCTGTAAACTTATAAGGTTAGTCGATGCAATTATGAATGAGATGATATTTTTATATGATGCAAAATATGGTGGGAATTTTTGTCAAAAATTAGGGAACAACAGATGCCCCTATTTAAGTTTCTTCTATCTAGAGATATGAAGATCGAAGGCATGGGGATATTTAAAATAAGCGTAAGTCATCATTCTCGCGGAATAAATTTCTTCAAATAAAGATAAAGCCTTCAAATATGCAAAAGAAATGCACTCTCAATCTAGGGTTTATTGCCTAGAGAGATCCAAACAAACATATTCGTTAAAGACAAGGTTCAATCCAGGAATAAACTAGAGAGATAAAGTCAAATAAGACTCTTCCTAATGAGGAATAAACTCAACTGGGGATTCATCCTATCCAGGGGCAGACATGTGTAATACCCCAAATTTGTCCTACCCTTTCACTTTTATCTGGTTTATGCATTTTGTGCTTCTCATTCCATCTGCATACCCTCCATTAGATCATTTAACACATCATGAACCATTAATAAAATAATTTGGCATTGGATCATGGTATTTGATCAACATAATAAATCTCTCATAATTTTTCAATGCATGTTTGAGTTGTGGAAGATCTAGGTGTTTTCAGTGAATTTAAAAAATGCGAATTGGAAACAGTGTTTTGACTAATATGAGTTTGAAAATTCGTATCTCCAGCTTGGAATTGTGTTTTAGGTTGATGCTTGAGTTTTTGAAACCATCTCAATATTCTCTTCAACTTCCGTGTTCATACCAAAAGCTAATTCTCAAAGGAAAGTCTCTGAATACGCGGTTCTTTTGGAAGTTATATGGTGGAAAATACAAAGGAAAAGGTGCTGAAAGTGCATTTTTAGCGCACTAGGGAATTCATAACTCGAAGATTGTTCATTGTTTTGAGCGTGTTCCAGTGGCCAAAATTCCGTCTTGATGTCCTTTACATCTTTGTCTCACGGCCGAAAGCCAATTCTGCTTAGAAAGTCTTCGAATATATGAATTCATCAGATATGTTCACACAGGAAAATTGTGACAAATGTTCACCTACGTCATCTTCAAAAAATCATAACTCGGTTGATTCATATCATATCAAGCTGGTTTTTATGGCATTGGTTCAAAAATTGAGTTGGATAAATATTGCTTTCAGCTTTCCAATTCGAACGGTATCCCGAAGGCCTTCGTTTTGGTCCAAAATGCGCGTAACACATTTGAAAATTCTGAAACGAGAAATATTTTCATCTGAGACGAAACTTCAAAAAATCACAACTAAATCACCGTTTATCCGATTGAGTCCATCTTCAGACACGATGTTGTTATCAACGTTGGATACATTTTAGTTTCATATTTCAACTTTGAAAGTCACGCCGAGAGACCTGCGAATTTGACCTTAAGGTGTCAGACTCTGATGAACTGAAAATTTGACCATTTGCTTGTATTTATTGGAGGCTCATTCATTCATAAAAGAGCACACTATATATTCTTATTCACTCCAATTTTCAAAAGATGTTGATAATTGACCAATTCTCAAAAGCACTCATAAACTTTCTCTCATCTTGCTCAAGGATCAAAGAGCAACTTTCTCTCATTTTCATCAAGAACACCAACAACTTTTCCAACAACTTTTTCAAGATCCAAAAGTCAAAGAAGCTCGATTCTTCTCTGATCTTGAATCCGATTGTTGCAATCTCTATACCTAAGCTTCCTCTTCAATTCTACGGTAAGCTTTTCTTGATTTAAGCATTTTTCAGATAAGTAATTCTTAAATAAGCACTTTTGTGGATCAATAAATTAAACTTTAATCTAATTTGAATTGTGGAAGTAATTTTGATTATGAAAATATGAATTAATCTTGAATCATGATGTGCAAATTATAAATTGGATGATTAGATAAGTGCTTGTTCAACTAATTAATTTTCATGAAAGTTCTTATTTGAGAAAACAAAATGTTAAAGTTGTTTCAAGCCTAATTGATGATTCTTGATTGATTATGTGTGGTATAATTTGAATCTCTAATTGTTCAAAAATCATGAGTTGAATTTCAGAGATTATGTGTTTGACAAAATGCTTGAGCCATTGTGCCTTGATCTTACCGCGTGATTCGATTAATTTTTGGTTGCGTACAAATTTCCTTATGCTATGGTCATAGCATAATTGATGTGAATTTAGTTTTTAATCCGATAAAAGAATGCATCGAAACTCATGAAATCGGATCATGAATTCACATGTCGATCATGCTAAGATCGGGGAATTTGTCGTATAATTTTTTTGTTTTGGTTTCTGTTTCGTTCCGTGAACATTCTATGATTTTCAAGCTTTCCAACGATTCAAACCATGTGCGAAACAGACACTCGATGCAAAAGTTATGTTGCTTCAAAGTCAATTGAACAAAACTAAAGTTGAGTCGATGCATAGCCTTTTTTAGCCGACGCAAACAGTTTGGACCATACACGGGAAGTGTTGTGCCGACCCTCTGGTCGATGAAAACTGAGAAAGATCCCAGTTGATTCGACGCACAACCTTTTTGACTCAACGCAGACTGAAAAAAAACCAATTCTGGCCACTTGCAGGAAATGTCGCGCTGACCCTTTGAGTCGACTCATTTTTTTAAGTCGACTCATCCCATCTTTGAGTCGACTCAAACTTCTAGCATTGCTTTTTTCTGTTTCTTTTGCTTTGCTTTGGCTATTATTTGCTCCAAATTTCCTTCTACTCTTTTATACTTTAATTTTCCTTGTTATTTTTAACATTTGTGTTGATTGTGCAAAGTATATTTGGATGGTTTCCGATCATATAATTATTATTCGATTATTTGATCGGAAAATTTGTTTAGACTTTTGATTTGTGGTCCGATTTTGCATTCAACATGCATGCCATTGTTTTGTGCCCCGTATCTTGGATAATTGTATTTTGTGCAGGAACTTCTGGTTAAACGTCACACTCGCAACACGCGTTTGCATTTATCTTAGTTGGATATTATTTATGACTTTGTTTATTTCTTGGTGAAGCTTGCTCGACGCGTATTCCCTTTTTCTTCATTGCTTTTGTCTGCTCTTGACGATTTTCTCTCTTTGGTAGTCGTCGTTACTACTTTTGTACTTCTCTGCACTTTATCACATTTTTTAACGCTTTTCTAGATATCATGAGAAGTAAGGATTTACGGCTTTCTGATGCCATGAGAAGTAGGGTAGATATGTATGACGGGGGTCTCTGTTGCTGATCTTGTCAGGAACCCCTCTGGTTTATTTAAAGACCCGTTTAGGGAAATTCCGCATTGTTCGCCATTGTGTGCTACTTGTGTGAGGTTTGTTTAAAACCCTATCTTTGTGTAGGTATTTTGCAGGTGTGTTTACATTTTGTTCCCGTATTATTCTCCCATCCCTTATTAAAGTCCTCAAAAATAGGCGAGTGGGAAGGGTTATCAATCAACCCCCGCAATTTCGTCGGTGTCATCCTTAGCTCGTGAACACCATGATGCTTCAAAGTTGTGCCTGCTCTTGTATATAGAGTCATCAAGTGGGGAAGGGTTCCACAATCAAACCCCCACACTTTGTCAGGAGTTTGCATTGTCCGATGTTGATACTCCGTGATCATTCATATTACCTTCCGTCACCTACCTCGATCTCCTATATCTTGGTTAGGTGTTCAACCACTTTGAACATCACATTTTGTTTTACATCTCACCCTCGCTTGTTTGTCTCGGGTGATACGCTCCCCATGGCTAAAGAATTTCGTTTCTTTTCCTTACTATTTTATATGTGTTCTCTTTCGAGCTTGCTTGTTTTATCCTTGTACATACCATGTTCCCTTAGGATGTGCTTGCTCCTTTCGGACGCAAGTTAGACCTTAGGTTATAAACCATGCATGCTAACATTAGGTAGACGTTTCCCTTTTTGTTAATCCAAACCTCAGGGCTACCATTATATGATAACATTAGGTTTAGAAATAATCTAGTCCCCCTTAGACTCTTTTCTTCCCTTTTGCATATGCATTTAAAATAAAAACTTCTCTTTCCTTCCAAACTTCAAAACACTTAAAAATTACTGATGAGAATCATACCTTTGTTGAGTATGGGAGATGACCAGTGTATCTCTTCTCGATCTTATTGTTCTTTCATCTCAGGCCTAGGTGTGGTTCAAGTCTCAAAGACTCCTTTCATGGATAAGTGGAAAAGTGGCTAATATCTCTCTCTTGAGGTCAACTAGTCATTATCTGCAACAAAAAATACAAACCAATCAAATGTGGCATCTTTCCTCGAGGGCGTAACTCAAAACCATTTTCAAACAAGGACATGATTGATTTACTTATGTGCCAACACATAAGTCTCCAAAGGTCGAGCTGCGGAAAAAGGAGGAATTAACATCGTCCATAAAAAACACAAAACAAATAAAACATGTGAGCCGAACTATGGTAGCTCTGATTCCTCAAAAAGGATATGTAGGCATTGGGGTAAGGCCCAAGCGAGTACAAATTTATTTTCCCTACATTCTTTTCTCCTTTCCTTTTGCATGCATTCTTCCTCAGTAATAAACAGTAAGCATAAATTAAACACTCCCATAAGATAGACAACACGAGTGGATACCGTAGAGTACTACGGGAGTGTGAGGTTCTAATACCTTCCCCTCACGTAATAGACTCCCTTACCCGATCTCTCAATCGCAAGACCGTGACTTCTCCCTTCTCAGGTTTTCTTGATGTTTACCTTTCCCTTCATTTGGGATAAAAGACGTTCAATGGCGACTTCATTGTTTGATGATTTTAAGTCGGTTGTTTTAACAGGAAAGCAAAAAAAATCCTTTCACAAGGGATAAACTCAGTGGGAAATCAAAATGGATATACACCTTTCTGCCTATAGCCGACACTTTATTGGGGAGAACAAAGATATTAATGGGGAGATAAATGTGCTACTTAGAGATAAACACAACCAATGCAAGTGGATTATGGAATGCCGACAAAATGAGAATATGCATAAATGATATAAGTATGGATGAATGAATGAATGTCATGAATATGCTGACCATACAGATATAAACAAATGAAAACAATAGGAATGACAACTTATAAGACACGAGCACTTGGTTAATACCAACATCACTTGGGGAAAAATATAGATCCACCGATAGAGTAAGAACTTGTAGTAAGGTCACTACCTCCGGGAGGGAAAATATCTTTTAATGGGGAGAAGCCCGACGTTCACTTCTTTGATATTTCAACAGGAAGATGCAACAAACTCCTTGAAAAGTTAACTGGAGGGAGCTTAATCATCTGGTAGTCTTTGGAAAGCATATTTCCCTCTTAATTCCACATTTTAGAACTTAACCGAGTCTAGAGATAACCAGTAACATTCCCTTTTAAATTCATGAGTTATACGAAAACACTCTTTGTTGTTGTACATATGTATTTTTTTCAAAACGCATTTTTGTTAACAAATTATTTTAAAATCATCATTGAAACAACCAGCTGAAATCATCGGAAATCAATGAAGTCGCCATCAAATGTTTTTTATCCCATGGAGGGGAAAGGTGAACATCGAGTAAACCTGATGGGGGTGAAATCACGATCAAACAAATGAGAAATACAGGTAAGGGAGTCGATTACGCGAGGGGAATGTATTAGCACCTCTCACGCCCGTGGTACTCCACGGGATCCACTCTTGTTATCGAATCTAAAGGGTGCGTCTGAAATCTAAAAGCTAAGTTGTACAGGGAATGTATGAATGCAAAGGATTGTTGTACCCTAAAATTTGCCCTCCTCTTTTTCACAAGAAATCACAGCTTCGGGCTTTTCCTGATTTTTCAGATTGGCTCAAGAATCGGTCAAACAGACTCTTCTTATCAGTAAATCCAAAATTAGGGTTTCCATTAACTTTTGAATCAGTCCAAGCAGATTATTAGGGTTTCTTTTGATTTGTTTGAGTTTGGCTCAGGGTTTAATCAGGCGGACATTTCTTTGACAATAAATCCAAAATTAGGGTTTGCACGCGCATTCTCAAAAGGAATTGAGTCCACAGTATTTCAATCGACTGTCACATTGTCTTGACGCTTATTCAAAATTTCTGTTTGTCTCTCAAAGTCTAAACATCTGGGATATGAGTTAAGGCTCCTGATTGAAAGCTTGAAGTTTTAGTTTGGTCAGTGAGGTAAAAGGCGTATGGACGTTTGTTTGTTTAATTGTGCATTGCTTTTGGTTATTTGGAACGCCGGGCTTATTGTTGGTTAATGCAAGGCTATGAGACTGCGATGTTTGTTGATTATTTATAATTTCTAAGTTACAATTATTGGGATAATTTCCAATTATTATAATTCAAGAAATTTAAGTAATTAAATAAACAAGTGCAGAAGAAATCAAGAATTATCTGACAAAAGATTTTTTATTCATTCTCAATTGTTGTTACAAGTGTTGTTTGAATACAGTAAATTTATTTACAGTGTTTACAATGACGTTTATTACAATGATTAAAAATAAATTAAATCAACATCCTAAGTTTCTTAAAATTTTCATCTTCTACTGCTGCTTCCTTTGCCCCAATTGATATTTACCTGCAAAGCCAGAAAAAGGAGAAGTCAACACAATTAATTTGGAAAAGTATTTTTCAGACAGATAAGCAAAAACTCATCATTAAAGGTTGTTGGCCGGAATCAGTTTGTTCGTCCTCTCTGCAAATCGCAAGAAGATGTCCCTTCTTGGTTCACAAAGAGGGAAAGAAAAATCATTTTGCAAACACACAAATCATTTAAACAAAATGCACAAAGCTGCATAAATTCAAATTGTCATAGAGGCAAACCAAACTGAAATTCCAAACCAAATTGCAAACTGAACAAACAAGTTGCACAATGCATAAAGGCAAACAAAACTGTCAACCAAACTGTCAAAGAAAGACAAAAGAAGCTGTCAAAAACTGTCAACAAGTACACAAAAAGGCAATGCAGAAAATCTGAAAGATAAGAAAATATGCAGAGGAAAATCAAATTGCAAGCAAGCTTGTAAAAGCAATCTTTCATCATTTTCTAGCCACAACCTTTTCAGAAAAAAGTACCATTAAGCAATTAAATATACTTTTCTGGAGAGAGAGAAAGAGAAAAAGTGAAGCAGGCTTACAGTTTTTGGGCAGGCTTAGAAGATAGATAAATATAACAAGATATCCAACAGTTCAGGGGGGCAGAACATAAAAGAAAAAGCCATCAACTGAGTTGCGAGCAAGCCTGCTAACAAGCCTGCCTCAAACCAGAAGCAAACCCTTAAGCTTGCCCAAGTAAACTTCAGACCTGTATCAAAAGCTCTCAAAACTGAAATACTAACAAGCCTGCCAAACTTACAGAAGCATAACAAGCTTGTATCAGTAACCTGCTAAAGTCCTCAAAACTTACAGAACCAGTTACCAAACTTCAACAAAACCTGTTTCAAACCTGGGCCTGCTCCAAACTACCTGCTAAGCTTCAAACTGCTCAAGCCTGCTTCAAGCCTGCCTAACCAACAAAGCTTGCCTGCATAAACAAACTCATACCAGAAGCCTGCCTCAAGCCTGCCTCAAGCCTAAAAACCTGTTACAGAAACCTGCCTCAAGCCTGTAACCAAAACAAACTCAGAAACATGTTTCAATACCAAGAAAACAAAACTCCAACAAATCCAAACTCAAGCAAGTCCAAATATCAAAGCAAAAACACTGAAGCAAGCATCTCAGAATCAAAATCATCATTGTAAAAGAATAACAAAGTTCATCAGCATCAGAAGCAACAAACAACAACAAAGATCATCAACATCAGAACAACAATGTTCATCAATATCAACAAAGCCAAGAGAAAAAGAAGAAGTCAGAAGTGAAATAATAGCCAACAAGCAATCTCAGAATTATTATCATCATTGACAAGAAGAGAGAGGAAGAACTCAGAAGCAACTATTACAAGCGTTTTCAGAACATTTTCATCACTAAACGAAGGCTAAAGACACAAATACCAGAAAAGGTTTTGTCATCGCGTTCCCTCCGCCTTGGCCGCCTGAGAAGCGCCGCTGTCCACTCCATTCCAAACTCCTCTCAGAAACAACAAACCCTAAAGGTATTGTCCTCCTTCCTTTTTTTACACCTCACATAAACAAATAATACAGAAGATCAAAACGTGTCAAAAATAAAACATGCAAGAGAAAATTTGAAAACCCTAAAAGCGTTGGAATGAAAATCGTTACCTTTTTGTCACCGCCTGGTACAATCGAGGAGAGAGGAGAATGGAGGCATCGCGTCTGGCAGCCTGAGGCAAGGAGAGGAGACATCAAAAGCCATGTTTGAGAAAGTATGAAGAGGCGATGAAGAAGATGGAAAGTAGCGCCGCTCACAAAACATTGCAACCCTAATTCTGAGACAAACAAAACAACCCTAAAAACTTTGTCAATACGTTTGGGCCTGCCCTTTGCACTAAACCCCTAAGCCCAATTTCAGTTCTGGCGCTACGCCCCCCCCCCCCCCCCCCCCCCTTTCCTTTTTTTTGTTTTCTTTTCTTTCTTAATATGTTTTGTTGATTACTTGGGCCAAGCATATTCAAGCAAAAGGCCACTTACTTTTTTTCATGTTTTGAAAACATTTCTTTTTATATTACTAATATTTTACATAACCCTTTTTTTATTAAGTAAAAACAATAATATACTAACTTTTTGTATAGAATTTTATTAATGTTTTCATTACCTTAAAAAACCAAAAATACATAAAAATAGATTTCATTAATTTAAATGATTTTTCTCTTTAAAACCCTTTTTATTATATAACATTAACAAAAAACACAAAAATAATAAAATACTTAATAAATACATTAGGTTAACATTTTGATCACTTGTAAATAATCATGTGCATCATACATTGCTTTTGATTCCTTTTTATTCTTATATTTTTACATTGAGAATGCAACGATTCGATTTGGTTGTAAATAATATTTGGACATTACTATCCTGATAAGACTCATCCCCATTTGTAAACATTTGTACCCCCATCCCCGGATACTTATTTGTAATAGCTTAGACTTTAAATTCCCGCAATTTATCGCTTTCCATATAATGTATAGTAATTGGGTTTGTATGCGAAGATTCAAAATCAACCGCTAGATAACCTAACAAAAGACAAATGCATGAAAAAAATCACAATACACACTTGCACCCCTAGGGTTTCATCCACTTGTTGCCTTCAAAAATGGGCCATGGTTGCATGTTGAGTACTTTGGCAAAACAAAAACAAACAAAATGATCATAGTCCCTCGATGACGCTATCGGAGTTGCCTAAACGAAATGATCATAGTCCCTCAAGAAAATTGCCAAAGACACTTGACACTATTGCTTTCATGGTCTATACGATGACCCGCGCCTATCCCGTTAACATCCTAACACAAGGTTGTTCACCAAATACAATGGTGAAACAACACTGTTAAAAGGGTTAAAAAATATAAGAAAGATCTTTGAGTAAATTAGGGTAGATAGCTCTTAGTTACTTGATCAAACTTGCAAAACATCCTTGCCATTTTTTCAAAACACACATCACAACACAACTTCAAAACAACTTTCAAAAACATTGAAACATCTTTTCAAAAAGACAAACACCTTTGTATATACTCAAACAAGAGTCATTATAATGGTTACCGCGACAAGGCATCTTTTTCAAAACATTTTCAAAACCACACACACAAAGCACCATTTCAAACAAATTGAAAAGCAAAGGCAAGTGATCTAAAACAAGTAACTAAGAGCCCATGGATAACCATGGATGAAAAGGGTGCTAGCACCTTCCCTTTTCATAATCTACCCCCCGAACCCACGAAAACATCTCAAAGGTCTTTCCTGTGCTTTTTGACCTTTCCTTAGGATAAATAAAAAGTCGGTGGCGACTCTTGCTAAACCGAACATTTGCGAACACAAACGCAAAAACCCAAGTCAGTTCTCCCACCGTATCACAGAACTGGCGACTCTGCTGGGGAAATTTCTAAAAGTGGGGTTACCTTAGGGTTTTAGATCACCTTTACATGCTTGCTTCAATTGCTTTGTTTGCTTTACTTTTTGGGTTCCTTGTTTGGGTTTATTGTAAATCCTACACCCGGATTTGGGGGCACCTTCTTAGGTAAATAACAATAAATTGTGAGGGAACTGTGCGGGGTATACCGACATGGTTGAAGCAGTAGCTATGTTAGTGTAACATATTTGTGATTACCGGTAGCCCTTGAGTAGTCAAGGAGAATACGGGGCCGCTGAGCGATGTCATGAAGCACTAACGAACTCTTAGAACCTTACTTGACCATCTTGGCCTTTTTAGGGGTAGTGAGATGACCGACTTTGGTGCAGTCCAAAGTTGGTAGATACTCGATACTACACTCATTGAGGATTGTTTTCTTGGAATATTTTGGTCGCCAGTTAAGTGGCTAAACCAAAACAATGAACACATAAAATAATCCAACGATATTGAGCTCCTTAGAACCCGGTTTCTATTTTAGGACAGGATGAGCCAACTAACTTCAAGAGGGTACTTACCTACGAACCCCATGCAAGCCTAAACCTAAGGACTTGTTTGCTTTGTCTGAATATGATTGTCTGTATATACACTTGCTTACTTTTGCATACATGTACATAACATCATAACATCATACCATAGCATTTTTTCAATAACCATTTCAAGGATCTTGAGGGTCTTTTGATGCAGGGTCACGTTGAACCAAACGTCTACCAAAGGGCAAGAGGTTTCTCCTCTAAACAAACACCGTCAAAGATCAAGTGCAACAACTTGAATCAGGGGCTATGACCCACTCGACATGGTGAGCTTGATTCTCGTGGAGAAACATCCACCGATACGAAGTTCTCCAATCAAAGATGTTGATCAAAGTTCAATCTCTAACATTTTCTTGTGTTTACCCTGAGAGATTCTTGAAAACATGCATCCACATATCATGCATTGCATCATAACAAGTTTTCCTTTTTCAGGTCTCCTTATCTTCCTACTGTTTATTTCAGTATAGATGGCTCTAGAGCAGACTATCAAGGACATCCAGGCTCAAAACTCTCAACTTCAAGAGATGTTCTTGAACCTATCCAAAGGACAAGAAGAGGTCAAGGCGCTCCTCACCAGGGGCATGATCGTGGGAAATCCTGGGGACGACAGAGATGACCAGTTGGAGTGGCTACAAACTGAGATAGCCATAATGAAGGTCCTCCACTTGAAATGACAAAGCTCGAACTGAGAGACTTTTGTTCCATTTGAATTTTCAAGTTGTAATCTCTTTTGTTATTCAAACAATTATCTGTTGATGTCAAACTCTGTTTCATTAATGCATTGCATATGTTTGTCTTGAATTCATCCATTAGTTTTCACTATTCTTAAACTATGCTTTCTACTTTCTTCATGATATTTAACTCTTGATAAAAAGCTACAAGCCTTTAGAGGGAGGATGACGAAACAATGCCATAATCTCATACAATATGCTTTTGAACAAACCTTGCTGACGATGTACATGCGTTTCTTTCAAATCCCAAACACTGGAGTTATAAGGAAGATAATCCCTAGTCAACCCCTTCGAGCCAAAGAAGTAGGAGTTTTTTGTTTTAAACACAAATTAAAACCTTTGATTTAAACCTGGGGCAGGGTAGTCTCTCAGTTAATCCAAAGAAGAGATGCGCATTGAAGTCGCAAACTCTCAGTTCGTAATACAACGAATAACATCAAAAGCATTCCTCTGGAATCAAAAGACAGCGATGGTTCCTTACCTCATAGGCAGTCAATCTCTCAAAATAAAAAAAGCCCACTGAGCCAAAACCTATAAAGGAGGCTTAAGAAAGCTGGGGCATCCCGCTGACTGTAATCTCGAAAACAGGAACAGTCAGGCAAAAGTTAGGGATAACGAATCAAAAGAAAGAGGTCACTACAAATCCTCAACCACATGAAAAAATGTTGCAAAAAAATGAATATGTCTGCCTTCCATAAATTCAACTGGTGTGAACCATCACCAAAATGCCGTTCCAAACTCGAATAGAGTTCGACGCACAATTAACTGAGTTTAGGACTGAAGGACATCACGAAGAGCGGGTGGGTATAAATATACTTTGAGCCTTTATCCTTTGTTTCTTAAACCTTGAACCAAGCCACGTTACAACCCTTCAAAAGTCCTAATTGAAGCATGGGTTAGTTCGAAAGCATACTGTTACAAAAGGTATCCTGACTCCTGTAAGGCTTTGCCCTAAATCTTGTGTTGAATTTGTCTTATAAAAAGTTTTCTGCTAAAAAACTAATTTTTTCAAAACTTCAAGACAAGCATAAACTTTGCATTACTTGAATATCACTGTTTGCATTTGGCTATTTGTTTGACAGCAGAGAAATTCACACAGTGAATGTTCCGATGAACGAAAGCTCTCTCAATGAACAAAATCACTTCAAGAGGGATGACATTTCCGTTACAAAAATCTCATATCAACAAAAGGGGATTTTATTTGGTATTGCACATTTAACCTGGGGCAGTCCAGTCAAGATTTCAACAAATCTTTCAAAGTTCAGTTAACCTGGGGCAGTCCAGTCAAGATTTCGACAAATCTCTCAATTACCGATTAACCTGGGGCAAGTCTCTGTCACCATCACTTGGGGCATTTAAACGCCAATCTCATCAAAGGGTTACAAACAGTCCAAGTTTCCTGGCAATATCACAAGCATCTGATACTAGGGGCAGTGATGAAACCTCTCTGAAATCCTTCTGAAAAGAAATTCAAGAATTCTCGAGAAGTTCATCACCTCTCTAGCAGACCAGTGGTCATGGGTTTATTTCCCCAACACTTGTCAAGGATTTATTCTCCAAAACAAAATTACATTTCAACAACATTCTTAACATATGCAGATTGATCGACAGATAAAAGTTATCACCTTTTGGAGTAGTAACCGTCAAAGGTTCCTTCATCACCTTTTGGAGTAGTAATCGTCAAAGATTCCTTCATCACCTTTTGGAGTAGTAATCGTCAAAGATTCCTTCATCACCTTTTGGAGTAGTAATCGTCAAAGATTCCTTCATCACCTTTTGGAGTAGTAATCGTCAAAGATTCCTTCATCACCTTTTGGAGTAGTAATCGTCAAAGATTCCTTCATCACCTTTTGGAGTAGTAATCGTCAAAGGTTCCTTCATCACCTTTTGGAGTAGTAATCGTCAAAGATTCCTTCATCACCTTTTGGAGTAGTAATCGTCAAAGATTCCTTCATCACCTTTTGGAGTAGTAATCATCAAAGATTCCTTCATCACCTTTTGGAGTAGTAATCGTCAAATATTCCTTCATCACCTTTTGGAGTAGTAATCGTCAAAGATTCCTTCATCACCTTTTGGAGTAGTAATCATCAAAGATTCCTTCATCACCTTTTGGAGTAGTAATCGTCAAAGGTTCCTTCATCACCTTTTGGAGTAGTAATCGTCAAAGATTCCTTCATCACCTTTTGGAGTAGTAATCGTCAAAGATTCCTTCATCACCTTTTGGAGTAGTAATCGTCAAAGATTCCTTCATCACCTTTTGGAGTAGTAATCGTCAAAGATTCCTTCATCACCTTTTGGAGTAGTAATCGTCAAAGGTTCCTTCATCACCTTTTGGAGTAGTAATCGTCAAAGATTCCTTCATCACCTTTTGGAGTAGTAATCGTCAAAGATTCCTTCATCACCTTTTGGAGTAGTAATCATCAAAGATTCCTTCATCACCTTTTGGAGTAGTAATCGTCAAAGATTCCTTCATCACCTTTTGGAGTAGTAATCGTCAAAGATTCCTTCATCACCTTTTGGAGTAGTAATCGTCAAAGATTCCTTCATCACCTTTTGGAGTAGTAATCGTCAAAGATTCCTTCATCACCTTTTGGAGTAGTAATCGTCAAAGATTCCTTCATCACCTTTTGGAGTAGTAATCGTCAAAGATTCCTTTATCACCTTTTGGAGTAGTAATCGTCAAAGATTCCTTCATCACCTTTTGGAGTAGTAATCGTCAAAGATTCCTTCATCACCTTTTGGAGTAGTAATCGTCAAAGATTCCTTCATCACCTTTTGGAGTAGTAATCGTCAAATATTCCTTCATCACCTTTTGGAGTAGTAATCGTCAAAGGTTCCTTCATCACCTTTTGGAGTAGCGTTCATCAAAATTTCCTTCGTCACCTATTGAAATTACAGCCACCAACAGAATAACGGACAACTGAGGCTTCTAAAAAAACTGTCCTCATCCTTGAAACCTTAGAAGATTGGTATACTCCCAATTTCTGACCCTTAACAGAATGAAGACTCTCATCCTTGAAACCTCAGAAGATTGGTATACTCCCAATTTCTGACCCTTAACAGAATAAAGACTCTCATCCTTGAAACCTCAGAGGATCGGTATACACCCAACCTCCTGATATTCCCAACAGAATAACGGACAACTGAGGCTCCTAAAAAACTGCCCTCATCCTTGAAACCTTAGAATATTGGTATACTCCTAATTTCTGACCCTTAACAGAATGAAGATTCTCATTCTCAAAGTGGCAGATAACCTGAGTTCCTGAATTCCCCAAGCAAAATGAAGACTCTCATTCTCAGTTCCTCACAGAGTATTCAGATAATTCCCCAATGAAGATCTCCTCAAGACAGGATTCCCCAGTAGATTGGCATACAACCCAAGCTCCTGATTCCCCAACAGTGGTCCCAGGACTTCTCATTTTCAACGATCAAAGGATTTTCAATCTCCAGCAGCAGTCAAGGATTTACTTTCCCCGACAGCAGTCAAAGATTTCACTATCCAGAATTCGTCTTCCTCAGCAAGACAGCTACTCAGCTTGCATATATAACCATGACATTCATATATCATAAACATTGATGAAATACAGTTCATTGCATCATACATTTCATGCAACATAACTTTGTGTTTCAACTAACAATTTACCTTTTTTCAGCAAAAGGATTAACACATGTAACAAACCAGGACAACTATCTACTTGATCATCATTAGGCAACCCTACACCGGTTCCTTCTCAACTTCAAGACTTCTGAAAACAGTTCACGGATTCTCCAAACATGGATGTTAATCTATCACTTGTTCAGACTCAACTTTTGAAAACAGTTCACGGGTTCTCCAGACACGGATGTTAACCTATTGCTTATTCAACTTCAACTTTTGAAAACAGTTCACGGGTTCTCCAGACACGGATGTCAACCTATTGCTTATTCAACTCCAAGACCTCTGAAAACAGTTTACGGGTTCTCCAGATACGGATGTTAACCTATCGCTTGTTCAGATTCAAGACTTCTGAAAACGGTTTACGGATGCTTCCCAACATGGATGCTGATCTATTGCTTATTCAACTCAAGACTTCTGAAAACAGTTTACGGATTCTCCAAACATGGATGTCAATCTATTGCTTATTCAGACCCCCAGTTCAGAGATGTTCCAAAACATGGACACCTTTCTGGTACTCATTTCTTTCACCTACAACATACATTCCAGATGGCATCTTTAAGCCCATCCCTCGACAAGATCCTGTCACCTCTCCAAATGGCATCTTTAAGCCCATTCCCCCTACCATCACATCACCGAGTGCAAATTTCTGGGCACTCTAGTGTTCAATCATCTTTCACCTTCAAGTCGCAAATGGCAGATTCGCCAATCTAACTCTTCAGGTGTAAGAAGATTGAACAGGGGCAACTGTTGTACCCCAAAATTTGCCCTCCTCTTTTTCACAAGAAATCACAGCTTCAGGCTTTTCCTGATTTTTCAGATTGGCTCAAGAATCGGTCAAACAGACTCTTCTTATCAGTAAATCCAAAATTAGGGTTTCCATTAACTTTTGAATCAGTCCAAGCAGATTATTAGGGTTTCTTTTGATTTGTTTGAGTTTGGCTCAGGGTTTGATCAGGCGGACGTTTCTTTGACAATAAATCCAAAATTAGGGTTTGCACGCGCATTCTCAAAAGGAATTGAGTCCACAATACAAAAGAATGCATAATAATAAACAGCTAACAGTTCAAGCATATAAAAAGCACATATCACACATCGTAATATAATACATAATTTCATTAACATTCACCCATCAAATTATCAATCATAATATGATGCAAAATACCGACGCGGAATCAATGCATGTGGTACCAATAGGGTAAAACCCTCTTCGCAATAATGTCAATTAGGGCAATCAACTCCGCTCTCTAATACAGGCCTTCGCTTATGAATGCATGATACTCTATCATGCAACAATGTACTTCGCATTTATTGTTATTACTCTTTGTAATTTTTCCAATACAGGCCATCGTCATCATTCTCATCATGTATTTCATGTCAAACAGTCAAAACGAGCATCACAAATAATCACAATATAATTCATGGCATACAATTCAAAGCATACTCACAGATTGGTATAAAAGTTGATGAGATGATTAAACAATGCATTATAAGCCATTTTTATAAGATAGGAAATTGTTTTATCTTTCCAATGGTCCAAACGGCGCGTCAAACGGACATCTAATGCAAAAGTTATGGATGGAACACCATGTAGCTTCACAATTACCCGAATATAAATCTCTGCCATCTTTAGCACATAGAAATTAATACCAATCGAAATAAAGTGAGCTGATTTCGTTAATCTATCAACAATCACCCAAATTGCATTGTGCCCTCTTGGGGTACTTGGAAGCCCCGTCACAAAGTCCATAAATATACTATCCTATTTCCATTATGGAACGTCTAAAGGTTCTAACAGTCCTGTAGGTTTCTGATGTTCAACTTTTGACTTCTGGCAGGTCAAACACGCATACAAAAACGGTGCCACGTCTCACTTCAACCCGGACCACCAAAATAATTTATTTAAGTCGTGATACATCTTGGTAGCTCTCGGATGAATACTTAAATTTCTTATGTGGCCCTCTTCTAGAATCATCTTTCTCATATCAGCATCATCAAGGATACAAATTCTATTTTTGAATAGCAACACACCTTGGGCATCTACTTTAAAATCACTGCCTTCAGATTTGTTACTCTCGACCATTAAATCTACCAACTTTACATCTAACTTTTGAGCTTCTTTAATATCATCTAAGAAGTCATTGTTAATTTTCAACATCCCCAACATCACACTCTGCAGTGTCATTTTACAGACCAAACTCATGTCTCTGAATTATTCGATCAACTCTAGTTCTCTAACCATCATAGCTGACATATTCAAGGTCTTCTGACTCAAAGCATCAGCTACCACATTAGCCTTACCTGGGTGATAATTCAAGCCAAAGTCGTAACCTTTCAGTAATTCTAAGCATCTCCTATGTCTCATGTTCAATTCCTTCTGATCAAATAGATACCGCAATCTTTTATGATCACTAAACACTTTAAACATAGAACCATAGAGATAATGTCTCCAAATCTTCAACAAAAACACAACTGCAGCAAATTCTAGATCATGAGTAGGATAATTTCTCTCGTGGATTATGAACTGTCTCGATGCATAAGCGACCACTTTATCATTCTGCATGAGCACACCACCTAAACCCAATTTAGAAGCATCACAATATACAACAAATGGTTCCTCAAGATTAGGTAATATCAAGATCAGTGTCGTCGTTAATCTCTTCTTTAACTCAACAAAAATCTTTTCACATTGGATGTCCCACACAAATGCTCTACCTTTACAAGTTAGCTGAGTTAACGGAAGTTCCAACTTAGAAAAACCTTCAATAAATCTCCTATAATAGCCAACAAAACCCAAAAAGCTTCTAATCTCTGTAACTGATTTAGGAGCTTCCCATTGTAACACTGCATCTACTTTAGATGGATCTAAAACAATACCATCACCTGAAATAACATGGTCAAGAAAACTGACTTCTATCAACAAGAACTCACATTTCGACAACTTGGTATAAAACGTCTTCTCTTTCAATACCTGCAATACAATTCACAAATGTTCCGCGTGTTCCTCTTCGGACAGAATAAATCAAAATATCATCGATGAATACTACAACAAACCAGTCCAAATAAGTGTTAAAGATGTGGTTCATATATTCCATAAACACTCCCGGCGCATTGGTAACACCGAAAGACATCACTGAATACTCATAATGTCCATACCGAGTTCTGAAAGCTGTCTTCTGAATGTCCTCATCTTTCACTCGAATTTGGTGATAACGCGATCTTAGATCAATCTTGCTAAATACACGTGCACCTACCAATGGATCCATCAATATGTTTATTCTCGAAAGTGGATACCTGTTTTTGAATGTTACTTTATTCAACTGTCGATAATCCATGCACAGTCTTATACTACCATCCTTCTTCTTCATAAGTAATATCAGAGCTCCCCAATGCGACACACTTGGTCTCACAAACTTCTTTTCAAGTAATTCTTCTAGTTGTTTCTTTAATTTTGACAATTCAGATGCTGACATCCTGTATGGTGCCATAGAAATAGGCTTGGTACCAGGTACAAGATCAATAAAAAATTTGACTTCTATTTTTGGCGGCACATCCGAAATATCATCAGGAAAAACTTCGGAAAAATCGCACATAACCTGCAACTCCTTCAAGATCATGCCTTCCTTTGAACGTAGGCGGATCGTTCCTCTGTAAAGTTTCTAAGGCACGCGTCCCATTGTTCCCACCAGTGTTAGGCTAATTCTGCATTGCCTGAGCCAACACCTGCAACACATTAGCAAGCACACCATTGCCTCTTCCCGCCATTGCTCTGCTTCACATCACAACATCAAACAATGGTTAGGAAATTATATAACCTGGCCGAACGGATCGACCTGCTCTGATACCAATTGTAACACCCTATTTCCTCGTCAGTAAATTATATAAAACCAGAGTAAATTAATTTCCAAATAAACATCAATAAAATAGGATGTCATATACTTCACAAGTCACACATGCTTAAAATTAGGACACGCAACACAATCGCAAGCTCATAAGTCTTAAACTTCGTTACATGTATTCGCAGCGGAAAACATCAATAATTAGTCATCTCAAATTTTCAATCAAAACAATGAATAACATCTTTCAAACATCAACATAATCATAAATAACTCGAACAACGGAGAAACACAAGTTCACTCCTAACATAACAAAACAAATCACGCAAAAAAACCCCAAGTGTTATGTATCAGAGTAGACACTGACTCAATCTACACAACTGAAGGAACTTCTCAGCTAAACTTTGATCTCTAGCTACTTCAGATCATCTGCACGTTACTCACGTGGAGGTAACATTCAAAAGAAAGGGTGAGATATCATAAAAATATAAGAGAAAGCAAAATAATAAGCACGTAACGGTTCAAGCATATAATCAACACATCTCACACATTGTAATGTAATACATAATTTCATCAAGATTCACCCATCGAATCATCAATCACAATATGATGCAAAAGAATGACACGAACTCAATGCATGTGGTACCAATAGGGTAAAACCATCTTTTCAATAATGCCAATTAGGGAAATCAACTTCTCTCACCAATACAGGCCTTCACTCGCCAATATATGCCTTCTCTTATGAATGCATGAGACTTTATCATGCAATAACGTACTTCACATTTATCATTATTACTCATTGCAATTTTCTAATACAAGCCATCGTCATCATTCTCATCATGTATTTATTATCGAACTATCTGTTGTACCCCAAAATTTTCCCTTCCATTTTTCTTCAAGATGTTCTCATAAGATCCTCATTTGATCAAGTTGGCTCAAGAATTGATCAGACAAATTCTCTTTCTGAGCAATGGGTCCACAACTAGGGTTTGGTATTTATCAAGGAAGATTGGGTTTTCAAGGTCTTAAGTGGTTTTTATGGTTCTCCATAGGTCTCCAAGAATTCTCATGTCAAGTTTCAAGTCTTGCATCACAAGTTTGCTCAGTCAATGGCTCAGATGACTGAAAATTAACTATAGTGGGTAAAAAGTCAATTATGGTCAACATACAGTCAAACTTCAAGATTTTTGGTCAACACCAACATTTTGAAGTCACATTCATCATTTGATCAAGGGTTGATCATGATTCCTCAAGAAAAGCCCCCAAATCATCAAAAGTCAAAAGTTGCCAAATTAGGGTTTCCTTAGGAGAAGTCAACTGAACTTTGACCAAGAATAACTTTCACATGCTTCATCAACTTTTCCCCAACCAAAGCTCATTTTAAAGGGAATTCAATTCTCTACAACTTTGTTTCTCTTTGCTCAAGTCCAAAAAATGAATCATTTGAGAGATATAAGCCAATACATTATAGGTCATTTCAAAAGTCAACAAAAATACACTTTTTGTCAAGGCAATTTACGTCAAGATAAATTCTTCAAAAGAAAAAATGATCAAAATAGAGGTTATAGAGGACATCTTTAGATTTCCAAAAAGTATAAGATCACCTTCAAAAGATACAAATTGAGTGACTTATGACCAATGCAAGTTGGGAAATTTTGAGCAAAAGCATGAAGTTCAAATTGAGCAAGCTTGATATTTTGGACTATTGGGCCATGGTTATGAGGTCCAAACATGTGTTATACTCTTCATTCACCTCATAATTCAATCATACACCCTTTGGCCTTGTTTTATTTTTTTTATTTAATTCATTAATAATATAAAATAATATAAGATAAAATTATATCTTATTACACAAGAGTCCAAGCCCATTTATTTTTGCCCTAAAAATTCTCTATATATTCAGACATCAAGACAAGAACAAAGGACATGAAATCCTTGCACTACAAAATTGTCAAAAAACATCAAAATTTTCCAAGAATCCTAAGTTTTGAAAACCCTATTTTCAAACCTTCTCACTACCAAACTTCCATTCCATTCTCTTCTAGGAACATTTAAGGGTAAGATTAGATTAGTTACCATGATTCAAAGGGGTTGAAACATGCATATATGCTATGTCTGGTTCTTGTTTTTTTATCATTCATATATTTTTAATTCTATGTGTTGTTGAACGTTTCTAACCATTCAAATCAGTTCATATGTATGTTGAGAACATGTTGCAATCGTTACATGGGGTTTTTGACATCCAGATCTTGACTTGCCATTCTTAAACCTAGTTAGGGTTCTTTCTTCAAAACTCACGATTCAAGGACTTTTAGCAAAAACTAAGCCCATATTTTGATTCATGGGGGTTGAATTAGGGGGGATAGGACATTTTGGATCACTAACTATTTGTTTTTTTTGCAAGATTTAAAGAAACGGGTCGTCGGAGAAGACGACTGAAGTTAGGGCTCTAGCGCTTCTCCGGCCAGTATATTTGGTTATATAATATCTATTTATTATTTCAATGGTATTAATTGATGTACCACTACCCCAGTTGTAGAAACGCGAGCGCTAAGTCATTCCTCCTTCAGGTCACGAGTTCGATCCCCGGTTTTGTTTTTTTTCTTCATATTTCTCATATTTTTGTAGGTTAATTATAAAACATGTTGAACGCATATCCTAGCACAGGCGCACGCCTGGCCTAGTGGTGAGCATGCTGATGGAAATTGATGAGGCGTGGGTTCAACACCCACCCTACTCATTTGTTTATTTTCTTCAATTCAATGTTTCTCACTCTTTTACAAACCCTTTTTAAAAACCCTTTCTAACAAAACCCTAGTTTTTTAGGTTAATTAATTTTTTTAGGCTAATTTATTTTTTGGGTTTATTAATTTTTAGGATTTAATTAATTTTAGGTCTTAATTAATAAACCCTAATATAATTTCTTTTAGGTTTTCTTTCTCAAATTAAAATTGACTTATATTTTAGGGTTTGCCTAGTTTAATTACCTAACTTTTTTTAATCAATTAAAATTAATTAGACGTTAGGTTAAATCATCAATTATTTTTCATCAAACAATTTCTCTGTTTCTTTTCCTTTTTACTGTTTCGCGCGCTTTATTATTTTCACATTAGTTTCCCTATTATGTAATTACTACAGAATATAATAGTTTAACTATGGTTTTATTTGCTTTCTATTTCTCCCTATTTTTTGTGGTTTTGTATCCCCTTTCCCGAAGCATTGTAATAGCGTAGGACTTTTAATCTCTGCCTTTATTTTTTTCCTTATAAGTGTTAGTAATTAGGGTATGTATGGCAAGACTAAAAACAGTCCAGAAAACCCTAATCACAAGATAAAGTAATTGAATACAATACACTCTTCACACACGCACCTCTAGGGTAACCCCACTTGTTGCCTTCGAATAAACAGTCATGTCCCTCGAACGTGTGGATGCTTTAGAAAAGTCCCTCCGATACAAAAGATCGTAGTCCCTCGACGACCCTTCGATGTTGTCTTTGGTAAACGATCTTAGTCCCTTACGAAAATTTCTAAAGCACCCCTACGAGTTGCCTTTATGACTGTACGATGACCCGTGCCTGTCCCTTCACATCTAACGATATGGATTCCTACTAACTAATAATAGGATAGCACTATCTAAGGAGGATAAAAATAACACGAAAGATCTTTGAGTAGGTAGATAGGTCGTAATCGCTTGTTCACTAAAAAAAATATTTTTACAAACACTTTTCTCTGAAATATTTTCAAAACAAACACTTTGTATGCGTTCTCAATTGATACGAGAATCATTATAAAGTTTTCCGCACTTAGGAGTTTTTCAAAATATTTTCAAACATACATAACACAAAGCATTTTCAAACAACGTGATCTAGTAATTAAGAGCCCGTAGATAACTACGGATGAAAAGAGTGCTAACACCTTCCCTTTTGATATCCTACCCCCCGAACTCAAGAAAAGCTCGAAGGTCTTTCTTGTTCTTTTCACTATTTCCTTATTGGATAAAAGAAAAGTCGGTGGCGACTCTTGTTATCCACAACATTTGCGATAAAATGCAAAACAAGTCAGTTCTCCCACTGTATTACACAGTCAAAATAAGCATCACAAATAATTGTAATATAATTCATGGCATACAATTCAAAGCACACTCACGAATTGGTATCAAAGTTGATGAGATAATTAACTACTGCATTATAAGATATTTTTATAAGATAGGAATTTTTTTTATCTTTCTAATGGTACAAACGACGCGTCAAACGGATACCTGATGCAAAAGTTATGAGTTTTAGAAGTTTTCCAAAAATGTTGTCAGTAGCAGTGGTAATCGGTTACCCAATTATGGTAACTGATTACCGCAAGACAGTAACCTTTTCCTTTTCAAAATTCCTCATGTTAACCGGTCACCCACTTATAGTAACCGGTTACCGCAGGAAAGTAGCCAATCCTGTGTTAATTTTTGGTGTGGTAACCGGTTACCATATTTGGGTGACTGGTTATCCTGCGATAACAGAGAAAAATCCTGCAATTGCTTGTTACGATCTTGCCATGTTCTAATCCCCAAAATTAATAGTTTTCACACCCCAAAATCATATTTTAAGCAGGCTAATTACTCATCAACATTTGTAGATTAATCCTAACCAATTCATGTCATCAAATTTCATCACAAACACATCAAAATCACAAAAATCCATTAATGGGGAAAACCCCTCAAAACAACCAATTATGGAGAAATCAAAAAATATAATCATATAACCTAAATCATACCATACCCTATCATTAGGCAAACCCTTATAGAGTTAGAATCCCACCTTACCTTAGTTTCTTGGTTGGTTCTTGATTCCTACGGTGAATCATTGCCCTAGCTTCCTAGTGCTTCTCTCTCTTCTAACTCCTCTGTTCTTCTTCTATTTCACGTATTATTCCCTTTTTCCTTCTTATCACTCTATTATATTCTAATAATAATATTACTAACTCAAATAAATAATTAATTAATTATTATTATAATAAAATAATAATTATTATTCTAATAATATACTCATAATAATAATAGTAATCTATATTATTCCACACACCCCTATGTTTCTACACAATTAGCCAAGGCATCTAGTCCCCAACAAGGCGTCACATCACATCATAAAATTCATCAACTCACATAATTTCACCGCCTCATCTTATTATTTAATTAAAAAAGTTCTAATTAAATCATGGTTTTACAGCATGCATGGATAACCATCCTAGGGTCTAGTTAGTTCAATCTTAACCAAGAAAGAACTAAGAATCCTATGGGGAACATGTGATCAAACAATATAGAGAAACTCATAGCAATCAAGAACTTAACCAAGCCAAGAATTCAAGCACATAATGCTTGAGGAGTATCCACTCACTCAAGTAGCACACTCCTAACTATGATATCCTGTCGTCAAGGTAGGATAAAGGAGAGGGAATAACATCTAGCTTTGATATCAAATTACCAAGGCAATATATGGGAATGAGACACCTAACCAGGATATCGCATCATCAAGGTAGGATGAGGTAAGTTACTGACCATAGACATCTTATCATCTAGGCAAGAAGGGGTAATGAAAGTAAATCTTAACCAATGTATCGTAATACTGAGGCAAGAAGTAAAGAAGGGAGAAAATCGACTCTTAACCAAGATATAGAATAATCGAGGCAAGAGAAGAACAAAGAGTGAATCGTTATAAACGGCTAAACACCTAACCAAGATATCAAGGATCGAGGTAGGAGATAAAAGACAATAATGAGATCACTAAGAAGCATCAAAAATTAACCAACACGAGCTTGAGACAAAACATGGGGGTTGATTACGAACCCTCCTCCACTTGACCGACTCGATACAAGAGCAACACAGTTCAATAACATCGATGTTATAATGTGAGCTACGAATAACCTGGGGACTATAAATTATGGGGGTTGATTGCGGACCCTTTTTCACTTGCCTTATTTAAGGACTTATCAATGGGGATTATGATCGGTGGGAATAGAACTGACTGTTTTGGAATGCTGGTTCGCGTTTTGCGTTTGTTTTTGCAAAATGTCGCGGTAAGGAAGAGTCGCCACCGTCTTTTATTTTATCCAAAAAGGAAAGGACAAAAGCACATAAAAATTCCTTTTTGAGATATTTCTCGGGTTCGGGAGGTAGATTATAGAAAGGGAAGGTGTTAGCACCCTTTCTATCCGTGGTTATCCACGGGCTCTTAGGTACTTGCTCATTATGTTTTCAAAAATTTGCTTTTCTTTGTGATTGTGGGTTTGAAAAGAGTTTTTTTGTTTGAAGAGAGTGTGAGTGCGAAAAGTTTTATTTTGTTTTTAAAAGGAGCAAGTACTTAAGAACCATCTACCTACTCAAAAAGGAATTAAACTGTACAAGTGTCCTTTAGACAATGCTATCCCACTATTGAGGAGTGAGTAGCATCGTCGTTGGAGTTTTCGGATCAATTCGATTAAGGGACGTATGGTCACTAAAGCAATGTTAGGATGCCTTAGCGGTAATCCTAATGTCTTAGACCATTTTTATCCGAGGCAACCGTTTCGAGGCAACTTATGATCTTTGGACAAGAGGGCGACCTCTAAAACTTCCTATACTCAATGACCACGTTCGAGGCAACCAAGTGAGGTATACCCTAAGAGTGGCATGTGCGAGTGTATTGTTTTTCAGTTACATTATCTTTGTACATGTTAATGGTGAGCTACTGTTGATTTTAAATTAGAGATTAATCTTGTCATGCATTGCCTATTTATCAAACATCTAACAGTTAATGGTTGCGGAAATTAAATTGCGGAAAAATAAATCTAAGCTATTACAAGGCGTCGGGTATTTACATCGCCAAAAACAAACCCTTTTAAAATTAAATTGCGAAAAGTAAATAAAAGTGATAAATAAATAAATAAAGTCCTAAGTTAAAAACTATTTCATTCTCGAAGCAGTTACAATATTGAAATATGGATCAAAATAATACGCGCGCGAGAAAATTAAATCGGAGTGTCCTAGGGTTTTGACCCTTTTTATTAAATAAAGCATATTTTGGTTATTTTTTGAATTAAAAATTAGTCTAAATTAATAATTGAATTAATTAATTTAATGAAAATATTTTTGGTTTTTTTATTTTAATTAAGGAAATAAAATAAGAATGATTACAAAGTTAATAAAAATCCTAATTCTATATTAATTTTAATTTATTGCAAAATATGTTATTGTTAAACCTATTTAAAACTAAATAAATTAATTAATGTTTATTTACAAAAATAACATAATAAAATTAATGGAATTAATAAAAATATTATTTGTGTTTTCTGACTTTTTATGAAAAAAGGTTAATTAGTTAATTAATTAATTAAGGTAATAATAATAAGAAAATAGAAAAAAAAACAATGAAAAGAAAATAAAATAAAGAACAAACTCAGGGGGGGTGTGGGCCTGAAGAGGGTGTGAATCTAGCAATTCCAGGCCCATTTTCGCTCCAGCCTGTTTGACCTTCTGGATCACCCACATGCCTGTTGACTTGGGACCATGGCGGTCTTCCATCCTGGGCCACTGGATCTGAATCTGGAACCACCTGGCACATTGATACCCGAGGCATATGATGCTCCACACTCTAGGCGTTTGCACATGAATACCTGAAGCAAAATTATAACAAAGTTTTGGGGGACCTGGGATTCGAACCCAGGTCCCATTGGTTTTGAATGTTCTCCCCTGCCACTACACCACTATGCCTTATTTGTTATTGGATCAGATGACAATTAATATATTAGCAAACAAATAAATATGCTGGAATTATAAAAACACGCGCCAAGATTTGAAATAGCCAGTAGGGGAGGGACACGTGATCATCTTCTTCATTGAGAAGCCTGGTTATTTACCTGCGGATTTCATCCGCAGCTAAATCCATGGCTCACTCCTAAAATCCTCCCTAGGCTGTAAAAATCAATTCCAGGACCATGGTTCGATTTGTCTGGGTCTCGTGAACACATCCATATCCATCAATTGGCTTGATTTCACCTGTAGCAAAAATACCCAAAAAATAACCTTCCAAACCCTAGGTTCGGTTATAGGGTTACAAGCTACCAAAACAAAATCAAATAATGCAAAAACGTTCTGAATGGAACGATAAACACGATGGTGTCAATATTTTGTCACAAAAACGCATGAATGAGAGGTTGTATTTTCGTGTACAGGGGCATATTCAGAAACACTTACAACGCGTTATATGTGGTCTTAAGGTCCGGTTTTGATTGCTATAGCTTCACAGGATATCAGGCAAAAGAGCTACGTTGTGATTTTGCTTTGTATCGAGCTCCAAGATGGATTTCAGAATTCAAGTTTCCAAGCTTTTTTCAAAGTTGTTCTGGTCGTTTCAGCAGTTTTTATGCGTCCCTTTGGTCTGCCTCACTTGTGTGCATATAATGGAATGTGTTTAGGTCAAAACTTGGGCCATAATCCTTATGCATTGAAGGTTTTGAGATTTGATATGATCACCATTGATAAGCTTTCCATAATTGTATCAAATTTGAGATTTTGTGCTTGTTTTGACTTGGCACGAGTTTGATTGAGTATCACATGATATTTGCAAGCTGTAATGACCACAAGAATCTTATTACATCAATTTTTAGATTTTATTTGATTTAATATTGATTAAAAATGAATTAAATCAATAAAAATAAAATAAAATAGAAAAATAAATGAATGGCCATGAAATTAAAGATGGAACACGTGTGTGGCATGACAAGACTATATCAAGTGGGAAAAAGTGGGCCCTTTTGTCAAAAATTGGAGTTTTGAGGATAGTTGACTTTTGGCAATTTAGGAAAAATGCCCAACTTCAACAATGCATAACTTCTTCAATTTTGAACTTTTGGAGGTGTTATTGGACTTTTTGGAAACCTTGATATGTCCTCTAATCAACCATTTTGGTCTCATCTCATTTTCATGTTCCATGCTTAAGTTATAAGCTTTGGAAAAAAAGGTGTTTTTGTTGACTTTCAAAAATGACCTATAATGTCCAAATTTGTAACTTTTTGTGAGAGAATTTCTTGATCTTGGGGTGTGAATATGGATTGTATGAAATTGCATCATATTCAAAATGAGCTTTGGATGGGTCATTTCTCATAAAGTATGAGAAAGTTATGCTTGGTCAAAGTTGAGTTGACTTTTCCTACAAAACCCTAATTTAGCAACTTTTGAATCTTGATGAATCTTGAGAAATCCTTGATGAATCATGATCAACCCTTGATAAAATGATGAATTATCCTTAAAAATGAGAATTTTGAAAAAAACTCTTGAGGTTTGACTGTATTTGGGACACAGTTGACTTTTGCCCTAGCACTGTCGATTTTCGGGCCTCTTGAGCAATTGACTGACCAAACTTCCTCTGCAAGGATTGAAATTGGACATGGATGAGCTTAGGAACATATTAAGACATTTGGAAGCACTTGAGGCCATTTGGATATGAGGACCTTAATGCAACACAAAACCCTAATTTTGACTTGACTGCCTTAGGAGGTGATTTGACTGTCCAATTCTTGAGCCAACTTGAGCAACTTGAATATTATTCTTGACATGTCTTGAGAAATATGGGAGGGCAAATTTTGGGGTACAACAGGTATGGTAATGGGACATCTTCATCGAGGTCTATGGAACAAATGTAAACATACCAAATTGTAAACAAGCACAAGTAGAAATTGCCTTAAACAAGGTCTTTAAATAAACCAGATTTTCCCCAAAGGGACTCCCATACACATGAATCTCTAGTCCTACTTCTCACGGAAAAGAAAGCGGTAAATAGTTATGCATCTCTATTCCTACTTCTCATGGCATCATAAAAGTGGTAAATACAGAAAGAAAACTGACAAGAAATATACCAAACAGATAACAATCTGTAACAAAGCTCAACGAGTGTAAGAAACCTGAAATACTTCGTGCAAGATAGAATCAAAAACTAAATCAAATCAGAAATACGACATGCATAATATGCATCAAAGCACCGATTTTAAAATAAATCACAATACAGAATATGTATTGAACACATCTGAATATCAATCAGTACACATGCACAAGATATCCACACAGATAAGAAATAATAATATACAATGATATATAATAAAGAATGTGTGTCGTACACTTCTGAATATCAAACAGTATACCTGCACAAGATATCAGCCCAGACAAGTAATAACAATGTACAATGATATGTACATACAATACAGAATGTGTATCGAACACATCTGAATGTCAAACAGCACACCTGCACAAGATACTGATCCCGACAAGTGATAACAAAATATATCATCTCATGGAATGAGAAAAATATCCAAGTATATCGGATGCAAGTTCAAACCATATTAAGAGTGGACTAAATTGCTTTTCAATCGAATAATCAAGCGACAATTAAACGATTGAAAGCCACTTCGAAGTATCTTGCACAAATCAACAAACACATTAGAAATAACAAAGAAACACAATTGAAGTTATGCTTTTACATCACTACCTAAATTAAGTATGAATGATGAAGAAATGGAATCCAAACATGCATTGGAACCTTAACATCAAAAACTGGGCAGCATTGTCGTATTGTACAACATAGTATAAAAGGTCGGTATAAAAAAATCCAAACTTGGTACCTGTGATACGGTGGGAGAACTGACTAGTGTTTTGCGTTTGTTTTCGCAAATGTTTCGGTTGAGCAAGAGTCGCCACCGACTTTTTATTTTATCCTAAGGAAAGGTTTAAAAAGCACAGCAAAAACCTTTGAGATTTTTCTTGGGTTCGGGGAGTAGATTATAGAAGGGGAAGGTATTAGCACCCCTTCTATCCATGGTTATCCATGGGCTCTTAGGTACTTGCTTAGATCAACTTTCCTTATTTTTCAATTGTTTGAAATGGTGCTTTGTGTATGGTTTTGAAAATGTTTTGAAAAGATGCCTTGTGTTAGGCTAACCTTGTAACAATTCTTTACTCGAATGTTTTACAAAAGGTGTTTTATCTTTTAAAAAGGATGTTTCAAGGGTTTGAAAAGTTGATTTTGAAAGTGTTTGTGAAGTGGGTTTTGAAATTAGGCAAGTGTTTTCTTGGCAAATTGACAAGTACTTAAGAGTTTATCTACCCTAAAGTTTTCTCAAAGGTTTTGTCATGTTTTAAACCCTTTTGACAAATTTGTTCCACCATTGCATTTGGTGGACAATCTTGTCTTAGGAGATGAAAGGGACAGGCGCGGGTCATCGTTTGGACCATAATTGCAATAGTGTTAAAGATCTTTGGGCAATTTTCTTTAAGGGACTTGATCATTTGTTTTTGTTTGTTTTGAAAAGTTTTATCGAGGGACTATGATCATTCAATTTGTTTGTTTTGCCCAAAGAAGTTCAACATGCAATATGGCCCATTTATTTGAAGGCAACAAAGTGGAGTACCTTAGGGGTGCAAGTGTGAGATGTGTTGTTTATTTTCATGCTCATTTATCTTGTATTAGGTCAAACTATTTTTTATCGTTTTCGCATGCAAACCCTAATTCTAACATGGCATAATTAGAAAGCGTATAAAGTGCGAAATTTAAATTCCTACGCTATTACAACATAGTAATATAGGGAGGGGGTACAAATTTACAAAATGGGGGATATTTAGACAAGAATTTAAATCTAGGCTATTACATCATTTGTTTTGAATATTTACAAGGTAAATAAATTGCACAATTAAATAGAAATTAAATAAATATGCAAAATGCAAAAAGAAAGTTTTTATATGTATGAAAAAAAGTATGGTTTATGTAAAATAAAACAAGAAAATAAAAAGGTATTATTTTTGAGTATTTTCATATTTAGGGCAAAAACCCTAATTTTAATCAAAATGTATATTAATTAATTAATTCACATAATATTTATTATTTACATACAAAAATAAAATAAAATATGGTGTATTTATAAAAAGGCCCTTTTTTAGTATTAAATATTAAAAAATAAAATATGTACATTATTTGATATTTTATTCTAAGTATATTAACAAATATGTATTTATATATATTATTTTAAATATGTATCATGGATAAATAATAATAATAATTTTTAATATTTTTTTTTAGAAAATAGTATTTTTTGTATGAAATATTTTCAGAGGGTAATATAAAATAAAAAATGAAAATGAGAATGTATTTACACTATTTTTCTATTTACCCTAAATAATAATATATATACATATATGTATAAATCAAAAGAAAATCAAATAAATACCAAATAAAATCAAAAAATGATGAGAAAATTATTTTCAAAATTTTAATATGCTGAGAAAAAATAAACAAGTCAAACAAAAAAAGAAAAAAGTCAAAAAGAATTAAAAATGAGACAAATGGGCTTGGGGGTGCAAAACAGAAAAGATGGTGTGAATAAAAAAAATGCTCAGGCCCAGCCCAAACCACTTCTTCTTCAACCTCTGAATCACAAAACGCGCGCCTGCAAGCTTGTGTTTGAAATCCTGATTCTTTGATTTTTTGAACAAACTTCCAACACAAAAGATGTTAAGCATGAAATCACGATTCTAACCATATGCATTACTTGATCTAACTCTCTAAGATGAGGGAGAATTTCTCCTCCCCCAATTCCTGACCTAGTTTTTCTGCCATTTTCAAAGCTCAAATTCTCTCTACTCAGACAAAAGAAATGAAAAGTAAAGATATGTACATGTTCAGGGCTATGAGTAGAACCTTGTTTCTTCACAAACTTAAGACTAAAGATGCATAATAAGAGAGATACGAATTCAAACTTTTACCTATTCAGTTGAACTTCTATCTGGAGAATGAGGAACTTTCAGTGCAAGGTGGTGATTGGAAAAGCTTCCTTGAGGTTCAGGGATGCTATTCCAATGTCTACTTTGTCTTGAAAGCTTCTGAATCAAGCTGTAGAACTTCACCTGCAAGTCAAAGATGTGAAAATGGTGGAAGTGGTTAGAGCAACTACAGATCGTGCCTCAACTTCTGGATAGCTTGCATAGGTTGTAAGGAAGGTAGAGGAACAAGTTTGGACAAAAATGCTTGAAGGGATTGAGAGATAGCACTCAATCTGCAGGGCTTGCTCTGTTTGAGCAGTTTTGTGGTGTTTCTGAGACGGAGAGTGTTTGAGAGGCAAATGGCTCGTGCAAAAGCTTGGTTGGGTAGTTTGGAATGTGTTTGATAAGTTCTTTCTTGTGTGTCTAGGCTGATATCCAAGTTCTTCTGAGATATGCAATGTTACTTGAATTTTTAAGCAAACAAAGCAAGTTGGTGTTTTAGATCAGTAGGGGGCCTCTAATCCTGCTGCAAAGTCTCCCTTGATCAGAGCAACTTGTCCATAATCTTGTGCCAAAAGGATTTTGCTTGTACCTTCTTGATTTGCAATTGGACATAAAGCTAATCTTTTCAAGAATGGAAAGTTTACTTTATCTAAAAATGGATCAATCTTGTGTACAATGCTTGAACTCATGGAACAACACTTTGGCACAATGAACAAGCATTAAATTAAGGAGTGTAATTTGGTTTAAGGACCTGTAAAGTAGCACAAACTATGCTGAGTTCAAATTGGCAAAGTTATGGACATGGAACTTGGTCATGAACAAAGTGGTTTTTTGCTATATTGTGAAATTCGATTCTCTCTAACCATGAGGTTGTTTGATGAGTTCTTGGACATTTTGGAAAACTTGGAATGTGTACTACAATCCATATTTGAAATGAAAATTGAAATTCCAAGTGGAAGGGTATGAAAAATGGCCTTGAAGTGGGGTAGAAAACCTTGTCAAAATAGGTTAAAATTCTACTAAGTTAAAAATGGTTTAGTGCCCTTATTCAAAAAATTGTAACTTGAGATACAAGCTTCAAATGAGAAAACTTTGTGAATCAAAGTTGTAGATTATGAAACAAGCTACAACTTTCATGTTTTGACTTTTGTTTGAATCCAAATGGATCTTGGTGAAAGGGTGGGGCAAAGTTGGGAAAAAATTAGGGTTTTTCATAACTTAGAAAAATTCTAAGTTATGAAAAATTCCATTTTCTAACCCTAATTTGCAATTTGTGATTTCTTGGTGAACAAGTTTCATGATTTGGCATATTTTGATGAAAAATGTATCTTGACTCTTGATTTTGACCAAAAAGTCAAAGTTTGACTTTTCAGTATACAGTCAAAACTGATCAATTGACTGGGAAATTCAACTGTCAATCTTGTGTACTTGGGATCTTTTGAGTTTGTTGATCATGTCAAGATAATTCCATAGGGTCCTTGAGTCCATATGTGAGCTTGGTTTGCCATTGGCTAGGTCAAACAGTCAAAAATTGCCTCTGTACAGTCAAAACCCTAAAAATGACCATTTTACCCTTTTAGTGATCTGATCAAATTTCTTGTGGAATTGTGATCCAAACTTGATCAAATGGTTCATATGAATTCATAATGTTGATATGGATCAAATTTCATGAGATTTGACTGTCAATTGGCCACAGTTGACTTTTTCCCCAATACAATTGATTTCTAGGTCAACTGTCCAATTGACTGAGCAAAACTTGGGATCAAGACTTGAAACTTGGTATGGATAAACTTGGGAGTCCAATATGAAGCAAAAAAGTCATCTTGGGCACTTTAGGTCAAAACATCTTTGTGCAAACACAAACCCTAATTTGGGGTTAGCAGTGCAAGGAGGAGTCTTGAGCAGATGAAACCCTAACTGGATCTTGAGCTTCAAGAGCTGTGTGAGGAGAAATCAATGAGAAATGGGAGGGCAAATTTTGGGGTACAACAGTTGCCCCTGTTCAATCTTCTTGGACCTGAAGAGTTAGATTGGCAAGCTTGCCTTTCGTGACTCGAGGGTAAAAGGAGATTGGACACTAGAGTGCCCGGAAATTTGCACTCATCAAAGCACTGGATGCAGGAATGGACTTAGAGATGCCATTTGGAGATGGGCTTAACGATGCCATCTGGGAGAGTGACAGAAACTTGTCGGGGATGGGCTTAAAGATGCCATCTGGAAGGGAATATCCGGAGAGTGTCCAAACTTTGGACCATTTCTGAATTGGGGGTCTGAACAAGTAATAGATTGACATCCGTTGTTGGGAGGAACCTGTAAGCTGTTTTCAGGAAGTTGCATCTGAACAAGTTGATAGATTAACATCCGTTACTTGGGAAGAATCCATGAACTGTTTTCAGAAGTCTTGAAGAAGAAACTGAACAAGTGACAGGTTAACATCCGTTTACTGGGAGGACCCGCGAACTGTTTTCATAAATCTTGAGATTGAATCAGCAATAGAGCCGCGTCCGTTGTTGGGAAGCGTCCGTAAACTAAATTCGAAGGTGCATCTGAACAAGCTGATAGATTAATATCCGTTGTTGGGAAGAATCCATGAACTGTTTTCAGAAGTCTTGAGAAGAATCTGAACAAGTGATAGGTTAACATCCGTTTACTTGGAGAACCCGTGAACTGTTTTCAGAAATCTTGAGATTGAATCAGCAATAGAGCCGCGTCCGTTGTTGGGAAGCGTCCGTAAACTAAATTCGAAGGTGCATCTGAACAAGATGATAGATTAACATCCGTTGTTGGGAAGAATCCATGAACTGTTTTCAGAAGTCTTGAGAAGAATCTGAACAAGTGATAGGTTAACATCCGTTTACTTGGAGAACCCGTGAACTGTTTTCAGAAATCTTGAGATTGAATGATTTTAGTCTGTCGACTGATCTTACCTGAAAAGGCAAAGAGTTAGTTGTATGCAATGCTATGATGCATGATACAATGTATATTATGGTGTTATGAATGTAAATGGATGCGTATGTAAGTTGGAGAGCTGTCTTGCACAGGATAGATGAATCCGGGATAGCGGAAGATAAAGGAATCTTGATTGCTGCCGGGGAAAATAAATCCTTGGTTGTTACTGGGGAACCTGGAGCTCGGGTTGTATACCAATCTTCTGGGGAATTCCTGAAGCCTTCTACTGGGGATTACCAAACTAGTAGACTCATGTTGGGGAGGCCAGATTGAGAATCTTCAGCTTGGTGAGAAGTATCTCTGGAGATTTTACTGGGGAACTCAAGATTTTTCTTCCTAAGAACTCTGTGGGGAGAAGGTTTGAAAGTCTGACTCCGCTGGGGGTTGTCCATTTGAAGCTTTTGATCTGCTGGGGATACTGAGGCTTAAACTCTGAGGGAAAATGATTTCCGGAAGATTCTCTGGCTGGGGATTTGCAAAGATAAACTCCTCCGGGGATAGTATAAGTTATTGTTGGGGAATTTTGAGGGACTCCGCTGGGGATGGGAAGAATTTTGGCGAGCGCGATCTTCCGTGGTGGTTAGCTGAGGATAACCCAGTTATAAGCCTTCGTGAGGAATAACTTTGAATAAAACTCGGGAGGGACGTCCGTACTCTGCGGGGAATACCTTTCAGAACCTTACTGGGGATAAGCTTCGAGGGTCTGCTGGAGATAGACCTCAGGGTTTGCCAGGGATGTGGATTACAGATTTTGAGGGATTTCCTTTGAAAGGGTGTCAAAATGTCCGTTTGTACTTTCATCCTATCAGTAATCCTTTTCTTAGGTTCAATTAGGAAGTGATCGTGTTTCAAATGCATATGCCTATTTAACAAAACATTGGACGTTTCTCAAAATAAAACAAATAGTGCAAGAGAAAAAGAAAAAGGGAAATGACACAAGTTTTGGGAAGAGTATTTGTATTGATTTTCTTTGAGTATATTTGTACAAAGGAAACAATCATCCTAGTAAGAGGATCTTGCCGTAAATATTTGAAAAATTTATACAAAATAAAGATGGCTATGTGAAATAATTCCATGGGATTCCGTTCTGCTGTAGCTTTCACAACTCTGAACCTCTGTCCATTCAATGCTTCGTTTGACGATGGCTGGATTGATCAGAAACCTGGAACCGGTTGATGAAGAGACTGTCTTTGAAGTGATCCGACGAGACATAGTCATACGCTTTAATTCCCTAATTTTTGCCTGAATCGCCCTTTCGGGTTTTCGATCCACCGGGAAACCCCTTTTTGCCCAAGCCGCCCTTTCGGGTTTTCGACTTGCCGGGTGTACGGATTTTTTTGTTTTTATCCCTAATTTTCGCCTGAACCGCCCTTTCGGGTTTTGGGTTCACCGGGATACCCATTTTTGCCCAAGCCGCCCTTTCGGGTTTTCGACTTGTCGGGTTATTTTATGCGTAGTATTTTTTGACTATATCTGCGTTCGCAGGGTGCGGCAAATCGTCGCCTTCCATGGTGGTCAGAATCATTGCACCACCAGAAAATATGCTCTTGATCACAAATGGTCCTTCATATGTAGGAGTCCATTTGCCCCTGGGATCACTTTGCGGCAAGATAATCCGCTTGACTACTAGATCTCCGACTTGATACACTTGACGTCTGACTTTCTTATTGAAGGCCTTGATCATCCGCTTTTGATACGTCTGACCATGGCATATAGCAGCAAGTCGCTTTTCATCGATCAGATTGAGTTGATCAAGTCGGGTCTGCATCCAATCATCTTCATTCAAACCTGCATCCTTCATAATCCTTAGAGACGGGATCTGAACTTCCATAGGCAAAACAGCTTCCATGCCATAAACCAAAGAAAATGGGGTTGCCCCAGTTGAGGTACGTATCGTCGTACGGTATCCATGCAGCGCAAACGGTAACATTTCATGCCAGTCTTTGTAAGTGACTGTCATTTTCTGAATAATCTTCTTAATATTTTTGTTCGCAGCTTCAACAGCACCGTTCATCTTCGGCCGATAGGGAGATGAATTGTGATGATAAATCTTGAACTGTTCGCATAATGCAGTGATCATTGTGTTATTCAGATTTGTACCGTTGTCTGTGATAATCCTGTCTGGAACACCGTACCGACATATGAGATTATGTTTGATAAAGCGGGCAACCACATTTTTGGTGACAGAGGCGAAGGAAGCTGCTTCGACCCATTTAGTGAAATAGTCAATGGCAACCAGGATGAAGCGATGTCCGTTGGAAGCCGTGGGTTTGATCTCTCCAATCATATCAATGCCCCACATTGCAAAGGGCCATGGAGTAGTCAGGACGTTGAGGGGAACCGGAGGGATATGAACTTTGTCAGCATAGACTTGACACTTGTGACAAGTACGGGAATGTTGATGGCAATCAGTCTCCATGGTAGACCAGTAATAGCCTGCCCTTAGGATCTTCTTAGCCATTGTATGCCCGCTCAAGTGAGTGCCAAATGGGCCGCTGTGTATATCAGTCATGATCAACTCTGCTTCAGCCTTATCCACACATCGGAGTAATACACAATCATGGCTTCGTTTGTAAAGGATGCCGTTGCTCAGGAAGAACTTAGCAGCGAATTTCCTTAAGAACTTCTTGTCGTTCACGGAAGCTCCTTCAGGATAATCTTGGGTCTCGAGATACCTTTTGATTTCATGGAACCAAGGTTGTTCCACTACTTCTTCGTTATTAATCTCGTGACAATGCGCGGGTTCATCCATTCGCTCGATGGTGATTTGGGGAGCCTCGTTATCCCAGTTGAGTTTAAACATGGAGGACATTGTGGCTAGAGCATCTGCTAGCTGATTCTCTTCTCGCGGAAAGTGCTCGAAGGTAATTTGCTCGAAGTGAGGCAACAATGTCAGAACATATTCTTTGTACGGGATAAGATTAGGATGCTTGGTATCCCAATCTCCTTTGATCTGGCTGATGACCAAAGTCGAGTCCCCGAATACGATCAAAGATTTGATCCCCAAGTCTATAGCAGCCTTGAGACCAAAGATGCAGGCTTCATACTCAGCCATATTGTTTGTGCAGCTGAAGCAAAGTCGGGCCGTGAAAGGAGTGTGGCATCCTTCCGGAGAAATGAGTACTGCGCCAATGCCGTTTCCGAGTGCATTTGAAGCACCATCAAAGTACAGGGTCCATCGGGATCCTTTTTCGGGTCCGTCATACGGTCCGTCACCTTTAATGTTGTCCAAATTCATGATGTCCTCGTCCGGGAAGTCAAATCTCATGGGTTGATAGTCTTCGATAGCCTGATGAGCCAGATGGTCAGCTAATACACTCCCTTTTATAGCTTTTTGGGTGGTGTATTGGATGTCATATTCAGTTAAGATCATTTGCCATCTGGCTATCCTTCCAGATAAAGCGGGCTTTTCGAAGATATATTTGATAGGGTCCATTTTGGATATCAACAAGGTAGTATGAGTCAACATATACTGTCTTAGTCGGCGAGCAGCCCATACCAAAGCGCAGCAAGTTTTCTCGAGCAGTGAGTAGCGAGTCTCACAGTCGGTAAACTTTTTGCTAAGGTAATAAATAGCATGCTCTTTTCGACCAGACTCGTCATGCTGGCCCAAAACACACCTGTTGTACCCCAAAATTTGCCCTCCCATATTCTTCAAGAAAATGCCAAGTCAAGCTGCAAAATTCCCCAAGGGTTGTATAGTGCAAAGGCCTCCTATACAGGCAAGACTAGGGTTTGTGTTCTAAGCAAGAAAATGAAGTTTTCAAAGGCCCAATCAAGTCTCATATGCCTACAAATATGGTCAAGTATCCTCATATCAAGTTTCAAGACATTCAGCTCAAAATTGCACAGTCAAAAACCCTAATTGCACTACAGTCAACTGTAGGGGCAAAATGGTCATTTGACAGTCAAAAGTTCAAATTTTTGGTCAACATATCATTTTTAAGCCACAAACATCATTTGATCAATGCTTGATCATGATTCTCAAAATTTGGCTCAGAAATCATCAAGATGCAAAAAGTTTCCTTATTTGGACAGTTGAAAAAGTCAACTGAAATTGACAAGGGCATAACTTTCACATGGATTATCAGAAAAATTCCATCCAAAGCTCATTTTGAAGAGAAAGACATTTCCTACAACTCATCTTCACACTTCAAGTCCAAGAAATGCTCTCACAAAAAGTTATCAATTTCAACATTATAGGTCATTTTCAAAAGTCAACAAAAAGGGACTTTAAGTCAAAGGCCATAACCTGAGATTGGTAAATCAAAATTACATGGGACCAAAGACATTGGTTAGAGGACTCAAAGACCTTTCCAAAATGTCCAAGAACATGAGAAAAGCTTAAATATTGAGTAAGTTATGCCTTGTGGAAGTTGGGAAATTTTTGGATATTTTGAAAAGTCAACTTTGATCCAAATGACCTAAAATTGCTAATGGGCCCATTTTTCCTCCATGATTCATCATTCTAAGCATGTGCACGACCACTTGGCCCAAAGGGAAGTATTTTCTCATTTTTTATTTATTTATTTGAATTTTTATTTATATTAATTCATTTAAATCATTTAAATATATGAAAAATATTTAATTCACCCTAACCAATCTTTTTATACATGTTTTAAACTCAATATTTCGTGCCTAATCAAATAGGGAAAGATTTGGAGCAAATTGATCATAATTGACACAAGAACACATGGAAAAGATATGAAAAAGATCCTTACAAATCAAATTTTCAAAAACAATGAATGCCATGGATTTGATTGGTTTTTGTTAACCTAATGGACTCAGTACAAATGCTAGAACACAACCCTAATCATGCTAGACACGCAGCAGCTCAGAAGAGGCCATTGCAAACTTGAATTTTTCTCTAAAGAACTCAAAACTGAAATCATTGTTATAGGTCGATTCAAGGCACGAAACTTGTTTCAATAGCTTCCTCAAGGTCCCCTGAACGTATTCCAATCAAGCACAGCCATCAAAACCTCAAGAATTGGTATATTGAACCTAAACTGAACAGACAAAAACTCATAATCGTATATCAAATTCCATGCATTCTTTGTGAAATTTAATTGTTGATTCTTATTCCTCATTTGATTGTGAAGCTAACCATTGCATTCAATTTGATTTTTATGCTGTATATGAGATTTCGCCATGCTTGAATTCTAGGGTTTACAGGACTTTAATTTGGGGCTTTTGAAACGAGGCAAAATTAGCCCTTGAGACCACCACCATCCAACTCATCGCATCTGGACGAAGGAGACACCACACTCGCGATCAATTTATGAACACTATAGCGCTATTCGCTATTTTCTCTAAAGCCACCTAATAGAACGCGTCTAAAACCGTTGCCATATGTTCTTGTTTCAGAAAAAAGAAAACACGCGAGGAATATGATGTGTTGGCGGAAGCTGGTTGGTCTGTTTGAAAATTGGCGCGCGGACCCACTAACGTTTTGCTTTTCTTTTATATTATTTATCAGTTACTAATATATCAAAAGAGTTTAATGGCTCAGCTGGCAAATGCTGATTGCGTTGACATCCAAGACCTGGGTTCGAGCCCCAGGTCTGCATTATGCCCATATTATTTTTCCAATTATCTTCCTATGCAGGCACACCATTAAGGACTACCATATGCCTTCAAGAATCCCACAGCCACGCGTCCTGGAGATCAAATCAAGAGCATAGATTGGAAGTGTATCCTAGGCCTGGTCAAAGGTGCCACATGGTGCCTGGAAAGTCAACGAATTTGAAGCTTGTTGGGCCAGAATTCTTGGATCTATACCTCCATATTGGGGCCTGAACCCCCCTGGTTTGCAAATTCTCTACTCTTTCTTTATATTTTATTCTCAATTGTTATTTTATTTTCTTTATTGTTTTAATTTAATTAATTATTTTTTACAAAATACAAAACCCTCATAAAAATCAGAAAAGATGAAAAGAACATAATAAATATTTTATTTTAATATTTTCTTGTAAACAAAATGTATATAATTGAATTTAGTATAAATTAGGACTTAATTTTAATACTTTTAATAAAAAATCTAAAAAGAGGTAGAATTAGGTTTAATTAATGTTTTTAATTCCTTTTTAATTTTCCTTTCTCACAATAATATTAATTTATTTTATTTATTTTTGTAATTAAATTTGCATGAAAGTAACTTAGATTTAAATTAGGTTAAAATTCAACATATTTCTTAATAAATTAAAAAATAATTAGAATTAGGGTTTGCATCTCATTTAAATTTTAATTAATTCTTTCTTTTTTTATTAAGTTCCTAAAACATAAAAACACCAAAAAAAACATTTCCTTTTCTTTTTCTTTATTAATTAATTCCATAAAGTTTAATTATTGCAAAAGGGTCCAACACCCATGTTCTTAATTCTTATTTATTCGTATATTTATTTTATGTCATTTAAATAATTATGTATCTCTCTCGAAGCCTTGTAATCACTTCTCGCACTTTTAATTCTTTTACTTTCTTTACTTTTCTGTCAAATCGGGTCCTGGTTAATTTTAGCGATGTGGACCCGCGCCTTTGTAATAGTTTAGAACTTTCAATTTCCGCACCTTTTTTTTACTGTTAAATAAATGCATGCAAGAATGAATGATAAAATAAAAACAAACGCATAGATCACTTTGACATGAATAAGATAAATGCAAATGAACATGACACACAAATCACACACCACCCCTAGGGTACGCCTCACTGTTGCCTTGCCTCGAAAGGTGATCGTCGAGTAGAGGATGTCTTAGTAAGTCCTCATGATCCGGGAACCTGGCATGAGGGTAGCTTCTAAGGTGTCTTCCCATTGCTCTGGTGATCACCATGTCCCGAACCTCGAATTGACCCGAACACCTCCAACGGTGGTGCTACCTACCTCTCAATGGTGGGATGGCACTACTTTAAAGGACATTTACACAGACGAATTCCTTAGGGTAGGTAGGTTCTCGTAGATACTTGCTCTAATTTCAAAGCAAATCAAAAATACTTTTCACACCAACACATTTTCAAAAAAGCTTTCGAAAGCAACTTTTCAAACACTCTTGAGGACTGATACAAGAGTCGAACTGGAATTTTCAAAGAAACTTTTTTAAAACCCACAGTTGAAAAGCAAACAAACCATTTTTGAAAACACAAATGAGCAAGTATCTAAGAGCCCATGGATAACCATGGATAGAAAGGGTGCTAACACCTTCCCTTTCTATAACCTACCTCCCGAACCGAGAGCAATCTCTTTAAGGAATTTTTCTGTGCTTTTGTCCTTTCCATTTGGAGAAAATAAAAGACGGTGGCGACTCTTGCTTCCGCGACATTTCACGAACCAACGTTAAACAATCAGTTCCAGATCCACCGATCACAGAACTGGCGACTCTGCTGGGGAAATCTTATAAAGTGAGGTGTACCTTAGGACTAAGATCACTGTGTTTTCAATTGCTTTCCTTGTGTGCTTTAAATTGTGGGTTGCTTGGGAGTTCTATAGATCCTAACCCGGATCTGGGGGATACCTTTCTTAGAAAGTAGCAACAAGACTGTGAGGGAACTGTGCGGGGTATACCGACATGGTTGAAACAGTCTGCTACGTTGATGTGGCACTTTGGTGTGTACCGGTAACCCTTGAGTTCAGTCAAGGAGAGTACGGGGCCTCCGCGTGGTGTCGTGAAGCATCAACAGACCTTAGGAACCTTAATTGAACTATCTTGGCCTCTTTAGGGTAGTGAGATAACTGACTTTGGTGCAGTCCGAGGTTGGTTGATACTCGATACTACACTCAATTGAGGGTTGCTTTCCTGGAATATTTCGGTCGCCAGTTCAGTGGCTAAATCGAAACGATGAACAATGAAAGCAATCCCGTGATATTGGGACCCTTAGAACCCGGTTACTTCTAATAGGACAGGTATGAACCCACCAACTTCAAGAGGGTAATACCCAGACCCCATGCTGGCCTAAACTCTAAGGGTTTCTCTTGTGTGACTTGTGTGCCTTCGTACTTGACTAATTGCATGCGTGTTATCTAACACATAAGCTACTTGCAGGTTTTGTTTATAGTCCTTAACTGGGACTCATAACAGGGTTTACTAGGTCTCTTGCAGGTTTTGTTTATAGTCCTTAATTGGGACTCATAACAAAGTATACTGAATTTCTTGCAGGGTTTGTTTATAGTCCTTAATTGGGACTCATAACAGGGTTTACCTACATCACCCCATGCATAGCATGACATCATACCATTGCATACATCCTAACCCATTTCAAGGATCTCAAGGGCTTGTGATGCAGGTCATGGTGAATCAACTACCCCAGCAAGGGGCAAAGAGGATTTATTTTCCTCTAGCCAAAGTTGTCAGGGGCTGTGACCCACTAGATATGGTGAGCCTTTGACCCTTGACGAAGGACTCTCAACAATATGAAGTTCTTTCAATCAAGCTACCGGATCCAAATGCTAACAAATTTTTTGTCTACCCCGCGAGGTCCTTGAAAACATTACATGCATGTCATACTCATCATTGCATAACAGGTATCCTTGTTGCAGGTCACTTACCTTTCTCGCTGTTTATTTCAGCAATGGCTTCACAACAAGGTAACCAGGACCTTCACACTCAAGAGACTCAGTTCAAAGAGATCTTCCTAAGCCTATCCAAGGGGCAGGAAGAGTTGAGGACACTCCTCATGGGGAATCTGATCAGAAAGAGTCCTGAAGATGACAAGGACGAACAGCTGAAACGTCTACAAGCTGAGGTAGACACATTGAAAACCCAGATGCTAGGGCAAAGGGCACTCATTCAAGGTTTAGCTCAGGAGCAAGGAGAGCTGAGGGCCATGATCAGTCAGCTTCATCAAGACATGAAGCAACCAGCCCAAGTCAGGGACCCAATCATTAATCAACTTCCAAGAAGTCAAAGGTTCGGGCCTCTCCAAGCTGCTATTACTTCACAGGTCCAACAACGACCCCGCCCAGAACAACGGGCTGATCAAGAGCAAACCAGACAAGCCTAAAAGGCAGTACACCAAAATCAACATGTCTCTGGATCAAGCACTGCAACAAATGTTGAAGGCAGGGTTGATCACCTTAAGGGCTCCTCTTCGGAATCCGAACACTTCTGCTCCCAACTACCATCCCAATGATAGGTGCGCATATTATTCTGATAGCCTGGGGCATACTACGGACAACTGCTGGCCTCTCAAGAACAAGATTCAAGACATGATCGACGCCGGGGAGATTCAGTTTGAAGTGCCTGAGACTCCGAACATAATCATTGCTCCGTTGCCCAATCATTGAAGCCTTTTGTTTATTTGAATTTTTGAGTTGTATTTTTCTTTGCTTATACAAACAATTAATGTCATAGCAAACTCTTTTATTCTATCAATGCATCGCATACGTCTGTCTTGGGAATTAATACAATTGTTTTCATTATGTTCAAATTTCTTTTCATATTTTTTCTGATGTCAACTCTGGATCTAAAATTCTAAGCCTCTTGAGGGAGGATGACGAAAACGATACCATAATCTACAGTATGCTTTTGAACAGACCCCGCTGATGAGGTACAGGCATTGTTTCAATCCCTAAACACTGGAGTTATAAGGATGATAATCCCTCGTCAACCCCTCTGAGCCAAAGAAGTAGGAGTTTTTCTTTTCGAAATTTAAAACCCTTTATCATAACCTGGGGCAGGGTAGTTCTCTCAGTTGATCCGAGTGCATAACAAATGGCACCAAAGGAGTCTTTACAAAACAAAAGACAGTGATGGTTCTGAATAATCATAAGGATAGGCAGTCGTCATTTCTCAAAAATAAAAAGCCCATTAAGTCAAAACCCATGAAGGAGACTTACAAAACTGGGGCATCCCGCTGACTGTAGTTCCAAAAAGGAAACAGTTCAGGCAAAAAAAGAAAGGGATAACAAAAATCAAGAATGAGGTCTCACAAACCCTCAACCAAAACAAAAAATGACTGCCTATTCAAAAGAAATCATCAACATCCGAACCATTATTGGAACATCAAAGCAAAGACTCAAGCAAGGTCTAACGCACGATCAACTGAGTTTAGGTTTGGAGAACATCACGAAGAGCGGGTGGGTACAAATAATTTGAGCCTTTATCCTTTGTTTCTTAAACCGTGAACCAGGCCACGTTATAACCCTCAAAAGTCCTAGCTGAAGCATGGGTTAGCTCGAAAGCATACTGTCACAAAAGGTATCCTGACTCCTTAAGGCCTACGGTAAATACGGAGTTGACATCACGTTTTACAAACATTCACTTGTTTTATGAAAAAAGAATGCATTTTCAAAATCTTCAAGACAGACATAAGCTTTGCATTTTTTGATATAACATTGTTTGCATATGACTTTTTGTTTGAACAGCAGGGAAATTCGCACGAAGAATACCCAGTGAACAAAAGCATTTCCAATCAAAGGGCATGGCCTGACTATTGTCCATCATCTGGGGCAGTTAGGTCAAGATCCAGAGAATCTCTCAAAAGGCCAAAAAGCCTGGGGCAAATCTCTGCCTGAGTCACTTGGGGCACTCCAGCAACGAATCTTGCACGATCAGACACCTTCTGGTAATATGGCAACACAAGCAGCCAGGGGAACCTACCTGCGTTCTAAGAGCGTGGACATAGTCGAAAAATACTACGCAAAATCAAAGACCCGCTAGGTTGACACACCTGGGCAAAAATAAGGGCTTCCCGGCGAACCAAAAAGGTTCGGGCAAAATGAAGGGATGAAATGAAAAAATCTGTACACCCGGCAAGTCGAAAACCTGAAAAGGCGGCTTGAGCAAAAATGGGTATCCCGGTGGACCGAAAACCCGAAAGGGCGGTCCAGGCAAAAGTTAGGGATTAAAGCGTACGACTATGTCCTGCCATCTGTCTACCAGAAGAAGGTTGTCCATCAACAACTATCAGCACCCCACAAGTGCCTCCCCCATAGAAACAGGGGCAATAAAGAGTGGTCTAAGCAATCTGATTGTTCTATCCTCCAAGGTATCAGGTTAGGTTCCGTTGAAGAACATAACCAATACAGTTCAATACTTCCCCAGGAGAGTCCAATCCAGCTTCCCCAGGAAAGTTGGAATCCATCTCCCCAAGCAGTAAGCTTATCCCTAGTTGATTTTGGAAGCTCATCCTCGCAGAGCACGAATACGTCTCCCGGCTTTATTCAAAGAGTTATTTCCCTAACAGGATATAACTGGGTTATCCTCAGCCAAAAGCCACGGAAAGATCGTCGTCAACGAAGCCTTCGTATCCCCAGCGAAGTCAATCAACACTTCCAACAACAAAGATATCCACAGCAAGTTACTACTGGCAATTCAACAAAGTATCTCTTTCCCACAGAGTATTGCTTCCCAGCATGGTCGCTAGAGTATCTTTTTTCCCCGCAGAATCTTCCATTTGCCAAGTTTATTCCGCAACGGAGTCATCCTCTCCTACCGGTATTCTTGCAGTTATCATCCCCAGCGGAAGCAAAATCTATTCTTCAACATCAGCCCAAGATATGACTTCCCGGCACCCATCAAGGATTTAATTTCCTAGACAAAAACATACATAAAACGTTACATACATCATTATAGCATGCATAGACGCATCATATCATACAAATCTCATTTATGTTGAGAACATCATTGCTTGATCCATATCATGCATTGCATATGACTGACCTTTACCTTGCAGGAAAGATGCAGTTGAAGTTCTCAATCATATTTCAAGACCTAGACCGGTTCAGTTAATCGACTCCAAAGATTTCTTATCCAGTCCCAGGCCTTCTCTAGTCCAGCTAAATCGACTCCCAACAGATTTTTCTGATAAAGACTCAACAGAAGTTATTCCAGATTATAATTTCCTATGGTCCCCTCTCCAACAGTGAGTGAGGTGGTAATTCCTTTTCAGATGTTTCCCTCTCTGACGGTGAGTGTGAGGTGATAGTCTCCTATGGTCCCCTCTCCAACGGTGAGTGAGGTGGTAATTCCTTTTCAGATGTTTCCCTCTCCGACGGTGAGTGTGAGGTGATAGTCTCCTATGGTCCCCTCTCCGACGGTGAGTGAGGTGGTAATTCCTTTTCAGATGTTTCCCTCTCCGACGGTGAGTGTGAGGTGATAGTCTCCTATGGTCCCCTCTCCGACGGGGAGTGAGGTGGTAATTCCTTTTCAGATGTTTCCCTCTCCGACGGTGAGTGAGAAGTGATAGTCTCCCATGGTCCCCTCTCCGACGGCGAGTGAGGTGGTAATTCCTTTTCAGATGTTTCCCTCTCCGACGGTGAGTGTGAGGTGATAGTCTCCTATGGTCCCCTCTCCGACGGTGAGTGAGGTGGTAATTCCTTTTCAGATGTTTCCCTCTCCGACGGTGAGTGTGAGGTGATAGTCTCCTATGGTCCCCTCTCCGACGGCGAGTGAGGTGGTAATTCCTTTTCAGATGTTTCCCTCTCTGACGGTGAGTGTGAGGTGATAGTCTCCCATGGTCCCCTCTCCGACGGTGAGTGAGGTGGTAATTCCTTTTCAGATGTTTCCCTCTCCGACGGTGAGTGTGAGGTGATAGTCTCCCATGGTCCCCTCTCCGACGGCGAGTGAGGTGGTAATTCCTTTTCAGATGTTTCCCTCTCTGACGGTGAGTGTGAGGTGATAGTCTCCTATGGTCCCCTCTCCAACGGTGAGTGAGGTGGTAATTCCTTTTCAGATGTTTCCCTCTCCGACGGTGAGTGTGAGGTGATAGTCTCCTATGGTCCCCTCTCCAACGGTGAGTGAGGTGGTAATTCCTTTTCAGATGTTTCCCTCTCCGACGGTGAGTGAGGTGATAGTCTCCCATGGTCCCCTCTCCGACGGCGAGTGAGGTGGTAATTCCTTTTCAGATGTTTCCCTCTCCAACGGCGAGTGAGGTGATAATTCCTTTCAGATTATAATTATCTATGGTTCTCTTCCCGATACTGCAAAGATGGTAGTTCCCACCAAGATTTTCTCAACGAGCGTTGTTGAAGTTAAAGTTGCCCAAGGTTCTCTTACCATTCACGCTAAGGTAGCAACCATCCCTGGTTCATTCATCATCGTGTGAAGCTCCAGATTCAGCTCCTGTAACCAGTCAGGACACATCTATACCAAGCATCTAAAAATCATCTCCTGCAACGTGTCAGGTACTCATTTTCTGTTTTGCAGGTATGCAGGTTTTCGCCAAGGAATTTCCTACGCGATCAACATCCAGATGGCATCTATAAGCCCATCATCCTATCCAGCAATCTCCAAATGGCATCTATAAGCCCATTCCCTCCACCACACTGCTACGATGTGAGCGCAAATTTCTGGGCACTCTAGTGTTCAATCATCTTCTACCATCGGATTACGAAAGGCATGTCCGCCAATCTGCATTCTCAGGTCTAAGAAGATTGAACAGGGGCAACTGTTGTACCCCAAAATTTTCCCTCCCATATTCTTCAAGAAAATGCCAAGTCAAGCTGCAAAATTCCCCAAGGGTTGTATAGTGCAAAGGCCTCCTATACAGGCAAGACTAGGGTTTGTGTTCTAAGCAAGAAAATGAAGTTTTCAAAGGCCCAATCAAGTCTCATATGCCTACAAATATGGTCAAGTATCCTCATATCAAGTTTCAAGACATTCAGCTCAAAATTGCACAGTCAAAAACCCTAATTGCACTACAGTCAACTGTAGGGGCAAAATGGTCATTTGACAGTCAAAAGTTCAAATTTTTGGTCAACATATCATTTTGAAGCCACAAACATCATTTGATCAATGCTTGATCATGATTCTCAAAATTTGGCTCAGAAATCATCAAGATGCAAAAAGTTTCCTTATTTGGACAGCTGAAAAAGTCAACTGAAATTGACCAGGGCATAACTTTCACATGGATTATCATAAAAATTCCATCCAAAGCTCATTTTGAAGAGAAAGACATTTCCTACAACTCATCTTCACACTTCAAGTCCAAGAAATGCTCTCACAAAAAGTTATCAATTTCAACATTATAGGTCATTTTCAAAAGTCAACAAAAAGGGACTTTAAGTCAAAGGCCATAACCTGAGATTGGTAAATCAAAATGACATGGGACCAAAGACATTGGTTAGAGGACTCAAAGACCTTTCCAAAATGTCCAAGAACATGAGAAACGCTTAAATATTGAGTAAGTTATGCCTTGTGGAAGTTGGGAAATTTTTGGATATTTTGAAAAGTCAACTTTGATCCAAATGACCTAAAATTGCTAATGGGCCCATTTTTCCTCCATGATTTATCATTCTAAGCATGTGCACGACCACTTGGCCCAAAGGGAAGTATTTTCTCATTTTTTATTTATTTATTTGAATTTTTATTTATATTAATTCATTTAAATCATTTAAATATATGAAAAATATTTAATTCACCCTAACCAATCTTTTTATACATGTTTTAAACTCAATATTTCGTGCCTAATCAAATAGGGAAAGATTTGGAGCAAATTGATCATAATTGACACAAGAACACATGGAAAAGATATGAAAAAGATCCTTACAAATCAAATTTTCAAAAACAATGAATGCCATGGATTTGATTGGTTTTTGTTAACCTAATGGACTCAGTACAAATGCTAGAACACAACCCTAATCATGCTAGACACGCAGCAGCTCAGAAGAGGCCATTGCAAACTTGAATTTTTCTCTAAAGAACTCAAAACTGAAATCATTGTTACAGGTCGATTCAAGGCACGAAACTTGTTTCAATAGCTTCCTCAAGGTCCCCTGAACGTATTCCAATCAAGCACAACCATCAAAACCTCAAGAATTGGTATATTGAACCTAAACTGAACAGACAAAAACTCATAATCGTATATCAAATTCCATGCATTCTTTGTGAAATTTAATTGTTGATTCTTATTCCTCATTTGATTGTGAAGTTAACCATTGCATTCAATTTGATTTTTATGCTGTATATGAGATTTCGCCATGCTTGAATTCTAGGGTTTACAGGACTTTAATTTGGGGCTTTTGAAACGAGGCAAAATTAGCCCTTGAGACCACCACCATCCAACTCATCGCATCTGGACGAAGGAGACACCACACTCGCGATCAATTTATGAACACTATAGCGCTATTCGCTATTTTCTCTAAAGCCACCTAATAGAACGCGTCTAAAACCGTTGCCATATGTTCTTGTTTCAGAGAAAAGAAAAACACGCGAGGAAGATGATGTGTTGGCGGAAGCTGGTTGGTCTGTTTGAAAATTGGCGCGCGGACCCACTAACGTTTTGCTTTTCTTTTATATTATTTATCCGTTACTAATATATCAAAAGAGTTTAATGGCTCAGCTGGCAAATGCTGATTGCGTTGACATCCAAGACCTGGGTTCGAGCCCCAGGTCTGCATTATGCCCATATTATTTTTCCAATTATCTTCCTATGCAGGCACACCATTAAAGACTACCATATGCCTTCAAGAATCCCACAGCCACGCGTCCTGGAGATAAAATCAAGAGCATAGATTGGAAGTGTATCCTAGGCCTGGTCAAAGGTGCCACATGGTGCCTGGAAAGTCAACGAATTTGAAGCTTGTTGGGCCAGAATTCTTGGATCTATACCTCCATATTGGGGCCTGAACCCCCCTGGTTTGCAAATTCTCTACTCTTTCTTTATATTTTATTCTCAATTGTTATTTTATTTTCTTTATTGTTTTAATTTAATTAATTATTTTTTACAAAATACAAAACCCTCATAAAAATCAGAAAAGATGAAAAGAACATAATAAATATTTTATTTTAATATTTTCTTGTAAACAAAATGTATATAATTGAATTTAGTATAAATTAGGACTTAATTTTAATACTTTTAATAAAAAATCTAAAAAGAGGTAGAATTAGGTTTAATTAATGTTTTTAATTCCTTTTTAATTTTCCTTTCTCACAATAATATTATTTTATTTTATTTATTTTTGTAATTAAATTTGCATGAAAGTAACTTAGATTTAAATTAGGTTAAAATTCAACATATTTCTTAATAAATTAAAAAATAATTAGAATTAGGGTTTGCATCTCATTTAAATTTTAATTAATTCTTTCTTTTTTTATTAAGTTCCTAAAATATAAAAACACCAAAAAAAAACATTTCCTTTTCTTTTTCTTTATTAATTAATTCCATAAATTTTAATTATTGCAAAAGGGTCCAACGCCCATGTTCTTAATTCTTATTTATTTGTATATTTATTTTATGTCATTTAAATAATTATGTATCTCTCCCGAAGCCTTGTAATCACTTCTCGCACTTTTAATTCTTTTACTTTCTTTACTTTTCTGTCAAATCGGGTCCTGGTTAATTTTAGCGATGTGGACCCGCGCCTTTGTAATAGTTTAGAACTTTCAATTTCCGCACCTTTTTTTTACTGTTAAATAAATGCATGCAAGAATGAATGATAAAATAAAAACAAACGCATAGATCACTTTGACATGAATAAGATAAATGCAAATGAACATGACACACAAATCACACACCACCCCTAGGGTACGCCTCACTGTTGCCTTGCCTCGAAAGGTGATCGTCGAGTAGAGGATGTCTTAGTAAGTCCTCATGATCCGGGAACCTGGCATGAGGGTAGCTTCTAAGGTGTCTTCCCATTGCTCTGGTGATCACCATGTCCCGAACCTCGAATTGACCCGAACACCTCCAACGGTGGTGCTACCTACCTCTCAATGGTGGGATGGCACTACTTTAAAGGACATTTACGCAGACGAATTCCTTAGGGTAGGTAGGTTCTCGTAGATACTTGCTCTAATTTCAAAGCAAATCAAAAATACTTTTCACACCAACACATTTTCAAAAAAGCTTTCGAAAGCAACTTTTCAAACACTCTTGAGGACTGATACAAGAGTCGAACTGGAATTTTCAAAGAAACTTTTTTAAAACCCACAGTTGAAAAGCAAACAAACCATTTTTGAAAACACAAATGAGCAAGTATCTAAGAGCCCATGGATAACCATGGATAGAAAGGGTGCTAACACCTTCCCTTTCTATAACCTACCTCCCGAACCGAGAGCAATCTCTTTAAGGAATTTTTCTGTGCTTTTGTCCTTTCCATTTGGAGAAAATAAAAGACGGTGGCGACTCTTGCTTCCGCGACATTTCGCGAACCAACGTTAAACAGTCAGTTCCAGATCCACCGATCACAACACCCCATTGAGTTATCCAAGACGGTCAAATACATGATCAATGGTCTTCCTTCGACGGGTGGCATCAGAATGGGAGGTTCTAGCAAATATTCCTTGATTCTATCAAAAGCAGCTTGGCAATCGTCGTTCCATTCCACTACCTGATCTTTTTTCAAGAGTTTGAAAATTGGCTCACAGGTAGAAGTCAGATGTGAGATGAATCTGGCAATATAGTTTATGCGCCCCAAGAAACCTCTAACTTCCTTTTCAGTACGGGGAGCAGGCATCTCTTGTATTGCTTTTACTTTTGCCGGATCGACTTCAATGCCTTTGTTGCTTACAATGAATCCCAGGAGTTTACCAGACCTAACTCCAAAAGTGCATTTACTCGGATTCAGCCTGAGCTTGTATTCTTTCAATCTGGCAAACAGCTTTTCCAAATGTTCAAGGTGCTCTTCCTCTGTTTGTGACCGAGCTATCATATCGTCTACGTAAACTTCGATCTCATGATGTATCATGTCATGAAATAAAGCTACCATGGCGCGTTGATAAGTTGCCCCTGCGTTCTTCAGCCCGAACGGCATCACCTTATAACAGAAAGTGCCCCATTGTGTGACAAAAGTTGTTTTCTCCATATCCTCGGGGGCCATTTTGATTTGATTGTAGCCCGAGAATCCGTCCATGAAGGAAAACACTTTATGCTGAGCTGTATTGTCGATCAAGATGTCAATATGAGGTAGCGGGAAATCATCCTTAGGGCTGGCCCTATTCAAATCCCGGTAGTCCACACACATTCTGACTTTGCCATCCTTCTTAGGCACTGGCACAATGTTAGCGACCCATTGAGGATAGGACGTAACAGCCAGAAAGCCAGCATTGAACTGCTTCATTACTTCTGCTTTGATTTTTTCAGACATGTCAGGCCTCATTCGGCGAACTTTTTGCTTGATCGGTGGACAGTCTTCTCTTGTGGGGAGACGGTGAACCACGATGTCTGTGTCTAGACCCGGCATGTCTTCATAGGACCAAGCGAAGATCTCAACATACTCATTCAACAACTGTACTAGGCGCTCCTTGACTTCTTGTTCCAGGTTGGCACCCACTTGCACCTCCTTCCGATTCTCCTCGGTTCCCAAGTTGACAACTTCCAATGGCTCTTCATGCGGTAAGATGGCCTTTTCCTCTTGTTGCAGGAGTCTGGCTAGTTCTCCGGGTACTTCACAACCTTCGTCATCTTCATACTCGGTTAGATTGACCAGGTCTTCAGAGTTATTGAAAGATACAGCAGAATAGTCACCCATGGAATCCGGAGTGGATGGGTACCTGCATTGGTGAGTGTGGGTGTGTGTAAGGGATAGCCATCCTTAAACAAAAAATGCAAAAGGAAAGAAAATGAACACAAGCAGTTTATCAAATGAAAAACGTCCAATGAATCATTAAACATGGCATATGAATATGAAAAATAGTCAAAACCCTTACAAGTGGACCTACATGCCCCGGGTAAGGCAGGAGGTGAAAAGATAGTGTACGGATTGTTTGAAAGTAAAATATTACAGACCAAATAGGAAATGTTTAATAGATAGATTACTGATGAATAAAAGTGATGGGGACAAAATCTTTAGCTTCCCAATTGCTCAACCCTCCTTTGACAGTCGGATGAATCCACTTTTCAAAGTTGCTTTCTTTGTCTTCATCTTCCAGGGCGTTGATTCGGTAAGGAGAAATTTTGATTGGCGCTTTCCCAATCTTTGACTGGCGCATGGCCTTCTGGCCAGCGGCGGTGAAACCTAATCCAAGCTTATCAGTTTTATGCCGAAAATCGGGTAACTGCCCCCACGCTGACTTCTTCCCTTCTTTAACTGCAGCCCTTGCATCCTCCAGAGATGCCATCCTGGCCATCTGTCTTGGTGTCTCAGCTGCCAACTTCGCCACTTCTATCTCAGGAAGTACTTCTTCGAAATGTTGAAACGGTGTCTCAATGAACTCCCCTTCAACCTCCACATACCGGAAAGAATTTAAATGGCTAATCATGTACTCTTCTTCGCCGTGGACAATAATGATTTTTCCCTTTACAGGATACTTCAGCATCTGATGCAAAGAGGAGGTGACTGCCCCGGCATGGTGTATCCAAGGTCTACCCAGCAGACAAGAGTATGATGGACGGATGTCCATTACATAGAAAGTGGATTTAAATACCTCAGTACCTATCTTGACAGGAATTTCAACTTCTCCATGGACCATTCTTTTCGACCCATCGAAAGCTCTGACGACAATATCACTCGGCTTCAATTCCAACCCTTCGCAATCTAGCCGGTCCAAGGCCTTCTTAGGCAAAACATTCAGCGATGAACCGGTATCAACCAGAACATGTGCAAGGGTGGTTCCGCGACACTCGATTGAAATATGCAACGCATCATTGTGATTTCGGCCTTTAGGGGTCAGGTCGGCATCAGAAAAACCTAATCCATTGTCTGCAGTCAGACTAGCCACGCAATGTTGAAATTGATCTGCAGAGGTTTCCTGGGGCACATGAGCTGCCTTTAGAAACTTAATCAAAGCTTGAGCGTGCGCTTCTGAGCAAAGCAATAGTGCCAGCATGGAGATCTTGGAGGGGGTTTGCCCCAACTGTTCCACCATATCATAATCACTTCTCTTGATTATCCTCAAAATCTCGTCCATTTCTTTCTTGGAGGCTTCCGGAATCACCAAAGGTTGAGCCCTCGTCCTGACGGGCTCATCTTGTATTCCTTTTCCTTTATCGGCAATGGTAGGTGAGACAGCACTAGGAACGAAAATTTCTTCAATCAAAGGAGTTCTAGCGGGGAGTTTTACTGGTGCAGGGAGGACTTCTTTAGCTGGTGAGGGTCCAAAGACTGCTCTTGGAGGAGCAATCTCTGGAGAGAATATTCTCCCGCTCCTGGTGATTTTGCTGGTGCCCGTAATGTTACTAATGCTGGCTTCTTCATCATCTGAAATTTCTTCAATTACCTCGATTTGCTTGATACCATGGTAGTAGATGTCACCACCATAGTTCCAAGGTATCGACTTCTCAGAAACATAGGGGACAGGCCCCGGCATTGTTATCTTCAAAGGTATAGACTTTGCAGCTGGTGTAATCTTAACTGGCTTTTTGACGGCCTCGGAAAGATTGGCGTGAATGGTTATGATTGAGACATTTTCAACATGAACTGGAACAGCAGGAACTTTTTCGAACAAAATTTGTCGGCTATCCATGAGGCCTTGGATGCCTTCCTTTAATAGCGGACAATCAAACGGCAGAGAGTGGCAACAGTAGCAGTCTTCTTTACATCCCGGGAAGATCCCGGCCCTTAACAAATTCAACTTAATGGTTAACAGTGGAGTAGTCAGATCACTAACATCAGCAACATACAGATCCTCTTCAATGGCATTGACATTCCGACCGTGCTTCGGCATAGGTGCAGGTATCACATTGGGTTTTTCTGGAGCGTCAAACTCTACCTCCTTAGCCTCTATCAGGTCCTGGATCTTATGCTTGAGTGCCCAACAATCATTGGTGTCGTGTCCAACACTGTCTGAATGATAGGCGCACTTAGCATTGGCATGATAATGTGGAGAGGATGTATTTACATTCTTTGGAGCCTCCTTTATAGTGGCAAGATTCAATTTCAACAGATGGGGCAGCACCTGCGCTGGAGTCATATTAATACGGGTGAACTGCCGGTGTGGCCTTTCCACCCGTTGCTGGTTTGGTCTGGATTGGTTGTAGCGAGGCTGCTCACTCGGAGTGTTTTGAATCATTACGGCCCCCACAGTCGGCCGACGCTCCACCTTCCCTGCTCTTCTTTGAGAATATACCATAGCTATCTCCTTCTTAAACGGCTTCTTCTCAACACTTGCAGCGACACCCTTCTGAATCTTTCCTGACTTGATGCCAGCCTCGATTCTTTCGCCTGTTAAGATCAAATCAGTAAACCTCGCGGAAGAGTTACCAATTAAATGATTGAAAAATGGCCCAGATAGGGTCCCAAGAAACATATCAACGAGCTCACGATCGGTTAAAGGAGGCTGCACCCTGCCAGCCAAATCCCTCCATTTTTGTGCATATTCTTTGAATCCCTCACTTGTTCCTAGCGACATACCCTGAAGTTGGGTACGGGTAGGAGCAAGATCAGAATTATACTGGTATTGTTTATAGAAAGCGGTGGCCAAATCTTCCCAATTTCTGACACTGGTTCCTTCTAACTGATAAAACCATTCCAATTGAGCTCCCGACAGGCTGTCTTGAAAGAAATGAATCCAGAGATTTTTATCTGCCGTATAGGGTTGAATCTTTCTCACATAGGACCTGAGATGCATTTTGGGGCAGGACAGCCCGTCATACCTTACAAACACCGGCACCTTGAATTTTGGAGGAATCACAATTCCGGCAACCAAGCCCATGTCTTCAAAATCCAGACCCGGTACCCTTTGCAATTCCATGGCAGCCAATCTGTCTTCTAAACCCTTGTACTTGTCATCAGCTGGAGGATATTGCTGGTCAGAATAATCTTCATCCTCTTCAACCTCTTCCTCCTCTGCATCAGACTCGGAAGGCACCGCAACCCGATCTCTTTTACTAGTCCCTTCATCAGAAGTAGGAGGGAATTCAAGCACCCTCCGAGCTTCTCTGTCAAATCTTCTCCCCAAAGTAGCCACTCCGATCCTCTTTTTCTTCTTCACTGGGTCTCTATTCTCCAGATGAGTCTTGATATCCTCTTGACTCTTGACCAAGGTCATCAAGAGTTGCTGGAACTGTGCATTCTGGGCTTGTAGGTCTTTAACTGTTTGCTCGAGATCCATCCTACTGAAATAAACAGCAGATAGATAAGGAAACCTGGAGTGAGACCTGCTTATGCACATGATGAATGGTATGCTGATGTATGCAATGCATTCAAGGATTTAGGACATTCAAAATTGTTTCAGACAAAGAAGAATGCACGTCATATTAATAAGAAGAAATTTGTTAGTACATAAATGCCCCATGGGCCAAATATTACAACATAAACTTCTCAAGGCAGAAAGACATTGCGCATCCTCTTTGGTGCGATGTAGGTATTGAGGGCCTCTTGCTCGTGGAGTTGGCGGGTAAGCTCTAGAACCTTCTTTTCACTGGCGTAGTAGCTAGCTTCAAAAGTGTTCCGTTCCTCCTTGAGCTGAATCCAACTCTTCTGCATTTCCTCCCACGATGTAGGCATGTCTGGATGCAGGATGGTGTAGGGGACCTCTCCTTCATTGACGGGCTCTTTAATCACTGGGAGTTCATGAGGATAAGGCATCATCAGACTTTGGGCTCGGGCTCGTACCCACTTGAGATAGGGCTCAAGAGGGATGGAGTTCTTGTGTCCCAGAGTCTTGCTATCAACCTTGTTGAGTTTTCCCCAAGCTCTGATGAATCTTTGGCGAAGTCCTTGCGCATGGTTGTCGAAGTCAAAAACTAGACTAGGAATCAACATGTCATGAGGGCCATCCCTCCGTGCATATCCAAATTGTCTCAAAGCTAGGCAAGGGTTGTAGGTGATACCTCCCCTGATTCCAAGTAAGGGAACATTAGGAAACTCTCCGCAACGATCGACGATGATGACATTTTTTCTGGACCGAGAACACCAATGCACATCAGAATGAGTAAGAGTCATCAATCGTTGGGACCACCTTGTACTTTGGTCATTCTTCAAGACAGATTGTGGAAGGTGCGAAATAAACCACCTTGCGAGGATAGGAGTACAGCACATGAGAACACCCCTCTTTCTCATTGTTCGTGTGTAAAATGAGTGAAGGATGTCCCCAAGCAATGTTGGTATTGGGTTTCTGGACAAGAAGATTTTGACAGCGTTGACATCTACCAATCGGTCAGGATTTGGGAACAAGACCAACCCATAGATAAGGAGTGCCACAATCTCTTCAAAAGCTTGTAGGTCCAATGAGTTCCAACATTCTTGTGCCTTCTCAAACAAGAATTTTGCTAAGAATCCTTTGACGCCGCTTCTGGTCTCCCAATGCCCCTTGATTTCAGATGGTTGTAGATGTAATGCTCGAGCAACATCTTCAGGCTTTGGTTCCTTCTCCGTACCGTTGAAGGGTAGTTGATTAAGGATAGGGATTCTTAGGAGTTGAGAAAACTCCTCCAAAGTGGGAACCAACTGATAATCAGGGAAGGTGAAGCAGTGGTGAAGAGGGTCAAAGAACTGGAATAGCACTTTCATCATGTCTTCTTCAATGTTGGTGTTGACTAGGCTGAGCAGTCTACCATGTCTTTCACTGAAGGATGAACTTTCCGGAATTCTTGAAGTGATCTCCTTGAGTTGAGGAGAGATTCTCACAAGGTTGACTTGAATGGTATTTCTGCGAGGTATTTCCATGACCTACAAAACAAGAACAATGATGAAGATCCAAACCCTTGAAATGGTTAGTAAATGCATATGATGCTTTATGATGTTCATGATGTATGCATAAGACATATGTACAAGCAAATCACACCAAACCCTAGTTTCAGGCTTGCATGGGGTTTCATAGGTAAGTACCCTCTTGAGTGTAGTTGGCTTAAAAACCTGTCCTATAAATAGTAACCGGGTTCTAAGGAGCTCAATATCATTGGATTGTTTTCATTGTTCATTGTTTTGGTTTAGCCACTTAACTAGCGACCAAAATATTCCAAGAAAACAACCCTCAATGAGTGTAGTATCGAGTATCTACCAACTTCGGACTGCACCAAAGCCGGTCATCTCACTACCCCTAATAAAAGGCCAAGATGGTCAAGTAAGGTTCTAGGTCATTAGTGCTTAGTGACATCACTCAGCGGCCCCGTACTCTCCTTGATTGAACTCAAGGGTTACCGGTACCCACAAATATGTCGCACTAATATAGATATTGCTTAGACCGTGTCGGTATACCCCGCACAGTTTCCACAACGTATTGCTATCTATGAATGTTTCCCAAAATCCGGGTGGAGGATTGTAAACCCAAACAATAGAGCCCAAGTATAAAGCAAGCAAATCAAACAATTATTCATGCAAGAGGGTGATCTAAGCCCTAAGGTTACTCCACTTTTAAAATTCTCCCCAGCAGAGTCGCCAGTTCTGTGATACGGTGGGAGAACTGACTAGTGTTTTGCGTTTGTTTTCGCAAATGTTTCGGTTGAGCAAGAGTCGCCACCGACTTTTTATTTTATCCTAAGGAAAGGTTTAAAAAGCACAGCAAAAACCTTTGAGATTTTTCTTGGGTTCGGGGAGTAGATTATAGAAGGGGAAGGTATTAGCACCCCTTCTATCCATGGTTATCCATGGGCTCTTAGGTACTTGCTTAGATCAACTTGCCTTATTTTTCAATTGTTTGAAATGGTGCTTTGTGTATGGTTTTGAAAATGTTTTGAAAAGATGCCTTGTGTTAGGCTAACCTTGTAACAATTCTTTACTCGAATGTTTTACAAAAGGTGTTTTATCTTTTAAAAAGGATGTTTCAAGGGTTTGAAAAGTTGATTTTGAAAGTGTTTGTGAAGTGGGTTTTGAAATTAGGCAAGTGTTTTCTTGGCAAATTGACAAGTACTTAAGAGTTTATCTACCCTAAAGTTTTCTCAAAGGTTTTGTCATGTTTTAAACCCTTTTGACAAATTTGTTCCACCATTGCATTTGGTGGACAATCTTGTCTTAGGAGATGAAAGGGACAGGCGCGGGTCATCGTTTGGACCATAATTGCAATAGTGTTAAAGATCTTTGGGCAATTTTCTTTAAGGGACTTGATCATTTGTTTTTGTTTGTTTTGAAAAGTTTTATCGAGGGACTATGATCATTCAATTTGTTTGTTTTGCCCAAAGAAGTTCAACATGCAATATGGCCCATTTATTTGAAGGCAACAAAGTGGAGTACCTTAGGGGTGCAAGTGTGAGATGTGTTGTTTATTTTCATGCTCATTTATCTTGTATTAGGTCAAACTATTTTTTATCGTTTTCGCATGCAAACCCTAATTCTAACATGGCATAATTAGAAAGCGTATAAAGTGCGAAATTTAAATTCCTACGCTATTACAACATAGTAATATAGGGAGGGGGGTACAAATTTACAAAATGGGGGATATTTAGACAAGAATTTAAATCTAGGCTATTACATCATTTGTTTTGAATATTTACAAGGTAAATAAATTGCACAATTAAATAGAAATTAAATAAATATGCAAAATGCAAAAAGAAAGTTTTTATATGTATGAAAAAAAGTATGGTTTATGTAAAATAAAACAAGAAAATAAAAAGGTATTATTTTTGAGTATTTTCATATTTAGGGCAAAAACCCTAATTTTAATCAAAATGTATATTAATTAATTAATTCACATAATATTTATTATTTACATACAAAAATAAAATAAAATATGGTGTATTTATAAAAAGGCCCTTTTTTAGTATTAAATATTAAAAAATAAAATATGTACATTATTTGATATTTTATTCTAAGTATATTAACAAATATGTATTTATATATATTATTTTAAATATGTATCATGGATAAATAATAATAATATTTTTTAATATTTTTTTTTAGAAAATAGTATTTTTTGTATGAAATATTTTCAGAGGGTAATATAAAATAAAAAATGAAAATGAGAATGTATTTACACTATTTTTCTATTTACCCTAAATAATAATATATATACATATATGTATAAATCATAAGAAAATCAAATAAATACCAAATAAAATCAAAAAATGATGAGAAAATTATTTTCAAAATTTTAATATGCTGAGAAAAAATAAACAAGTCAAACAAAAAAAGAAAAAAGTCAAAAAGAATTAAAAATGAGACAAATGGGCTTGGGGGTGCAAAACAGAAAAGATGGTGTGAATAAAAAAAATGCTCAGGCCCAGCCCAAACCACTTCTTCTTCAACCTCTGAATCACAAAACGCGCGCCTGCAAGCTTGTGTTTGAAATCCTGATTCTTTTATTTTTTGAACAAACTTCCAACACAAAAGATGTTAAGCATGAAATCACGATTCTAACCATATGCATTACTTGATCTAACTCTCTAAGATGAGGGAGAATTTCTCCTCCCCCAATTCCTGACCTAGTTTTTCTGCCATTTTCAAAGCTCAAATTCTCTCTACTCAGACAAAAGAAATGAAAAGTAAAGATATGTACATGTTCAGGGCTATGAGTAGAACCTTGTTTCTTCACAAACTTAAGACTAAAGATGCATAATAAGAGAGATACGAATTCAAACTTTTACCTATTCAGTTGAACTTCTATCTGGAGAATGAGGAACTTTCAGTGCAAGGTGGTGATTGGAAAAGCTTCCTTGAGGTTCAGGGATGCTATTCCAATGTCTACTTTGTCTTGAAAGCTTCTGAATCAAGCTGTAGAACTTCACCTGCAAGTCAAAGATGTGAAAATGGTGGAAGTGGTTAGAGCAACTACAGATCGTGCCTCAGCTTCTGGATAGCTTGCATAGGTTGTAAGGAAGGTAGAGGAACAAGTTTGGACAAAAATGCTTGAAGGGATTGAGAGATAGCACTCAATCTGCAGGGCTTGCTCTGTTTGAGCAGTTTTGTGGTGTTTCTGAGATGGAGAGTGTTTGAGAGGCAAATGGCTCGTGCAAAAGCTTGGTTGGGTAGTTTGGAATGTGTTTGATAAGTTCTTTCTTGTGTGTCTAGGCTGATATCCAAGTTCTTCTGAGATATGCAATGTTACTTGAATTTTTAAGCAAACAAAGCAAGTTGGTGTTTTAGATCAGTAGGGGGCCTCTAATCCTGCTGCAAAGTCTCCCTTGATCAGAGCAACTTGTCCATAATCTTGTGCCAAAAGGATTTTGCTTGTACCTTCTTGATTTGCAATTGGACATAAAGCTAATCTTTTCAAGAATGGAAAGTTTACTTTATCTAAAAATGGATCAATCTTGTGTACAATGCTTGAACTCATGGAACAACACTTTGGCACAATGAACAAGCATTAAATTAAGGAGTGTAATTTGGTTTAAGGACCTGTAAAGTAGCACAAACTATGCTGAGTTCAAATTGGCAAAGTTATGGACATGGAACTTGGTCATGAACAAAGTGGTTTTTTGCTATATTGTGAAATTCGATTCTCTCTAACCATGAGGTTGTTTGATGAGTTCTTGGACATTTTGGAAAACTTGGAATGTGTACTACAATCCATCTTTGAAATGCAAATTGAAATTCCAAGTGGAAGGGTATGAAAAATGGCCTTGAAGTGGGGTAGAAAACCTTGTCAAAATAGGTTAAAATTCTACTAAGTTAAAAATGGTTTAGTGCCCTTATTCAAAAAATTGTAACTTGAGATACAAGCTTCAAATGAGAAAACTTTGTGAATCAAAGTTGTAGATTATGCAACAAGCTACAACTTTCATGTTTTGACTTTTGTTTGAATCCAAATGGATCTTGGTGAAAGGGTGGGGCAAAGTTGGGAAAAAATTAGGGTTTTTCATAACTTAGAAAAATTCTAAGTTATGAAAAATTCCATTTTCTAACCCTAATTTGCAATTTGTGATTTCTTGGTGAACAAGTTTCATGATTTGGAATATTTTGATGAAAAATGTATCTTGACTCTTGATTTTGACCAAAAAGTCAAAGTTTGACTTTTCAGTATATAGTCAAAACTGATCAATTGACTGGGAAATTCAACTGTCAATCTTGTGTACTTGGGATCTTTTGAGTTTGTTGATCATGTCAAGATAATTCCATAGGGTCCTTGAGTCCATATGTGAGCTTGGTTTGCCATTGGCTAGGTCAAACAGTCAAAAATTGCCTCTGTACAGTCAAAACCCTAAAAATGACCATTTTACCCTTTTAGTGATCTGATCAAATTTCTTGTGGAATTGTGATCCAAACTTGATCAAATGGTTCATATGAATTCATAATGTTGATATGGATCAAATTTCATGAGATTTGACTGTCAATTGGCCACAGTTGACTTTTTCCCCAATACAATTGATTTCTAGGTCAACTGTCCAATTGACTGAGCAAAACTTGGGATCAAGACTTGAAACTTGGTATGGATAAACTTGGGAGTCCAATATGAAGCAAGAAAGTCATCTTGGGCACTTTAGGTCAAAACATCTTTGTGCAAACACAAACCCTAATTTGGGGTTAGCAGTGCAAGGAGGAGTCTTGAGCAGATGAAACCCTAACTGGATCTTGAGCTTCAAGAGCTGTGTGAGGAGAAATCAATGAGAAATGGGAGGGCAAATTTTGGGGTACAACAGTACCAACATCACACCATCATGCTAACGAGCTCAAATACGCAACAAGTTTGAATTAAATCAACATGTACAATTGTTTACCAACACGGGGAAGCCATGATATAACACACAAAATCTCAACCAAAGACGAAATAAAATGAACCAAAATCGGTACCGGTATCAATCAATTGATTAACTAAACTCAACAATGTGTTATTCAAGAATTAAACTCAAGCGCACATGCAAAAATGATATCCCAGATAGCCTCATACCCTTTCATGAAATGCAAAAAATGTCGATTTAAAATCAACCTCAATTGATACCGGTATCAATCAATGACTAAACAATAACTAACTATGTATCAGACATAAATTAAATCAATGTTTTATAGGCTTTTAATTCCGGGACAGCACTATGTAACCACACAAAATAATCCATAAAATGGTGTCGAAACCCCCAAAACTCATCAACAACGCTCATTAAATGATCAATTATATACAAGTAATCATCAAATGAAAAAAAAATCGACATGTACACGAGAAATTAATTTCCGGACAACACCACATTAATTTGCAAAACGGCTTAGAAACTTGAATTTTAAACGGTAAAACTCAACACCGGTAGCTTAAAATAATCAAAACCATATTGTTTGCACAAGGAACAATAATTAAAGCCTCGATTATAACACATTTTAATATTCCGGACAACACTATTCATGAGTCAATGAATATCCAAAATTTGATTTACAAAGTGAGTATCAACTCATGAATCGTGGCCTAAAAGCTTCAAATAATTGTAATGAATTAAATCCACATTAAAGCATGCTTTTCTTATCACAAACGGTAAAACTCATGTGTTGACATAATTACTTGAATTGAAAATTTAACGTAGAAAAATTGAATTACCACTCAATTCGACTCAAGAATTATGTCAACTCATGAATTCAATATTATTCCTCAATAAGAATCCACAATCAATGCAGTCCGCAATAATTCGACATCAACAAAATGTAACGGGATTAAATCTCTAGGTTCTCATGAATTTACCGAATACTCAACCAATTATGGATTTCGACATAATCCATAATTCAAGAATTACTCAATTTCACTTCACAATTCAATTTCAAGAAATCAACAATTTCAATTATCTCAAACTCAATTTAATCTCAACAACTAAAGTCAATTCAAGACTTTCTCAATAAGCAATTATTCACCATAATCAATTATTCAATTGAATCAAGAAAAAGTATAAATAAGTTACCGAAATGAAGAACAAATCAGAGAAGTAGATCGGAACAACCACGGGAGGAAGAGATGTGCGTCGGAAAAATCATGCAAGACGGAGGAGATTGAGGCGTGATCACGCAAAGAGATGGAGGAGATAGGGAGATTAAGGCGTGCGGCTGTCCGGGGGGATTTCTCGCTAGAGGACAATGCGGCGGTGAGGAGAGTGTCACTGGTGGTGGCTCGCAGTCTGCTCTGGCTGCTTGTAATGGTGGCTCACGGTGTTAGGGAGGGAGAAAGGGACCTTGATATTTGAATCTTGGTTCTTGATGAGAGTGGAGAGAGTAGAGTTATATCTCTTGAGAGTGAAATTTAGCAAATGATTTGTGTGTTCTCAAAATAGAGAAGAGAATTGAATATATAGTTTTGACAATTGGGCCTTGGTTTGGGCCAAAAGAAAGCGCAATCAATTTCTTCACAAAACTGAATTTTCAGTGTCAGCAAATGCATTTGAACAGAAAATCCACGAGCTCAATAATAATCAGTGTAAAATTTTGACGCGAGGCCAACATAAAAATCGTAGATGACAAAATTTGTGACGTCGTGCCGAAAGAATGGACACGATACGATAAAAATCGAAAAAGTTGTGAATTTTTGAGTGGCGAGAACCCGAACAAAAAAAATCTGCAGCACAACTTATTTTACCGATAAATTTGAGAAACGAAAAATAACCGAAGCCTTTGGAGTACCGTTCGAACTCAGAACCTGGAGCAAACTTGTAGCTAAAAAAATTGTGATCTCATGCTTCGAGAACCATCCTGATACGATAAAAATCGAGAGAGTTACATTTTTTTACAATATCGAGAAACAGTGAACCAAAGCTCCAATTTTGTTGTAAAAATTCTCTTATAATTCGCGTTTTCGGAGATCTTTGGCACAAAATTGACCCTCGACATGAACATACGAAACGTGAGGGACTTCAAGACAAAATTTACGCCCAAAGAACCAATCAAATATATCGAACCAGACAAAAGTAATGAATTTTTGAACGTCCTAAAAATAATGGTTCAACACACTTTTTCACTGTATTTTCCACCGTGCGTTTTCAACGTATTCACGCATCCAGAGATCTTCTTCCGAGAATTAGCTCTCGGACTGAACATGTGAATTGGATAAGATATTAAGATGGATTTTATGGCTGATGAACCATTTAGAAATGTTGAGCCACATGAGAGTTATGAATTTTTAAACATCCGAGCCACAATTGACCAGCAAACCCAAAACTCTGGTTATTTAAATCTTCAGCGGTCTTCCTCACAAAATTTGACTTTGGTCTGAACAAACAACAAATAAAGAACACCAAAACGGCTCTAATGTTCAAAGAACCACTGAAAAATCTTCTTCTAACTAGAAGTTATAAATTTCTGAAACCCACCGTAACAAAAAGACTTTTAATTCAAATTGTTCTAGACTGAGCGAAACACTTGATCCTTCTTGTCGTTCAATGCGCGTTGGAACACACAGGAACTTGGCGTGATGATGACTTTATTATAAACTGATTTATTAGGTTGGAGAAGGCTTTGAATGCATCGAACAATGAAATAAACGTCTTCGGTAACCTGACGAAGCTCGAGAGAAATACCTTGATCTCGTAACTGCAAAACCAATGATATACATGCATATGGTAATGAAATATAAGCCAAATAGGTTAAAATGAATAGGGTAAATTTAGGGTATAACAATCTTCAAGAATAAAATAAATTTTGTAAAAGATGAAATAAGATAAGAGTAGCAAATAAATGGACAAAGGCTCAAATTTATTTAATGGAAATGGTAGTTAGAAAATGGCATAACTCCACGGATCTTTACAAAGTTTAAAAAATGGTAATTATACAGGAAATGTTATATTGAAACACACAATCCTATTCTCCTTATCAACTTTGAATTTTGACTGTGTTCAAACTTTGTTGGAGATGAATTTGATGAAGAGCCTTTACAGGATAAATAACTGGAAGAAGATAAATCTCGGACCAATGCAGTTACTTGTCACAAAGATCCATAACTTTTGCCTAGATTTCCCTTCCGGGTTCTCAATCTACCAAGATTATTATTTTTCTGTTTATGACTCTAATTTTTGCCTGGACCGCCCTTTCGGGTTTTCAGTCTACTGAGACGTTCATTTTGTCCTAAGCTGCCCTTTTGGGTTTTCAACTTAGCGAGTTGTTCTTTTATTTCTTTTAGACAAAGTATTTCTTGACTGCATTGGAATTCATATGACGCGAGAGCTCTTCACCGTCCATAGTCATAAGAGTCATTTCACCACTGGAGAAGGTTGTCTTAACCATATACGGACCTTCAAAATTGGGAGCCCACTTTCCCCTAGCATCAGGTTGAAAAGATAGGACCCTCTTAAGCACAAGGTCAACTTCTCTGAACTCAGGAGGTCGAACCTTTTATCGAATTTCCGTTTCATTCTATTTTGATATAACTGGCCATGACACAAGGTTGTCATCCTCTCCTCTTCTATTAGATTCAGTTGGTCGTATCAACTTTGACACCACTCAGCCTCAGATAACTCAACTTCCATTAGAACTCTCATTAATGGGATCTCAACCTCTACGGGGAGTACTGATTTCATTCCATATACCAGAGAAAATGGAGTTGCTCCTGTCAAAGTGCAGACAGATATGCGATAATCATGCAGATCAAAGGGCAATATCTCATGCCAATCTTTGTAAATTACAACCATCTTCTGAATAATTTTCTTGATATTTTTGTTAGCAACTTCAACAACACCATTCATCTTTGGTCTGTAGGGAGAAGAGTTGTGATGTTCTATCTTGAAATCACTGCAGAGTTCTTCCATCATTTTGTTGTTTAGATTTGATCCATTGTCGGTGATAATATTTCTTGGCAAACCGTATCGGCAGATGGGCTGGTTATTGATAAACTTGACCACCACTTGACGAGTTACATTCGTGTATGAAGCTGCTTTGACCCACTTGGTGAAATAATCAATAGCCACCAGGATGAAACGATGTCCATTTGAGGCCTTGGATTCAATCATACTGATCATATTAATACCCCACATAGAGAAAGGCCATAGAGAAGACAAAACATTGAGAAGTGTTGGCGGCACATGAATTTTATCTTCATAGATCTGGCACTTGTGGAACTTCCTCACATATTTACAACAGTCAGATTCCATCGTCAACCAATAGTAACATGCCCTCAATATTTTCTTAGCCATTTCATGCCCATTGGCATGGGTACCGAAGGACCCTTCGTGAACTTCTTTCATTAGCAACTCTGCTTCATGTTCATCTACGCATCTTAACAGAACCATATCAAAGTTTTTTTTTTTGTAAAATACATCACCATTTAGGAAGAAATATTCGGATAGTCTTCTCAAAGTCTTCTTATCTTTACGGGATTCCCCAAGCATGTATTCTTCAATTTGAAAGAAACACTTAACATCACGGAACCACGGCTTGTTATCTGTAACTTCTTCTGCTGCGAACACATGAGCAGGTCTTTCTAGGCGCATGATTCTTATTGTAGGAATATCATTGTGACGATTCACTTGATACATGGAAGACAAAGTGGCCAAAGCATCAACCATTTTATTTTCTTCACGTGGAATATGGTACAACTCAACTTTGTTAAAGAAAGTCAGTAATCTCCTTGCATAATATTTGTAGGGGATCAATCCAGAGTGGTGAGTCTCATATTCTCCTTTTATCTGGTTTATCACGAGAGCAGAGTCTCCATATATATATCGAGGATTTTAATTCTGAGATCAATCGCTTCTTCAAGATCTATAATACAAGCCTCGTACTCTGCCATATTGTTGGTGCAGTCAAATGTTAACCTTTTAGAGAAAGGAATATGGGTACCCTCGAGGGTAATGATAACTGCCTTAACTCCACTTCCACAGGTATTAACAACTTCATTAAAATTTAAACCCCACCGAGATTCGGGGTTAGGTCCTTCTCTGAACTCAGGTTCATCATAGTATTTGACCTTCAGGTACATAACATCTTCATCTGGAAAATCATATCTGATAGATTGGTAATCATCAATAGGTTGGTGTGCCAAATGGTCAGCCAAAACACATACTTTGATAGCATTCTGCGCACGATACTCGATATCTTATTCTAATAACAGCATCTGCGAACGAGAAATTCTTCCGGTTAAAGCTGGTTTCTCAAAAATGTACTTGATTGATTCCATTTTAGATATCAACCAAGTAGTGTAATTAATCATATATTAAAGAATACGTTTATAAACCCAAGCCAAAGCACAACAAGTTTTCTCCAGCATGGAGTAATGAGACTCATAATCTGTGAATTTCTTACTTAAGTAGTAAATGGCGTGCTTTTTTCTTCCCATTTCATCTTGTTGACCTATCACATAATCCATAGAATCTTCCAACACAATTAGATACATGACCAAAGGTCTTCCTTCTATCGGAGGGATTAGAATGAGAGGTTCAAGCAAATACTCATTGATACTATTAAATGCTTTCTGGAAATCTTCAGTCCATATACATCCTTGGTCCTTTCTGAGAAGATTAAAAATCAGACCACAAGTCGCAGTCATGTGTGATATAAATCTGGATACATAGTTCAAATATCCAAGAAACCCTCTCACTTGTTTTTATATTCTTGGTGCAAACATCTCTTGAATAGTTATGATTTTGTCAGGATCGACTTTAATACCTCTCTGACTGACAATGAAACCTAGTAGCTTTCCCAAATGAACACCAAAAGTACATTTATTAGGATTAAGGCGGAGTTGATACTTTCTCAAGCGTTGAAATAACTTCAGCAGATGGTCCACGTGATCTTCCTTATTTTGAGATTTGGCAATCATGTCATCCACATAGACCTCGATCTCCTTATGCATCATATCATGGAATAGAGTAGTCATAGCTTTTTGATATGTCGCACCGACATTTTTCAGTCTGAAGGGCATCACTCTGTAGTAGAAGATTCCCCAAGGTGTAGTGAAAATAGTATTCTCCATGTCTTCAGGCGCCATCTTGATCTGGTTGTAGTCGAAGAAACCATCCATGAAAAAAATACTTAAACTTTGCAGTATTATCAACCAACATGTCAATGTATGGTAACGGGAAATCATCTTTTAGGATGGCTTTATTCAGATCTCGGTAATCGAAACACATTCTGACTTTACCATCTTTCTTAGGAACATGAACTATGTTGGCCAACCAAGGAGGATACTCAAAAGTAACAAGAAAACTTGCATTAATTTGTTTTTGAACTCCCTCTTTAATCTTCTTGGCCATATCAGAGTGAGTTCTTCTAAGATTTTGCTTCACCGACAGACATTCTGGATTTAATGGCAGATGGTGCTCCATAATATTGGTGTCTAACCCGGGCATATCTCGATAGGACCAAGCAAATACATCAAAAAACTCTCTGAGAAGCTTTATTATTCTTTCTTTAACATCGGGGTCAAGCAGTGCCCCAACTTTGACTTCTTTCCTTTCTACCTCAGTGCCAAGATTGATTGTTTCTACAGGCTCTTCGTGAGGCTGAATGGCCTTCTCTTCTTTCTTTATCAATCAGGAAATTCCCTCTGGTATCTCTTATATATATTCCTCTTCCGCTTCGAACATAGGGAACTCAAAGTTGGGAGAGGGCATGGGATCATGTTTTTCAACAGGTTCATGATTTAATCTGCACATATGATTTATTGAAAGTGATTTTTATTTATCAAGTTTTTAGGATTACCATTTTTTTCCAGAAAAACGAAAAGTAAAAACAAAAGTATAGGAGACAACATGACTTTTATTAATAATGATAAACTTGAAACAAAATCCTGATACAAGATCTTTTCCATCTTAGGCATAATGGAAAGAGTTATTTTTAATAAAGCCCTACAACTACTCTTTCGCCTTGGGTGAAGCAACCAACAAAAAAAAATACAAAGCCACCACCGAATATTATTTATCCCGGAGGAAGGGGAAATATCGAGTAAACCCAAAGAGGAAGGATAAGATGGTCTTGCGACTAAGAGAGAGGATACAAAAGTCGATTATTCAAGGGGAAGGTATTAGCACCCCTCAAAGTTGATTTGCTCATATAAAGTCTATTGGAAAGTTGAAGATAAAAAGTGTTGGAAACAAATTAATAAAAACAATTAACAAATTTGATTAAAAATTAGTAAAATAAAATGAAACAATTTTAACAAAAACAATTATCTACATATAGTATGAACAAAAATAAGGATGAATGATACTTACAAAATCTAAAGCTAGCAACGGTTAAGCTTATGTTGTTGAAGGAATGAAGGTGTTTTGATGGAGGTGGATGTTTTGATGTGTGAGAGATGATAATTTTTCTTACCTTTGAATGATAATGAATCTTATTAGCCTTTTCTCAAGAGTGATTCCTCTCTTTTTCCTCCTCCTAAGTGCAACTCTCCCCTTTTCTTAAAGAGAAAGCTTATATTTATATGCAAGAGTAATGATAAAGAGCACTAGTGCAGGAACTACATTTTACATCGGGCGAAAAGTACCTTTTACATCGAGTCTGGGTCCGATGTAAATTCAAGCGATGTAGTAAATCAAAGGCATTCTACATCAGGAAACAACCCGATGTGAAAAATCCACCTACATCGGTTGGAAATCAGGTCTGATATAAAAAATACAATTAAAAAAATGCAATATTTTACATCGGTTGCTTAGATGGACCGATGTAATAAATTGTTTTTAACACCGGTTTTTATTAATAGGCCTGATGTAATATATTTTCCTTATTTAATTGAATCACGTGGATTCCCGAAATTTAATTTTTTGTACCTAATTTTTCATATTTTTCCAACATCACAAGACCACATTTAAGTCACTTTTTTTCATATTTTTACCACATCACACAGACCATATTTAGGTCGCTAATTTCATATATTTATAACCAATGAAGGGTAATTTCATTGCACCAAATAGATAGGATGCACATATATATTCTTCAAAATGAATAATTGAGTAATAAAGGTACTAATCTAGGTTACACATAAGTGTACAAAATTATAAGGAAGTTTACACACGGTGGATTACTACAATAACAAAATCAAGGAAATTATACAAAAATATCCACACTTGAAATACCAAGATGCAATCCACAAGAAGATGAGTTGTAGCTTTAGTAGACAACACCAAAATCACATCTGCTAATAATAAATAAAAACACCAATTAACATCAGCAGACAACACCAAAATCAAAAAACTCAAATCAGATATGTATAGACAATTCTATATAACTCACCAAATAAATATTAATTTTTATATATCTCAAAGAAACATTTTGCCCAACGGAATCGCAAATCATACAAAACATCTTGAGTTAATTATGTTGGGTCATCAAATACCTACAATACATAAATAACAATATAGAGTTATTCTTTGAAAATTCACATTAAGTTGCAAAACGCAAAGTAAAAAAAAAAGTAAAGTTTTTCTATTACCTGCATCCAAGAATCGGTTATATTGGCAAAGACAATATCCAACATATTTTTCATCACATAGTATCCACAATCATTAGAGTTATGTTATCGCCTTGTCTAGACAAATGAATAACATAATTAGTGAATAATTATTATAAAATTAAATATAGAATTATAATATACACCACACTTACATTAGGATGAAACCATGTAGCCTTTTTTATATTTCCATTTGTCATTTGATAAATCCCAAAAGCACTAATTCAGGAAAAAAATCCATATAAAGCCACATAAAATATGAAATTACTTTTGTAACAATTTATGTATACATGATATATAATATATTATAACAAAAGTCACAAAGGACAAACTTACCTTGTAATAATTTTCTTCGTGATTTGATCAATTTCTCAATAAAATAAACAAAAGACGACAACAATATTGTCTCTTGGACAAATGACTATCTAGTATATATTTTTTAAAATCTGCTTCAGATTTCAGCATATTATCAACATATATACACCTAACAGGGTCTATATATCCATATACTTCTGATGTAGAATTATAAATATATATACGATGAATATATCTAAATAATTTTAACATTAACATTAGATATTGACAATAATAAAAAAAAAAGAAAATATACTCACGTGCACCAAACTTGCATAATAGACAAGCTTGAAGCACGCCAAAACTCTCTCCCTCGACTGCACCGGTTTGGTAACCTTCTTTAATTTCAAACTTTTAATATACGCATTGTTGAATAAGTTGATGCATACATTCATGTTCATATTGATGTTTGGAACATTTTTGACGCATTATTTATGAGGTTTGACACAGGAATAGAGAATTGCCATTGTTAGGGCACGATCTGATTTTGTGTTTGAATCTCATGATACGCTAATCTTTTGCTTGTTTTGAGCCCAGATTCGAGTTAAAGACGCAATTTTGTATAGGACATGCCTTTTGGTTTGCTTCAAATCTTCCATTTTTGTAAGTTTGGCATTGGAGCTCGTTTGAGAAGATGACTGGAGTTTGACTCTGGCGTCTCTGTGGTTTGTTTGACTCTGGTAGGGCTTGTGTGGCGTGAAGGCGCTCCATGATTGGTCATTACTTAAGTCGTTGGGGTCCAATTTTAACTCGTTTAAAAATTCAAGAACTAACACACACTTTATTATTTGTTGTTTAATTCATAATCAGTTAACGCGTAACAACTAGTGGGCGAGTGGTAAGAGTGATGACGGTTAACCATAAAGGCACGGGTTCGATCCCTCCTCTTGTCAAATTTCTTTTGTTTTTTTCCAGAATAACGCGCAGGTTTATAATAGATGGATTCATTCTTATTCCACGTCACAAACAACACCATGGTGCAGTGGATAGAATGGCATACATGTGATACTGAGGGCTTGGATTCAAGCCCCACCCCACACATTTTCATGTTTTCTTTGTTTCAAACTTTTATTTAAATAACTTAATTAATTTCTTTTTTTAATTAAAATCATAAAAATCAATAACTAGTCTTTTAGGTTTTTCTTAATTAACCTTGTCCATTTAATTAGACTTAGGCTTTTTATTAGTTAAAATTAATTATAATTAGGTTTTAATTATTATTATTAACACCTGAATTAATTTCTAAAAATACCAAAAACATTAACATTTAGATCTTAGGTCTTTAAAATATTTTTCTAACACTTTCATTCACCTTTTGCCAGTTAAGTGTATAGGTCGAAATCACAAATCTAATAGCTTAGATTTACATTCTCGTGTTCTTTTTCCTATTATGTATCTGCTCTGGGGATGTAATAGCGTAGATTTACTTTTGCGCAAATTTCTATACTTATGTATCTCTCCCAAAGCCATGTAATAGCGTAGGAACTTTACATTTCGTACTTTAATTTTTTGTACATGTTTAACTGTTAGTAAAATAGGTTTTGTATGGAAAGACTAAAAGCAAATCTAGGAAATCCTAATTCAAGATTAACATAACTGAAACTAATACACTTCGCACACTTCACCTCTAGGGTAATCTCTCTTGTTGCCTTATGAAACATTGGTCATGTCCCTCGAAAGTGGGGATACTTTAGCAAAAGATCCTCGATTAAATAATCATGGTCCCTTTTGAATACAGATCATAATCCCTCGGTGACCCTTTGAGTTGCCTACAAAATTATCTAGTCCCTCGATGACCCTACGAGCAAAATGATGATAGTCCCTTCGATACAATTGCTAAAGTATCCTTACATGTTGCATTCGATGACCATACGACGAACCTACCCCTGCCCCTTCACATCCAATAGATAGGATTGCCTACCAACTAATGGTATTGATAATACTATCTCCAAAGGAGAAGGAAAATAACAAAAAAGACTTTAGTGGGTAAGAACTCTTGAATGCTTGCTCACAACCTTTTTCACAACTCAACATTTTTACACATCACTTTTAAAACAAATATTTTCAAAAATAACACTTTATATACATTCTTGAGGACCGACACAAGTATTATTACAAAGTTAGCCTTACATTGGCATTTCAAAATATTTTCAAACAAATCATACACGCAAATCAAGTTTTAAAAGTGAGCTAAGCAATTAAGAGCCCGTAGATAACTACAGATGAAAAGGGTACTAACACCTTCATTTTTCATAACTTACCCCCTAACTCAAAATCTATCAAAGGTATTTCCTGTTCTTTTCACCTCTCCTAATTGTTGGATAAAAGAAAATTCGATGGCGACTCTTGCTAACCGCAACATTTGCGATAAAACCAAAAAGTCACTTCTCCCATCGTATTACAAAACTGGCAACTCTATAAGCCTTGAAACTTGGTATGAGGATACTTTGAATCATATGAGACACCATGAAGTCCATTTTAGGCATTAGAAGTCCAATTTTTCCTGAGAAAACTGAAACCCTAGTTGTAGGCCACTGCTTAGGAGGGGGTTTGTCTGATCAATCTTTGAGTAGTCTTGAGCAATTAAGACCTTCATGAGCATGAGGAGGTATATTGAATCAATTTGTCTTGAATAATGAGAGGGAAAATTTTGGGGTACAACAATTAGGTTTTTAAATGTTGACATATTTTTATTTATTAATTAATTATATTTTTCTCAATATTAAAATTAATTAGAAATAATTAGGTTTTAATTATTATTTATTAACTTAGGTTATTTTCTACAAAAACACAAAAAACATTAAAACATTTTTTCTAACATTCTTCTTCTTATTTCTTTTGTTATTTAATTTCCTAGACAATTGTATAAGTCGCACTCTCCGATGTATAGCGTAGATATATCTTTTCGCGCATTTTTCCTATTATGTATCTGCTCTGAGGATGTAATAGCGTTGATTTACTTTCCCGCAATTTTTATACTTATGTATCTCTCTCAAAGCCATGTAATAGCTTAGGTTTTACATTCCGCACTTTAATTTTATGTACACATTTAATTGCTAGTAATTAGGGTTGTATGGAAAGACTAACAATTGGACATAGAAAACCTAATTTTCAAGACTAAATAACTTAATTAATACACTCTTCACACTTGCACCTCTAGGATAACCTCTCTTGTTGCCTAATGAACACTTGGTCACGTCCCTCGAAAGTGGGGATACTTTAGCAAAAGACCCTCGATAAACAATATCATCATGGTCCCTTTCAAATAAAGATCATAGTCCCTCGATGACCCTCCGAGTTACCTGCTGTGATACGGTGGGAGAACTGACTTGGGTGTTTTGCATTTTATCGCAAATGTTACAGTTAGCAAGAGTTGCCACCTACTTTTCTTTTATCCAAAAGGAAAGGTGGAAAAGAACAGGAAAGACCTTTGAGATTATTTCTTGAGTTCGGGGGGTAGATTATGAAAAGGGAAGTTATTATCACCCTTTTCATCCATAGTTATCTATGGGCTCTTAGTTACTTGCTAGATCACTTGCTTTTGTTTGAAAATGTGCTTTGTGATGGTTTTGAAAATATTTTGAAAAGGCACCTTCGTTTAGGAAAACTTTGTAATAGTTCTTGTTCGTAAGAATGTATACAAAGTGTTGGACTTTTGAAAATGTTTCATGTTTGGAAAATGTTTTGAAAGTGTTTTTGAAAATGTTGGTGTTTGTTTTAAAAATAAGCAAGGATGTTTGATTTGAAAATGAGCAAGTAAATAGGAACAATCTACCTACTCAAAAGTCTTTGTTCATTTCTTCCTTTCCTTTGATATTGTTATCTTACCATTTATTTGGTAAGAAGTCTTATCTTTGGATGTAAAGGGACGGGCATGGGTCATCGTATAGCCATAATAGCAATGTTGTGAGATATCTTAGCATTTCTCTTTGAGGGACTAAGATCATTTTGAAAGGCAATATTGATAGCGTCATCGAGGGACTATGATCTTATATTTTTTATTGCTTTTTGCTAAGATATCCCACATGCATAACATGGCCATTTTTTTAAGGCAACAAAGTGGAATTATCCTAAGGGTGCAAGTGTGCAAATGTGTTTGATTTACATGCATTATTTATCTTGAATTAGGGTTTGCTACTTATTGATTTTAGTCTTGTCATACAAACCCTAATTACTAGCATTTGTATTAAAGTGATAAATTACGGAAAGTAAAAATTACTACGCTATTACATCATTAGGGGAGGGGGTATACAAATTTACAAATGGGGATTTTGCAAGAAAATTAAACATAATTATCTATTACAACTATATTGAATAAATGTACAAGAATTGAATAAATGATGTAAGAAAATAAATGGAAAAGAAATGATTTTTGTTTGATTTTTGTTTAGGGTTTAGTTTTGACCTAATTAAGAAAATGATTGATAAAAGATAATTAAAATTAAACCTAAATTAATTAAGAAAATAAATTAGGTTAAAAAGTATTTTTTAGGGTTTTTTTATGAAAAAGGTTTTAAGTTTAATAAAATAAATATGAAAATTAATTAATTAAAAGAAACCTAAATTCTATGTTAATTTTAATTTAAAAGAAAATAAAGTAATAATTAAACCTAAATCTAAATATTAATTATTAAAAAAGAAATTAATTTGTTTAAGAAAATGTTTTTGTTCTTTTTTGTTTTATAAAGAAAATAAACATATAAATGTGAAAATAATAAATAAAAATATTTTTGAATTTTTTATTAATAATAATAATAATAATAATAATAATAATAATAATAATAATAATAATAATACAAATATAATAAAGAAAAATAAAATAAGAAAAAGAAAACAAAATGAATTAAAATCATAAAAGAAAAAAAAATATAATTGGTTAGGTGTGTGAAAGTGAACATGGGGGTATGGGGCAGAAAAACTAAAAAGGCCCACTGGTTGAGGCCCAATGTTGCTGTTTGAAAACAAAAAAGGAGGAAAATGTGAGAAAACGAACAAAAGGTAGCGCTAGGTGTTGAACCCATGATCTCCAACATACACGCGTGCTACCTTTGCCACTGGGGTGGCTGTACATCCGGTAACATAAACAAAACAAAAAATATATAACACAAGTCATGTCCTGAATATAACTTCATCTTCAACCTACAGCCTGAACATTTGTAACTTCGCCATTTCTCAACAAAAATGAAATATGCAAACATGAAAGTTGTTCCTTTTTTCCATACTAATCCAACCATATAAATATCATAAGCTATAAATCAAAGATGAATGAGAATTTCTAAAAGTACCAAATTCTGACCTAATTATTTTTAGAAATTCAAACCTAAAATTCTCTAAGATCAACCAATATAAATGAAATATATGGACATGTATAGTTTCAGGGCAATGATGTCTATATTTTATCTTCACAAATGCAAGCCTAACAATGCCTAAATGAGAAAATAGAAGTTCAGAAAATGTACCTCCAAACTGGAAATCGTGAAATGAGTTTGAGCTGCTTTCAAGGAGTTGTGATGATCAGGTTAACTTCCTCAAGTTTCCAGGAAGCTAATGCAATGATTAGCTTCAGAAATGGATGGCTGGAATGGCTTGGAGAAGTCAATGTGCATACTCTATTTTTTGGTTATGGAGGTTGATGTAAATGGTGTTACAATTCTGAAATAAGGATGGGGATGGACTATATTTGATGTGTATGAGCTTTTGGAAGTTAAAAGCCAAGAAACGCACGAGGGAAATGGGAGTTACAAGTTCAAAGTCAAAAACTGTGCAACAATGGTGTTTTTGGATAATTTCTGGCTTGAGGGAGTTTGAGAGAGTTTCAGGGTGCTTAAGCCCGTGTCTTAGCTCACAAATAGTGCCTCTATTTATAAGTAACAAGTTTGGAGGCTTCTCTTTGATCAGAATTCAAAATCACATGTTTAAGCTTAACATGTGATTTTTGAGTAATCAAGTTTCAATGTCTTGTGTACTTGCTAATGTAGAGTGGTTATGCTTTAAGCAAACTTGTTTCTGACTTTGTAGATGGAGTGTGATCAGAGGGAACAAGTTAGAGGCTCAAGAATTGACTTTGTGCATAAAGCTTGCTTTTCAAGAATGGCATTCTTCACTTTCTTCCCAAAATGGCCATTTGAATTAGATAAAGCTTAAACCACTTGGATTATAGCTCAAAAGTTTATGGCAATTTGAATTGGATTATAGCTTCACAATAACTTACTTGACAAGATGAATTTGAAAACTGATATCTGGTCGGATCCAGGCTTCACAGTAACATGATGGGGTAGAGGCAAACCATACTGGGGAAAATAAGTTAAACCCTGGTTTGGTTGAGTCCAGGTTCTTCTATATCTTTGAAGAGTTAAACTATTATCTGGTCGGGTCCAGGTTTCATAGTATCTTATGAAGTTAACTATTATCTAGTCAGATCTAGTATTCATAGTTAGTTGAAAGGTTAAACTATTATCTGGTCGGGTCCAGGCTCTATAGTGACCTGAGAAGTTGACTACCATCTGGTCGAGTCCAGGCTTCATAGCGGCTTGATAGTCGTACTAATATTAGGTCAGGTCCAGGTTTCATAGTATCTTGTGGAGATAGTAAAGGTTTTGTTGACGACTTTACTGGGGATTAGGGGTTGTGGCCCTATGATTTGTAATATTCTTGAATGAAAACTCAAGTTGGGGAGTGTAGACTCATTCGGGGAGGACAGACTCAGCTTGGGGAAAAGACTCAACTGGGGATAACAGACTCGGCTGGGGAAGATAGACTATGTCGGGGGAATTTGTTGATTGTTGTATGTTGGGGAAATAAACCTTGTTGATGAGTACTTGATGAACTGTTGATGAGGTGAGTTCTTTGAGGAAGAGATCCACAAGGTTTCTACTTGTAGGACCAACTTAGCAAGGGGGAGAGTTGTCAAGAGGTTGAGACTCTGGTTGGAGCTTAACATGCGCAAAGAGACTTTGTGGGTAACTCTGTTGAGTAATGGTTTATTGTAGCCATCTTTGTGGGGTTAATGCTAATGAAATAAATCTGTGGGGATATTCCAATACATTAAAGAGATGCTTGTTGCTACTTAGCAAGACACATGTGGCAAATAGTTTTAATCATGTTCATATGCATATGTTTGTTCAATTTTAGTCATTGGACAACTTTGCATTCAAAACAAAAACAGAAAGTTTGCACTTCAAAGTATATTTGTATTGATATTTTGCCCATGAATAGGCGTTTATGTACAAAGAGACGGAGATCCTAGTAAGAGGAAATCGTCGAAAGGAAAACAAAGATTGAAAAGAAAAACAAATAGCCATGTGGAAATTATCTCATTGCACTCCAACTCTACTATTGCCCCAATGTCTTCGAATGCCCCTTGCTGTTGTCAGAAGTTGATTGGATTAATCTTGGACCGTTTGAACTTGGACCTTGGTGATAAAGTTGACTATGGTGATTCCACGGGACATAGCCATACGCTTTCAATCCTTAACTTTTGCCTGGACCGCCCTTTCGGGTTTTCACCCCACCAGAATACCCATTTTTGCCCAAGTCGCCCTTTCGGGTTTTCAACTTGCTGGGTTTACAACCTTTTTCATGTATCCCTAAATTTTGCCCAAACTTTTCAGTTTTCCAGGATGCCCTTATTTTGCCTAGGTGTGTTAACCTAGCGGGTCTCTTATGCGCATTATTTTTTAACTATGTCCGCGTTTATAGGATGTGGGAAGTCTTCACAATCCATGGTAGTCAGCAGCATGGCACCACCAGAGAATACTCTCTTGACAATAAATGGCCCTTCGTAGGTGGGAGTCCATTTGCCTCTAGGGTCGCCTTGTGGCAGAACGATGCGCTTTATCACCAAGTCACCAGCTTGATATACTTGAGGCTTGATCTTTTTGTTGAAATCCTTGATCGTATGTTTTTGGTACGTCTGACCATGACAAATAGCAGCCAATCGTTTTTCGTCGATCAAGTTCAACTGATCCAACCTTGTTTGGACCCACTCATCTTCGCCTAGGCCTGCCTCAATCATAATCCTTAGTGAGGGAATCTGAACTTCCACTGGTAGAATAACTTCCATGCCATAGACTAAAGAAAATGGAGTTGCCCCAGTTGATGTTCTAGCTAAAGTACGGTAGCCATGTAGAGCAAACGGTAACATCTCATTCCAATCCTTATAGGTTAATACCATCTTCTGCACAATCTTCTTAATGTTTTTGTTGGCCACTTCGACTGCACCATTCATTTTAGGTCTATATGGAGAAGAATTGTGATGCTTGATCTTAAACTGAGTGCAAAGTTCGGTAATCATAGCATTGTTGAGGTTAGTCCCATTGTCGATGATGATCCTTTCGGGGATACCATAGTGGCCGATGAGGTCGTGTTTGATGAATCTGGCTACCACATTCTTGGTGACTGAGGCAAACGAAGCGGCTTCGACCCATTTGGTGGAATAGTCGATAGCGACAAGAATGAAGCGATGTCCATTGGAAGCAGTGGGCTTGATCTCTCCAATCATGTCAATGCCCAACATTGCAAATGGCCATGAAGCAGTCATGGTGTTTAGAGGGATAGGAGGCACATGGATCTTGTCAGTAAAGATTTTGCATTAATGGCAAGTCCTAGAGTGTTGATGACAATCAGTCTCCATCATTGACCAATAGTAACCAGCTCTCAAGATCTTATTGGACATTGTATGTTCGCTTGAGTAAGTGCCAAAGATACCATCGTGCATGTCTTCCATAATTTCCTCTGCCTCTTTCTTGTCCACACATCGGAGTAGAGTAGAATCATGGTTGCGCTTGTACAATATTTTGTTGCTTAGGAAGAATTTGGCTGAAAATCTCCGTAAGAACTTTTTGTCATTGATGGATGCCCTCTCAGGGTACTCTTGTGCTTCAAGGTATCTCCTCACCTCATGATACCATGGCTTTTCTGTGTCAGTGTCAAGCACACAACAATGTGCAGGTTCATCAAATCTCTCAATCGTAATCATAGGGGCTTCGTTGTCCCATCTGACCTTGAACATTTAAGACATGGTTGCCAAGGCGTCAGCCAACTGATTTTCTTCCCTAGGGAAGTGTTCAAATGTGATCTCTTCAAAATGAGGAATCAAGGATAGCACAAGTTCCTTGTAAGGGATGAGATTAGGGTGTTTAGTGTCCCAATCTCCTTTTACTTGGATAATCACCAGAGCGGAATCCCCAAACACATTCAAATGCTTGACCTTGAAATCAATGCCAGCTTTCAAACCCAAAATGCACGCTTCATACTCAGCCATATTGTTCGTGCAATCGAAGCATAATTTGGCAGTAAAAGGTGTGTGGCAACCTTCAGGGGAGATGATCGCAGCACCAATTCTGTTACCCAAAGCGTTGGAAGCCCCATCAAAAACCATAGTCCATCGGGATCCTTGTTCAGGTCCGTCATACGGTACAAGTTTCGCGTAGTCGGTCACTAGCATGATTTTCTCATCAGGGAAGTCAAAGTTCATAGACTAATAATCATTGACAGCTTGATGGGCCAAATGATCTGCTAGTACGCTTCCTTTGATGGCCTTTTGTGTTGTGTATTGAATGTCGTACTCGGTCAAGATTATTTGCCATCTGGCTATCTATCCAAAAAGAGCAGGTTTCTCGAAGATGTACTTGATTGTGTCCATCTTCGAAATCAACATAGTGGTATGAGTCAACATATACTTTCTTAGCCGGTGAGCAGCCCATGCCAAAGCGCAGCAAGTTTTCTCGAGCAGTGAATATCTGGTTTCACAGTCAGTAAACTTTTTGCTCAGGTAATAAATAGCATGCTCTTTTCGGCCAGACTCGTCATGTTGGCCCAAAACACACCCCATATAATTATATATACTGTCAAGTACATGATCAAGGGTCTTCCTTCAATTGGAGGCATGAGAATAGGAGGCTCTTGTAGATATTCTTTGATTTTGTCGAAGGAAGCTTGACATTCATCATTCCATCTGACTAACTGATCTTTCTTCAAGAGTTTGAAGATTGGCTCACAAGTAACAGTCAAGTGAGATATGAAGCGGGCGATGTAATTGAGACGGCCCAAGAATCCTTTAACTTCCTTTTCAGAATGAGGGACTGGCATTTCTTGGTTGGCCTTTACCTTGGCAGGGTCGACTTTAATGCCTTTATTACTGACAACAAAACCTAGAAGCTTTCCAGATCGTACTCCAAATGTGCACTTGTTAGGGTTTAACCTCAACTTGTACTTTTTCAACCTCTCAAATATTTTGTACAGGTGATCGAGATGTTCCTCTTCAGTTTGTGATCTGGAAATTATATCATTTACATATACCTCTATTTCATGATGGATTATATCATGAAACAGAGCTACCATAGCCCTTGGATATGTTGCCCCTACATTCTTCAATCTGAATGGCATGACCTTATAGCAAAAGGTGCCCCATTGCGTAACAAAAGTTGTCTTCTCCATGTCTTTAGGAGCCATCCTTATGTAATTATAGCCGGAGAAACCATCCATGAAAGAGAAGACTTTATGTTGAGCAGTATTATCATCCAAGACGTCAATATGTGGTAGAGGGAAGTCATCCTTGGGGCTTGCCCTATTCAGATCCCTATAATCTACGCACATATGAACTTTTTCGTCCTTCTTTGGTACTGGCACCTCATTGGCAACCCATTGGGGATAAGACGTCACAACTAGGAACCCTGCATCAAATTGTTTCATCACTTCAGCTTTTATCTTTTCAGACATGTCAGGCCTCATGCGACGAACTTTTTGTTTGACAGGAGGAAAATCTTATTTTGTCGGCAGACGATGAACTACGATGCCGGTATCCAACCCTGGCATATCTTCATACAACCAAGAAAATACTTCCATATAATCATGCAACATCTGAATCAACCTTCTCTTGACACTACTTTCCAAGTTAGCGCCGATCTTGACTTCCTTCTTGTTTGTCTCAGTACCCAGGTTGATGACTTCAACTGGCTCTTCGTGTGGCTGAATAGCTTTTTCCTCTTGTAATAGAAGTCTGGCTAGATCTCTCGGTATTTCACAATCTTCCTCGCCTTCGTCTTTGGCTTGGTTAATTGGACATTCAAAGTCATAGTCGGTAATAGTAGAGTCATTAGCAATAAGATCCATAGTGGATGAGGACCTGCAAGAGTGTGTGTGTGTGTGTGTGTGTGTGTGTGTGTGTGTGTGTGTGTGTGCATTTAAGATACATGGCTATTTTGAAAAATGTATTTGAAGAAAAAAAGACAATGAAAACAAAGATTTGAATGCAAAGGAGTCCAATGGTTTGTATTGAATGATCATATGATTAGATGAACATAAATAAAACCCTTGACAAATGAATCAAAGTGCCCCGGGCCAGGCACATGGCTTAAAAGTCATTGTTAAATATTACAGACAAAATGTTCTTGAACTCAATAAAAAGCAATAAACAAGTAGATTACTCCTCAATGAAGGAGATGGGCACGAATTCCTTTGCATGCCAATTCTTCAGCTCCGTTGTAGTAGGATAGACCCAATCTTCAAATGTAGCTTCTTCATCAGAATCACCCACAATGTTAACTTCATGGCTTCCAATACAGAGAGGTGGCTTTCTTACACGAGCGCGCCTCACTTCCTTTTGAGCCTTGACGATGAAACCCAAACCAAACTTGTACGCTTTGAATGGTATATCGAGGAGTTTCCCTCAAGTATGAAAACTTCCTTCTTCAATTGCAGCACGAGCATCTTTGACTGAAACCATCTTTGGCACGACCTTAACATCTTTAGACACATCAGAGGAGCATTTGGCAGTGGCAATCATTAGAGGCATAACTTCAAAGGATTGACACGGGGTCTCAATGAATTCTCCATACATCTCCACATACTTGAAAGATTTGAGGTGGCTTACCATAAACTCTTCCTCTCCACAAACAGTGACAATTCTTCCTTTGACCGGGTACTTGAGTTTCTGATGCAGAGTTGAGGTTACTGCCCCAGCTTTATGGATCCAAGGGCAACCCAACAAACAAGGATAGGCAGGACAAATATCCATGATATAGAAGGTGGAGTTGAAAATTTGTGAGCCCACCTTGATTAGAATATCTTCTTCTACATGAACTGTCCTTTTTATCCATCGAACGCCCTCACAATGATATCACTTGGCTTCAAGACTAAAACTTCACACTAAACAATCTAACGCCCCCTTGGGTAGCACGTTTAAAGAAGAACGGGTGTCGACCAGAACATGTTCTAAGGTAGTCCCTTTGCACTCGACAAAAACATGTAGAGCTTTATTGTGGTTCTTCCCAAGTGGTGTTAGATCAGCATCTGAGAATCCCAAGCCATTATCAGCCGTCAAGCTTGCCACGCAATTCTCAAATTGGTCCTTTGTGGTCTCATGAGGGACATGAGCCTTCTTCAAGAATTTGATTAATGTCCAAGCATGGGCATCAAAATAGAGTAGCAACGACAACATAGAAATACTATAAGGGGTTTCCCCAATTGTTCCACAGTCTTGAAATCACTCCTTTTTATTATCTTCAAGATCTCGTCCATCTCACGAGCAGAGGGTTCTCCATCAGCAACGTCCTTTGCAGGTATTTCTGTCACGACGGGCTCAACAACTTTCTCTTTCCCTTTGGTATCAATACTTGGCCTGGAAGCAGTGATGCAGACGGGTGCCTTTGTAACAAATGGTGGTGAGATATTGGGTGAAAAGATTCTCCCAGTTCGGGTTACTTTACTTGAGCTAGTTATGTTACCAACATCATCAGCTTTGTCTTCTTCGATCCAAGCGTCTTGTTTTATCCCATGATAAAACACCTCATCACCATAGTTCTATGGCACTGCTTTGTTTGAAGAGTGGGGAATTGGTCTGAGATTGGTAATTGTTAGAGGAGAAACAATTGGTTCATTTGAAATCCTGATAGGACCTTTGGAGGAGATCCTAAGAGGCTTGTTTGAGATGGTAATAATGGAGAGATCTCCACATTTATTAGTCAAAATTTTGGCAAGCGGGGTCTTATCAAATAGGATCTCGTGGCTATCCATCAGGCGTTGAATGCCTTCCTTCATCCCTTCGCATCTATTGAGTTGTTTGGCACAGTAAACACAGTCCTTTACATAGCCAGGGAAAATCCCGACTTTCAACAGGTTCTTTTTGATGATATTCAGTGGAGTAGTTAAGTCTTTGATAGAGGCAACAAAAATTGTATCTTCAACAGCATTAACACCCTTGCCATGATTTGGCATATGTGCGGTGATTACATTCGGAGTTGGAGGAGGATCAAATTCAATAGTATTATTATCGATCAAATCTTGGATCTTATTCTTCAAGGCCCAGCATTTGTCAGTATCGTGCTCAGGGATACTTGAGTGGTAAGCACATTTGGCATTCGGATTATACTTTAGTGAAGAGTTATCTGGATTGGCAGGAGGATCATGCAATGTCACCAAATTAGCCTTTAGCAAGTGTTGTAAGGCCTGGGATAGTGACATTCCTATCCTTGTGAACTGTCTTCTCGGAGTTTCAAAATGTTGATGATTTGCAGATGGTCTTTGAGCAGGAGTTGGATTGGAGATTCAGACAGCATTAACAGGCGGATGATCATTCTTCTTAGTATGGGCCCTTGCCCCGTAAACAACATTGATTTCCTTCATTGCAGCGAAAGGTTTCTTTATAGGATTTGAAGTGGAGACAGATGCCATGGGAATCTTCCCGCTTTTGATTCCACTTTCAACTCTCTCACCGGTTAAGATTAACTCGGTGAAATCGGAAGAAGAACAACCGACCAATATATTAAAGAAGGGACCAGATAGAGTGCCCATAAACATGTCAACATGCTCCCTATCAGTCAAAGGTGGTTGAACCCTACTTGTAAGGTATCTCCACTTTTGTGCGTATTCTTTAAATCCTTCATTCTTCCCCATTGTCATATCTTGCAACTGAACTCTAGTCAGCGCCAAGTCGGTGTTATACTAGTACTGATGGTAAAAGACGATAGCTAAGTCCTCCCAAGTATTTATACGGGAACCATCCAACTGGTAGAACCACTCTAGTTGTGTTCCGATCAAGCTCTCTTGAAAAAAGTGAACTCAGAGTTTCTTATCAGCGGTGTGCGGCTGTATCTTGTACACATAAGATTTCAGGTGAAGTTTTGGACAGGAAACGCCATCGTACTTTGCAAAGACTGGTATTTTGAATTTTTGGGGAATAACAACCCCAGAGATCAAACCCAAATCATCAAAATCTAGACCGGGGACGGCTTGGATCTCAACAACCTTCAATCTATATTCTAACTGCTTGTATTTGACATTGGTGGATGGATACTGCTCGCCAAAATAATAATAATCATCATCATCAGACGCTTGATCATTAATACAGTCAGCCTGGGTACTCTTAACCTCACCAATCTAATTCTCGTCTTCTTCAGATGAATCTTCTGCCACCGGGATCTGACAAACCAACACTTTGAACCTTTTGCCCATGTTGACCAGGGCTTTCTTCTTGGGTTTCTTCTTAACTTCCAGCAATGCCATCATATCTTGTTTCCCCTTGGCTAGGGTCAGTAGAGTCTCTTGGAATTGAGAGTTTTGTGCCTGAAGATCCTTCACAGTTTTCTCTATATCCATCTTGCTCAAATAAATAGCAGAAAGATAAGGAAGCTTGTTATGTGAAAACATGTCATGTTATGATGCATGCAAGATGTATATGCAAATGATTTCAAGAATTTATGAAATTTAAATCTGTATAGACACATAATAAACAAACATCAATTTTCATTAATTAGTTCAAAAGATTACAGCACGCCTCTTGGGCTTACAAAATAACTTTCTAAGATAAAAAGACTGAACGCATCCTTTTCGGCGCGAGATAGGCGTTCACACTTTGCTCTTCATGTAGCTGCTTTGTAAGCTCCAAGACCCTTTTCTCGCTAGCGTAGAATTGAGCTTCGAAAGTATCTCGTTCTTCCTTCAGTTGAATCCAACCCTTTTATAAGTCTTTAAGAGAAGTAGGCATTTCAGGATGGAGGACAGTGTAGGGAATATCTCCTTCAACCACAGGTTCCATGATAACTGGTAAGATAGAGGGATAAGGCATCAGAAGTTTCTGAGCACGAGCTCGTACCCGCCTAAGGTAAGGCTCAAGGGGAATGGAATTCTTGTGTCCCAGCGTCTTACTATCCACTTTGCTTACCATCCTCCAAGCTCGTATAAACCTTTGACGGTAGCTTTGATCGTCGCTTTCATAGTCGAATACCACTCCTTAGATGAGCATCTCATGTGGGCCATCCCTTCGGGCATAACCAAACTGTTATAAGGATAAGCAAGGGTTGTAAGTTATACATCCCCTAATGCAAAGCAAAGGGACATTAGGGAACTCCCCACAATGGTCAATGATAGTAATGCTCTCCAAGGATCGAGAACACCAATGAACATCTGAATGTCTGAGCGTCATCAGCCTATGGGACCACCTCAAACCTTGTCCGTTCTTCAACACAGATTGGGGAAGATGAGAAATAAACCATTTTTCCAAGAGAGGAGTGCAACACATGAGGATCCATCTCTTCCTCATAGTGCTAGAGTGAAAAGAATGTAGGATATCTCCCAACAAGGTAGGCACCGGATTGCGAGACATGAAGATTTTGACAACATTTACATCTATGAGTTGATCAGGGTTTGGAAACAAAACCACCCCATAGATGAGAAGGGCCAATATTTCTTCAAAAGCTTGTAAGTCCAAAGAGTTCCAAGAATCTTGAGCTTTCTCAAACAAGAACTTGGCTAAGAAATCTTTGACACCACTCCTTGTTTCTCAATTAGTTGTGATATCAGATGGTTGCAAGTGTAGTGCTTCGACAATCTCTTCAGGTTTTGGATCTCTTTATGTACTGTTAAAGGGTAGTTTATTGAGAATGGGAATCCTCAAGAGTTGATAGAATTCTTCCAAAGTTGGTACAAGCTGTTAATCAGGGAAAATGAAGCAATGGTGTAGAGGATCAAAGAATTGGAAAAGCACATTCATCATATCTTCATCAGTGTTGGAGGTAACCAAGTTTAGGAGGCGACCATGTATTTCGGTGAATAAATAATTCTCAGGGACCCTTGATGCTAACTCTTTGAGTTGAGGAGGAATTCTTACGAGATTGACTTGGATAATATTCCTGCGGATAGAAGCCATGTCTTACAAAACAGAACAAAGATAAATCCCAATAATCCTTGAAATGGTTAATGAGAATGAGTATGATGTTATGATGTTTATGATGTTATGTACAAGTAAGTATATACAAACAAGGCAAACAAGTCCTTAGGTTTAGGCTTGCATGGAGTCTCATAGGTAAGTACTGTCTAAGGGATCTCAATATCACTGATTTGTCTTCTCGAGCATTGTTTCAGCGTAAGCTTCTTTCACGGTGACTGAAATATCTCGAGAAGTCAAATCTCAATGATTGTAGTATCGAGTATCAATCAACTTCGGACTGCACCAAAGCCGGTTATCTCACTACGTCTTAATGGCCAAGTTAGTCAAGTAAAGGTTCTAAAAGTCAGCTACTGCTTCATGACATCACACATCGGCCCCGTGTTCTCCTTGACTACTCAAGGGCTATCGGTACCCATAAATGTGTCATACTAACATAGATATTTCTTAGACCATGTCGGTATACCCCACACAGTTTCCATAACGTATTTCTACTTACCTATAAGGTATCCCAAATTCGGGTAGAGGATTAGAACAAGCCCAAACAAGGAACCAAAATGTAAAGCAAACAAGTCAAACAATGAAATAAAATAAAGGTGATCTAGCCCTAAGGTAACCCCACTTTTAAATAGTCCCCAACAGAGTCGCCAATTCTGTGATACGGTGGGAGAACTGACTTGGGTGTTTTTTGTTTTATTGTAAATGTTGCGGTTAGCAACAGTCGCCGCCGACTTTTCTTTTATCTAAAAGGAAAGATGAAAAAGAACAGGAAAGACCTTTGAGATTATTTCTTGAGTTTGGGGGTAGATTATGAAAAGGGAAGGTATTAGCACCGTTTTCATCCATAGTTATCTATGGGCTCTTAGTTACTTTCTAGATCACTTTCTTTTGTTTGAAAATGTGCTTTGTGATGGTTTTGAAAATATTTTGAAAAGGGCGCCTTCGTTTAGGCAAACTTTGTAATAGTTCTCGTTCGTAAGAACGTATACAAAGTGTTGGACTTTTGAAAATGTTTCATGTTTGGAAAATGTTTTGAAAGTGTTTTTGAAAGTGTTGGTGTTTATTTTGAAAATAAGCAAGGATGTTTGATTTGAAAATGAGAAAGCAACTAGGAACAATCTACCTACTCAAAAGTCTTTGTTCATTTCTTCCTTTCCTTTGATATTGTTATCTTACCATTGATTTGGTAAGAAGTCTTATCTTTGGATGTAAAGGGACGGGCATGGGTCATCGTATAGCCATGATAGCAATGTTGTGAGATATCTTAGCATTTCTCTTTGAGGGACTAAGATCATTTTGAAAGGCAACATTGATAGCGTCATCGAGGGACTATGATCTTGTATTTTTGATTGCATTTTGCTAAGATATCCCACATTAATTACATGTCCATTTTTGTAAGGAAACAAAGTGGAATTAGCCTAAGGGTGCAAGTGTGCAAATGTGTTTGATTTACATGCATTGTTTATCTTGAATTAGGGTTTGCTACTTATTGATTTTAGTCTTGCCATACAAACCCTAATTACTAGCATTTGTATTAAAGCGATAAATTGCGGAAAGTAAAAATTACTATGCTATTACATCATTAGGGGAGGGGTATACAAATTTACAAATGGGGATTTTGCAAGAAAATTAAACCTAATTATCTATTACAACCATATTGAATAAATGTACAAGAATTGAATAAATGATGTAAGAAAATAAATGGAAAAGAAATGATTTTTGTTTGATTTTTGTTAAGGGTTTTGTTTTGACCTAATTAAGAAAATGATTGATAAAAGATAAATAAAATTAAACCTAAATTAATTAAGAAAAGAAATTAGGTTAAAAAGTATTTTTTAGGGTTTTTTATGAAAAAGGTTTTAAGTTTAATAAAATAAATATAAAAATTAATTAATTAAAAGAAACCTAAATTCTAAGTTAATTTTAATTTAAAAGAAAATAAAGTAATAACTAAACTTAAATATAAATATTAATTATTAAAAAAAGAAATTAATTTGTTTAAGAAAATGTTTTTGTTCTTTTTTGTTTTATAAAGAAAATAAACATATAAATGTAATAATAATAAATAAAAATATTTTTGAATTTTTTATTAATAAAAATAATAATATTAATAATAATAGTAGTAATAAAAATATAATAAACAATAAATAAAATAAGAAAAAGAAAACAAAATGAATTAAAATGATAAAAGAAAAAATATATAATTGGTTAGGTTTGTGAATGTGAACAGGGGGGTATGGGGCAGAAAAACTGAAAAGGCCCACTGATTGAGGCTCAGCGCTGCTATTTGGAAACAAAAAAGGAGGAAAAATGTGAGAAAATGAACAAAACGTAGCGCTGGGTGTTGAACTCATGACCTCCAACATACACGCGCGCTACCTTTGCCACTAGGGTGGCTGTACATCCGGTAACATAAAAAAAACAAAAAATATATAACACAAGTCATGTCCTGAATATAACTTCATCTTTAACCTCCAGCCTGAACATCTGTCACTTCACCATTTCTCAACAAAAAGGAAATATGCAAACATGAAAGTTGTTCCATTTTTCCATACGAATCTAACCATATAAATACCATAAGCTATAAATCAAAGATGAATGAGAATTTCTAAAAGTGCTAAATTCTGACCTAATTATTTTCAGAGATTCAAACCTAAAATTCTGTAAGCTCAATCAATATAAATGAAATCTACAGACATGTATAGTTTCAGGGTAATATTGTCTACATTTTATCTTCACAAATGTAAGTCTAACAATGCCTAAATGAGAAGATAGAAGTTCAGAAAATGTACCTCAAAACTGGAAATTGTGAAATGAGTTTGAGCTGCTTTCAAGGAGTTGTGATGATCAGGTTAGCTTCCTCAAGTTCCCAGGAAGCTAATGCAATGATTAGCTTGAACAATGGATGGCTGGAATGGCTTGGAGAAGTCAATGTGCAGACTCTGTTTTTTGGTTACGGAGGTTGATGTAAATGGTGTTACAGTTCTAGAATAAGGATGGGGATGGACTGTATTTGATGTGTAGGAGCTTTTGGAAGTGAAAAGCCAAGAAACGCACGAGGGAAATGGGAGTTCAAGTTCAAAGTCAGAAACTGTGCAACAATGGTGTTTTTGGATAATTTCTGGCTTGAGGGATTTTTAGAGAGTTTCAGGATTCTTAATCCCGTGTCTTAGCTCACAAATAGTGCCTCTATTTATAAGCAACAAGTTTGGAGGCTTCTCTTTGATCAGAATTCAAAATCACATGTTTAAGCTTAACATGTGATTTTTGAGAAATCAAGTTTCAATGTGTTGTGTACTTGCTAATGTAGAGTGGTTATGCTTTAAACAAACTTATTTCTGCCTTTGTAGATGGAGTGTTATCAGAGGGAACAACTTAGAGGCTCAAGAATTGACTTTGTGCATAAAGCTTGCTTTTTAAGAATGGCATTCTTCACTTTCTTCCCAAATGGAAATTTGAATTGGATAAAGCTTAAACAACTTGGATTATAGCTCAAAAGTTTTTGTAATCCATTAATGATGGATAGATACACAAGTTAGAAGGCCTGCAAAGCAAGATTATACAGCCTAACATTGAAATTGAATTATGTGTTCATCAAGAAATGACTTGTAATTCAAGAATGAAACCCTAACTTCTTCCCTTTGATTCTCCTTACTCAAGTATGATCTCAATGAGTTCTTGGACATTTTGGAAAGTCTGTAACATCCTATAAAATCTCTATGTTATACATTTTTGAAAATTCATCTTAGAACTATGTGAAAAATTGCCATGAAGTTAGGTCAAAATCCTGCCTAAACTAGGGCAAAATTTCATTAAGTTTCCAAGTTTCATGAACATGTCTTCACAAAATCATAACTTGAAATCCATGCATTTCTAGAAAAAGTTATGTTCTACAATGTTTTAGATCTCATTGAGATATACAAATTTCTAGATGGAAGTTTCCTTTGAATCATCTTGCATCATGGTGTAAATTTGGCTCAAAGTTGTGAAAAAAAATGTGAATTTCCAACATTTAGAAAGATTTCTAAGTTTAGAAATTTTGACTTTTCAAAATGAAATCTTGAATTTTTTATTTCTTGATGAAAAAGTTTCACATTTTGACATGTCTTGATGAATTGTGATCTTTGATACTTGAATTTGACCAAAAAGTCAAAGTTTGACTTTTCAGTGTACAATTGACTTTTCATCAGTTTAGTGAAATTCATTTGTCAACCAATTGATCTTGAGGAATGTTTTGAGAAATTACATTAGGTCAAAATGAATTATTTGAAACTTTTAGATCATAACTTAAACCAATCAATCATGTTCTAGTCAAAAATCAGAAATTGCACCTTCTTAGTCAAAACCCTAATTTTGACAATTTTGCCCTTTTGATGATCTAATCAAATTTGTTGAGGAATTGTGGTCCATACTTGATCAAATGACAAATATGAGTTCATAATGTTGATATGGACCAAAAATTATGAATTTTGAGTGTAAATTGACCACAGTTGACTTTTGCCCAATACAATTGATTTTAGGTCGTCTGATCAATTGACTGAGCAAAAATGTGATCCAAGACTTGAAACTTGACATGAGAAATCTTGAGGGTCCAAAATGATCCATGAAAGTCATATGGGGTATTAAAAGTCCATTTTTCTTTGTGCAAACTCAAACCATAATTTGAGTCATCAGTGCTAGAGGAGGTGTCTTGAGTTGATCAAACCTTGTGTAGTCTTGGACCAAAGGAAGTCTTGTGAGAGACTTCTTGAAAAATGAGAGCGCAAATTTTGGGTTACAACACCTGAAAAATGATCTATTCCCTTCGATGACCCTACAATCAAAATGATGATAGTCCCTCTGATATAATTGCTAAAGTATCCTTATATATTGCCTTCCATGACCATACGACGACCCTACGTGTGTCCCTTCACATCCAATAGATAGGATTGCCTACAAAATAAGGGTATGGATAATAATATCTCTAAAGGAGAAGGAAAATAACAAGAAAGACTTTAGTGGGTAAAAAATCTTGAATGGTTGCTCACAACCTTTTTCACAAACAAAACATTTTTACACATCACTTTCAAAACAAATATTTTCAAAAAAACACTTTGTATACATTCTTGAGGACTAATACAAGAATTATTACAAAGTTATCCTTACATTGGAATTTCAAAATATTTTCAAACAAATCACACACATACAAAGCAAGTTTAAAGTGAGCTAAGCAAATTAAGAGCCCGTAGATAACTATGGATGAAAAGGGTGCAACACCTTTCTTTTTCATAACTTACCCCCCGAACTCAAAATCTATCAAAGGTCTTTCCTGTTCTTTTAACCTTTCCTAATTGTTGGATAAAAGAAAAGTCGATGGTGACTCTTGATAACCGCAACATTTGCGATAAAACAAAAAGGTCAGTTCTCCCACTGTATTACAAAACTATCGACTCTACTGGGGAGAAATCTAAAAGAGGGGTTACCTTAAGAGTTAGATCACTTTACTTGCTTTTATTGTATGCTTTTTTTGATTTACTTTAAGGGTTCATGCTTGGGTATTATTTCTTGTGTGAATGATCATACACCCGGATCTAGTGATTCCTTAGGTAAGTAGCAATAGATCATAAAGATTGTACAGTGTATACCAATATGTTTAATATGATACCTACAGTTAGTGTGATACTTTGGTTTGTACTGATGGTCCTTGAGTTAGTCAAGGATAACATTAGGCTTTCGCGTGGTGTCATTAACACTAACTTACTTTTAGGACCTTAATTAACCCATATGGGCAATTAGAAAGTAGGGAGATAGCCGACTTTTGTGCAATTCGAAGTTAGTTGATACTCGAGGCTATGCTTATTGAGATTCGACTTTCGGGATGTTTTGGGGGCAATCCAGTTTTCGTTCTAAAATAAATCCTGTGAGAAAGATCTGTGATACGAGATTCTTAGAACTCGGTTACTATTTTAGGACAGGTTGAGCCAACTTAACTTCAGTGGGGAAGGGTATTTACCTATACACTTTATGCAGGCCTTTAAACCTAAGGCTCTTGTGTGACTTGTTTGTGTTTGCTACTTATTTAACATGAACATAAAATCATAACATCATAACATTATATCATCATAACATAACATTTTCACTAACCATTTCAAGGACCTAGGGATTTATCTTTGTTCCTTGTTGCAGGTTATGGCCTTCGCTCGCATAAATACTATTCGAATCAACTTTGTAAGGGTACCTTCCAAGCTTAAGGAGTTAGTATCAAAGGTTTCATAAAACTCTCAATTAACCAAGAAGCATGGTTATCTTCTCAGTTTGGTTACCTCAGGTTTTGAAGAAGACATGATGAGTATTTTGTTCCAGTTCTTTGATCCTAAGCATCACTGTTTTACATTCCCACATTATTAGTTGGTACCCACAAAGAAAGAGTTTTCTAAGCTACTTGGAGTACCTATTCTTGATCAGACACCCTTCACTGGTTTAGAGAAAGTTCCAAAAGTTGAAGTTATTGCAGCAGCCTTACATCTGAAGCAGTCAGATATTGTGTCTAATTGGGAAACAAGAAGTGGAGTTAAAGGTATTCTTTCTAAATTTATGATAGAGAAGGCTCAATTGTTTCTGGATGCTATGAGTTTTCATGATTTTGAGGAGATCTTGGCTCTTTTGATCTATGGTTTGGTATTATTCCCTAATCTAGACCAACTCATAGATGTGAACACCATCAAAATATGTCTTACTCATAATCATGTGCCTACTTTGCTTGGAGATATTTTGGAATTTATTCACACTCGTACTATGAGAGAGCAAGGGACTATCATGTGTTGCATACCTTTACTATCCAAGTGGTTTATTTCGCACCTTCCCCGATCAGTGATGAAGAATGAACAAGGTTTGAAGTGGTCTCAAAAGATGATGTCACTCTCTCATTCAAATATCTATTGGTGTTCCCGATCTCGGGAGGACATCACTATTATTGACTGCTATGGGGAATTGCTTAATTTGTCACTCCTTGGCATAAGGGGGGGGGGGGGGGGGGGTATTACTTATAACCTTTATCTAGCTCTATGTTAATTTGGTTATGCTTGAAGAGGCGGTCCTCGTGATATGCTTATCCAGAGCATTGTATTCGATTACGAGAATGATCCTCAAGGTTACCGTCAGAAGTTTATATGTGCTTGGGGCATGGTGAATCAGATTGATAGCAATAATTTGGGACAGAAAAACTCCATCCCTTTAGATCCCTACTTCAGATGGGTGCGATCTCATGCTTAAAATCTTATAATGCCATATCTTGTTGTCCTACCAGTAATTGTAGAGCCTGTTGTTGAAGAAGATATTCCTCATAACATTTTTCATCCAGATATTCCTACTGACCTTGAAGAGCTACAAAAGACTTGGATTCAATTGAAAGAAGAAATGGACACCTTTGAGACTCAGTTCTATGCTAGTGAGAAGAAAGTGATGGAGCTGACAAAACGACTTCACGAAGAGCAGAGCCTTAATGCATATGTCAACAAAAAGAGGAAGCGTCCATGGGAGACTTGAGTATTAGGTCTTAGGAGTTCATAATTAGTTTCCTTGTAACCCTTTTTGTTTTCATTGTAAGCCTAAGAGGCAATTATAATTTGAACTTACTAATAAGAGTCTTTGTTTCTATTCCCTTTTGATTAACAAATTTAAATACCATGAGGTCCTTGAAAACATTGCATATGCATCTATATGCCATACATATCATTGCATAACAGGTTCCAAGACACGTTTCTCATCTTCTTGTTGTCTATTTAAGCAAAAAATGGATCTCGAACAGACAGTCAAAGATCTTCAGGCTTAGAATGCTCAGTTCCAAGAGATATTCCTAAGCTTAGACAAGGGGCAAGAAGAACTGAAGGTGCTCATCGCTAACAAGAAGAAGAATAAGACAAAGAAAACAACTGGCATCCTTAACATGGGAAGAAAGTTCAAAGGTCCATTCAAGCGAGCTCAAGATCTTGATATCCCATCAGACGAAGATGACGAATGAGATAAAGATGGTAAGAGTATTAAAATTGAAAAAAGAAATCATGGTTCGGACAAATGTTCTGATGAAGAGGAAGAGAATTATTTGGATGAACAATATCCCCCTGTTGGCGAGAAGTATAAGCTGTTAGAAGAATGTTTGAAAGCTATGGAGATCTATAAGGTTCCTGGATTGAACTTTGAAGAATTGGGTTTAGTCTTAGGAGTCGTCATTCCTCCTAAGTTCAACACTCCTACCTTTGCTAAGTATGGTGGAGTTTCTTGCCTAAATCTGTATTTGAGATCATATGTTCGGAAAATTCAACCATACACTGCTGACAAGAAATTATGGTTGCATTTCTTTCAAGAAAGTCTGTCTGGAACACAATTGGAATGGTATTATCAACTCGAAGGTACCAATATCCATACCTGGGAAGATTTGGCTGCAAATTTCTATAGACAGTATTAGTATAATTCTGATTTGGCACCAACCCGCATGCAACTACAGAGTATGTCCATGGGTTCTGAGGAAGGATTTAAAGAGTACGCACATAAATGGAGAGATCTTGCAAGCAGAGTTTAACCTACTTTGCCTGATAGGGAATTGGTTGACATGTTCATGAGTATGCTAATAGGTCCTTTCTATAATACCCTACTTGGAATTTCTTCAGTCAGTTTCACTGAACTGATATTGACAGGGGAAAATGTTGAGAATGGAATCAGAAGTGGTAAAATTCAGGTGGCTACATCTTCGAATATTGCGAAGAATTCATACAATAATAAGAAAAAATCCAATGTTGTGTACGGCCAGAAGGGTCATAATAAGAGTGACCGCAACCAATCTGTGGGGGTAGTTCCGATCTCTAATCATGCGCCAATGCAACAACAACAACAACAGAATAATCATCATAGGCAAGATGCACGTAGGAGACAGTTTACAAAAATCAACATGCTGTCGTCTCAAGCATTGTAACACATGTTGAAGGCAGAGCTAATTACATTGAAGGATCCTCCTCATAATCCCAATACTTATTCTCCTAATTACAATCCCAATGCAAGGTGTGCATATCACTCCAACAGTATTGGACATGACACTAATGGTTGTTAAGCTCTGAAAAATAAGATTCAAGATATGATTGAATCTAAGGATATTGAATTTGATCCTCCTGAGACTCCTAATGTGATCATTGCACCTATACTTAATCATGACAAAGGCGTTAATGCTATTGATGATGTTTCTTATGTTTCTACTGTGAGTGACTTGACTACTCCTCTGATGATTGTTAAGTAGAAGTTGTTACAAGCCGGTTTATTCTCGGGTTGCATTGAAAACATCTACTACTGTGTGACCTAATCCAATGGTTATGTACATCTGAAAGAAGGTATTCAGCATTTGATGGATGACTGTGTAATTCTATTTGAGAAAACTCCTTCTGAGGACAGCTTATGTAAAAGCGTGTCTCAAGGCCTGAAGCTTGAAGACGTGTCTGTGATTAAAATTTTCGTTACTCCTGCAGGGATCACTTTTAAGGGTCCTATGAAGATTACTGTCGAGCCTAGGGTTGCTCCTCTGATCATTACCGCACTTAGGCTAATTCCATATTCCTCTAAAAATGATATTCGTTGGAATTATGGAGATGATGTTTACTACCATGGCGCCAAGCAAGAACCATTGGTTGAAAATGAAAATACTTAATTAGTGATCCCAATGTTGGAAATATTGTTGGGACTAGTAAGGTTACCAGAAGTAGGAGAGTTTTCTCTCCAGAGATCTCTCCAAAGGATATTACTACACTAGTTCTTATCACTGCTACTTAATCAACTACTGAGACTCGAGGCAAAGAACAGATGATTGAGCTTGTCGATACTAAGGCACCGAAAGAGGTTACTGTTGAAGATACCTCCAATCAAGAGATGGAGGAGGTACTAAAAATTATTCGAAAGAGTGACTATAAGATTGTTGAACAGTTGGGGCAGACCCCCTCAAAAATATCCATGTTATCTCTATTATTGTGCTTTGAAGCCCATGCTCAGGCTTTGGTAAAGTTTCTTAAATTTTCTCGTGTACCGCAAGAAATATCTGTTGATCAGTTTAAAAATTGTGTTGCTAGCCTGACAATTGATAATGGGCTAGGTTTTTTTGACGTTGATTTAACTCCTTCAAGAAGAAACCATAATAAGGCCCTGCATGCCTCTATTAAGTGTAGGGGCACTACCTTATCTCATGTGTTGGTGGACACAGGTTCCTCATTGAATGTATTGCCAAAATTTGTTTTAGACAAACTTGGAGAGGTTGATCTTCCAATCAAAGTGGGTTCCCAGGTCTTCGACTCTACTTTCTATATGATGGACATTCGTCCAGCCTATTCCTATTTGCTTGGAAGCCCTTGGATTTATGGGGCAGGCGATGTTACTTCTAATTTACACCAAAAGTTGAAGTATCTCGTGAAAGGAAAAATCATTACAGTTTATGGCGAAGAAGAATACATGGGGAGCCATTTGAACTCCTTCAATTATGTTGAGATGGATGGTGAATTCCTCGATACTCCTTGCCAAACCTTTAAGGTTATTCCTCAGATAACCCATGTTGATAAAGCTTCTCCTACTGTTCCTAAGGTTACCAAGATTCCACCAAGAATGGCTTCTCTGAAAGACGCTAAGGCCATGGTAGAAGAAGGTGGTGGCACTATTTGGGGTCAACTTCCCGACATTCCTTACAAGTTCGACAAATTTGGTTTGGGTTTCACCTCAGAGGCTCAGAGGGTTGTCCATCGTGCTCCTTCTAATTCTGGGAGACCGCCATTCTGCATTAACAATAATGGAATTCACAAAAATCAAGTCAACACTATGGAAGACGATGATAGCGACTGTGACATAGACAATTGGATTTTCCTTACTACCGGCAGTGGGCTCAACAATTGGAAGGATGAGGATTTTATACCAATCTCCTTTAGTCAGGAGTAAAAGCTATTTTCGGTTTTCTTGCTTTCAAATTTTTGGTTATGTAATTTGAACAATAACTTTAAGCCTCGTGCCTTACCCGGGACACAATGGTCCATTTGTTAGGGTTGTCATTTTTCATCCACATATTTTCATTTAATAACTCATTGGATGTTTGCATTCAAATTTTGCGCTCTTTGTCTTTATTTTACTTTATTTCTTTCAAAATAGCTATGTGTTCTTACACACACCCATGTAACAAATTGCAGATCCACATCCACCCTGGGTCCCATTAATAACAATTTTGTTATTGCCAATTATGACTTCGAAATTCCGATCTACCAAGCCGAGGACGAAGGTGAGGAAGATTGTGAAGTACCTGGAGAGCTTGCTAGACTGTTAGAGCAGAAAGAAAAAGCCATACAACCGCATGAAGAGCCAGTCGGGGTTGTGAACTTGGGTACTGAAGAAGACAAGAAAGAAATCAAAATAGGTGCCAACCTAGAAGACATTTTCAAAAAGAGATCAATCCAGATGTTACGTGACTATGTTGAGATCTTTTCTTGGTCTTATGAAGACATGCCAGGGCTTGATACTGACATTGTGGTTCACCGTCTACCGATGAAGGAAGGTTGTCCTCATATAAAGCAGAAGGTTCTTCCTATGCATCTCGAGATGTTTGAAAAGATCAAAGCTAAGGTCATGAAGCAGTTCGATGCAGGTTTCTTAGTTGTTACGTCCTATCCTCAGTGGGTTTAAAATATGGTGTCAGTACCTAAAAAGGACGGTAAGGCATGTATGTGTATAGACTACATGGATTTGAATAGGGCAAGCCCCAAAGATGACTTTCCACTTCCACATATTAATGTTCTGGTTGACAACACCGCTCAGCACAAAGTATTTTCCTTCATGGATGGTTTCTCTGGTTATAATCAAATTGAAATAGCACCTGAAGACATGGAGAAGTCTACTTTTGTCACACAGTGGGGTACTTTATGTTATAAAGTTATGCCTTTTGGTTTGAAAAATGCAGGTGCAACATATCAGCGTGCTATGGTAGCTTTGTTACATGATATGATCCATCATGAGATAGACGTATATTTTAATGACATGATAGCCAGGTCTTAGACTGAAGAGGAACATATCAAACACCTGCATAAGCTGTTTGAGAGATTGAAGAAGTACAAGTTGAAGTTGAATCCAAACAACTGCACCTTTGGGGTAAGATCTGGTAAACTCCTAGGTTTCTTCGCCAGTGGTAAAGGTATTGAAGTTGATCCTACCAAGGTTAAAACCATTCAAGAAATACCAGCTCCTTGTACTGAGAAGGAAGTCAGAGGCTTCTTGGGACGATTGAACTACATTTCTAGATTTATTTCCCATTTGACCGCTACTTGTGAGCCAATCTTCAAGTTACTGAAGAAAGATCAAGTAGTGTTGTGGAACGACGATTATCAGATAGCCTTCAACAAAATCAAGGAGTACCTCCAGGAACCTCCAATTCTGATGCCACTGGTTGAAGGAAGACCTATTATCATGTACGTGACACCATTAGAAAACTCAATGGGGTGTGTATTGGGGCAAAATGGTGAGTCTGGTCGAAAAGAGCATGCAATATACTACCATAGCAAAAAGTTTACCGACTGTGAAACAAGATACTCATTGCTCGAGAAAACTTATCGCGCTTTGTCATGGGCTTCTCACTGACTAAGACAGTATATGTTGACTCATACGACTTTGTTGATCTCTAAGATGGATCCAATAAAATAGATATTCGAGAAACCTGCTCTCTCCGGAAGAATAGCAAGATGGAAAATGGTCTTGACAGAATATGACATTTAGTATTCTACTCAGAAGGCAATCAAAGGAAGTGTACTGGCAGATCATTTGGCTCATCAAGCTGTAGACGACTATCAGTCTATGAATTTTGATTTCCTAGATGAGAATATCATGTTAATTACTGATTATGAAGAACCTGGACCATATAAAGGACCTGAACCGGGATCCCAATGGACTATGGTTTTTGATGGATCTTCCAATGTGCTTGGTAATGGAATTGGTGTTGTGATTGTCTCTCCTAAGGGTTGACATACGCCATTCACCATCAGATTGTGTTTTGACTGTACCAACAATATGGCTGAGTACGAAGCATGCATCATGGTATCAAAGCTGCCATCGATATGAGAATTAATTTATTGAATGTATATGGGGACTCAACCCTAGTGATCAGCCAAATTAAGGGAGAATGGGACACGAATCATCCAAATCTCATTCCTTATCAAGATCATGTGTTGACATTAATTTCGTACTTCGAATAAAACACTTTTGAACACATTCCACGAGAAGAGAATCAATTGGCAGATGCACTAGCTACCATGTCATCTATGTTCAAATTCAGATGGGATAATTAAGCTCCTTGAATTACAATTGAGATACTAGACGAACCGCACATTGCTACAAAGTTGATACTGATTTAGTAGAGGAAAAACCTTGGTACCACAAAGTAAAAAGATACCTCGAAACTCAAGATTATCCTGAAAGGGCATCTATCAATGATAAGCAATTTCTAAGGAGGTTCCAAGTTCTTTATGAGTAACGAAATCTTGTACAAGCGAAACCACGATTCAACTTTGCTTTATTGTGTAGACAAGAAGGAAGCTGAGAAAATTATGGAATATATGCACGAAGGTGTCTTTGGTACTCTTTCCAGTGGACATACAATGGCTAAGATGATTATGAGAGTAGGTCATTATTGGTCTACCATGGAAACTGATTGCCATCATCATTCCGGAACTTTCCACAAATGCCAGATCTATGTTGACAAAATACATGTGCCTCTGGTTCCTTTGAATGTCTTGACTGTCCCTTGGCCCTTAGAAATGTGGGGCATTGATATGATTGGAGATATTAATCCTACTGCTTCCAATGGGTATCGTTTCATCCTTATTTATATTGATTACTTCATGAAGTGGGTAGAGGCAGCCTCATTTGCTTTCGTTACTAAGAATTTTGTGGCTCGGTTCATTAAGTATAACCTTATTTGTCGGTATGGCATCCCTAAAAGGAATATCACGGATAATGGTACCAATATTAACAATACTATGATCATGGAACTCTGTACATAGTTTAAGATTAAGCATCATAATTCTTTTCCGTACCAACGAAAGATGAATGGCACAGTGGAAGCCGCCAACAAGAATATCAAGAAGATCTTGCAGAAGATGACTGTGACATACAACGATTGGCATGAGATGATACCATTTTCTCTTCATGGTTACCGCACTTCGGTATGTAGATCAACTGGAGCAACCCCATTCTCTCTAGTCTACGGTATGGAGGTTGTCTTACCTGTTGAAGTCCAAATTGCTTCCCTAAGGACTCCGAAAGACACGGATTTAGATGAAGACGAATGGATTCAGACTCGACTTGACCAGATAAATTTGATTGATGAAAAAAGGCTTACGGTTGTTTGTCATGGTCAGATGTATTAGAAACACATGATCAATGCCTTTAACAAGAAAGTCAAACATGAGGTGTACCAAGCTAGTGATTTGATAATAAAGCGCATCATCCTACCACAAGGTGATCCCAGAGGAAAATGGACTCCCACATACGAAGGGCCATTTGTGATCAAAAATATATTTTTTGGCGGTGCTATGATATTTACCACCATGGACGGTGAATATTTTCCGCACCCTGTGAACACGGATATAGTCAAAAAATACTATGCATAAAAGAGACCCGCTAGGTTGACAGACATAGGAAAAAATTAGGGATATATATATATATATATATAATTGTACATCGGGCAAGTCGAAAACCTGAAAAGGAGGCTTGGGAAAAAAGGATATCCCGATGAACTGAAAACCGGAAAGGGAGGTCTAGGCAAAAGTTAGGGATTAAAGCGTGTGACTATGTCTCGTTGGATCACCCATCTACTTACAGCCAGCTTTATTACTAGCGTCAAGTTCAAATGATACAGATCAATTCAGTCATCATCTTCCAACAACAAGTGATGAGATACTTGAAGACATAGGGGAAATATAATAGTTGAAACTCAATGGGATCGTTTCCACATAGCTGTTTTTCTTTGTTTATCACTTTGTACCCCTTTTTCAATTTTTACAATGATTTTCTCTTACTATGATTTTTGTCTTCTAGTATAAAAATGTTTGCTTATAGGCAAGCTTTCAGAATCAATGCAATTAAATATATTTCAAAATTCAAAATTGTTTTTACTTTCTCTGTTTTGTTTGCAAAAACGTCAAATGATTACGTTGAATGAACATATGCATTTGAATATGATTATTGTTTACAAAACATATGCATGAAAACAGGATTAACATTTACTAAAGACCCTAGAAGTTGGGGTAATGTTCAAAAGTTGTTCATAAACTCCCACAGAGCAATCTCCATGGAACTATCTCTATAGAGCTATCTTCACAAGCTAATCCCCAATAGAGATATATTCCCCAGCAAGTCTAATATGCCCTCAAACAGAAATTGGGGCATTTTTCAGCAGTTCACCTCCATATTCGTGATGGAAAGCTTGACATGACCATTTTACCCAATAGGTCCCCTAGCGGATAAGGAATTTTGATCATTTCCCCAATATACAGTGGAAACTTCCTCGGCGCAGCCTATAAACTTTTGATCCCCATCAGAAATTATTTCCTCAACACATTCTAGAGGATTTAATTCCCCAACAGAGTTTATTTTTCCGATACTGCAAATTCCCTGATAGAATTCTCTTCTCCAGCCAAATATCACTCAATGTTGTCCTCCCTAGAAGAGCTGATAACCATATTTGAAACCTGGTCAGATAGTGCATCAGAGGAATATCAATTTCTTTTATCACCAGTTAGGGTACATAAGAATAAAATCCTTCAATAAAAAGAACAACGAACGACCGACTCTCCTTGAATGATTCTATCCCCAAGAAAAAGTCGAAGATCTCCAAGCGGAGTATCTTCAAATAGAAAGCAAAAATCCCTAGTAAAGTCTTTCTAAACAAAAATTGAAGAATGACTTTCTTCATCCCTAGCAAGAGTCAGGGATTTATTTTCCCCAGCTAGATGTTGTTACAAGAAGCTATCGATACGCTCCAACAACATATTGCATCCATACATCATTTACAAAATATCTAAACGTATGCATACGAAACACATATAATATTCTCATTTATTTTGATAGCATCATTAAACAATGCATTACATATAGCATGACATTGCATAAAACTAACTTTGTCTTTTCATATTAGTTCTCGAACAGATAGATATTGTTAACAGTTTATCACCTTTCAGATACAATCAAACAGTGGTTCATTCTGATAAACACATATTTCAGATACAATCAAGCGAAGATTCATTATGATCCACTTCTGGATACAGTCGGGCGTAAACTCATTCTAATACATTGTTCAGATACAGTCGGGCAAGGACTCTTTCTGATCCACTTCTAGATACAGTCGAGCGTAGACTCATTCTAAAACTTTTTCAAATACAGTCAGACATAGACTCATTCTGATACTCCTGTCAACAGTCATCCAAGAACACAATTACTTTGGATGGCATCTACAAGCCTATTCTCGATACAATCAACCCGCAACATTACTTCGTGCATCCTCAAGTGCAAATTTTTGGGCACTTATAAGTAGTCAATCCTCTTCCACCTTCAGATCATGAAAGGCAGGCAGGCCAATCTAACTCTCCAGGTTTAAGAAGATTAAACATGGGCAGTTGTTGTACCCCAAAATTTCCCTCCCATTATTAAGATAAAATGGTTCAATATACCTCCTCATGCTCATGAAGGTCTCAATTGCTCAAGACTTATCAAAGATTGATCAGATGGACTCTCCTCCTAAGAAATTGACCTACAACTAGGGTTTTGCTTCAATAAAAGGAAATTTGATTTCTAATGCCTCAAGTGGACTTCATGGTTTTACATATGTATCAAAGTATCCTCATGCCAAATTCCAAGTCTTACATCACAAGTTTGCTCAGTCAATTGATCAGATGATTGAATATCAAATGTATTGGAAAAAAAAGTAAACTTTGACCAATCTATAGTCAAACTTCAATATTTTTTGTCAACATCAATGTTTTGAAGTCACATTCATCACTTTACCAAGGGTTGACCATGATTCATCAAGAAAACATAAGATTCATCAAAAGTCAAAAGTTACTCAATTAGGGTTTTCATAAGGAGAAGTCAACTGAACTTTGACCAAGCATAACTTTCACATACTTCGTCATAAATTTCTAAACCAAATCCTATATTAAATGAAATTCAATTCTCTACAACTTTTTCTCTCTAAGCTCAAGGCCAAAAATGCTTCACTTGAGAGATATGAGCCAAAACTTTACTAGTCATTTTAAAAGTCAACAAAAAGACATCTTTTATCAAAGAAATTTACATCAAGTTAAATACTTCAAATGAATAATGACCAACATGAAAGTTGTAGGAGACATCTTGAGGTTTCCAAAAAGTCCAAGATCATCTTCATATGACAAGAATTGAGAAAGTTATGAGTTGTACAAGTTGAGTAATTTTGAGGAAATGCATGAAGTTCAAATTGAGCAAACTTGAATTTTGGATTAGTGGACCTATATTTTAAGGTCTAAACATGATAAAGACCTTATAAGGGACTACTAAATCCATTCATGTATCTTTATGATTTTTATTTATTTTTATTTTGATTTTATTCAATTAGAAGCAAAATAAATCAAATAAAATACCAAATAAATTATACAAGGCGTGTGGATCTGTTTTTGAATCAAATCATAAATCCAAAATCACATAATTATGATGGAGAAACCGTGTGGGATCATGAATATTTAATTTGGCCTAAAATAGAAGTTTTTTTTTCAAAATTCAAATTAAATCTCTTCACCATGAAATACAAAGATTCATCTCACAAATATTGACCTAAACATTCTCCTATAAATACACAACAACTTCATATGGAAAAAGGCATGCATGCTACATCATAGAAGCAACCCTAAAATATCCAAATTTTCTCAAAACTAGGCACGGTCAAACCCTTATCTCCAGCCATTCTCAATCAATTTCAAGCATCACACTAGCCTCCTGAAGGTCCCAGGAGTTCATACCAACCATTACTCAATCTTGAAGCACGCCAGAACTCTCTCCCTCGACTGCACGGATTTGGTAACCTTCTTTAATTTCAAACTTTTAATATATGCATTGTTGAATGATTTGATGCATACATTCATATTCATATTGATGTTTGGATCAATTTTGACGCATTATTTATGAGGTTTGACATAAGAATGGAGATTTGTCATTGTTAGGGCACGATCTGAGTTTGCATTCGAATCTCATGATACATTAATCTTTCGCTTATTTTGAGCCCGGATTCGAGTTCAAGGCACAATTTTGTATAGGACAAGCCTTTTGGTTTGCTTTGAATCTTCCATTTTGCAGGTTTGGCAATGGAGCTTATCGGAGAAGACGACCAGAGTTTGACTCTGGCGTCTCTGTGGTTTGTTTGACTCTGGTAGGGCTTGTGTGGCGTGAAGGCGCTTCATGACTGGTCATCACTTAAGTCGTTGGGGTCCACTTTTGACTCGTTTGAAAATTCAAGAACTAACGTGTGTTTTATTATTTGTTGTTTAATTCATAATCAGTTAACGAGTAACAACTGATGGACGAGTGGTAAGAGTGATGAATGTTAACCATAGAGGCATGGGTTCAATCCCTCCTCTTGTCAAATTATTTTGTTTTTTTTCAGGATAACGCGTAGGTTTATAATAGATGGATTCATTCCGATTCCATATTACAAACAACACCATGGCGCAGTGATAGAATGGCATACCTTTGAGGCTGAGGGCGTGGGTTCAAGCCCCACCCCATACATTTTCATGTTTTCTTTGTTTCAAACTTTTATTTAAATAACTTATTTAATTTATTTTTTTAATTAAAATCTTTAAAAAAAAATTGTCTTTTAGGTTTTTCTTAATTAACCTTTTCCATTTAATTAGACTTTAGGCTTTTTATTAATTAAAAATTAATTAGAATTAGGTTTTAATTATTATTACTAACACCTTAATTAATTTCTAAAAATACGAAAAACATTAAAATTTATATCTTAGGTCTTTAAAATATTTTTCTAACACTTTCATTCATCTTTTGCCAGTTAAGTGTATAGGTCGCACTCTCAAATGTAATAGCTTAGATTTACATTCCCGCATTCTTTTTCCTATTATGTATTTGCTCCTAGGATGCAATAGTGTAGATTTAATTTCCCGCAAATTTCTATACTTATGTATCTCTCCTAGAGCCATATAATAGCGTAGGAACTTTACATTTTGCACTTTAATTTTCTATACATATTTAACTATTAGTAAAATAGGGTTTGTATGGCAAGACTAAAAGCAAATCTAGAAAACCCTAATTCAAGATTAACATAACTAAAACTAATACACTTCACACACTTCACCTCTAGGGTAACCTCTCTTGTTGCCTTACGAAACATTGGTCATGTCCTTCAAAAGTGGGGATACTTTAGCAAAAGACCCTTGATCAAATCATCATGGTCCCTTTCGAATATAGATCATAATCCCTTGATGACCCTTCGAGTTGCCTACAAAATTATATAGTCCCTCGATGACCCTACGAGTAAAATAATGATAGACCCTTCGATACAATTGCTAAATTATCCTTACATGTTGCCTTCGATGACCATACGATGACCCTATGCATGTCCCTTCATATCCAATAGATAGGATTACCTACCAACTAATGGCATGGAGAATACTATCTCCAAAGTATAAGGAAAATAACAAGAAAGAATTTACTGGTTAAGAACTCTTGAATGCTTGCTCACAACCTTTTTCACAACTCAAAACATTTTTACACATCACTTTCAAAACAAATATTTTCAAAAAAACACTTTGTATACATTCTTGAGGACCGACGCAAGGATTATTACAAAGTTAGCCTTACATTGGCATTTCATAATATTTTCAAACAAATCACACACACACAAAGCAAGTTTTAAAAGTGAGCTAAGCAATTAAGAGCCCGTAGATAACTACGGATGAAAAGGATGCTAACACCTTTCATTTTCATAACTTACCCCCCAAACTCAAAATCTATCAAAGTTCTTTCATGTTATTTTTACCTTTACTAATTGTTGGATAAAAGAAAAGTCAGTGGCGACTCTTGCTAACCGCAACACTTGCGATAAAATAAAAAAGTCAAATCTCCCACCGTATTAAAACTATAATACAATATGAGGTGGCCTGCCCCAATGTCTTAGGTTACATAATGGACTGCCCCTGATTAGTGGATCCTTTGAGATATTTGTCGAATCTCGACGTAACTACCCCAAGTTAACTGAATTCTGAATGGGTTACTCGATATGATTTCCCCAAATTGAAGCTTGAAGAGACTTATCGACATGATTGCCTCAAATTGACCAACTATGATTGGGTTTCCCTTGATTGACGGAGTTCTGAAGATAACTCATTCTTCGAGATGACACTCTTCATCTAATGTTTAATATGGAAGCTTCCTTGATGTAAGACACTTGTTTATAGGCAAAGAATGTTTATTATGAGAATTATAATGCTAATGCAAAGCTTATGTTCGTCTTGAAGTTGAAATACTTTTTATTCAAATGGTGTCGTAACATCAATTTTTTCTCTTTTTATGAAAAGGTGGTGTGATACCAACTCAAATTTTTAGCAAATATCTTAGGATTCAATTTATCGTACTCTCGTTAAGTATGCTTTCGAAATAACCCATGCTTCGGTTAGGACTTTTAAGGGTTATAACGTGACCTAGTTCACGGTTTCAGAAAAAGATTTAAGACTCAAATTTTATTTGTACCCACCCATTCTCCTTGATGTTCTGCAGTCCTACATTCAGTTAAATTGATATGAGCACTCATCTCTTAAGAGGAGTTCGAGATGGTTGAGGAATCAATGATGTTTCTTGGATATGGTCGTCGCTCACCATTTATTATTGGTGTCTGATCACACAACTTTATTTTGTAATCCTTTATTTTCCCTAATTTTTTTTCCTGGACATATCTTTTATTTTGAAATTACAGTCTAGCGGGATGCCCTAATTTTTGCCTAAGTCACTTTCTTTCAAGTTGTTGACTTAGCAGACTTTCTTTTCTTCTTTCTTTTTTATTTGAACTAATCGTGTGACCTTGAGTCCTTTTACTTAATGGAAGTTTTTTGACTGTCTCTTCCCTTGATGGAAGAGGGATAACCATTATGATTTCATGTCTTTCGACCTCCTGGTGTGTGAGGGATAAGGTGTGGTGATCCTCGTATGTTCACTCCTTTTGAATGCTCGATCAAATTAACTGAAGACTACCCTACACAAGGTTAAAATTGAGGGATTTTTATATACAAAAAAACTCCTACTTCAAGGCTAGAAGGGGTTGTCGAGGGTCTATATCCCTTATATCTCTGCTGTTTAGGATTTGAAACAATGTATGTACATCATCAGCAGGGTTTTATTCAAAATCATATAGTCTAAGATTCTAGGTGTCACATTTTCATCATCCTCCCTCAAGAGTTATTTGCTTTTAATTAAAAAAGAGTTAGTATCAAAAGGCAAATAAAAACAATAAGAGTGAAATGAATGAATTTCTTCAAGACAGACATATTTAATGCATTGTGATTAACATTCAAAAACAAACAAGTTTTGCATGTAATGAGTACTAAAAAAACAAGAAAAATTACAAATGAGCATGCAGAAAAGAAGCTAAAGATTGCCAATGTTGAGGCGGCTTGACTCCGTATGGACTGGTTGCTTCAGAGTATGTTTTTTTCAATTTGGTACTCACTCAGGCAAGGGACTTCCATTTACCCATGGGTTCCCTCCTCGAATGGTTAAGTACTTCTTGTCAATCAACTGTTTTACTTTAGCCTTGAAAACATTGCATTCCTCAATCAAGTGTCTTGTGAATCCAACATGATATCAGCATTGTACATTAAGAGCATACCTAAGTGGAAATGGATGCAGATGAGGCTTCAGAGACTTGGGAAACACCAAAGAGCTTTGAATCAGGAGTGGTAAGAGTTAACTGTAGGTCATAGGAATCGGATCCTGAGGAGCATTCCTTGGTTCTAGATTACTTTGAGGTCTGTGTTGATTCTGATGTTCTCGGTCATGGGCTTGTTGATATTGTTGCTGGAGAGCATACGAAACATGTTGAACTGGTGGTTGTTGATGATGGTTCTATTGTTGACATTGATTTGGGAACTGATTCTGCCCTAGCACCTGGTTCCTTTGAGGCATGGGTAATGGCTGCGAGCAAGGAGGTTCTAGAATCCAAGGTTGTGGGAGATACACGCAGTGCAGCTTCTGACCTGAAGTGAAACCTGGTGAAGGGGGAGGATTGATCATTCTACTGCAACAGTTGGTGCGAAGTTTCTTTCCTTCTTCAATAATGTTTGCAGGATCTCCATCATCAACACCATCTGGAATTTCATATGGTTGACCTTTATCCTTAACGATTCCTATTCACGTCGAAGTTCGTCCATGTTTTCAATTTCAAGCGTATGTTGGAAAGTCAATAGCTTATTGAAGATTGATTATGAGCAAAATACCCCCAATGAGTTCTTATTTCCTTAATATGAAATGCATGATAGTATGAATGTATGTTCCATTTTCATTTTCGAGGAAATCCAAAGACTCATTTTTCCATAAATATCTTTTTTGAAAATTTTTATTTGAAGAGCTCAACAAAAAGTCTTGTCTTTGGAATCACTTAGATATGAGATGTATATATATGATGATATGATGTCATGGTATATAATGGCATGGGATCACAGTTCCATGCATTCTGTATAACCACTATATAGTCCTCTGAATAAACCGAATGTAACAGAACCAAAGGTCTGGCGTCACGAGCATGGAGTCAAGGTAACAACCAACCCATAAGGTGTTTACTATATTTTGGATAACCTATAGATCAAGGTTCTACGAAATTCCATAGTCTACATTCCTCTTTCAGATATTACTTATTTACACAACTACTTGTGAGTATCAGTAATGTTCTCAAGAAAAACTCGTTTGAGTGTAGTATCGCGTAACGACTAATTCAAGACTACTCTTGAATTGTCACCACACTACATCCAAAAGGCCAAGATGGGTTAAGGGTTCTATGGTTCTCTGCTTCTCGGGATCTCGGGTCGAAAGTGATAATGATTTAACAACTGTCTTGTTTAGCATTAGCACCCTCAAAGAGGCCTCCACTGAGCGGGGTTATTATATGATACTTATCTCAGAATTACTCCAGTCATGTAACTTTTGATTAAACCACCATCTTATCTTAAGCGTAACTTAGTCCGGGTTAGGACTTATCCTTGCAAGAAATTACCCATCCCAACAGCACAACAAATACAACATATATTCAGAACATGTGAATAGCAAAAGAAAAATGAAATACATACAAAGGAAAACAATAAATAAAGAAAATAAAGTACATAAATAAACACCGAAATAAACAAATAAATGAAACTAGGATTGACTCGCATAGGGTCCCCAACAGAGTCGCCAGCTGAAACAACCGGCAAAAAAACACAGAGCCACCATCGAACTTTATTTATCCTGATGAAGGGGAAATATCGAGAAACCCAAAAAGGAAGGATAAGATGGTCTTGTGACCAAGAGATAGGGTACGAAAGTTGATTATGTAAGGGGAAGGTATTAGCATCCCTCACATCTGTTGTACTCAACGGGATCCACTTCGATTGTTTGTTTCTAAGAGTGTGTCTATCTAAAACTATACTTGCTAAAAGAGATTCATTAATGAGTTAAAAGGAAAAAGGAAAATATTTTTATTAGTGGACAATGTTAACTTTAGTGTCCTAGCAATAGGCACGACCTGTATCGCGATAGAACAAAAATAACAAGTCCTTTTTTGAAAAGGTTTAAATAGAAAATAGGCCAAGAGGCAAAAAGTTTTTGATTTGGTTTGTGTTTTGTTAATTTTGAAATGAGTTTGATATACTTAAGTGTTTTTAAATTTTTGATTAAAGAGAAGAAGGTTTTTGTTTTAATAAGATGCCAAAAAGAAGTCTAAGGGGAAACTTGATCCTAAATATTGTCATACAAAATGGACCTAAGATTGAGATTGAAATAGGAAACTTCTATTCTAATGTTGTCATGCTTGGATTAGAGTCCTAATGTCTATCTTGATTCAAATCTTAATGAAGGATTAAAATGAATCAAGTGAGCCTAAAAGAACATGTCAAGAAATCAATTACACAAACAACAAGAAAATTACAAGAAAATAGTACTAATATTTTTATGATTTTCTCAAGTAAGGAAATTAGTAGTCAAAAGGAAAATAAAAACTATTCTAATATTTTTGTTGTTGTTTTTCTTCCTTTTTTATAAGGAAAAAATAACTAACCTAAATTAATTTTAAACTTAATAATTAAATTGATTTAGCAAAACTAATTAAGTTATATAACTTAATAATTAAGAAAATATTTAGTAAAACTAATTGACCAAAATTAGTAAAACTAAATAAAAATAATTAACAAATTTTTTCAACAATTAGTAAAATAGTAAAAAAAAAATGGTGTGTTTGATTGTTTTTTGTCTTTTGAAAGTGTTTGGATGTGCTTAATGTGTGTTAAAGCATTTGTTTAGAAAAAGAAAGTTTGAAAATGCAATGACACAAAGTCAAGGTTTTTATATGAAAGTGGTTCAAGTTTGAAAATTGATCTTTTTGGGTTAAAAGATTTTTAGAGTACATGAGAATATATATGGTGAGTTTTCATAAGAGTGTTTTATTCAAAGAGCATGCATATGCATGTGACTAATAAAATCATTAAAACTATCACTTTTCCTTGGATTTACAAATATTAACACAGCAAAATATAAACATTAATCTCTAAAAAAGGGGTAAACACACATCACAAATGAGAGGATAATGTCGCAAAGTAGCATGGTTTTTAAAAGAGTCATTTGATAAAAATGTTCCCAAAGGTTTTAAAGAAAACACTAGGACTTTAATCAAACTAAAACAAAAGAAACTATTTTTTGGTATTTTTAATATGTTAAACAAAATATAAAATCAAATCAAAGTTTTGAATAAATAAAAATTAAATGTTTTTGGTGTTTTAATATGTTAAAAGAAACACCAAAAGACATCGTTTCCACTATATAAAAATAGTCAAAAATAAAATATTTTTGGAGTTTTTTCGTGGATTGTCAAAATATTGAAAAATAAAGAAGTATGTAAAATATCAAGCCAAAAGGAGTTGATTTTCTCATATAAAGTCTATTGGAAAGTTGAAGACAATAAGTGTTGGAAACAAATTGATAAAAACAATTAATAAATTTGATTAACAATTAGTATAATAAAATGAAACAATTTTAACAAATCAATTAGCTACATATGGTATGAACAAAAATAAGGACGAATGATACTTACAAAATTCAAAGCTAGCAAAGGTTGAGTTTATGTTGTTGAAGGAAATGAAGGTGTTTTGATGGAGGTGGATGTTTTGATGTGTGAGAGATAACGGTTTTTCTTACCTTTGAATGATAATGAATATTATTAGCCTTTTCTCAAGAGTGATCCCTCTCTTTTTCCTCCTCCTAAGTGAAATTTCTCCCTTTTTCTTGATGAAAAAGATTTATTTATAGGCAAGAGTAATAGTGAAGAGTCCTCAGAATTCTGTCACATGTTATTATCCTTTTCTTCATTAAAACGAGTCATCGGCTTTACATCACGGTAAAGACAAGATTTTATGTGTCAATAGGCTTTATGTCAAATCATTGGTAAAATGATGACATCATTTGTACTTGCAAATAGTGAAATTTGTCTTTTAGTGAAACGAGTCATCTAGATTCCTTAGTATGTCCAAGTCGTCTAGTTACTTTTTCTTGGGTGATGATGTCATCATGACATTATGTTGATGATTTCATGATGACATCATGTCAATGATGTCATGATGACATGATGTCAATGATGTTATGATGACATGATGTTGATGATGTCTTAATGATGTCATGCTTTTGTCTTTTTGTGGGAAAGAGACCTCTAGTAAACACGAGTCTTCCACCTTTTGTCTTCTTATGGGGAAAAGTCCTCTAGTAAACATGAGTCCTCCATCTTTTGTGAAGAAGAGTCCCTTGTAAACATGAGTCTTCGAGATACTTTGAAGCATTTCTTGCTTGATTTTCCTGGGTGATGAAGATGATGATTACTTGATCATCATGGATGCATTGGGAGCTTGAATCTCTTAAATTTATAAGCTTGTATTTGAAGAAATCCAAATCAATTTTTTTTCCTGATGAAGAAACTTTAAACCAATATTAAATCTCGGATGGCACAAACGCTGCTTTATCAAATGAATGCGTGATTATGCAAATGACCTATTTAAATGTATGTAGATGAATATGCAAAGTCCATCCATACAAAAACAAAATGGCAGGACAAATTTAGGGTATGATATTGGGCAGAGCGAAAGGTTTTGAAAACAAGAATAAGAGTATTACTCATAAATGTGAACGACAAAGGGAACATCAACAGAGAGCCAATTCTGGAAAATCCTTTGATGTGTTACAAAGTTTGGCAAATCCTCTTCAGACTCATCTCCAAGAATGGCGTTAGCTCTGGGCGTTGTTGAGCAAATAAAGCCTGCACTATGGAACGTATTTTGGATAGGACGAATGGCAGTGTCTCTTTCACCAACTTTGGCAGCTGTGGGAGAAAATCCCAAACCTTCACTGAACTTGTTTTCAGGTAAGTCCAATAAAGAACCCTAACTGATACTCACTCCACTTTGTACTACCCGTTGTGAATCTTTTATGAAGCAATGGAAGCTCCGTTCTTCTTAGTACTCTTATCAGCAATGGAAAGTGCTTGAAACTGAGTGTCGACCTCTTCATTAGCTTCAATGTAGGAGAAAGACGAGAGATGACTCACTATGAAAGCTCTCTCTCCGCCTACCACAACCAACTTTCCATTGTTTACAAACTTCATCTTTTTGTGGAGTATCGATGTGATAGCTCTTACCTCATGAATCCATGGCCATCCTAACAAACAGTTGTAGGCGACCTGGATATCCATTACCTATAATGTTATCTGAAATGAGTGGGGACCAATTTTCATTTGTAAGTCTACTTCACCAATCACCATCTTCCTTGAACCATCAAATGCTTTTACAATAACCCCTCTACTTTTTGTGAGGGTGCCCTGATATGAGAGTCTAGACAGTGTAGATTTAGGCATGACATTTAGTGAAGAACCGGTATCTATCAACATATTGTACAGACAATCTGAGAGGAAGTTCATAGAGATATGTAGCATGAAATTATAATTCCTTCCTTCCTCGGGAGGTCTTCATCACTAAAGCTTAGGTTGTTACATGCAGTAATATTTCCTATTATCCTGCTGAATTAGTCGATTGTTACATCATGGTCAACAAATGCTTGGTCTAATACTTTCAATAACACTTCTTTGTGGGTGTCAGAATTCATCAATAGGGTGAGTATAGAGATCTTGGAAGATGTTTGCAATAATTGATCTATCACCTTGTATTCACTCTTTTTAATCAATTTTAAAACTTCAACAACATCATCATTCAGATTGGCCTTGCTGGGTTGTCATTTCTCTACTCCAGGATTAGGAATTACAACAGGAATTTCAATTGGGACACTCCCAATCTTCCTCAGAGGTATAGTAGAGAACACACGACCATTGTGGGTCAAACCACTAACATCATCTATGTTAACAACAGAAGAAGGAGAGGGAATAGGCACCTCTTTCCCATTTTCAAGCATAGTATCATTATATTTGTATGGCACGTATTTCTCAGAATCATATGGAGTCGGTCCTGGAAAGTATATAACCAAAGGAGAAACATGAGCTCTTTGACTATTATATGTGATTTCCACAGGCCCGGGTATGTTAAAATAAGGAACTATAACATTCACTTTGGCATCAACATCATTCCCTTTATAAATAATGACCTTTACACTTGTATCAAGAGAATCCTTGATTGATAGGGTAATTTTAGATGATTACTCATCTTTCTTTATTTTCTCAGTAAGAATAACTATTGCACCCTCTTTAAACAGACACATGCCTTTCAAAATTTGGAAATCTCCTCTCGGAGTAATGCAGCCTTGTGGTCTTCCTTCACATTTCGAACACTAGTCATGACTAAAGTATATCAAATTTCTTTGGACCCAATGTTCATGTATCTCTATGGGAGTTACCGTGTTGAGATCTTCAATTGTAGGTTCTTTAGCATACATGTCATATGCCTTAACGGGAATTAGCACACCGTTATCAACAGTTATAAATTCAGCAGAACCGTCTTCATCCATTAACCTCTAAATATCTCTTCTCATAACAAGGCATCCACGTGGGTTTCTAGAGCAGATTCCACATGTGGCATGATTGTCTCTGACAAAAGCAAGTCTGTGTAAACTGGCATGCATCTGAACCATAAATTCTCTAACATATAGGATGTCAAAAATTCATATTTTCCAGAGCAACCATCCAGCATATTCACTTCATTACCAACCCAGTATCTAGTGATTGTTACGAGACCTTGATCTAGCAGGCGTTAAAGGCATATCTTCAAAATATGACATCCATGGGAGTCTCTACAACATATCTGACAAGAACCATAGTTGTGTCGATCTTGACCATTCATACTGCAAAGGGTAGCATGCACCTGTATGAGGTCTCCCTTTAACTGATAGGCATCAAAGATACGGTATTCTCCGGGATGCCCATTCACCATATTCACAACATGTTCTCCATGATTAGGTAGTGGGTTAGCTTATACATTCAAATCAACGTCTCTAAATGATAAGAGACTAGTTCTGACCAATTTATGGACTTCAATCTTCAATGGGAAACAATTTTCAGTACTATGACCTGGATCTCCTTGGTGAAGAGCACAATGAGCATCTACCTTATACCAGTATGTAATGTCTCTTGGGATAGCAGGCGGTGTTCTTGTCTGAACCATATTCTTTTGCAATAATCCATGTAGTAACTCTTCATAATTCGTCGGGATCGAGTCAAAGCGCGACACACTTCTTACCATATTTTGCTTATTTTTGTATGTATATTGTTGATTGTTGTAAGTCTGTTACTAAGGTTGCGGTGTGTTGTAAGCCTATTGTCGAGGTTGTTGAACTTATTGAGGGAACTGTGACTGATAAGTTGGTTCTCCATTAATAACAGGAGTGACAGCTACAACATGTTATTGTGGATACCTTCTTCTTGGTCTTCTAGACGATACTGCACTTACATCTTGTTCTTTGGGAAACTATTTCCAAATTTTCTGACCCCACTTGATGAACCAACTTATTTGGTCAACCGTCCCACACAGACACCATCCTCGAGTCGCATCCCCATATTCACCATTTCAGTGAAATCATTCGGCGGACTCGCAATCATTCTTTCATAGTAAAATGGCCCCATGGTATTCAGAAAGATTTTGGTCATTTCTTTTTCCTCCAATGGTGGACTAATTCAGGAAGCAACCTCGCTCCATATTTGCGCATAATCTTTGAAGCTTTCTTTGTCTTTTAGGGACATAGCTTGGAGTTGATCTCTTTCTGGGGCCATGATGATGTTATATTTATACTTGTGAACAAAAGCTTCACCAAAGTCTCGGAAATTATGGATTTGTGCGCTATCCAAAATCATGTACCACCTGAGAGCGAAACCAAAAAAGCTATCTTAAAAGTAGTGGATCAACAGCTGGTCATTATCAGTTTGAGTTGACATCTTTCTGGCTTACATAGTCAGGTGACTCTCTGGGCAAGAATTCCTTTTGTACTTATCAAATTTAGGTACTTTAAATTTAGTTGGTATCTTCACATTTGGCACCAGGTATAAGTCATAAGCATTCTTTCCAAATAAGTCTTTCCCACGAAGGGCCTTAAGTTCTTTCATCATTTCTTGAAACTGATTTTGGAAGTCATCCATTATTTCCTCAACACCCAACCATTTAGAAAGTTCCACATGGTAAACTTGTTTATTTCCAAACGGGACAGTATGTACCACTAGAGGAGGAATAAACACCACATGAAGAGGAATAACCATCCCATGGGGGGAGCAGACATTACATGTTGCATTACGAGAACTTCAATAGTAAGTTGGTATCCCTCAGGCATAAAATTTAGTGGCATTCCCCAAGGATATCCAGGTGGCATTTGATATTGTGGAACACTGACTGGAGCTACTGAAACAAGAGCTATAACAATTTCAGAGATCATTATGGTCTGGACTTGTGCTTGAGTTGAACGAGGAGATGGGGGAGTCGGTGACTGATTCTGAGTAGTCACCATGTTCTCCACCATAGTTGTCAATCTTTCCATTCCAACCTGAATGGTAGTCACATATTCATTAAGCTCGTAGTTCTCTTGCTCTAGCGTGATGTCCATCTTTTCAATGATTAGCCTGAGTGCGGGTTTTTGACTCTATTGGGAAGAAAAGGCACGAGTAAGACTCTAGAATGCAAAGACTTGATGATGAATGATGAATGATATGAGACAAAAAGATTTTTGATAGTTTTAAAGGAACTTACTTATAAATTTGCAAACATCTGTAAAGGAAATAATACTTTAAAAAATAGTTGGAAAAAACCTCATTTCATTAATCATGGAAGGATTACATTTGAAGTATACTTTCAAAAGATCCTAAAAATACAAGAGGAAAACAGCTAAATCCTTAGGTTCTAAGGAGTCCCATAGGAAGAACTAAATCATCCTCGCAGCTCAAGCCTTTTGATCTTCTCCTTGTAAAATTCTTCCATCTCTGTCTTCTCTTTGACCAATAAATCAACAAATTTTTTCCAAGCATCGGGAGCGGGACCAACATCTATCAAATATTTCTATTTCCTCTTCCTATCTTTGGCACACTTCTTGAGCAAAACTTCCTTTTGGAAAAGCTTCCCATCTTGTTCCACAAGCCAACCATCTTGAAGAAAGAGTACATCTTCTTTGTCCTTCAATTGTCTTTCTAAAACCCTTTTTTCATACTCCGAGATGTGATATTTTCTTCCCAAGTATTTCTTTCCAACTTCATCCTAGCCAAAATTTCTTGATACTCTTCTCTATTCTAAATGGGAATGATGGAAGACGAAGGTGCAAACAAAGGTTGAAAAGGTTTTTCAAGCAAATAGGGCATCTTGAGCTTTCAAGCTCTATTGTGGACCCACTGACTAAATGGTTTAAGGCAATGCAGACCTTCTTTCCCAATTGGTCTTTACCTTTCACATGAATCTTCCTCCTAGCATCCATAATTTCCTCCTTCAAATATAGATTATCCTCCTCATTAAGGTAAAATAAATATGACAACAGAATGTTATTGGGTTTATCCTCCATAGGGTATCTAAACTGATGTCTAGCAAGAACAGGGTTGTATCTGTTTCCTCCTTTTATACCAAGAAGAGGTACATTAGGAAAACTTCCACAACTGTCAATGGTCTCCCCTTGTCATAAGATGGGATATACCAATTTAAATCTGCTTGAGTAATGGACATAAGCCTTTGGGACCACCTAAGATTTTCTGGATTGTCTTTGAAGAGATTGGACATTGGTAAGTGCTAATTAAACTACTTGTACAACAGAGGAGCACAACATATGATAGTTCCATATCTTTTTTTGAGTTCTATGATGAATAAAGTGGTAAATATCTCCAATAAAAGTAGGCACCAGGTTACCAATCAAGAATATCCTAACAACATTAACATCAAAAAAATGTTCAATGTTTGGGAAGAGCACAAGACAATAAATAAGAAAAATAAAAATTTCCTCAAAAGCATTTGTGCTACTTGTCTTGTCTAAGACAATAGCTTTTTCCATCAAGAACTGGTAAATCAAACCTTGAAAACCTTTTCTAAAAGTAAGATTTTCATTCACCTCAGATGCCTTTAAGTGAAGGACTTTAAAAATGACAAGGGTCTTGGGAACCTTTTCAAAACCACTAAAAGGTAAATCACTCGTCACTGGTAAATCAATCCAAAAAGAGTATTCTTCTAAACTAGGAACCAACCGATAATCAGGAAACGTGAAGCAGTGGTAGAGAGGATCATAGAACTGAACAAGAGTCTCAAGAATTCCATCTGGTATGTTAACTTGGAGAATACTTAAAAGCCCTTCATAATGTTGTTTGAAATCTTCATGATTAGATACCAAATACCCTAGCTTTTGTAACTCTTGTAACTCGGGCTTCTTGAAATCGTACTTCTTAGTGTTCCCCTTTCCAATTTCCATGATTACAAATCCTATTATGTTTGCAAAGAGAATTTTATAAGTTCCTTAAAAAAAATTTTTAATGAATACATGAATGCATGGTTATGGAATAATCACAAACACGGTTTTAAGGTTTCAACGTCATGAGCATGGAGCCAAAGGTAAGAATCACCCCACAAGGTATGTATTATGGGTTCATTTGCACATGTAGAACAAGGTTCTAAAAGTACATTTGGATTCGTGATTCTTATTTCGAATATTATTGATTTACACAACTACTTGTGAGTACCAATAATATTCTCAAGAAAAACTCGTCCAAGCTGTGATACGGTGGGAGAACTGACTTGAGGGTTTTGTATTTTATCACAAATGTTGCGGTTAGCAAGAGTCACCACCGACTTTTCTTTTATCCAAAAGGAAAGGTGAAAAAGCACAGGAAAGACCTTTGAGATGTTTTCTTGAGTTCGGGGGGTAGATTATGAAAAGGGAAGGTATTAGCACCCTTTTCATCCATGGTTTTCCATGGGCTCTTAGTTACTTTCTTAGATCACTTGCTTTTGTTTGCTTGAAATTGTGTTTGGTGTGGTTTTGAAAGTATTTTGAAAAGAGGCCATTCGTTTAGGCAATCTTTGTAATGATTCTCGTTCGTAAGAATGTATACAAAAGATGTTTGTCTTTTTGAAGATGTTTTCAATATTTGTAAGATGTTTTTGAAACGTGTGTGTTTGTTTTGAAAATAGCAAGGATTATTATTTTGAAATAGAGCAAGTAACTAGAAGCCATCTACCTACTCAAATGTCTTTCTTATGCATTTTTATTCCTTTGACATTGTTGTCTTACCATTGATTTGGTAAGCAACCCTATCTTTGGATGTAAACGAGACGAGCGTGGGTCATCGTATAACCATGATTAGCAATGTTTGCAAAGTATCTCAGCATTTGGAGGGACCAAGATCATTTTGTAAGGAAACTTTTGAATAGCGTCATCGAGGGACTATGATCTTTATATTTGTTTGTTTTGCCAAGATACTTCACATGCGTAATATGGTCATTTTTGTTTTAGGCAACCAAGTGGAGAAACCCTAAGGATGCTTGTGTGAAAGTGTATCATTTTCATGCTTTGATTTTGTCTAGTATTTAGGGTTTTCTATTTTGCTTTGTTTTGAACTTGTCACACAAACCCTAATTACTAATCATGGCATATAAAGCGATAAATTGCGTAATGTAAATATTTCTAAGCTATTATAACAATTTATGGGAGGGGGGAATACAAATTTGAATGGGGATTTGCAAAAATATAAACCTAAATAAATTATTACAACCAAATCGAATTTGCACGAATTAGAATAAATACAATACAATATTTAAAAATACAATACAATGTATATGTAAGAAAAGATTTTTTGTGTCTTATTTTTTTATGTAAAAGAAATTTTCATCTAAACCTAAAAATATAAGGAAAAGGAACTAATTTTTAAAAGGGGTTTAAACCCAATTTTTATTTTAAAAGAAAATAAAGCTCTTATGCATTATTTTTTATGTATTTTTTGTATTAAAATAATAAATAATATTGTATAAAAAATATAAAAATTTTATATATGCAAAAATAAGTATTTATAAGTATGAGATGAAAAATAAATTAAATTAAATATGTTTTAACTATATTTTACAAATTTATTAAGAAAATATATGATATCTATTAAAATAAAATATATTTTTATGTGAAAAATAAACTAAAATAAAATAAAAATGTAATATTATGAAATTTACATTTTTTAGGATTTTTATGCATTAAAGAAATATTTAGTATATATACATAAATGAAAATAAGATAAATAAAATAAAAATAATAAAAAAATAAAAGAAAGCTGGCAAGGAGGTGATGTAGCAGATTAGTAGTAATGTTAGCAAAAAAACCTGGCCTAAAAGACTAAGCCCAACCTGCAAAAATGGAAAATGGAAAAGGAAAAAGTGTGAAAAAAACACAAAAGTAGCGCCCAGGTTCGAACCCAGGACATGGGTCTCACCAGCGCGCTACTTTGCCACTGGGGTGGCTATACATCCATTGTCTTAAGAAAAACAAAAATAATATAACCCAAAACAAGTCCTTGCCCTGTACTTCATCTTCTTCCTCAAGCTTGGTCAGACATCCTGTAACTCTCTCATACTTCCATGAAAATGAAAACTCATAACATGAAAGTTATAGTACTTGAACTGATGATTCCAACCATATAAGTTATGTGAACTATCAATCAAAGATCAAAGAGAATTTTAACAGTCCTAAATTTTAACCTAATATTTTCAGAAATTTCAAGTTCCAAATTCTCTCAACTCAAGTAAAATCAATGCAAGATAAAGATATGTACAGTTTCGTTATGATGAGGACTACACTTTTTATTCACAAATCGTGGCCTATGGTTGCATGTACAAGGAGATAGAGTTTGAGATTTTACCTCTTTCAGTTTGAATCGTGGATGGAACTGGAGTGAGTCTGATGGAGGCCTGATGCTTGCTTGAGCTTCCTTGAGCTTCCCAAGAATATATTCCAACCCTTGCCTTGCTCTGAAAGTATTTGAAACTCCTTGACCAAGTCAAACTGCAAGCTCTGAAATCAACAATGGCAGATGATGGAAAAGTGATTACAGAACAGGGATGAAGGTCTAGATTGGTTTGATATCAAGTATGTAAGATGTTTGAATGATCCACACTTAAAACGCACAAGCCAAATGGATGGTGGGTATGCTTATGGAAAAACTGCAGTTTTGGACAGATTTTTGGTGTTTTTAAGGTTGGGAGTTTTTCAGGCCTTTGCTCCTTCTTTTGTGTCTTGCATAATGTTTGTATATTAGTATAAGATCAGTTTCCTATCTTCCCCTCAACAGATGTGCCAGTTCTAGCCTTTTGGCCACCTTTCTTGCTTTTGAAGCAAAGTGAAGGGACAAGGCTTGCCATGCTTGTACTTGCTCTCTTAGGGTTGGTATCAGCTTGTACAATTTGCTTTAGACCTGTGAAACTTATGTGTACAATGGATACAGGTCCAATGCTCAAGAATTGGAAAGTGGCAATAGTTGTGCTTTTCCAAAATGGCAATGGTCACTTTATGCCATTTTTGGAATTGCAACTTGGATAATGGTTCTAAGGCATGGATCAAAGCTTTGTCAACTGAGTAAGAATTTAATTAAGTGAGGAACAACTTTGGGACCTGTAAAGCATGGATTAGGCAGCATAGGTACTGATTGCAACTTTGTTCTTCATGAAATGGCTTGGACAAAAAGTGAGAAATTGCCAACTTCATCTCTTCGATTCTCCCTACTCAAAAATGATCTGGAGGAGTTCTTGGACATTTTGGAAATCTTGCAATGTGCTCTACAATTCATATTTGAAATTCATTTTGAGATACCTCTTGGAACTAGGTGAAAAATTGCCATGAAGTTGGGTCTAAAACCTGCCTAAATTAGGGCAAAATTTCACTAAGTTATTTAGTTCATGACCATGTATTCATAAATTTATATCTTGAGATCCAAGCATCTTTAGGGAAAAGTGTGTGAATAAAAGTTGTATATTTCATGGAGGTCTATAACTTTCATGTTGGTAATTTTCTTTGAATCATTTTGCATCATGGTGAAAAAGTGGTCTAAAGTTGAGAAAAAAGAAATTTTCTATACTTAGAAAATTTCCTAAGTTAAGAAAAATTTCAAATTCAAACCCTAATCTTCAAACTTGGATTTCTTGATGAGCAAGTTTCACATTTTGACATGTTTTGATGAATTAAGACCCTTGGCACTTGATTTTGACCAAAAAGTCAAAGTTTGACTTTTCAGTGTACAGTTGACTTTTGATCAGTTGATTGCAAATTTCATCTGACAATCCAATGAAATTGAAATGTTTTGAGCCATGTAATTAAGTCAAGTTGGTGTAATTGAATCCTTGAAATCATGATTTAACTCAATTGGTCATTTGCTAGGTTAAAAATCAGAAATTGCCCTTCCTCAGTCAAAACCCTAATTTTGACCATTTTGCCCTTTTGATGATTTGATCAAGTTTCTTGAGGAATTGTGATCCAAACTTGACCAAACGATACATATGAGTCTGAAATGTTGATGTGGATCAAGAATGATGAAGTTTGACTGTAAATTGGCCATGGTTGACTTTTTCCTCAATACAGCTGATTTTTAGGTCAATTGTCCAATTGACTGATCAAAAATATGGTCCAAGGCTTGAAACTTGTCATGAGAGATCTTAGGGGTCCATAATGATGTTTGAAAGTCATATGAAGCATTGATAGTCCAAAAATCCTTGTACAAACTCAAACCCTAATTTTGGGTTATCAGTGCAAGATGAGATGTCTTGAGCTGACTAAACCCTAATCCAGTCTTAAGTCAAAGAAATCTTGTGAGGAAAGTCTTGATAAATGAGAGGGAAAATTTTGGGGTACAACAGCTGCCCCTGTTCAATATTCTTAAACCTGGAGAGTTAGATTGGCGAGTCTTGCCATTCGTGACTCGGAGGTGAAAGATGATTGGACACTAGAGTGCCCAGAAATTTGCACTCGACAATGTGTAGCTGAGGGAATGGGCTTAAAGAGGCCACTTGGAGAAGAGATAGAATCGTGTTAGAGATGGGCTTATAGATGCCATCCAAGAATTTTTGTTGAATTGTAAGTTGTAAGTCGAAAGAATAAGTATCAGAGTGGTGTCCGTGTCTGGAGCGTATCTGAACTGTATTTGATCTAGAAATCTTGAATGAGTATCAGAACGGCATCCGTGTCTAGAGCGTATCTGAACTGTATCTGAAGGCTGAATCTGAATGAGTAACAGAATGGCATCCGCGTCTGGAGCGTATCTGAACTGTATCATGAAGGTTGAATCTGAATGAGCAAAAGAATGGCGTTCGTGTCTGGAGCATATCTGAACTGTATCTGAAAGTCTAAATCCGAATGAGTATCAGGTTGGAATCCGTATCTGGAGTGTATCTGAACTGTATCTGAAAGCTCAACCTGAATGAGTAACAGAATGGCGTCCATATTTGGAGCATATCTGAATTGTATTTGAAAGTCTGAATCTGAATGAGTAATAGAATGGCGTCCATATTTGGAGCATATCTGAACTGTATCTGAAAGTATGAATCTGAATGAGTAACAGAATGGCGTCCATATCTGGAGCATATCTGAACTGTATCTGAAAGTCTGAATCTGAATGAGTAACAGAATGACGTCCATATCTGGAGCATATCTAAACTGTATCAGAAAGTATGAATCTGAATGAGTATAAGGATGGAATCCGTATCTGGAGTGTATCTGAACTGTATCCAAAGGTTGAATCTGAATGAGTATCAGGATGGCATCCGCATCTGGAGCGTATCTGAACTGTATCAAAAGGTTGAATCTGAATGAGTATCAGAATGGAGTCCGTGTCTGGAGCGTATTTGTACTGTATCATGATTGCACATTGTTAATGGTAGCTGTTAATCTTATCCTGAAAAGGGTAAAATGTTAGCTGGAACACAAAATTATGTTATACGAAATGTATGATGCAATATATGTATTTTATCAAAGTTTATGATATATGGATGTAATGTATGCGCCTGTAAGCTGATTTGTTGTATTGCTGAATGATTGAGGAAAATAAATTCTTGACTGCTGCTGAGGATATGTTGAATTTCCAACATCTCGAGACTGAAGTACTAATGAACTCTTTGCTGAGAGGAGTAAGTTCTATTGTGAGGGCAATGTTATATACTGCTTGCCAAATCTTCTTGGAGAATCCAGAGAATTTTGATGACTTCTACTGGGGATTAATAAATGGGAGTCTTTGTTCCATTGGGGAGTATCATAAGTCAGTTGTTATCCGGTTGGATTTCAGGCTTCAAAACAACTTGCTGGGGAATTTGGAGAAACTGGACGATTTCCACTAGGAATTAATAGTTTGAAGTTTTAGTTCCACTGGGGATCTAAATGACGTACTGTGGGGATTTCTCATGGAATAGCCTAAAGACGTTTTCCTATTCTTTCAACCGCTCAGTAATTATCTTTTTCATTTTGTTTATTTGTAAACAGTAATTATGTTCAAATGCATATGTTTATTAACGAATCATTGGACGTTTTTGTAAATAAAACACAAGTGTAAGGAAAAAGGCAAATAGTTTTCTGTACTTTAAAGAGATATCTTTGTATTTAACTTTGAATAAGTGTTTGTACAAAGGAGACAGTCATTCTAGTAAGAGAATGATACCATAAAAAAGCAAGAAAAACTTTATACAAAGAAAGATAGATATGTGTGATAATCCCATGGGGTTCCCATTCTGCTATTGCCTTCGTATCTCTGAGTATCTTGTCTATTTGTTGCTTCGTCCGAAGATGATTAAATTGATCATAAACTCCGAGTTTGTCAGTGGAAGTCAAGAGGTTGTCCACAAGGTAATCTGACGGGTCATAGTCATACGCTTTAATTCCCTAACTTTTGCCTGGACCGCCCTTTTGGGTTTTCAGTCCACCGGGAAACCCTTTTTTGCCCAAGTCGCCCTTTCGGGTTTTCAACTTGCCGGGTGTACAAATTTTTTTATTTTATCCCTAATTTTTGCCCAAACCTTTTGGCTTGCCGGGATGCCCTTTTTTGCCTAGGTGTGTCAACCTAGCGGGTCTCTTACGCGTAGTATCTTTTGACTATGTCTGTGTTTGCAGGGTGTGGTAGGTCATTGTCGTCTATGGTGGTTAAGATCATTGCCCCACCGGAGAAGATGTTCTTGATTACAAATGGTCCCTCATAGGTAGGAGTCCATTTGCCCTTGGGATCACTTTGTGGCAAGATAATGCGTTTGATCACTAGATCCCCAACTTGATATACTTGGCATCTGACCTTCTTGTTGAAAGCCTTGATCATCCGTTTTTGATACATCTGACCATGACAAACAGCAGTAAGTCTCTTTTCGTCAATTAAGTTTAGTTGATCAAGTCGAGTCTGGATCCAATCGTCCTCATTCAAACCTGCGTCCTTCATAATTCTCAAAGAGGGGATCTGAACCTCAATAGGCAAGACAACCTCCATGCCATAAACCAAAGAATAGGGTGTTGCCCCAGTTGACGTGCGAGCCGTGGTACGATACCCGTGGATAGCAAATGGCAACATCTTATTCCAGTCTTTGTAGGTGATTGTCATTTTCTGTATGATCTTTTTAATGTTTTTATTTGCAGCTTCAACGACACCATTCATCTTTGGCTGATAGGGGCATGAATTGTGATGCTGAATCTTGAACTGCTCACACAAGAAGGTGATTATAGTATTGTTAAGATTTGTACCATTGTCAGTGATGATCCTTTTTGGGATACCGTACCGGCAAATGAGATTCTACTTGATGAAGCGGGCAACAACATTCTTAGTAACGGATGCGAAGGAAGCTGATTCGACCCATTTTGTAAAATAGTCAATGGCCACTAGAATGAAATGGTGTCCATTGGAGGTTGTAGGCTTGATCTCCCCAATCATATTGATTCCCCACATAGAAAAGGGCCAAGGAGCCATTAAGACATTTAGAGGAAACAGAGGTACGTGCACCTTGTCAGCATAAATTTGACACTTATGACAGGTCCTAGAGTGTTGATAGCAGTCTACTTCCATGGTAGACCAATAATAGCCTGCCCGTAGGATTTTCTTCGCCATCGTATGCCCACTGGAGTGAGTTCCAAAGGTACCTTCATGTAATTCATCCATGATCTTTTCAGCCTCAATCTTATCCACACACCGGAGCAGAAAGGAGTCATGATTGCGTTTGTACATGATGCCATTACTCAGGAAGAACTTAGCAGAGAATCTCCTTAAGAACTTCTTATCATTGATTGAAGCTCCTTCTTGATATTCCTGAGCCTCGGGATACCTCTTGACCTCATGAAACCAAGGCTGGTCCACTACCTCTTCAGTATTAATCTCATGACAATGCGTTGGTTCATCCATTCGTTCGATGGTAATCTGGGGAGCCTCATTATCCTAATTAAGTTTAAACATAGATGACATTGTGGCTAGAGCATCTGCTAGCTGATTTTCTTCTCGCGGGAAGTGCTCGAAGGTGATCTGCTCAAAATGTGGTAGCAATGTCAGAACATGTTATTTGTAAGGGATAATGTTTGGGTGCTTAGTGTCCCACTCTCCTTTGATCTGACTGATGACCAAAGTTGAATCTCCGAACACACCTAAAGATTTGATTCCCAAGTCTATGGCAGCCTTGAGACCAAAGATGCATGCTTCGTATTCTGCCATGTTGTTCGTACAGTTGAAGCAAAGTCTGGAAGTGAAGGGAGTATGACACCCTTATGGAGATATGAGTACAGCGCTGATACCATTACCAAGTGCATTGGATGCCCCATTAAAGAACAGGGTCCATCGGGATCCTTGTTCAGGTCTGTCATATGGTCTGATTTCTTCACAGTCGTCTAATGTCATGATGTCTTCATCCAGGAATTCAAATTTCATGGACTGATAATCTTCTACAGCTTGATGAGCAAGATGATAGCTAGCACACTGCCCTTTATAGCTTTCTGGGTAGTGTACTGTATGTCATATTCTGTTAGGATTATCTGCCATCTAGCTATCCTCCTAGACAGAGCAGGCTTTTCGAAGATGTACTTTATCGGGTCCATCTTAGATATCAACAAAGTGGTATGAGTCAACATATATTGTCTTAGCCAACGAGCAGCCCATGCCAGAGCGCAGTAAGTTTTCTCGAGCAGTGAATATCTGGTTTCACAGTCGGTAAACTTTTTGCTCAGATAGTAAATAGCGTGCTCTTTTCGGCCAAACTCGTCATGCTGCCCCAATACACACCCCATTGAGTTCTCTAAAACGGTCAGATACATGATCAGTGGTCTTCCCTCGACTGGTGGCATTAAAATAGGAGGCTCTTGTAAGTACTCTTTGATCTTGTCAAAAGCAATCTGGCACTCATCATTCCATCTGACTACTTGATCTTTCTTCAATTGCTTGAAAATTGGCTCACAAGTAGCTGTTAGGTGAGAAATGAATCTGGCAATATAGTTCAGGCGTCCCAAGAATCCTATGACTTCCTTCTCAGTGCGAGGAGCAGGCATTTCTTGTATCTCTTTAACCTTGGCAGGATCAACCTCGATGCCTTTGTTGTTGACAACGAAACCTAAGAGTTTACCGGACCGGACTCCGAATGTACACTTGTTTGGATTCAACCTTAACTTGTACTCCTTCAATCTCACAAACAACTTTTGCAAGTGATCAAGGTGCTCCTCTTCAGTTTATGATCGGGCTATCATGTCATCTACATAGACCTCTATTTCATGATGTATCATATCGTGAAATAAGGCTACCATGGCGCGTTGATAGGTTGCCCCAGCATTCTTAAGTCCGAATGGCATCACTTTATAGCAGAATGTGCCCCACTGTGTGACAAATGTATATTTCTCCATGTCCTCAGGCGCCATTTTGAATTGGTTATAACCTGAGAATCCGTCCATGAAGGAAAATACTTTGTGTTGGGCTGTATTGTCAACTAGGATGTCAATGTGGGGAAGTGGAAAATCATCTTTAGGGCTGGCCCAGTTTAAATCTCTATAATCCACGCGCATTCACACTTTGCCGTCCTTTTTAGGCACGGGAACAATGTTGGCAACCCATTGAGGATAGGAAGTGACAGCCAAGAATCCAACATTGAATTGTTTCATGACTTCTGCTTTGATATTCTCTGACATGCCAGGTCTCATGCGGCGGACTTTTTGCTTCACTAGTGGAAAGTCTTCTCTTGTGGGTAGACGATGTACCACGATGTCTATATCAAGTCCTGGCATGTCTTCGTATGACCAGGAAAAGATCTCAACATAATCATGCAATAGCTGAATTAGACGCTCCTTGACACTCGGCTCTAGATTGGCACCCACCTTGATTTCCTTTTTATCTTCCTTGGTACCCAAGTTGATTGTATCCAATGGTTCCTCATGAGGCTGAATAGCTCTTTCCTCTTGTTGTAGTAGTCTGGACAATTCCCCTGGTACTTTACAATCTTCCTCACCTTCGTATTCGGCTTGGTAGATTAGATCTTCAGAGTCACTAAAGGCCATAGCAGTATCGTTACCCATGGGATCCGGAATAGAGGGGTACCTACATTTGTGAGTGTGGGTGTGTGGAAGGGTATAGCCATCTTTAAACAATAAAATGTAAAAGAAAGACAATGAGCACAAAAGGTTGTATGTGGAAAAACGTCCATGATTCATTGAATGTCATATGAAGATGAAATAAAAACCCTTACAAATGGACCGTTGTGCCTCGGGTAAGACACAAGGTTTTTAAAGTGCGAATTGTTTGTGAATATTACAAGTCCAACAGAAATGTAAAAGATAAATTACTGAGAGATGAAAGTTATTGGGACAAAGTCTTTGGCTTCCCAATTGCAAAGTCCTCCGTTGACAGTAGGAAATATCCAATCTTCCAAGTTGCCATACTCCTCAACCTCTTCCACTGCGTTGACCTCCCAGTTACTAATATTCAAAGGTGGCCCTCCAGCACGGGCACGACGCACAGCCTTCTAAGCATTTGTGGTAAACCCTAAGCCAAACTTGTCAGATTTATACGGAATGTCCGGAAGCTTCCCCAGATGGTGCATCCTCCCTTCTCTACTACTGCCTTGGCGTCTTTTAGAGATGACATCTGAAGCGGAGGTCTTGTGATCTTGGGAATTGGGGATACCGCCTTGGTTATCGCTATCTCTTGAGAGACCTCTTCGAAATGTTGAAGAGTTTCAATAAACTCACCATCCAACTCCACATACCGGAAAGAATTTAGGTGGATAATCATGTACTCCTCCTCCCCGTGGACAGTGATGATCTTTCCATGGACCGGGTACTTAAGCATCTGGTGTAGCATGGAGGTGACAGCACCAGCATTATGGATCCAGGGCCATCCTAACAGACAGGAGTAAGAGGGGCGAATGTCCATTACATAGAAGGTTGAGTTGAAAGTCTGAGTTCCCACTTTTATGGGGATGTCCACCTCCCCGTGGACCATCCTCTTTGAGCCATCAAAAGCTCTCACAACTATATCACTGGGTTTCAATGTCAGCTCTTCGCAATCCAATCTGTCAAGAGCTTTCTTCGTTAAAATGTTCAAAGATGAACTTGTGTCCACCAAGACATGGGCCAGAGTCGTTCCTCTACACTCCACAGATATATGTAATGCCTCGTTGTGCTTTCTCCCTCTGGGTGTCAAATCAACATCAGAGAATCCTAGGCTGTTATAAATTGTCAAACTGGCCACACAATCTTGGAATTGGTCAGCAGACGTCTCTTGTGGCACATGGGTTGTCTTCAAAAATTTTACCAGAGCTTTCGCATGTGCCTCAGAGCACAACATCAAGATTAGCATGGAGATCTTGGAGGGAGTTTTTCCCAACTGTTCAACCACGTCATAATCACTCTTCTTTATTATCCTCAGGATCTCTTCCATTTCCTTCTTGGATGTTTTGGGGGTAGCTAATGGTTGAGCCTTCGTCCGGACAGTCTCCTCTTGAATGCTTTTTCCTCGATTTTCAGCAGTAGAAGTGTTGGTAGGGATAACAGCAGGGATCGTGTTGTCTTTGTCGGTAGGAGCAATTGCAGGTATGATTATTGGTACAGAGGTAATCTTCGGAACAGCCACGGGTCCAAAAACTTCCTTTGGAGGGGCAATCTCTGGAGAGAAGATTCTACCACTACGGGTAATCTTACTAGTTCCAGCAATATTGCTAATGTCAGATTCTTCTTCTTTGGAGCTCACTTCTTCGGCGGTAAGCCTATCTTGTTTGATACCATGGTAGTAGATTTCTCCATCGTAATTCCACGGTACTATTTTATCAGATTCATACGGGACCGGCCCGGGCATTGTGATTATGAGAGGAGTAGTTTTTGGAGCTGATGTAATCCTAACGGGTCTTTTGGGGGCCCTAGAAGGATTGGCGGAGATGGTTATGATTGAAACGTCTTCAACAGGAAAAGGTGAAACGGGAGAAATTTCAAACAAAATCTCTTGGTTGTCTATCAAGCGTTAAATGCCTGTCTTCAACAGAGGGCAATTAGTTGGTGAGGATAAGCAAAGATGGCAGTCTTCAATACAACCTGGGAAAATACCAGCTTTCAGCAAGTTTATCTTAATGATCGGTAGCGGAGTCAAGAGTTCATCCACTGTAGCAACAAACAAATCTTCCTCGATAGCATTAGTGTTGTGGCCATGCCTAGGCATAGGAGCGGAAATGACGTTTGGCTTCTCGGGCGCATCAAACTCAATTTCTTTTGCATCTATCAGGTCTTGAATTTTGTTTTTCAAGGACCAACAGTTGTTAGTGTCGTGACCCGGACTTTCAGAATGATATGCGCATCTGGCATTTGGGTGATATTGAGGGGACGCAGTGTTGGGATTTTTTGGAGCTTCTTTTAAAATTGCCAGATTAGACTTCAGAAGATGTGGTAAAACCTAGGCTAGAGTCATATTAATTCTAGTGAATTGCGGGACTGGCCTTTCCACCCTTGGTTGGTTATTTCTTGGTTGATCAGATGTAGGTTTTGGGATCATAACGGCCCCTACCGTGGGTCGGCGCTCAGCTCTCCCTTGGTTCCTTTGTGGATAAACAGCAGATACCTCCTTCTTCCCGGTGAAAGGCTTTCTCACAGCTGTAGAGGCAGATGAATCCTTCTGAATCTTTCCACTTTTTATGCCAGCTTCCACCCTCTCTCTGGTTAATATTAACTCAGTAAACCTAGCAGATGAGCTCCCAATCAAATGATTGAATAAAGGGCCCGATAGAGTGCCTAAGAACATATCCACCAACTCCCTTTCAGACAGAGGGGGTTGCACTCTCCCAGCTAGATCTCTCCATTTCTGCGCGTAATCTTTGAAACCCTCATTTGAAGCCATAACCATACTCTGAAGTTGAGTACGGGTAGGCGCCAAATCTGCATTATACTGGTACTGTTTATAGAAAGTTGCAGCAAGATCTTCCCAGTTGTGGACGTCGGCCCTTTCTAATTGGTAAAACCAATTGAGTTGTGTTCCGAATAAAATATCTGGGAAAAAATGCACCCATAAGTCTTTATCGGTAGAGTGCGGCTGAATCTTTCTCGCGTATGATCGGAGGTGCATTTTAGGACATGACACCCCATCATATTTTGCAAACAACGGCACTTTGAACTTCGGTGGGATCACAATTCTCGATACTAGCCCTAATTCCTCAAAGTCTAGACCTGGTACTCTTTGTATTTCCATAGCGCTTAAACGCTCTTCAAGATGTTTGTACTTATCATCGGACGGAGAGTAATGTTCCTCAGAGTAATCTTCCTCTTCTTCCTTCTCTTCAGATTCTGACGGAACCGCTGTTTCTTTTCCTTTCCCTTCTCCTTCTCTGGAAGTGGTTACAAAATCTAAGGTTCTTCTAGTTTTCCCCTGAAACCTTCTCCCCATGTTCAAAACCCCAGTGACCTTCTTTGTTTTCTTCTTTCTTTCTTCAGCTAACAGAGTCTTCAACTCCTCTTGCCCCTTGGCTAGGGTCATGAGTAACTGCTGAAACTGCGTGTTTTGAGCTTGAAGATCTTTGACCGTCTGTTCGAGATCCATCTTACTGAAATAAACAGTAGAGAGATGAGGAAACTCGTTGCAAAAGACTTATTTATGTCATGATGAATGATATGTATACATGCAATGCTTTCAAGGATTTAAAGAAATTCAAATTTGTTTTAAACAAAAAGAAACACACGTTAAATTAATAAAACAGAGTTTGAGTACATTAATGCCCCTTGGGAAAAATAATACAACACTCTAAGATAAAAAAAGTAGTGTGCATCCTCGTTGGTTCTATGTAGGCATTTAGAGTCTGCTCCTCATGAAGTAGCCTAGTGGGTTCCAAAACCTTCTTCTCGCTTGCGTAGAATTGGGCTTCAAAAGTATCTCGCTCTCCTTTGAGCTGTATCCAATCCCTTTGTAGGTCTTCAAGAGATGTGGGCATGTTAGGATGTAGGATAGTGTATGGAACTTCTCCTTCCTTAACAGGCTCAATGATCACTGGGAGAATGGAAATATAAGTCATCATAAGACTTTGAGCGCGGGTTCGTACCCACTTGAGGTAAGGCTCAAGAGGGATGGAATTCTTGTGTCCCAAAGTCTTGCTATCCACCTTGTTTAGAATCCTCCAAGCTCGGATGAATCTCTGGCGAAGACCTTGATCGTCGTTGTTGTAGTCGAATACCAAGCCTTGAATCAGCATATCATGTGGGCCATCCCTTTGAGCATAACCAAACTGTCTTAGAGCCAAGCATGGGTTGTAGGTGATGCCTCCCCTAATGCCAAGTAGAGGGACATTAGAGAATTCCCCACAATGGTCAACAATGATAACATTCTCTTTGGATCGAGAGCACCAATGAATATCTGAATGTTTGAGCGTCATTAACCTTTGTGACCACCTTAATCCTTGCTCATTATTTAAGACTGATTGGGGAAGATGAGAAATAAACCATCTTGCCAGGAGGGGAGTGCAACACATAAGGATCCCTTTTTTCCTCATTGTATGAGTGTGAAAAGAGTGTAGGATATCCCCTAGTAATGTAGGCACCGGATTGCGTGATATGAAGATTTTGACGGCACTCACATCTATGAGTTGGTCAGGATTGGGAAACAGGACCATTCCATAGATAAGAAGAGACACAATCTCCTCAAATGCTTGAAAGTCTAAGGAATTCCAACAGCTTTGGGCTTTCTCAAACAGAAACTTTGCTAAGAAACCTTTGACACCACTTCTAGTTTCCCAATGAGTTGTGACATCAAATGAGTGCAAGTGCAGGGCTTGAGCAATATCTTTTGGCTTTGGATCTCTTTCTGTACCGTTGAAAGGTAGTTGATTGAGAATAGGAATCCTTAAGAGTTGAGAGAATTCTTCCAAAGTGGGCACAAGTTGATAGTCAGGAAATGTGAAGCAATGATGCAAAGGGTCAAAGAACTGGAAGAGGACCTTCATCATATCCTCCTCTGTGTTGGAGGTGACCAAGTTGAGTAGACGACCATGCCTCTCGATGAATGGAGAGTTCTCAGGGATCCTTGAAGCTAGCTCCTTGAGTTGTGGAGGAATTCTTACAAGGTTGATTTGGATAGTTTTCCTGCGAAGTGAATCCATATCCTACAAAACAGGAACAAAGATGAATCTCCAAAATTCTTGAAATGGTTAGTGGATGCATATGATGTTCATGATGTCCATGATGTTATGTACAAATATGCATATACAAGCAAATCAAACAAGTCCTTAGTTTAGGCTTGCATGGGGTTTTATAGGTAAGTACCCTCTTGAAGTTTAGTTGGCTCAACCTGTCCTAATAATAGTAACCGGGTTCTAAGGAGCTCAATATCACTGGATTGTTTCCTTGGTCATTGTTTCAGCTCAGGCCTCTTTAATGGCGACCGAAATATCCCAAGTAACCAAACCTCAATGAGTGTAGTATCGAGTATCTACCAACTTCGGACTGCACCAAAGCCGGTCATCTCACTACTTCCTAAAGGCCAAGTTGGTCAAGTAAAGGGTTCTAGAAGTTCATTAGTGCTTCATGACATCACTCAGCGGCCCCGTATTCTCTTTGATTGACTCAAAGGCTACCGGTACCCACAAATATGTCACACTAATATAATTATTGCTTAGACCATGTCGGTATACCCCGCATAGTTTCCACAATGTATTGTTATTTACCTATGATGTTTCCAAAATCCGGGTGGAGGATTCAAACCCAAACAAAAAACCATAATGTAAAGCAAACAAGTCAAACAATTGTAAGCAAATAAATGTGATCTAAACCTTAAGGTAACCCCACTTCTATAATAGTCCCCAGCAGAGTCACCAGTTTTGTGATACGGTGGGAGAACTGACTTGAGGTTTTGCGTTTTATCGCAAATGTTGCGGTTAGCAAGAGTCGCCACCGACTTTTCTTTTATCCAAAAGGAAAGGTGAAAAAGCACAGGAAAGACCTTTGAGATGTTTTCTTGAGTTCGGGGGGTAGATTATGAAAAGGGAAGGTATTAGAACCCTTTTCATCCATGGTTTTCCATGGGCTCTTAGTTACTTGCTTAGATCACTTGCTTTTGTTTGCTTGAAATTGTGTTTGGTGTGGTTTTGAAAGTATTTTGAAAAGAGGCCATTCGTTTAGGCAATCTTTATAATGATTCTCGTTCGTAAGAATGTATACAAAAGATGTTTGTCTTTTTGAAGATGTTTTAAATATTTGTAAGATGTTTTTGAAATGTGTGTGTTTATTTTGAAAATAGCAAGGATTATTGTTTTGAAATAGAGCAAGTAACTAGAAGCCATCTGCCTACTCAAATGTCTTTCTTATGCATTTTTATTCCTTTGACATTGTTGTCTTACCATTGATTTGGTAAGCAACCCTATCTTTAGATGTAAACGGGATGGGTGTGGGTCATCGTATAACCATGATTAGCAATGTTTGCAAAGTATCTTAGCATTTGGAGGGACCAAGATCATTTTGTAAGGCAACTTTTGAATAGCGTCATCGAGGGACTATATTCTTTATATTTGTTTGTTTTGCCAAGATACTTCACATGCGTAATATGGCCATTTTTGTTTTAGGCAACCAAGTGGAGAAACCCTAAGGATGCTTGTGTGCAAGTGTATCATTTTCATGCTTTGATTTTGTCTTGTATTTAGGGTTTTCTATTTTTCTTTGTTTAGATCTTGTCATATAAACCCTAATTACTAATCATGGCATATAAAGCGATAAATTGCGTAATGTAAATATTTCTAAGCTATTACAACAATTTATGGGAGGGGGGAATACAAATTTGAATGGGGATTTGCAAAAATATAAACCTAAATAAATTATTACAACCAAATCGAATTTGTACGAATTAGAATAAATACAATACAATATTTAAAAATATAATACAATGTATATGTAAGAAAAGATTTTTTGTGCCTTGTTTTTTTATGTAAAAGAAATTTTCATCTAAACCTAAAAATATAAGGAAAAGGAATTAATTTTTAAAAGGGGTTTAACCCTAATTATTATTTTAAAAGAAAATAAAGCTCTTATGCATTATTTTTTATATATTTTTTGTATTAAAATAATAAATGATATTGTATAAAAAATATAAAAAAATTTATATATGCAAAAATAAGTATTTATAAGTATGAGATGAAAAATAAATTAAACTAAATATGTTTTAACAATATTTTACAAATTTATTAAGAAAATATATGATATCTATTAAAATAAAATATATTTTTATGTGAAAAATAAACTAAAATAAAATAAAAATGTAATATTATGAAATTTACATTTTTTTGGGATTTTTATGCATTAAAGAAATATTTAGTATATATACATAAATGAAAATAAGATAAATAAAATAAAAATAATAAAAAAATTAAAAGAAAGCTGGCAAGGAGGTGATGTAGCAGATTGGTAGTAATGTTAGCAAAAAAACCTGGCCTAAAAGACTAAGCCCACCTGCAAAAATGGCAAAATGGAAAAGGAAAAAATGTGAAAAAATACAAAAGTAGCGCCCAGGTTCGAACCCAGGACATGGGTCTCACCAGCGCGCTACTTTGCCACTGGGGTGGCTATACATCCATTGTCTTAAGGAAAATAAAAATAATATAACCCAAAACAAGTCCTTTCCTTGTACTTCATCTTCTTCCTCAAGCTTGGTCATACATTCTGTAACTCTCTCATACTTCCATGAAAATGAAAACTCATAACATGAAAGTTGTAGTACTTGAACTCACGATTCCAACCATATAAGTTATGTAAACTATCAATCAAAGATCAAAGAGAATTTTAACAGCCCTAAATTTTAACCTAATATTTTCAAAAACTTCAAGTTCCAAATTCTCTCAACTCAAGTTAAATCAATGCAAGATAAAGATATGTACAGTTTCGTTATGATGAGGACTACACTTTTTATTCACAAATCATGGCCTATGGTTGCCTGTACAAGGAGATAGAGTTTGAGATTTTACCTCCTTCAGTTGGAATCATGGATAGAGCTGGAGTGAGTTTTATGGAGGCATGATGCTTGCTTGAGCTTCCTTGAGCTTCCCTGAATGTATTCCAACCCTTGCCTTACTCTGAAAGTATCTGAAACTCCTTGGCCAAGTCAAACTGCAAGCTCTGAAATCAACAATGGCAGATGATGGAAAAGTGATTACAGAACAGGGATGAAGGTCTGGATTGGTTTGATATCAAGTATGTAAGATGTTTGAGTGATCCAAACTTAAAACGCACGAGCCAAATGGAAGATGGGTATGCTTATGCAAAAACTGCAATTTTGGACAGGTTTTTGGTGTTTTTAAGGTTGGGAGTTTTTCAGGCTTTTGCTCCTTTTTTGTCTTGCATAATGTTTGTATATTAGTATAAGATCAGTTTCTTATCTTCCCCTTAACAGATGTGCCAATTCTAGCCTTTTGGCCACCTTTCTTGCTTTTGAAGCAAAGTGAAGGGACAAGGCTTGCCATGCTTATACTTGCTCTCTTAGGGTTTGTATCAGCTTGTACAATTTTCTTTAGACCTGTGAAACTTGTGTGTACAATGGAGACAGGTCCAATGCTCAAGAATTGGAAAGTGGCAAAAGTTGTGCTTTTCCAAAATGGCAATGGTCACTTTATGCCATTTTTGGAATTGCAACTTGGATAATGGTTCTAAGGCATGGATCAAATATTTTTCAACTGAGTAAGAATTTAATTAAGGAGTGAGGAACATGTTTTGGACCTGTAAAGCATGGATTAGGCAGCATAGGTACTGATTGCAACTTTGTTTTTCATGATATGGCTTGGACAAAAAGTGAGAAATTGTCAACTTCATCTCTTCGATTCTCCCTACTCAAAAATGATCATGAGGAGTTCTTTAACATTTTGGAAATCTTTCAATGTGCTCTATAATTCATCTTTAAAATTAATTTTGAGATACCTCTTGAAACTAGGTGAAACATTTCCATGAAGTTGGGTCAAAAACTTGCCTAAATTAGGGCAAAATTTCACTAAGTTATTTAGTTCATGACCATGTATTCATAAATTTATATCATGATATACAAGAATCTTTATGGAAAAGTGTGTGAAGAAAATTTGTAGATTTCATGGAGGTCTACAACTTTCATGTTGGGAATTTGCTTTGAATCATTATGCATCATGGTGAAAAAGTGGCCTAAAGTTGAGAAAAATAAGAAATTTTCTATACTTAGAAAATTTTCTAAGTTAAGAAAAATTTCAAATTCAAACCCTAATCTTCGAACTTGGATTTCTTGATTAACAAGTTTCACATTTTGACAAGTTTTGATTAATTAAGACCCTTGGCACTTGGTTTTGACCAAAAAGTCAAAGTTTGACTTTTCAGTGTACAGTTGACTTTTGATCAGTTGACTGCAAATTTCATCTGACAATCCAATGAAATTGTAATGTTTTGAGCCATGTAATTAAGTCAAGATGGTGTAATTGAATCCTTGAAATCATGCTTTAACTCAATTGGTCATTTTCTAGGTTAAAAATCAGAAATTGCCCTTCCTTAGTCAAAACCCTAATTTTGACCATTTTGCCCTTTTGATGATTTGATCAAATTTCTTGAGGAATTGTGATCCAAACTTGACCAAATGATACATATGAGTCTGAAATGTTGATGTGGATCAAGAATGATGAAGTTTGGCTGTAAATTGGCCATGGTTGACTTTTTCCTTAATACAACTGATTTTTAGGTCAACTGTCCAATTGACTGATCAAAAATATGGTCCAAGGCTTGAAACTTGTCATGAGATATCTTATGGGTCCATAATGATGTTTGAAAGTCATATGAAGCATTGATAGTCCAAAAATCCTTGTGCAAACTTAAACCCTAATTTTGGGTTATCAGTGCAAGATGAGATGTCTTGAGCTGACTAAACCCTAATCTAGTCTTGAGTCAAAGAAATATTGTGAGGAAAGTCTTGATAAATGAGAGGGAAAATTTTGGGGTACAACACAAGCGTAGTATTTTGTAATGAATAATTCAAGACTACTTTTAAATTATCACCGCAGTACTGCTAAAGGCTAAGATGGGTAAAAGGTTTTACGGCTTATCAGCTTAATGGGCTCTCAGGTTTAAAGTAATAATGCTTTAACAACTGGCTTCTTTTAGCAATACCACCCCAAGAAGGCCTCGATTGATTGGGTTTATACCACCATCCTAATTCTTAAGTGTTACTTTAATCCGTGTGTAGGATTTGTTCTTTGTAAAAAATACCAATGCCACTCCCAAGGAACCACAAAACATCATATATAATAAATAAGCAATAATATAAATAATAACAGATAAAATAAGCTAGGTTTAACCCTCTTGAGGATACATGTCCACAGTGAAGTCGCTATTTTTGTCGCGGTGAAAAATCGAGAAGACCAAGCTATTGAGAAACTTGACTCGCAATGACTTAAGAAGTCACTATCGAACTGTATTGTTTCCAAGGAAAAGGGAAAAGATCGAAACCATATTGTTTAACATGCAACGTGAGGAGTAAAGACTAAAAGCAAAGCATAAGAAAAAGATCTAAGGTACGGGGGTTGGTTATACAAAGGAAAGGTATTAGCATCCTTTGTATCTATAGTACTCTATAGGAACCACTTATAATATTTGTTTTTGGTTTAAAATTGTTTGTTTGTTAAATGAGTGTAGAGATGGGAAAAGAAGTATATTTTAAGATATTTTTGTTTGGAAATACATAGCCTTATATCTACGTACCAATTAAGGATCAAAACCTCGTAGTTAGTGGTAAAAAATAACAAAATGGTTTGTTGTGGTTGATTTTAGAAGAATAGATATTTCATCATCTTTTAGGAAGAAAGCTCAACTAATACCACCACAGGTATGAGAAGACGGATCTTGCGTCATCATGAAGAAAGGGCTACTAACTTGGATATAAAGATCAACAAGTTGCCAACTAATGTATTCATATGGAAAGAATCACGTTTACTTCAACAATTACTATGGGGATAGGAGAATCATATCTCAACTATAAAGAGGATTTATATCTAATCTCTTTGAGAAAAGTTTTAAACTGAAAATCCAAGTGGCAAACAGATTTGGGTGAGGTTAAGTCACTTTTAGTCTTTTGAAATTGTTTTTATAAGCTTAAGTATATTTAAGTTTTTATTAAAAAGAAAGTTTGAAAATACAATGACAGAAGGTCAAGGCTTTTATATGAAATTAGTGAAAGTTTAAAAATGATTTTAGGGTTCAAGAGGTTCTTAGAGTATATGAAGGTACATAGGGTGATTATTCACAATAGTTTTTATACAAAGGGGAATGTGCATGCTTATGACTATAAAGTAAACAATACTATTATTTTATTTGGATTTTAGGGGGCACAAGTATAACTTTAATTAATAACACAATAGCAAACACACATCACAAATGTTAAGCATAAGGGGGAAGGTTAAAATGCTTATCAGAGTAAAGGTTGTGACAAAAGATAGGATAAATAACAAGTGAGAAAACAAGCATGGTATTACTTTTTGTTAGTGGGAGTTTATGAAGGAAACATATCCTTCAAGGGTGAGACAAACTTGTAAAAAATATAAATGAGTTTAATGTTTGAATCAATGTATGCATCACAATCAATATGAAAGTCATGGAGCATAGTTTTGATTTGTGAACATGTTTCAAGGTTTGTTTTCAATTTTGAGTGGGAAAGCCCTAAAATAAACTTAATTTATCATGAAATACTTACTAAAGAGTCAATATATCAAGTGAGGATCAAGATCTATTATCGTAAGGTCAAGCATTGTGAGAAAAGTTGAAAATTTAATCAAAAGATAAAAGGAATGTCCTTAAAAACCCTAAAAAAGTACCTAATTTGATTTAATTGAAAAATAATGAAATAGATAATATTTTTTTATATTCATAAAATAGAGGTAATAAACTAAGAGTGTGCAAAAAATTAAGAGGTGAAAAAATTAAATGAAAGTTGTAAAAAAAATGAAAAAATGATTAAAAAGCAAGTTGCAAAAATAGGGGTGGGCACCAGCAAATTAGAACCCACTCCCTATAGGCCATAGGCGCGCGCACTTTGGCACTGGATGGCTGTTTCATCCGGCTATAACACCACCACCATTCAATATATTATAAACTTGATTTTTTTTAAAAGGAATTCCCACTTCTTCTTCTTCCTCGTGCCATACAACAACAACAACATCTTTGATTTTTCTAAAAGCTTCATTTCTCAACCATTTTAAAAAGTGTAAACACCAAACTTGCTTGAAATTTAATCACAAATTCAACCATATAACTTATTTTAACTAACACTAAAAGATAAGCAAAAATTTATGTTGGTACCAAAAATGAACCCTAACGCTTCAGAGGCAAAATTCTCAACACACAGACAACATAAATGAAAACTAAGGACATGGTTAGTTTCAGGGTAATCATATCTATATTTTATCTTTTGAAATCGAAAGCAAATGATGCATGGAAAAGGATATCACAGTTTGACTTTTTTACCTCTTTGGAGAAAACTCCAAGGCTTCTTCTAGCAGTTCTAAGTTCAATGTGATGATGGATTAAGCTTGTTGGGACCTCAAGGAACCTATTCCAATTCTTACTTTATGCTGAAAGTGGCTGAATTATCCCAACCAAGTCAACTTGCAAGGTTTGGTTATAGAGTTTGAAGGATGATGATAATGGTATTACAGAAGTGTAACAAGTGTTTTAACGAATTCTATGTGATGTATGTGAGGTGTATATATGGTTAGTTTTCACAGATATTTCAAGGGTGGTGAGTTCCAAAGGTAAGGTTTTCAAAAAACTCAAAAATAGAGGTTTTGGCCAATTCTGATTTGAGAGATTGAGGGGTGTTTTGGAGTTGTGAGTTGGTGGTTATTGTGATCGGTGGATTTAGAACTGACTGTTTGAAGCTGGTTTCGCGAAATGTCGCAGAAGCAAGAGTCGCCACCGTCTTTTATTTTCTCCAACATGGACAGGACAAAAGCACAGCAAAATTCCTTATGAGAACGTTTCTCGGTTCGGGAGGTAGATTTATAGAAAGGGAAGGTGTTAGCACCCTTTCTATCCATGGTTATCCATGGGCTCTTAGATACTTGCTCTTATGTTTTCAAAATGTTTGCTTTTCAAAATGTGAGTGGGTTTGAAAAAAAGTTTCTTTGAAAGATTTCTGAATGACTCTTGTATCTGTCCTCAAGAGTGTTTGAAAAATTAGCTTTGAAAGCTTTTGAAAGTGTCAGTGTGAAAAGATTTTGATTGTTTTTGAAAAGAGCAAGTATTTATGAGTCATCTACCTACCCTAAGGAATTAGGCTGTGTAAATGTCCTTAAGGTAGTGCCATCCCATCATTGAGAGGTAGGTAGCACCACCGTTGGAGGTGTTCGGGTCAATTCGATTGTTAGGGACATTGTGGTCACCGAAGCAATAGTAGGACACCTTAGAAGCTACCCTTATGTCCTTGATCCTTTTTTAATCTGAGGCAACCGTTTTGAGGCAACTATTTCGAGGCAACTTGTTTCGAGGCAACTGGATCATGGACATAAGGACCGCTAAAACATCCTATACTTGACGACCACGTTTCGAAGGCAACAAGTGAGGCGTACCCTAGAAGTGGTGTGTGTATTTGTGTGTTGTTTTCATGTTAAGTTTATCTTTGATCAGGGCATTGTGAGCTACGAGTTATTTTTAATTACCATACATTCTTTCATGCAATTTAGAATTTAGGAGTGCGGAAAATTAAAAGACGGAAAGATAAAAGCTACGCTATTACAAGGCGCGGGTCTATACATCGCCAAAATACAAAGACCCGTTTTTGATAAAAGATGTGGAAAGTAAATAAAATACCTAATTACTATTACATCCGGAAAGCAGTTACATAATAATCAAAAGAAAATAATGCGCGAAAAGAATAAAAATGAACGTCCGAGGGTTTTGACCCTTTGCTTGAAATTAAATTAAATTAAAGTCTAATTATTATTTCATTAAAGAAAAGAAAGTCCTTTTTTGTGTTTTTTGCATTTAATGGAAATAAAGAAAAGAATTTAAAAGGGAACCCTAATTCTAAATTATTTTTTAGTTATTAAAGAAAATGTCAAAGTTGACCTAATTTAAACTAATTAATTAATTTACATGTTTATTTACAAAAATTAATAATAATAATAAATAATGATGATTAATAATAATGAAAATAATTAATTAAGAAAAGATAAAAAATGTCAAAAACCTAATTCTATAGAATTTTATTTATTAAGAAAATATTGAATTAAAACCTACTTTAAATTAGATTAATTGTTAGTTATTTATTTACAAAAAAATGTTAGTGGTGAAATTAATAATAATTAAATATATGTTACAAATTGATTTTCTGTTTTTTATTATGGAAAATTATTTTATGGTAAAAAAAACAATTAAAACAATTAAAAAGAATTAGAAAAGAAAAGAAAATAAAATTAAAAAGGATGCAAACCAAGGGGGTTTCAGGCCCAAATGGAGGTTTGTTTGAGAAATCCTGGCCCATTAAGACAAAGCTCGTTTGACTTTCCAGGATTGTGTGTACGTTGTTGACTGGAGTGTACCATAGGCTTCAATCTGTGGCCATTGGATGAGTGATCAAGGCCACTTGGCAGACTAGCGCATGAGCATGTATGGTGGAACGTTTGATGGAAGCTGCATTGGAATACAATAGAACAAAAAATATCAATTATATGGGGGGACCTGGGAATCGAACCCAGGTCCCAACGCTTGCAGGACACGTCCTTTGCCAATTGAGCTATTGCGTGCGTTTGTACATATAATGGAAAACAAATATTATATAAAAAACAAAGGTTAATGGTATAAAACACAAAAAACGCGCCAGATATTTGAATCTTCCAATCACGCTTGGACAGCTATTGTCTTCTTCATCTTTTGTACCTGCAACATGAAACAAGTAGCGGGGGTTTTAAACCCCCACAAACTGAAAGTCCTGAAAATAGCGATTAGAAGAGGAGGAAATATAAAAAGGGCGCGATAGGCTTAATGGTTTCGTCTTGTTGCAACGATTTTATCCATACAGGTTTGGTGGTCCAATTTTACAATATATGAAAACCCCCAATATTGAAGTTCTGAAACCCTAGATATCTCTCATGGCAGATTTTGATACAGGATGCTATAATGCAATTAAACCGTATCATTAGCTTCAGAATGTTCCTGTGAATACAAAACAACCAACAATATGCATCAAATGCGCATGAATTATGATATGAATTTCTGGAAAATATGGCAAACCGTATGGCTTATGTTCTTTGATTCCTTGCGCGTTTGGACTGGTTCTTGATGCTAATAGACTCCTGGAAGGCCTAGCAATGTATTAGAAGCAATTTTAGGCCTTGAATTGTCCTGCAACTATGAAATCAGTTTCACAATTTTCATGGAATTTTTTCAAATTGGTTCTATATTCTCAGCAGCTTTTTTCGTGTCCTCTGCACTAGGGTTCACTTGTGCCTTTGTATGTGAATGATTCTAGGTCAAAAATAAGCCCACAAGTCCATGGATTAATGACTTGAATATTTGATTTCCAATTATGTGTTTTTCAATCTTTTTCTCATGAAAACTTTGCCAATTATGGAAGATATTGTCCCCTTGAGTGATGCACGAAATCCTTAGCATGTGTGGAGTATACTTGCTGCATAAAAAGATTTGACAACCATTATTTGATATTTTTCTACAATTAAAACTAATTAAATGAATTAATAAGAATAAAAATTCAATTAATTAATTAAAAATAAGAAAATAAATCCTTTTAAGCTCAATGGGTCGTGCATAGGCTTTGGGTAATGATTCAAGGAAGAATTTGAGGCCCATTAGCAATTTTGAAGTGTTTTAGGCAAAGTTGACTTTTGAAAGTTCCCAAAAATTTCCCAACTTCTCCAATGCATATCTTACTCAATTTTGAAGCTATGAACATGTTCTTGGACATTTTGGAAAGGTCTTGAAGTCCTCTAACCAATGCCTTTGGTCCCATGTTATTTGGATTTACCAATCTCAAGTTATGGTCCTTGACTTAAAGTGTCTTTTTGTTGACTTTTGAAAATGACCTATAATGTTGAAATTGATAACTTTTTGTGAGAGCATTTATTGGACTTGGAGTGTGAAGATGAGTTGTAGGAAATGTCTTCCCCTTCAAGATGAGCATTGGATGGGATTTTTCTGATAAACCATGAGGAAGTTATGCCTTGGTCAATTTGCAGTTGACTTTTCAACTGTCCAAAAATAGAAACTTTTGCATCTTGAGACTTTTTGAGCCATGCTTGTGAAATCATGATCAAGAATTGATCAAATGATGATTGTGGATTCAAAATAAGATGTTGACCAAAAATTTTTACTTTTGACTTTCAAATGACCATTTTGCCCCTGTAGTTGACTGTGGAGCAATTAGGGTTTTTGACTGTGCAACTTGATGCTATGAGTCTTGAAACTTGACATATGGATGCTTGACAATGTATATAGGCATATGGGACTTTATTGTACCCTTGAAAACCTCAATTTCTTTGCAAGAACCAAAACCCTAATTTTGACTGTGTTAGGAGGCAATTGGACTGTGCAACCCTTGAGGGATTTTGAAGCTTGATCTTGCCAAATCTTGAAGAATATGGGAGGGAAAATTTTGGGGTACAACAGTTATGAAGTGAAAATTAGATCTCTATTTATAGAGAAAACTCAGAGGTAATGAGATGAATTGGTTCTTAAGTTATCATGTTATGGTTTTGGTTCAAAGGCAAATAACAAGTTATGTGAACTTTCCATAGTTTCAAGGCATAGTACAAGGAGTGGCTGGGTGAAGAGTGTAATGCCCGCTAATTTAATTAATTATTTATTTAAATTATTTTTGGATTATTTGTTGAAAAGTTGTGAGATGTTGATAATTATTGGTATAAGTTGTTAGATTATTATTAATTAATTAGTTGATTAATAATAACAATGATGTTGGATTTAATGGAATAATTGTGTTGGACTTATGTTATTGGTTGGAAGTAGTAAAGTGGGGGTGTGTAGGTTAGCCTAATAGGATTTATGATATAAGGTTAAGCTGACACAAGGATTTTGTTTTTGGAGAATAAGGAGTTCTGTGCACTGATCGTGTGAAGCCGCATGAAGAGAGGAGAAGCTTCCCGGTGTCGAGTAGAACAAAGCAGAGCTTCGGCTGGAAGTTTGGTGGAGCGACCTTCAATCCAGGTAAGGGTGGGGTTCTGACCTTATAATGGGATTTATGATGTGTATTATGTGGGAATTGGTCGTTTGTATGACTGTGTGCATTGATGTTTCTGGATTTGTTATCGAAGTTGCTTGTTTCTCTATGTTGTGGTCATTAGGGAGTCACTGTAGGATTGTATCACATGATTAGTGAACCTGTTATTGAAGTTGGCCGCTAGCCGTGCTGTGGATGTTTTGAGTTGTCTGTATGATTTCCTGATATAATTGACTAATAGGTTAGGGTAGTTTATTACTCGTTATTATGGTCATTATGAAGTTGTGGTATTCTGAGCGGTTGGAAGGAATTTAGTAAATTGTTGTTGTTATCATTTTAGGAAGGTTTCTATGTGACTGTCTTGCATAATTAATGAATTTATTGATAGGAAATATAGTTGCCCAGTGTTATGTTGTTCCAAGCAGTTGGTCGGAAACTATGGATTGTATTGATGTGGTCACTAAGACATTGTGTTGTTCCATGTTGTTGGCTGAAACTAGTGGTCGAGGAGGAGGATGCTGATGGTGTTAGGTGTCGAGCGGCATTTAGGCTGCAAGGTGTGTCAGGAAATATATGTGTTGGATGTCGAGGGGCATTAGGCTGCAAGGCGTGCCAAGGAGCACATTACTGTTGTCGAGCTGCACGAAGTTGCAGGCTGTGTCGAGGAGCGCAAATTAGTTGTATTTCTGTCTTGGTTGTTATGCATGTCAAGGGGCACGTAGTCTCCCTATCCCTATTGCTTGTGCATGCTATTTTGGTCGATACCCGTGCTGCGTAAGTTGTTCTGAGTTGACAAATTACAGGTTGATGATTTATGTTGAGATGCCTCTAATTATAGGCAGATATTAAGTTGTAGGCTTATGGCCAACATTGATTTATGTTGAATTTATGTTGAATTATTGTTGATGTTGTAGGCTTATGGACAATGTTGATTCATGTTGAGTTGTTGTTTGTTGTTATTGTTGCTACATTCATGTTGTGTTGAATACATCGCATATCAAGTAGGAGCTGATGCTCGTTAAGTTGGCATGGATTGGAAAATATAAAGTTGAAGGCTTATGCCTTGTTGATGCCTCTATTTATTGGTAGATTTTTAAGTTGGGAGTTCTGCTCCATTGGTACCACATGCATTTGCATAAAGGCACGTTGCATTTTGTGTTGCTTTTTGAGTCGTTGTGTGGTTGAATTAATTATGTTAAATGTTGTTAAAAGCTATGAAGCGGTGATTTTGTATGATCTAATTCTAATGTTTTATTTATCAAACGTTCTATTATAATGTCCGATATCTCACCCTTTATGTTTGAATGTTACCTCTATGTTGGTAACATGCAGGTAATCCAGAGTGAATGTGGTTTACCTTCAGTAGTTCGAGTTATTGTCATTGCTCTGATACGTAACACTCGGGGAGATGAACGCTTCTTATTTTATTGTTATTATTCAGTTGTTGCACTTTAAGTTGTTGTTCGTTAAATAACTGTTATTTGAAGTTGTTTAAGTTGGATAAAGATGTTATATTATTTAAGTTGAATACTTGATTCCGCTGCATAGTCATGAAAGTTATTGGTTTTAAAAGATTAACTTATATTGTTGTAGGTTCATCCAAGTTTAATGTGTTATGTATCTGCAATGAATACCTTTGTTCAAAGTTGAATTTGTAGCATCTTGATTTAGTTGCCAAATTTTTGTAACTCTGATTTTATATAATTGTTGGGTAGAATTGGGGTGTTATAAAGTTGGTATCAAAGCAAATTGGTATGTCCGGCCAAGTTGTCTAATGTTGTTTGTTCCTTAGTACGTGACAAGTGTGTGAAACATTGTCGGTACTTGTTTTCTTTTACAATCAATTGTATGCAGGAGTTGGTTTGAAGATAAGTGAGGGAGAAACTTTGCTTCTCAAATATGTTTCAGTTGTAAGTTGTTGGTTCAGTATGTTATTGATGGCGACAATGCAAGTATTGTTGAAGCTTTGTTGTTTCCTGAATCCGAAGGTGACATGGATTCAAGATTTTGTTTGTTAATCAAGTTGGAGCGTCTTGAGGGAGGATGATTAGACAATGTTGATGTTTACTTCTCGAAGGATGAGGAGCAGTGTAACGGTTTTTGATATACGAGTAGAGTGTAAATCCTGATTTTTCTGAAGGTGATTGTTAAGTAACAAGGATACTTTTTAGAAGATGGAATTTAGAAAGTTGTGATGTTTCAGCGCTGTTGGTGGACTGTGAAGTTTTCGGTTTGAGTATCCCTTGCATAAGATGTCGACGTTTGAACAGTGATAGAGTGACGGTTTACTGTAGACCTTGTTGTGGGATCCTCGTGAGTGATTGTAAAAGTTGTTGAAGTTGTTAGAATGTTTTGAATCGCGAGTCGGAGTCGAAAATGCAAGGAGGTGAGTACGATTTCAAGAAATAAGAATGGAAAGTGTTGGTACTGGTACAAAGAAATTTTGTTATGATGTTATTGTGAGGTGTGTATTAGTATGTCGCTGCATGATGTCGGTGTTCGCATTTTTGGATAACTTTGGAAATTCATATCTTGTGTTCTGAGTATCGAATTGGTGTTCCGTTTGAACCTATGAAGAGATAGAATTATATTTTATCTTATAAAATTGTTTTCGAATATGGTTGATGCTTTCCATATGGAGAAACTCTGAAGTCGTTTACAGAACTAGAGGCTTTTTGGGCATAAATGATTATTATCGCAGTTGTTCGAGAAGAGGTCAAGCATAATATGTTGTTGACGATTAAGTTAAGAAATGAGATGTTCGAATTAAAAAGGATAGTCATTCATCATTTCAAGTATGGGATGTTGCACGTGAAGAAAGTTTTGTAGAACTAAAGAAAATAGTGACGACTGCTCCAATAATGGTTTTGCCTAATCCGAGTGAGTCATTTGTAGTGTATTATGAATGCACCTATGATGGGACTTAGTGGTGTGCTAATGCTTAATGGATAAGTCGTTTCTTGTGCTTCTAGACGACTCATAGTTCATGAGAGGAATTATCCAACGCGTGACTTAGAGTTAGCAGCGGTGGTGTTTATGTTGAAGATTTGGAGACATTATCTTTTTGGTTCTAGATTTGAAGTATTTAGCAACCATAAGAATTTAAAGTGTTTATTTGATCAGAAGGAATTGAATATGAGACAACGAAGATGGTTAGAGTTATTGAAAGTTATGATTTCGGTTTGAATTATCATCCAGGTAAAGTTAATGTTGTGGTTGATGCATTAAGTTGAAAGACTTTACATATGTCAGCAATGATGGTTAAAGAATTGGAGTTAATTGAACAATTCAGATATATGAGCTTAGTTTTCATAGTGGCACCGAAGAGTGTTATGTTGGGGATGTTGAAGATTAACAATGATTTTCTGAACGGTATCAAAGAAGCTCAAAAGTTAGATGCGCAGGGTGTGTTGAGATTTCATAATCGAATTTGTATTTCTGATAATGCAGAGATGAAGAAAGTAATTCTTGAGTTGGAGGATACTAAACCTTTGTGTGAGGCTAAGTAAGTGTAATGTGGACCGTGTAATATGTTGAGCGTTGGTGTCTCATCGATAAGATCAAATGAGAGGGAAATTATGGGAGTATTTGTAAACCTCATTGGAAATTATTGGATTATGGTGCTTTAGGTGACTTGAGTACAAGTTCTAAAGGAACACTATTATGGTTTGGTAACGATGGTTTATACTCCATTATGGTTGTCGGCTGTCTATTGAAAAATTGAGGAACTGATCACCCTTAATCTCTTGTTGATAGTAGACGAGATCATGTTGGATGGTATAGACTTGTCTTGCTATCTTATTGGTGTGTAAAGTGATTGATGTATATCGTGAGAATAGTCGCTTACCAGTTTGTGTGAATTAATAGAGGAGTGACTAGGAAAGAATTGAGACGTATTGAACAATTCAAAGTAGCAGGTTTATATGTGAGCTAACGTCGCAAAGTGAAAGATTGAGAATATCAAGTGAAAAACGATTTTATGGTGGATGTTAAAGAAATTCCAAAACTAGGTTGAAACTTTTAAACCATATATTTGACGGAAATTTTAATGAGGACTGTGACGTAAGATGGATGATCAGAGTAGTGCAGTTGAAGCGTGATGTGGCGCAGTTGCTATGCGTGTACGACTCGTTAGAAGTGAATGACTAAATGTTAGAATCCTATGGGAATGATATGTCTTGATCTACATGTTTGATTTGGTGTATTGTTGATATAGGGATGATGTGCCAGGGTACTGTGTTTTCTCATAAATATTTGTTGATTTTATAAGGATATTAATATGGTTGTTTGTTGATGGTGAGTTATGTGTATACTTGTTGAGTTATACTGTTAAGTTGACATTATAATGATTTTGTTCCCGTTGTCGTGGTGTTGTTATTTGTTACCGTAAATGATGGATAGTACTCCATAATATGAGGAAGTTGATTATGTTGGCTTGTTGATGTCACTATAAGGGTGATACGACGATATGAATGGAGTTGTTGATATTTTGTTGATAATTTATATATATATATATATATATATATATATATATATATATATATATATATATATATATATATATATATATATATATATATATATATATATATATATATATATATATATATATATATATATATATATATATATATATATATATATATATATATATATATATATATATATATATATATATGGGAATGAAATTGTGCATGTGTTTTGGAGTTGGAAATGTTGTTAAGATGATAATGGGATGTTGTATATCCAAGTATAAGTTTGTTATAATTGTTACTACTTTAAATGTTGATATGACAAGATATAGTTGAAGTGGTTGATAAGTTATTAAGGATTATGTTGCAAAGTGGTGAATGATTAGTATGTGTGTATTTGATTTAAATCGTGTTGAGTTATTGTTATGTCGAGAAAGTAGTGGTCAAAGTGTTTCCAGACGCGAATTGGGAATCAGAGAATGAGATGCAAAATTCGCGTTAAGAGTTGTAGTATCGAGTAGATTTTCAAGGACGAAAATATTCTAAGTGGGGGAGAGTTGTAACGCCCGTTAATTTAATTAATTATTTAATTAAACTATTCTTGGATTATTTGTTGAAAAGTTGTGAGACGTTGAGAATTATTGGTATAAGTTGTTAGATTATTATTAATTAATTAATTAGTTGATTAATAATATTAATGATGTTAGATTTAATGGAATAATTATGTTGGACTTATGTTATTGGTTGGAAGTAGTAAAGTGGGGGTGTGTAGGTTAGGCCCAATAAGATTGATGATATAAGGTTAAGCTGACACAAGGATTTGGTTTTTGGAGAATAAGGAGTTATGTGCGTTGACCGTGTGAAGTCGCGCGAAGAGAGGAGCAGCTGCCCAGTGTCAAGCAGAACAAAGCAGAGTTGTCGACTGGAAGTTTGGTGGAGCGACCTTCAATCCATGTAAGGGTGGGGTTCTGACCTTATAATGAAATTTATGATGTGTATTATGTGGGAATTGGTCGTTTGTATGACTGTGTGCATTGATGTTTCTGGATTTGTTATCAAAGTTATCTGTTTCTCGATGTTGTGGTCGTTAGGGAGTCACCGTAGGACTGTATCGCATGATTAGTGAACATGTTATTGAAGTTGGCCGCTAGCCGTGTTGTAGACGTTTTGAGTTGTCTGTATCATTGCCCGGTATAATTGATGGATAGGTAAGGGTAGTTTCTCACTCATTATTATGGTTGTTATAAAGTTGTGGTATTTCGAGCAGTTGGCAGGAATTTATTAAATTGTTGTTATGGTCGTTTTAGGAAGGTTTCTACGTGATTGTCTTGCATAATTAATGAATTTGTTGATAGGAAATATAGTTACCCGTTGCTGTGTTATTCCGAGCAGTTGGTCGGAAATTATGGATTGTATGATGTGGTCGTTAATACGTTGTATTATTCTGTTATTGGCCGGAACTAGTGGTCGAGGAGGATGCTGATGGTGTTAGGTGTCGAGCGGCATTTAGGCTGCAAGGTGTGTCAGAGAATATACGTGTTGGATGTCGAGCGACATTAGGCTGCAAGGCGTGCCGAGGAACACATTACTGTTGTCAAGCTGCACGAAGTTGCAGGCTGTGTCGAAGAGCGCAAGTTAGTTGTATTTCTTTCTTGGTTGATGTGCATGTCGAGGGGCACGTAGTCTTCCTATCCCTATTGCTCGTGCATGTTGTTTTGGTCGATACTCGTGTTGTGTAAGTTATTCTGAGTTGAGAAATTGCAGGTTGATGATTTATGTTGAGATGCCTCTAATTATGGGCATATATTAAGTTGTAGGCTTATGGCCAACGTTGATTTATGTTGAATTTATGTTGAATTATTGTTGATGTTGTAGGCTTATGGACAACCTTGATTTATGTTAAGTTGTTGTTTGTTGTTGTTGTTGCTACATTCATGTTGTGTTGCATACATCGCATATCAAGTTGGAGCTGATGCTCGTTAAATTGGCCTGGATTGGAAAATATAAAGTTGAAGGCTTGTGCCTTGTTGATGCCTCTATTTATTGGCAGATTTTTAAGTTGGGAGTTCTGCTCCATTGGTACCACATGCATTTGAATAAAGACACGTTGCATTCTGTGTTGCTTTCTGAGTCGTTGTGTGGTTGAATTAATTATGTTAAATGTTGTTAAAAGCTATGAAGCGGTGATTTTGTATGATCTGATTCTAATGTTTTATTTATCATACGTTCTATTATAATGTTTGATATCTCACCCCTTCTGTTTGAATGTTACCCTTATGTTGGTAACGTGCAGGTAATCCAGAGTGAATGCGGTTTACCTTCAGTAGTTCGAGTCGGTGTCATTGCTCTGATACGTAACACTTGGGGAGATGAATGCTTGCTTTTTTATTGTTATTATTCAGTTGTTGCACTTTAAGTTGTTGTTCATTAAATAACTATTATTTGAAGTTGTTTCAGTTGGATAAAGATGTTATATTATTTAAGTTGAATACTTGATTCCGCTGCGTAGTTATGAAAGTTGTTGGTTTTAAAAGATTAAATTATATTGTTGTTGGTTCATCAAAGTTTAATGTGTTATGTAGTTGCAATGAATGTCGTTGTTCAAAGTTGAATTTGTAGCATCCTGATTTAGTTGTCAAATTTTTGTAACTCTGATGTTATATAATTGTTGGGTAGAATTAGGGTGTTACAAAGAGACATTGTTTCCTTGATTCATGGTGGAGTATGATCAGAAGTAAGCAAGGTATGGGCTCAAGACAAGCTTTATACAAAAATCTTGCTTTTCAAGAATAGTATTGGTAACTTTCTTCCAAAAATGGCAAGTTAAATGGATAGTAGCTTGTATCTCTTGGGTAAAGGCTTGAAAGCTTATGTACTCTTCTTAATTTTTATAGATTTAGAGGTACTATGGCGTGAAAAGAGAGATTGCATAGCATGGCTTGAAGATTGGATTTAAGCTATCTCAAAATATGACTTGTAATGCAATTTTGATCACCCAACTTCATAAATTTGAAACTCCTTGCTCAAACATGATAAATCCATGCTCTTGGACATTTTGGAAAGCTTGAAACCTTATCTACAACTTTCATGTTGAACAATTTTCTTGAACTAATCTGGATCATAGTGAAAAATGGCCATGAAGTTGAGAAAAAAATCTAACCAAAACAGTTTGATATTTTTTCTAAGTGTTGGCAGAAGTTCACATGCCCATAACTCTTGATTTGAGCATTTTTTGGAGATAAACCCTCCTTGACAAAGTTTTATAACTGTAAGTTCCCTACAAATTTTATGTTGAAAGTTTTCCCTGAATCAGCTTGGATCTTGGTGAAACTTTCTTGTGAAGTTAGGGTTATTTTGGGTACAAAACACTTGAAAATTTATAAGTATTTAAAAGTATTCATCTTTGACTTTTGTTGACTTTCTTAATTCTCTTGATTCTTGATTATCTATGTTGACAAATTTGAATGCTTTAGTGATTCTTTGACTTTTGAAGTTCAATGTTGACTAAAAGCCCAAGTTTGACTTTTGTGTGACAATAGACTTTTCCTCAGTTGATTTCAAATCTTTCACTATCAATAATTTATATCTTTGAAAATGTTTTGAGCCTTATAAGTATGTCATGATGGTCCATTTGAGTTCTTCAAACCATGCCTCAAGACTTTAGCTCATGTACTGAGCCAAAATTTAATGGTCCACTTCCTTTAACCAAATCCCTAATTCCTGATTTTTCAACTGATACCTTAAAACCCTAATTTCTCTGATGAATTCAATAAAACCCTAATATGGTGAAGATGATGAGTATCTGATCACCATGAATGATGTACTTGAATCTCTGAGGAACACGTGTCTTTGATCAACCAATTTTGTTGGATATTCTGAATTACCATGCACAAACAACAAACAAACATATCTCTGCAAACTTATAAGGTTAGTGGATGCAATTATGAATCATATGATCTTTTGATATGATGAAAAAGATGGTGGGATATTTTGGTCAAAAATTAGGGTACAATAGATGCAAACATTGCAAACATCAAATCTTCGTCTTCCAGAAGTTCATTCACTTGCTTTACAGTCAACAAAATCAATTCTCCATTATCACCGAACATAGGGAACCTCAAAGTCTTATTATAACAGTTGATCTGAACATAGTTGAACTCCAACCATTTCATTCCAAGAATAACATCAATTAGGTGTAAGTGTAGACACACCAAATCCATCATAAAAATCTTACCATAAATGGTTATAGGATATTTTGTACAAACATAAGTAGTATTAAAAGGATCACTAGCAGGAGTATCTATTACCATACTACCATTCATATCAGACAACTTCAATCCCAAAATGTTAGCACATTCACACGAAATAAACAAATGAGTAGAACTAGTATCAATAATGGCAACCAATTTAACATTGTTAATAAAATAAGTACCTTGAATCAAGTTGTCCTTCTTGGAATCCTCCGATCCACTCAGAGTGAACACTCTACCATTAGTCTGGATAATAACATCCTTCCTCGGCTTCTAACACTAGGTATTGATATTACCATACTCTCCACAATTGAAATAGGTTGGACCATCGTTCTTGCACTTAGGAGCATGATGACTCGTCTTACCACATTTGTAACATCTCAGAACCTTATTCTCATATTTATTAGAATGGTGACCTGATTCACCACACCTATAACACTTGAAAGGAGAGGGAGCTCCTCCCCCACTTGTCTTCTTCCAATCAGAAACCTTTTGTTTCCTTTTATCAGTTGGAGCATCATAAGGCTTCATACGGTCTTGATATGATTTTCCTCTTTTCTCATTCAGAATCTTGTAGTAAGCCGAATGAGCTTTTCTATCTTCTTCATAGATCCTACAAATGTTTACCAACTCTGGAAACCAACGGGATCTACGATATCTAATTTCCCATTTGATCTCCGAACATAAACCATTCTCAAACTTGATACACTTCGAGAACTCGACATTGCTTCACTGTAATATGGATAATACTTTTCCGGTTCCACAAACCTCGAAGCATACTCAGTAAAAATTAAATTCCATTGTTTTAACTCTAGAAACTCAATCTCTTTCTTCCCAAGCACATGCTCCCTAAAGTACTTCCTCATAAACTCCCTGCAGAACACAACCCAAGTAATCACCTTGCCTTTTGCTGTCAGTCTCTGTCGGGTGCCGACCCACCACTCATCAGCTTCCTCTTCTAGCATATGTGTACCAAACCACACCTTTTATGCTTCTGAGCAATCCAAGAATCAGAAGATCCTTTCAATCTCTTTGAGCAAAGTTTGCGCTCCATCAGGATCATATCCACCTTTTAAAATAGGCAGATGGTTCCTCTAAAACGTCTCCAAAACACGGGACCCATCATTCCCGCCAGCATTAGGCTAATGTTGCACAACCTGTGCAAAAGCCTGCAAAGCAGCAACAATCTCATCATTATTTCTTCCAGCCATATTACACACAGAAAAGTAACGTTAGAAAACAACGTATTGATAGTGTATGCACACTAATCGACCGATAGGACATGCACATCATTGAAAAAACCTGGTCGGACGGACCGACCTGCTCTGATACCACTAATGTAACACCCTTCTAAACCCACATATATTTCGCATATATTTTACGAAATTAAATCCAATGAAATCACCAACAAGGGTGTAACATCTTCATAAAACCAATATATAAAACATCATGCTATGTAACATGGGTTTTCAAAGCATTTATAATAACTACATCTTTAATATCATCAAGATCACATTTAATTTATCACAACAGAATCAGTATAAAAAACATCTCTATAAAAATACATCAAAGCAACTTCATCACAATTCAATTGTGTTTGGTTCACAAATCAAAACATTTCAAATAACAAGAAAGATACATTTAAAATATCAAAATAAATGAAAGAACATAATAGTTTCAAAACAAATGTTCCCAACCATGATGTTACATATCAGAGCAAGAACTTCTAAAATAAACAGAAATAAATGATGCACTCTGAAGCTAATCCTCTAAGCTTCAATGCACTAATCATGATCACCTGCAACTTACCCACGTATAGAGGCAACATTTCCAAGAAGAAAGGGTGAGTAATCATAATCATTATAAAAGACATAAGGAATAGACATAGTTGTTATAACACATCAGTCAAAAACCATACATCATTAGAACTTCACGTTATACTCACACCTTCACTTCATTATTTATTCATAACATCATCATATCATCAGTCAACAATCATCACCAAGACATCATTTAGTACACATATTCATAAAGCATCAATTAATAAATCATTATGCGATGCCACAAATAATGTAATACAACTTCGTTAGACTCATGCATGTGATACCAAAACTTCACTGATGACTCAGTCATCATTTCTCCAAATATTTATACCAATAGGATTGGTTCCCGCTTGGAACCAAGACACATCATAGTATTGCACTCAATCCATACTATGTGATTGATTCCACCACTGGACTAACGTCATATCATCATCACTGGACCAATTATCCTAACAACATCACTGGACCAAAGTCCTGAAATATACCATGAATGCATGATGCATAACAACACAATAAATCTGACCACTACTAGTCAAAATGCATCATCATCCATGAATTCATCACACGTAATCACATATATTGTAATACACAAATCATCATCATAAAAAACATCAATCTATCATATGAGCATACATCATGTTGCATCAATCGCATAATCACATCAGTTCATCATAGCATTAACACATTTCATCATTAGGGATCTAGTTTAATCCTAGTAAGGTAATGGAAAGATACATCACAAGACTCATTTTATTCCACCAAAGAATAGTAAGTGACGTTAGCTTCCTAACGCTTCGAACGACACGTCAAACAGAGTCCAGAAACTCAAGTCACGCCCTTTCAAAGTTTCTGTCAAACACCCCTCGCCTGAGGCTCGCCCGACGAAGCAGCTTGCTCGCATGAGGCTCGCCCGATGAGGCTGGGGAAAAAAGACTTCCCACATACAAAATCCATGAGCATTGTTTTTATTTTATCTCCTTCGCCCAACGAAGCTATTCGCTCGTCCGACGAGCTCCTCTCGTTTCTGCTTTGCCCGACGAAGCTAGGGCGAGTCACCCTCCTCATACAAAATCTAGGGGCTCTTCTTTTCACCCCTTCCCTTCGCCTCTTGTTTGCCTGGCGCTGCTTGGGTTAAGCTCCCTCGCCCGACAAAGCACATGGCTCGCCCGTTGACATAATGCAAATAGGGAATTCCTTGTGTATTTTCTGCATTGCACTAGTCCCAATTTTCTTGCGATTTCAACATAGAACAAGTTCCAAATCATCACATATACTCTTGTTTTCATCATACAATACCAACACATCATTGTTAGATGGTGTGGAAAGTGATCGAGAGGGTGGTGAATAGATCACCTCCTTATTATTCAAGGATTTAAAATCTTTTATCAAAGTTAATTAAAAACAGCGGAAAAACACGGTCCTGAATCGACTTTCGTCTATTTTGAACCGACTACTAGAAAACCTGATATACGATAAACTTGCTAGATTTTTATTAAGATGAAATAGATGAAATTTAACACAAATAAATGTATGTTTCAATGCGCTTATCACAAGAACGCTATTTCCAATGAACAAAAACTTACAAGCACTTTTATCAAACAGTTGGCGTATGCTTGTTCGATGATCAACAATAATGGTGGTTTAGCAAAAGAGTTTGTACCACTATTGTATCATTGAACAGAAAAACCAGCAGGTCGGTTGAATAAAAAATATGCAGAAAACGTAAAGAGAAAGAGAGAAAGAAGATGTTACACTGGCAGTTTGGTAAGGAAGTTCCCCACTGTCGTCCTCGTGTGTGGGTACATCTCCCTCTTAATTCCAAACTGAAATTGAGACTTGTTATTTCAATGTGTTGAATGTTGTTTACAAGGTTAAAATTCAAAGATATAACCTAATCACTAAGATCTTCTTCTTCTTGTATGAACCTTTAGTTGATATGAGCTGATGAAGATATCACCTGCAAGATCCATAGTCAATCCTCCGCTCCACGACCTGTTTGTGAAATCGCCCCGATTTCTAAACCCTACGCTACGGTCGAATCTGACATGTGCAATTATGACTGACAAACCTGTAAGAACACACCTATTCTTGAAGGACAAACCCTCTATTTTTTCCTCGAAATTCCCTTCTGAATCTTCAACTTAACTAAGATCATTGATCGTACCACTGAAGGTTATCTCTATGATACCATGATCCGATGAACAAATATGATTATGTTTCAATGTTATTGAACCAATATGATTGAGAAGATGATGAAGATTGAAGTCTCTTTCAGGTTTCTAATGGTCAGAAAAGTAGATGCTCACCAACTGAATTTGTGACATCTTTTTTTTTAATTGCAAAATTGATTTATATATGCAACAGAAAAATGTTAGAAGTAAAACTGCAATATGAGTCGATGCATATCTCATATGAGTCGACTCATGTTAGTTACAAAACATGGGATGAGTTGATACAATGCATTATGTATCAATACATACTGTTATTAATACATATTACATAGAGACAAAATGTGTATGAGTCTACGCAAAACACAAATGTGTCGATGCAGCCAAGAAATGAGTCGATGCAAACCATTATGTATTGATACAAACTGTTATCCACACATAATCCAGAACCTTTAGTTCATATGAGTCGATACAAAATGTGAATGTGTTGATTCATACTGAGTTGGTTTTGATTTCTAAAAACAAGAAGTGATATGTATCGATGCATAATTGCATGTGTCGATGCATAAAGATTTTTAAAACATTTTCCATAAGCATGAACTTGACATGTATCAATGCAAAGTGCGAATGAGTCGATTCATACTGAAGCACAATTGTTTTGTGATTTTAGCTTAAGTATGTGTCGATGCAAAGCATTTTGTATTGACCTGAAATCATGATACATGTGTAAAACACATTATTGACCCTTTTAGAACATGCTACACTATTATGATATCATGCACACATAGAGATCAAACACAATAAACATTCATTAATACTTATATCACACATGTTTGCTATCATACAAAACTACTTAAAGAAAACAGTTTCTCATAAACTCCCCATTTTTTATGATGGAAAATACTTGCAAGATGTATGATGATGGAGCATAAATAAATGAGTCGCTCCCCATGAGTTTATGCATAACAATATCAATAAGTCTCCTTCTCTAACATCGTATTTTCTTCTTCCCCTTTGTCAACATCAAAAAGAGGAAAAGAGATATTTTTCAGTAATTAAATTTAGTTGAAGATACACAAAATAAAATTGAGTTGCATACGCAGCAGAATTGAAATGAAAACTAGCGACTTTCACAAAGAATAAAGCTTAGCATGATATTCACAAAATCACATTGTAACACGGTAAGAGAACTGACTTGGGATGTTTTGCATTTGATCACAATTATTGCGGTTAGCAAGAGTCACCACCGACTTTTCTTTTATCCAAAAGAAAAGGTGGAAAAGAACAGAAAAGGCCTTTGAGATTATTTCTTGAGTTCGGGGGGTAGATTATGAAAAGGGAAGGTATTAGCACCCTTTTCATCCATAGTTATCTACGGGCTCTTAGTTGCTTGCTAGATCACATGATTTGTTTGAAAATGTGCTTTGTAGTGGTTTTTGAAAGTATTTTTGAAAAGACGCCATTGTTTAGGAAAACTTTGTAATGATTCTCATTTTTAAGAATGTATACAAAGTGTTGGACTTTTGGAAATATTTCATGTTTTGAAAGTGTTTGGTATGTGTTTGTTTTGAAAGTGAGCAAGCAACTAAGAACGTTTCTACCTACTCAAAAGTCTTTTGTTCATTTCTCTCTTCCTTTGAAATTGCTATCTCATCATTGATTGGTAAGAAGCCTTATCTTTGGATGTAAAGGGACGGTCGCGGGTCATCGTATAGTTATGATAGCAATATTGTGAGCTATATTAGCATTTCTCTTTAGGGACTAAGATCATTTGAAAGGCAACATTCGTAGCGTCATCGAGGGACTATGATTTTGTATTTTGATTGTTTTTGCTAAGACATACCATGTGCATAACATGACCATTTTTATAAAGCAACAAGTGGAATTAGCCTAGGGGTGCATTTGTGAGTAGTGTGTTTGATTTGCATGCATTTAGTATTTGATTAATGGTTATTTACTTGTTGATTTTATCTTATCATAAAAATCCTACTTTACTAGCATTTATATGAAAGCGATAGATTGCGGAAAGTAAATATTCTACGTTATTACAATCATTAGGGAATGGGGTGTACAAATTTACAAATGGGGATTGCAAGAAATTAAAGTCCTAATTATCTATTACAACCATATTGAAATAATGTACAAGAAATGTAAAGGACTTGTTTTGTTTTTGTTAAGAGAAGAAAATAATTCTGCTTAAGAAAAATATTTTTAGTCTTTTAATTTTAAAAGAAATAAAATAAAGCATGTGTATATAAAAATGTTTTTGGTGTTTTTGGTTAATGATGATAAAAAATAATGAGAGAAAAAGGGGTCAAAATTAGCGCATTGCTGACATAAGAGAGAGCAGAAGTAAGGGTCTGAAACTCTGACTCTGATACACTGCAAGAAAGAAAATGTTAGCAGAAAAGGGAAAGGCCAGAAGTTCTGGGTCCCGGGTACACTAAAGTTTTGGGTTGCTAGGAACAAGGGGGGTCCTAAAAGTTCTGATGTAACTGGCAGCCTAGAAGTTCTGGTTGTTGAGAAGGTCTGGAAGTTCTGATGTAGCCGGAAACCTAGAAGTTCAAGTGTCACTGGCAAGCTAGAAGTTCTGATAATGGGTATGTGAGGTGTCAATGTTGTTGGATGGAAATGTCTAGAAGTTCTGGTCAAGAATGGAGTAAAAATGTCAGGGGATAAAACATAAAAAAAAAGTGTTTCTAGGGCTAGAAATCAGGACCCTTAACACTAATGTCTTATGCACATGCTCTCTTGGGGTGGCTGTACATCCGGTACAAATAGCAAAAACATAAACATATGACACAAAGTAGGTTCTGATAATGAATCTCCTTCTCCACGCTAATCAGAGCATCTGCAACTTAGCCATTTTTCAACAAAACATAAAATGTAAACATAGCAATTATGACAGGTTTCATCATGGTTTCAGAAACATGAAATATCAGGACTGTAAATCAGAAGCAACATGTATTTTGCTGATCCTAATTCTGAATCCTAATTTTCTCAAGAAGTTCTGAACTGAAATTCTCTCTACTTAGGCAAAATACATGAAATCTATGAATATGTACAGCATCAGAGTCAGGATGCCTACATTGTATTTTTGAACATACAAGCCTATCAATGCCTAAATAATATGATGAGAGTCAGAAGAAACTTACCTTGCAGCTGGAAATTGTTCTGTGAGCTAACACCTGATTCTGACTGCTCTGATGTTCTGGTCAGCTTCCTTCAATTCTCAAAAATCTAGAACAACCTTGAACTATGGATGGCTGGGAAATTCTAGAGCAACCAAGAAGCAATGTTCTAGTTTTTTGAGACGGAGATTGATGAAGATTTTATTGCAGTTTGTAAACAGTAGTTGGGATGGTTTCTAAATGTATGTTAGAAACTGAGTGGGCGATTTGGCCAAGATATGTGCAAGAAAATTAGAGTTTGGGCCGGAAAAGAAACAGAAGCTTAGCAGGTTTTTGTGTTTATGCTTTTAGTTTCCAATTCTTTGAAATTTCAGCAAGGTTTCAAGGCTAAATTCCAAATTCTCGGCCCTTTAATAGTTGCAAATGAATTTCAATTTATAGGCAAGGGTTTAGTAGCTTGGAGAAACTAAGAGTACAACTATCATATGCTAGGGTGCTGACTTGTTCTTGAAGCAAGCTCAAACAAGTATGGTTCCAGGCACAAAATAAGGTGGTTAACAGCTTTTAGCCGTGCCTAAGCTGGATTTGTAAGCATGAATTAAGGAAAAGTACCCTCAGAAGCAAAGAAAAGCATGGGCCTAGCATAAACTTTGTACAAAAGTATGCTTTTCAAGGACAACAATGGTACTTCTATGCCACGCGTGGGGAAATCCTTTGGATAAATACTCAAAAGTGGGTGTGATGATGAGATTTATCAAAACAGAAATTTTGCAATATGAGATTATATATCATAGCTTTGATCTGGATCAGAAGTTCAGCATCAACGTAACTTAGAATAAAATCCAACTTCTGGTCTTTGAATCTCCTTGCTCCAGCATGTTCTAAGGGAGTTCTCAGACTTTTCAAAAGCTTGTAACCTACTTTGCAGACCTTCTTTGAATTACTCTTGCAAATTATGATTGAACCTTCGTGAACACTGACCCAGAAGTTGTAACCAAATTATGTCTTGGAAATGTCCAGAATTTGCTAAGTGCTTCAGTTTCATGGATGCGTCTTCAAAGATTTATCACTTGAAATCCCAGTATTTCTAGGAGAAGTTATGTTCTGCAATGTCTTAGATCTCATTGTAATCTACAACTCTTGAGTCAGAAGTTCTTCCAGAATCAGCTTGCATCATGGTGAAAATCTGGCCAGAAGTTCTGAACTGGTCATATTTCTTAAACACTTAGAAAAAATTCTAAGTATTTAGAATCTTGACCTTTCCAACATGATTTGACTTTTGACTGTCTTAATGAAACAAACTTCATATTCCAACATGTCTTGATGAAATATGATTCCTGAAACTTTATTTTTGATCTAAAAGTCAAAGTTTGACTTTTCAGCGTGTAATTGACCATTTTGCCCTTGTGCCAATTCCAAGCCTAAATTGATGTATCAGTGTTGCAAACTTGATGTCATGGGAGATCTTGTGAGCGAATCCTTGAGAAATGAGAGGGCAAATTTAGGGGTACAACTGCTGCCCCTGTTCAATCTTCTTGAACCTGAAGAGTTAGATTGGCGAGTCCGCCATTCTTGACTTGAAGGTGGAAGATGATTGAACACTAGAGTGCCCAGAAATTTGAACTCGATGATGTGTTAGTTGATCGTGTAGGGAATGGGCTTAAATATTCCATTTGGAGGGATGATGGAGAGTTTGTCGGAGATGGGCTTATAGATTCCATCCAAAGGTGACTGTGGAAGGTATTAGGATAAATCTTTTGGTTGATTTATACTGAAATAGTAGATGTATTTTTGCCTGTTTTTTAGGATGACCCGGTGTAGGTCTGCTTTTATGAGACATATGAGAGGGAAGCTTGGGTAGGGCTGCTTCAGGATGAGTCCGTGTAAAACTGCGTTTGGAAATGTATCAAAGGAACCTGGGTAGGGTTGCTTCATGATGAGTCAGTGTGAAACTTCATCTGGAAATGTGTGAGAAGGAACCTGGGTAGGGTAACTTCATGACGAGTCTGTGTAAAACTACATCTGGAAAGGAGAAGGAACCTGGGTAGGGTTGCTTCATGATGAGTCCGTGTAAAACTTCATCTGGAAATGTATGAGAAGGAACCTGGATAGGGTAAGTTTATGATGAGTCTGTGTAAAACTTCATCTGGAAATGTATGAGAAGGAACCTGGGTAGGGTAACTTCATGATGAGTCCGTGTAAAACTTCATCGGGAAATGTATGAGAAGGAACCTGGGTAGGGTAACTTCATGATGAGTCAGTGTAAAACTTCATCGGGAAATGTATGAGAAGGAACCTGGGTACGATAAGTTCATGATGGTTATGTAGATAGCTTTCCTGGCTTGTTATAGGTATTAATCTACAAACACTCGCCCACAGATAGTTTTCCTGGCTTGTTGCAGGTATTGATCTGGAACTTGGAAAGGTTGGCCTTTGAGATAGTTGTCCTGTCTGGTTTCAGGTATTAATCTCTGACCTGAGAAAGAAATATAGTTTTCCTGGCTTGTTACATGTGTTAATCTTCAATCTATTCATGTAGATAGTTTTCCTGGCTTGTTACAAGTATTAATCTACAATCAGTTGTCCACAGATAGTTTTCCTGGCTTGTTACAGGTATTAATCTAGAACTTGAAAAGGTTAGTCGTTGAGATAGTTGTCTTGTCTGGTTTCAGGTATTAATTTCTGACCTGGGAAAGAAAGATAGTTTTCCTGGCTTGTTACAGGTGTTAATCTTCAATCTCTTCATGTAGATAGTTTTCTTGGCTTATTACAGGTATTAATCTACAATCAGTCGTCCATAGATAATTTTCCTGGCTTGTTACAGGTATTAATCTGGAACTTGAAAAGGTTTGCTTTAATGATGAATAGGAGTCCATGTAAGATTGTTTCATGATGAGCCCGTGTAAAGCTGCATCTGGTCACATAGGTAGTTGCTTTGTCTTGATTCAGAGGCTAAACTTGGACTTGTTGAAAATTATTGATGATAGCCATCTGTTCATTGACCTTTTCCTGAAAAGGTAAAACATTAGTTGTATGCAATGTCATGATGCATGAAATGTATGGTGTGACAATGTTCTCAAAATGAAGCTATGTTGTATGCATATATCATGTATGATATATGATGTATGAATGTGAAGCATTGTTGAAATGTAACTTTGTCTGGAAAAATAAATTCTTGACAAATGCTAGGGAGCCCTGGGAAAATCCCAGACTACTGTTGTGGACGAAGAGTATGCTCTTCTTTGGAACTTGTTTTAGGATGTTTCCATTGGGGAATCATATTTTTTTGTTTGAGGAGAAACTCCATTGGGGAATATTGGCTTTGCTTGAGAAGGATTTGTAGAGAGTGTTGATCTCTGTTTGGGGAAAAGAGTTCAGGAGTCTCTGTTGCTCTACTGGGGAGTCATCTCTGACTTGAGAGAATCAAAAGTTAGTTGTTATCTGGTCGGATTCCAGGCTTCACAACGACTTGCTGGGGATAAAGAAATTGACAGTTATCTGGTCGGATTCCAAGCTTCGCAATAGTTCACTAGAGATTATAGAAAAGTCTACTGGGGAAGAGGAGTTGTGGTCCCTTAATTTGTAGCAATTAGAAAGGAAAACTCAAGCTAGGGAGTCTGTAGTTTGTTAGGGAAATAAACCCTGTCGCCAGTCTGTTGAGGAGGAGTTTTCAGAGATTGAAACCCTGGTTGGGGATCACCCTACAAAAAGGAATTTGCAGGGGATTTGTCAATGCCCCTAGTAGCAGGTGTTTGGGGCACTGCCAGGAAATGTTTGACTGTACATAACCCTTTGTTGGGATTCGCATTCAATGCCCCAAGTGATTCAGATGGAGACCTGCCCCTGGTATATTTAGCATTTCTTGAGAGATTTCTTGGAATCTTGACTGGACTGCCCCAGGTGTGATAGATAATTATCATGTCGTGCCCTTTACTTATAGGAGATCTGTTATGGGAAGCGTCTTCCTACTTGAAGTGATTTTGTTTATTGAGAGGATTTTTGTTCACCGAATATTCATCGTGTGAATTATTCTATTGTCAAACAAATAGCCATATGCAAACAGCGGTATTCAAAATAATGTAAAGTTTATGCTTGTCTTGAAGTTTTGAAAATGCGTTTTAGCAGATAAAAGAGTTTTGCAAGTATGTGAATTTAAATCATGATTTAAAGTAAGCCATACAGGAGTCAGGATACCTTTTGTAGCAGTATGCTTTCGAACTAACCCCAGCTTCAATTAAGACTTTTGAAGGGTTGTAGCGTGGTTTGGTTCATGGTTTAAGAAACAAAGGATAAAGGCTCAAATTTTATTTGTACCCACCCATTCTTCGTGATGTTCTTCAGTCCTAAACTCAATTAATTGTGCGTTCGAACTCCAATGACGTTTTGGTGATGGTTCAGACAAGTTTAGTTTATCGGAAGGCAGTCATTTTTTTGCAACATTTTTCATGTTGGTCGAGGATCTGTAGTGACCTCCTTTTTTGTTTACTATCCCTGATTTTGCCTGACTGTTCTTGTTTTTGAGATTATAGTCAGCGTGATGTCCCAATTTTTCTAATGTCTCCTTTGTAGGTCGTGACTTAGTGGGCCTTTATTTTTTGAGAAATAATGACTGCTTATTTTATAGGGAACTGTTGTACCCCAAAATTTTCCCTCCCATTTTTATTCCAGATACTATCCTAGGTCTTCTCGAATACTCAATTTGGCTCAAAAGTTTGATCATACAGATTCTCTTCCTAGGCAGTAAGTCAACGATTAGGGTTTGACGTTTCTCAAAGAAAATTGATTCTTCAAGGTTTCAAATGGTCTTCATAGATCTTCATGTATCCTCAAGGATGTTCATGCCGAGTTTCGAACCTCGCGTCACAAGTTTGCTCAGTCAATGGTTCAGACGACTGAAAATGACTCCATTAACCCAAAACCTGACCTTTTGTGAGACCAAGTTCAAGCGATGGTAACTTCTTCATTATTTGATATTTTTGAGCAGTTCTTCTTGCGTATGACTCTCCCTGATGTTATCTCCAATTTCTCTTCACAAATCAAGAGCTGATTACTTGTAGAAGATCACTAAATTCGAATGTGTTAGAAGTCACTTCGTAGATTTTGACCTAATCTTAAATAACTGTCGCCTGATTTCTAAGAATTGTGATTTCCTCAAATTACGAGATCTTGAGACGATCATTTCTGCATATGGTCATAAGTGATGTTGCACACGAGTTTATCTTCAAAGATCAAAAGAAAATTGCATTGGGAAGACTTTGAAAGTTATCGAATCGTCGCAAGTCATTTGTTTGATTTCAAGTGTTCTTAATCACCATCGTTTTTGAAATTTGTTAATTCTATAAGGTTGATGATTGTTCTCAAAGCATGATTGTTTAGCAATGAAGTTCCATTTTAATCGAGTATGGTGCACGAGTTCATTTTGAATGCAAATTTGGTTTGGACAAGAGTTGAAGATTAAGACATTCATTTAAATGACCATGGCTTTGGGTTTGAGTTAACCAAGTTAGAATTGAATTCTTAAACATTTATTTTGTTTAGAAATTTGATTGGAGTACGAGGCGCTTTGGTTTATTTGACCATTTTGTGATTGCTTGAAGTTCAAGTTACCAAACCAAGATATTTTATTCAAAGAATTCAATTGAGAATTGCAAAGCTTAATAAATTCAGGATTGGTACGACAAATTTCATAATTTACAAATTTATTCAAGGTCTTGTGTTCATTACATCACAAATGAAATAAAATTACACATTTTTTGCTTTGTTTACAAAGAATTACAATGTTTGCTTTGACTACAAAGAGGGAAAATTTATTTTGTTTCTTCAAGTCTCCATTTCTTCATCTTCAAGCAATCCTCGCCCATCCACGCCTCATGTTCATGAAACAAAGAAAAGAAAGTTAGCAAAAATTCAAGCAAAAGAGTATGTGGTAAAAGAGAAACTTCATCACTAGGGTTTGTATATAGGAATCAAAATCAAAGTTGTTTGTTTTATCATAATTCCTCTCCTCCAATTCTTGCAAATCACAAGGTTGGACCTTGCCAAAAACTTGATCGGGATTATACTTAGGTATCCAATGATTCGGACTGCAAGTGCACAGGCTTATCATGTAGTTTTAAAAGATATCGAACCACAGAGACTGATGAATCGATCTACCGTCTTCTATTGTTACTTCACAAATCTAAAGCTAATGAATGTTTGATTAGGTTGTAGGGAAAACTAAATACTAAATTAAGTTGGATTTTTAATAATCAATGAGCGTAACTACCAGTATGCAATAGTCGAACCTCGGGAACTAGCGACCGGTTGGGTGCCTTTATATTTTCAAAACAGCTTTCAGTAAAACTTATTTAGTTTAAAAACCCTCGTCTCACATTGTCGTTTTGTTGATCTAGGCTATGCAGTTAAGTCTTAACGTACGCTTTCGCCATCCCGCAGGAGTTAAAAACACCTTTTGAAAACTAAATAAAATCTTAATTAACTTTAAAGTGCTTCCGCTATATTTTAAGCTAATGCCTAATTACTATTGTCCAGTTAAAAGATCTCAAACTTCCAATTTGTTGACCCTAACCTCTATTTGTTCTTTACTTTCGTAACAAAACAATTTAATGATTAAAAATAGTAACTTAGGCCAGAAAAGAAAGTTTTGTAGTAAAAAATAATCCCAACTAAGTTACTCGTTCCCTTGGTTAAGTGACTTTACATACCGGTATACGAATTCTAGCCTAACATAATATCAGACCAAATCACAGAATAATTTAAGAGACATACGAAAATAAACATAATTATATTGATTAAAAGCAATAAGAATTCGTAAACATAAACCTGGTAATAATTCTGAAGATAGAAGCACTCCTGCACAAACTGTAGGCTTTGCTTCGATCGGAGAATAGATGTAACCGTACAATGAAAATAATGCTAGAGGAAATATAGAAATTGTTGGGAAATAAATAATGCTTAAAGAATATTTGCTAAGAGTAAAAATAAATTCTCCAAAGTTTCTGCCAAAAAGAAGAACTCCTTTCTCGTATGGTCCAAGGTCCTATTTATAACTCTTGTGTGATCAGTTTGTTCTCGGAAATGTAGGAACACTTTGTGTTCCTTTGAGAAATAATAGGACCACTAATTTTGTTATGTTCTTTATGCTTTGACTGAGTGGATCAGATAAAATAGGTGATCGTTGGATTTTCCTTGAATTGGTTTCCGTCCGTTGGATGCGAAGAAAGTGGGAGAAAATGGCCTTGTGACGTTCGTCACGTCCAAGTGACGATGGTCACTTGGTTCATTTCAATGCGTGACGAGCGGCAATACTCCTTGACGATCGTCAAGGTCTTCTTCATGGTGGGCCACGTGCTCACATGCTTGATGGGCTTAAGTTGATTTCTTCTCCTTTGGCCCTTTTTTCTATCTTTGCACCTTTATTTTCTTCATTTCTTCCAAAGTGTTCAGCTTAATGTATATCTGCAAAAATAGAAAAATACTTGCACAATACCTATAAAATAATTTAATTTAAACTAAAGTATGAGAAATATTTTGTGTATATCAAGCCAGAAATATCACATATTGTGTGTCATCAAACTCCCCCATACTTAAACTTTGCTTGTCCTCAAGCAAATGCTAAGTACGATGTTTTTCTAAACATGGTCAGACGCACAGTTATGACTCGGATCAACTAATATATAGTTGCGTTGTGTTTTTGTCAGAAAATCGATGGCTCGATTCATGCTCCATTACGACGTCAAAGACACTAGACAGTCCCATTTTACGTAAACTGGTTACAGGTCCTGTCATAGCCTACCTCAAGTATTTGCCTTGTTTTGTCCATTTCATTCTAGCGCAATCACATTAAGCCCTTTATCTTTACACGCACATAGCAGAACAGTCGGTTAGTGGTTATGATCTTTTTAAACCTTAGAGGTTTCTGGCACAGTAATGTGGCAACCTTTTTCAATTCAATGGTTGGATGCGGGGGATCAGACTGTAATCTGCCCTACCGAGTTCAGTACCAGATGCTCCTGAACTATCTACCAAATGATTTTTCATGTTACTTTGTAAGGTTTACATCTTTTGGATTAAACGATCGGGTAAGGATCGTCCAATTTAATTGGTGTGTTTCCTTGCACGTTTTGCTGAAATATTATATCATCCACTTATATTCATCGACTTCCTGCGTAGTTTGTGTTTAAGACGGTGTTGACTGCTAAGATAAACTACTGAGGGTTACTATAAATACTAAACTCAGGGTGTTGGAATAACAGGTACTTGAACTGATCTATCATACTATGGGGTTGTAGAATGTCTAGACGGTAGAAATTTCGCTTAATCTTGCCACAATTCCTGACAATTAAAGATCTTGCAGTCTATGTACTTGTCGAGTGAGACAAAAAAAATTTTATAGGGCCCAAAAAAGAAAGGGGAGTCTAAAAGAACAACACAAATTACTTCAATAGATGACTTGATAAAAAAAATTTATTGAATTAGAGATAACGGAAGGGAAATTACAAAGAAAATAAAAATTACTAGGAAAGGGAAATACTTCCTCCCCCATACTTGAATCATACATTGTCCCCAATGTATTGACATAAGATGGAAAGGGGAAATGGAAACTAGACAATCATTCTTCCTCCTCTTGTCTTCGGAATCTGCCATGTGTCCTCGCCCTTCGACGTGCTTGTTTACCGTGTCTGGAAGATTCGCCTCCATTCCTCTGAGATATGACGTTATGCAAGTCGTCAACACGAAGTGTTAAGGCTTGCATATCTTCCATCATTCCTGCGGTAAATTCCAGCATACTTTGATCATGCCTGTGAGTGTAGTCGTTTTGGTCTCTCTGCATTTGTTGCATGAGATTCATCATCTCAATTTGGCGCGTCTCGAGGCTCTGGTAGCGTTGAGTGGACAACTGGTTTTGCTGCAATATTGCGGCATAGATTGCATCCATGGTGGCGGGATTGTTGGCGTGTTGTGGTTGGGGCTCTTGCTACTCTAATTCTTCTTCGATTTCATCAGCGGCAGTGTTGTTGGCCTCACCTTGATTTCCTTGCTCATTTTCTCTGGGTTCTGGGGCGTTCAGGTTGTAAAGCCAATTATCCGGATTGCCCAAATTAGTGCGATTGTGATTCGGCATGATCATGCTATGAACTTTTGCATTCTTAACCATTAGATAGTACCCTCTAGCTTCTCGTACTTTGATCATGAGGCCATCTCTACAGTTATCAATATCCATATAAACTGCTGGCAGCGGAGGTAGGAGTTGAATCCTTTCCCCCCAGTTCAGATGAACTGTGATTGTGGTGACAATGCCTCTGATACAAAAAGGCGTAGTCCCGTCTCTTGTAACAAGGTTTTGAATATGGGACATCATTAAAGTAACGGGATTAAGACGGAGGTCTTGTGAAAAGGTACAATGAAGAGCATACAACTCTTTAGTGTTGACTTTGTTGTTGTTTGCCCTTCCAAATACTGTGTTTGCCATAATGCGGTGTAAGAAGCGAATGTTCGGGTTATGGATGTGAGAGGCGTAACGTGCTTCGGGAATAACATTTGGTTCACCGGTTATTCTCTCCCATAGTGCGTATGCACTTCCATTCTAATCCAATTCCGGGGGAATGTGATATTGCACATTATTTCCATGGGGAAAATGAACTATGTCGCTCAAATTTTCATGGCTAAGTGTGTACTCTCGGTTGAACATCCGAAATTGAGCGGCTCCCGTTAGGTGTGCATCGGCATCATCGCGAGTGTGATAGGCCTAGGAACTTAAGAATTCCAACGTTAGAGCTTCGTAGGTTGGTGTGTTCATCGTGCTAATAAAGCTCAGGCCAGCTTTGTTCAGCAAGTCTTGCATATGGGTTTGCAATCCCAATTCTTGCAAACAGTTGTTATCGACGAACCTCGTGGATGTTAGCCCTAGATGATGGAATTTTATGTACCTTTCCTTTTGAAGTTCACCTACTTCTCCTTGTCGGAGCACGAGATATCGCATGTCGGGTTCGGGTTGGTTTGGTGGATTCCTTTGGGCCGCCATGATTTTGAACTTGATAAAAAAATGTATTTGTGATGAAGAGATGGAAGGTGGGTGGTAGTGACGAAAACTAAGGGATGGTGAAAAGGTTTATATATATGGTTTTTATTGGGTAGGAAATTGAATGAGGTTTTATGGGAGAATTTTGAATATGAGAGGTTATGGAAGTTAAGGATGAATAGAGTAAATGGGGTAGTGGGGGTTTTAAAACAAAATTTCGTGCAAGTTTCAATGTGGTTCAACGGTCACGGGAAGGGAAAACGTGGGAGACAAGATCTGACGCTCGTCACGCGTTCTATGACGTTCGTCAGGGTCAAAGGGACAAGCTATGACGCTCGTCACATGCTTCCTGACGTCCGTCAGGGTGTAATGGTGCGTGCATGTCTTTTGTTTGACCGCGTGCAGTAAAGCAGGGATTGATTAATTAATTTATTCATATAGTTTGAGTAGTATTGCAAGGGATATTTAGTGGCACATAGTAGAATTGGAGGAATGATAGTCGAAATAAATAAATAAGAAACAAATACTGTGAAATAAATAAGAATAATAATTGAAATTGCAAAGTATGAAATGTAAATGAAAATAAATAAATACTGTGAAATAAATAGATAAATATGAAATAAATAGATAAGTAGATATTTGAAATTTTAGAACCGAAAGTAACAAAGTATTTGAAAATATGAGTATAAAACAATAATGAGTATTAAGAATAATAATGAAACCCCCCCCCCCCCCCCCCCATACTGAGAACAAATAGTGTCCTCACTGGGGTGGCACGGAAACAAAACTATCGAGCACTAGGACCTCCTGGAGGTGGGGCGTAGCGTGCAGATGCTGATAAATATGATCAAACTGCTCTGTGATGACATCCATGAAATGAAAGAAGTCACGCCGTAATGTGCTGATATTATATTTAACGATAGTGAGCTCTCCTCAGAGCGTAGTAACATCTGACTGCATTGTCGTGATAGCATGTGCATGATCAACCATAGGGACATCGACAGCTTCGGTAACAAGGGGAAGTGTAGGGTATTCTGATGGAGTATAGTCATGGTAACTGGTAGGTGTGGACGGGTCGCTCTCCTCCCTCTCAGGGTCATGTTCGTCTGTCTTTTCTAAGTTATATAGCCAGTTTTTCTTAGTATATACACTTATGTTCTCAGGGCTAGGCAAGAGGAAGTAATAGACAGGGTCATTTCGTACTAGCAGCTGAAAGTGAGGTGGGTCGAGGTTACCAATTAAAGTTATGTTAAAATAGAAAGGGATATCCATGGTATAGTATCTGTCGTACGGCGTAAGGCGTGATAAAGATGACCGTAGGGATAAGGCCTCAGCTATCATAGTGACTAGCCCGCCGATACAGATGGGTCCATGGGTACACTGAGCTATAGCAAACATGTTGGCGATCATAAATGATGCACCAATGACGGGTCTGGACTAGAAAGCACAGTAAATAATGAATAACTCATCCCTAGAAACTGAGAGTCTATTTATAGGTTTTCCAAAAAGGGTGAAAGCTAATATGTGGTGGAAATACCTAATTGCAGGGTTATGGATCTCAGTCGCATCTAGGTGGTCAGGGTCCTCAGGGTATTGGCCCGCTATGTCCCTCCAAAAGTGGTTAAGTTCAAAATTAAGGTAGTCATCCTCCTGGGTTTCCATGTAGGCATCTATAAAACTAGGGAATCCTAGCAGCTCAGCAAGACGACGAACTGTAAACTGGTGGGTGAAGCCAAATAATCTGAAGGACATTTGTCCCCTACTACGCCCTAGGCCTTGGGTGGGTTTATAAATGAGTGAGCTCAAGAACTCTAAGGTGAGGTGTTGATGTGTAGGGTATTTATGGGCAAGGAATCCTTCCCATCCTATCTGGTTGAACAAGAAATATACACTCTCCCTGATGCCTAAAACTGTCAACGTGAGATCATGCACATAAGTAGTCATGCTCATCTGGCGCTGAGCCAGAATCTCATATCGTCGCTGCTGGGCCTCCGTGGCGAAGATGATAGTATCCATAAATGAGTTTATCTTGTAAGTTCCTGTGAGTCGGTACTAAAATTTGTAAAAGAAGAATGCAAATAAATAAAATATGCAATGGGAGAAAGAAAGAAAAAGAAAAATCTGGAAATCAAAATCAAAATGCAAAATAAAAGTATAAAGAGATTTGAAAGAAATTAAATGAAAAACTTGTGGGTTGCCTCCCAAACAGCGATTGTTTAATGTCGTTAGCTTGACAATGTTTTTAGACGTGAATTAGTTTCCTAATTTGGGTGGTAGCTCTAATAGTGTTAAGCTCGTGGTGTAGTCCTTGTTTTCAACGCTGTAATAATGTTTTAAACGTTGGCCATTTACTAAGAACGGGTTCATGGACTTTCCTTTAATCTCTATGGCACTTCTAGGGAAAACTTTGGTCACTTCAAAGGGTCCAGACCATCGTGAACGGAGTTTCCCAGGAAAAAGTTTTAGACGAGAGTTGAATAGGAGAACTACATCTCCTTCATTGAATTCCTTCCTTGAGATTCGTTTATCGTGCCACTTTTTCGTCCTTTCTTTGTAGATCCTCGCATTTTCATATGCGTCTAATCTTAGTTCTTCCAATTCATTTATGTCTAGGATCCTTTTCTCACCTGTCGCAGTGTAGCTTAGGTTTAATGTTTTAATTGCCCAGTAAGCTTTATGTTCAATTTCCACTGGCAGGTGGCATGACTTACCATAGATGAGTTTAAAGGGTGTTGTGCCGATTAGCGTCTTGAACGCCATCCTGTAGGTCCATAATGCTTCAGGTAACTTAGCCGACCAGTCCTTTCTTGACGTGGCAACAGTTTTTTCCAATATTTGTTTTATTTCTCGATTTGAGACTTCCACCTATCCGCTTATCTGGGGGTGGTATGGTGTTGCTACGCGGTGTTTCACCCCATATTTAGTTAGGAGTTTATCAAAGATTCTGGATATGAAGTGGGAGCCACCGTCGCTTATGACTTGCTTAGGTACACCAAACCTTGGGAATATAATGTTCTTGAAGAGTTTAATCACGACTCTAGTATCGTTTATTGGAGAAGTTTTTGCTTCGATCCATTTTGAAACGTAATCTACAGCCACGAGTATATATTTGTTACCGAATGAGGACGAAAATGGTCCCATGAAGTCTATTCCCCATTGTGATCGGTGGGAATAGAACTGGCTGTTTTGGAATGCTGGTTCGCGTTTGCGTTTGTTTTTGCAAAATGTCGCGGTAAGCAAGAGTCGCCACCGTCTTTTATTTTATCCAACAAGGAAAGGACAAAAGCACAGAAAAATTCCTTTTTTGAGATATTTCTCGGGTTCGGGAGGTAGATTATAGAAAGGGGAGGTGTTAGAACCCTTTCTATCTGTGGTTATCCACGGGCTCTTAGGTACTTGCTCATTGTGTTTTCAAAAGTTTGCTTTTCTTTATGATTGTGTGCATGAAAAGAGTTTTTTGTTTGAAGAGAGTGTGAGTGCGAAAAGTTTTTGTTTTGTTTTAAAATGAGCAAGTACTTAAGAACCATCTACCTACTCAAAAAGGAATTAAACTGTACAAATGTCCTTTAGACAATGTTATCCCACTATTGAGGAGTAGGTAGCATCGTCATTGGAGTTTTCAGGTCAATTCGATTAAGGGACGTGTGGTCACTAAAGCAATGTTAGGATGCCTTAGCGGTAACCCTAATGTCTTAGATCATTTTATCCGAGGCAACCATTTCGAGGCAACTTTGATCTTTGGATAAGAGGGCGACCTCTAAAATTTCCTATACTCAATGACCACGTTCGAGGCAACCAAGTGAGGTGTACCCTAGGAGTGGCATGTGCGAGTGTGTTATTTTTCATTTATATTATCTTTGTACATGTTAATGGTGAGCTACTGTTGATTTTAGGTTAAAAGTTAATCTTGTCATGCATTGCCTATTTATCAAACATCTAACAGTTAATATTGTGCGGAAATTAAATTGCGGGAAATTAATCTAAGCTATTACAAGGCGTCGGGTATTTACATCGCCAAAGACAAACCCTTTAAAATTAAATTGCGAAAAGTAAATAAAAGTGATAAATAAATAAATAAAGTCCTAAGTTAAAAACTATTACATTCCCGAAGCAGTTACAATATCGAAATATGGATCAAAAATAATTCGCGCTTGAGAAAATTAAATCAGAGTGCCTTAGGGTTTTGACCCTTTTTATTAAATAAAGCATATTTTTGTTATTTTTTTGAATTAAAAATTAGTCTAAGTTAATAATTGAATTAATTAATTAAATGAAAACATTTTTGGTTTTTTATTATTTAAGGAAATAAAATAAGAATGGTTAAAAATATTAAAAACCTAATTCTAAATTAATTTTAATTTATTGCAAAAAAATATTAATGTTAAACCTATTTAAACTAAATAAATTAATTAATTGTTATTTACAAAAAATAAATAATAAAATTAATGGAATTAATAAAAATATTATTTTTGTTGTTTCTGATTTTTTTGTTATTGAGAAAATAAATAATTTGTTAGTGAAATAAATAATAATTAAATAAAAGAAATATAGAAAGAAAAATAAATAAACCAAAATGGGGGGTGTGGGCTTAATTTGATGGTGGAATCAGCAATATCCAGGCCCAAATTCAATCAGCCTGCTTTGACTTTCCCATTCCAATACGCGCTGGTTGACTTTAGTCCATGGTGGATCTGCAACTCTGGCCTTTGGATCTTGGCCTGAAGCCACTTGGCATTTGATGGGATGAGAAACATGATGGACCATGCTTTGGGCGCTGCACATGAGTACCTGAAGAAAAATCAAATAAAGTGTTTTGGGGGACCTAGGATTCGAACCCAGGTCCCAAGGGTATTCCACTCACGCTTCCACCAACTGAACCACGCTGCATCTTTGTTATTAATATACACAACAAATATTATATGGATAACACTTAACTATGCCTGAATAAAAAAAAATAAAGCGCGTATTTTCAAATGGACCAATGGGAGGGCGACGTCTGGTCGTCTTCTCCAACAAAACTCTGGTTCGTTTACCTGCGGATTTTTATCCGCAGGGAGATTCATAGGATATTTCAAAAATCTCTCCCAGGCCATGAAAATACCATCCAAGGACATGGATGTGTTCGTCTCTACCTCCTGAGTATCCCTATAACCATTGTTTGATCCAATTTTCCCTGTAACTCAAACGCCTAAAAACAACACATGTAAACCCTAGATTCGGGCATCGTTATACAGGCTATGAAAATCAAATTGGATAATGGAGATTTGTTAGAATTTGAATGTTAAGCATGATAGCACAAATAAATTGGCAAAAAGATGCAAGAGAAACGATTCACGATGCCATGTTCAGAGCTTGGTTCGTGATGACTTACAGTGAGTTTTAGGCAATGAGAAGGCTTGATTTTGATTGGTATCGCTTCACTGGATGTCAGGGAAGAGAGCTATGTCAAGCTTTTGCTTTGTATCGAGCTCCAAGATGGATTTCAGATTCCAAGTTTCCAAGCTTTTTTCCAAAGTTCTTTTGTACGTTTCAGCAGTGTTTTGTGCGTCTTCTTGGTCTGCCTCTCTTGTGTGCATATAATAGAATGTATTTAGGTCAAAACTTGGGCATTAAACCATATGCATTGAAGAATCAAGATTTGCTTTTGATCACCATAATCAAGTTGACATATTTGCATCAAATCTGAGATTTTGTGCTTGTTTTTACTTGGCACGAGTTTGATTGAGTATCACATGATATTTGCAAGCTGTAATGATCACAAGAATCCCCTTACATCAATTTTTAGATTTTATTTAATTTAATATTGATTTAAAATGAATTAAATCAATAAAAATTAAATAAAATAGAAAAATAAATGAATGGCCATGAAATCAAATACGGGACACGTGTGTGGCATGACAATACTATATCAAGTGGAAAAAAGTGGGCCCTTTTGTCAAAAATTGGAGTTTTGAGGATAGTTGACTTTTCGCAAATTTGGAAAAATGCCTAACTTCAACAATACATAACTTCTTCAATTTTGAACTTTTGGAGGTGTTCTTGGACTTTTTAGAATCCTTGAGATGTCCTCTAATCAACCCTTTTGGTCTCATCTCATTTTTATGTTCCATACTCAAGTTATAAGCTTTTGCAAAAAAGGTGTTTTTGTTGACTTTCAAAAACAACCTATAATGTCCAAATTTGTAACTTTTTGTGAGAGCATTTCTTGCTCTTGGGGTGTCAAGATGGATTGTAGGAAATTGCATCCTCTTCAAAATCAGCTTTGGATGGGTCATTTCTCATAAAGTAGGAGAAAGTTATGCTTGGTCAAAGTTGAGTTGACTTTTCCTACAAAACCCTAATTTAGCAACTTTTAAATCTTGATGAATCTTGAGCAATCCTTGATGAATCATGATCAACCCTTGATCAGATGATGAATTATCCTTCAAAATGAGAATGTTGACAAAAAATCTTGAGGTTTGACTGTTTGTAGGTCACAGTTGACTTTTGCCCTAGCATAGTCGATTTTTGGGCCTCTTGAGCAATTGACTGACCAAACTTCCTCTGCAAGGCTTGAAATTTGACATGGATGAACTTAAGAACATATTAGGACATTGGGGAGCACTTGAGGTCATTTGTATGCAAGGAAATTGATGCAACACAAAACCCTAATTTTGACTTGACTGCCTTAGGAGGTGATTTGACTTCCAACCCTTGAGCCAACTTGAGCAACTTGAAGATTATTCTTGACATGTCTTGAGAAACATGGGAGGGAAAATTTTGGGGTACAACAGTTGCCCCTGTTCAATTCTCTCAAACCTGAGGATATAGATTGGCTTTCGAGCCTTTCGTGATCCGAAGGTGGAAGATAATTGAACACTATAGTGCCCAGAAATTTGCACTCGCATGGTGTAGTGTCAGCATTGTGATGTCGGGAATGGGCTTACAGATGCCATTTGGAGATTGCTGGTAGGAGGATGGGCTTACAGATGCCATCTGCAGGAGTGTCGATCGCATAAGAGATTCCTTAGCGAGAACTTGCATGCCTGTTGTTGTAAAAGATTCCACTGGGGAAGTCTAACTTTTGTTGAGATTTAGGAACTTGCTTATACTTCAATTGAGAGAATGCTTCAGCTGAGTTTTAAAAACCTGTCCATAATCCAATTGGGGGGAAACATCTTCATCAAGATCTAGGAAATGTCTCGTGCTCAACGTAGTATATCGTTGAGGTTATAGCACTCGTCCACACTATGACGTAGGAAAACATCAAGATCTAGGAATTGTCTTGTGCTCAACGTAGTATACCGCTGAGGTTATAGCACTTGTCCACACTATGACGGAGGAAAACATCAAGATCTAGGAACTGACTCGTGCTCCACGGAGTATATCGTCGAGGTTATAGCACTTGTCCACACTATGACAGAGGAAAACATCAAGATCTAGGAACTGACTCGTGCTCCACAGAGTATACCGTCGAGGTTATAGTACTCGTCCACACTATGATGTAGGGAAACATCTTCATAAAGATCTAGGAACTGTCTCGTGCTCAACGTAGTATACCGCTGAGGTTATAGAACTTGTCCACACTATGACGGAGGAAAACATCAAGATCTAGGAACTGACTCGTGCTCAATGGAGTATATCGTTGAGGTTATAGTACTCGTCCACACTATGATGTAGGGAAACATCTTCATAAAGATCTAGGAACTGTCTCGTGCTCAACGTAGTATACTGCTGAGGTTATAGAACTTGTCCACACTATGATGGAGGAAAACATCAAGATCTAGGAACTAACTCGTGCTCAACGTAGTATACCGTCGAGGTTATAGTTCTCGTCCACACTGTGACGTAGGGAAACTATCGAGATTGAGGACCTTATCTGAAATTCAACCGAGGATAATTCAATTGAGATTTAAGAATTGGTCAGGTCTTCGACTAAGCTGAGAACTGAACTGCATCTTTTCTGAAAGGTAAAGGTCAGTCATATGCAATGCATGATATGAATCAAGCAATGATGTTCTCAAAAATAAATGAGATTGTATCTGTATGATGCGTATATGCATGTGTCATGATGAATGGGAGTGTAACATTTTAGCTGGGGAAAATAAATCCCGAAGCTGCTGGAGAATAGAGTTGAGTTCTTCGTTTCTGCTGGGGATGATGAACGAAGATGATAAACCTGTAGGAGAGGACAACTCCATTGGGGAATAAACTGAGGAAGAGATTACTCTGAGGGGAATTACTCTATGGGGAAGAGATGTTTTGCTGAAGATTTTAATGATAAACTCCATTGGGGATTCCGTTGATAAGCTCTGTTGGGGATTTCAACGATAAACTCCGCTGGGGATGGATTACCGTTGCTGGTGATATTGAATCTGTTGAGGATAGAAGTCCTGCTGGGGGGAAAGAAAGAACTTTGCTGGGGATGATCTTTCATTTGCAACTTGTTGAGGATAACCCAGCTAGCCTCTTGTGAGGATAACATTCTGAATTTGGCTGGGGAGATTTACTTGTGCTCTGCAGGGGATAAGCTTCCAGAATCTACTGGGTAAGATGATTCAACTCTGGCGGGGAAGCCTTTTTAAAATTGCACTGGGGAAATGGCTCCACTGTGGATATCTTGTATTCTTCCGGGAAACATTCTTATATTCCGTTGGGGAATATAAAGACTGTCGAGGATGCTCTTATACTTGCTGGGGAATATCTTTATACTCCACTGGGGAAGATTAAGATCTTCTGGGGATACCAAGCCTTTTTAGGGCTGATGGTAGATTAACTCTGCTTGGGGAAAGCATTGCTAATTCGTTCATAGTTGCAAGTCTCAGTGGGGAGAGCTACCATTACGGTTTTACTCTGTGGGGAGTGATGGTATCTTGGTCATATTCTTCAGCTGAACCTCCCTTGGTACCTTGGTGGACAGAGCAACTAGACAGCTCGGACAATTCTTATTGCCCCTTTTTCTGATATCACCAGTAATTTTCCTTCTATTTCGCGTGTAAATATTTATGAGCACAATTAATGTCAAATGCATATATCAAAAATGAACATTGGACGTTCTTTGCAAAACAAAACAGATAAAGGAAAAACAATTTGAAATTTGTCTGAAAATGAATTTGTATTGATTTTGAAGTTTGGCCTGTAAATAGGCATTTTTGTACAAGAGGCTGACGTCCTAGTAAGAGGACGTCGCCGAAAAAATAGAATTTATACAATTTGTGAAAAGAAAACAAAACAGCTATGTGAATAGTCCCATTGGGTTCCAACTCTGCTATTGTCTTTATATCTTCCAGCATCTCATCACTTTACTGCTTAGTTGAAGATGAATCTGATTGATTGGTGTCGTCCGAGCCTGATAGTTGATACCGAAGTCTGGATGCGAGGTGATCCAATGAGACATAGTGTTACGCTTTAATCCCTAACTTTTGCCTGGACCGCCCTTTCGGGTTTTCAGTTCACCTGGATACCCATTTTTGCCCAAGCCGCCTTTTCAGGTTTTCGACTTGTCGGGTGTACAGATTTTTTATTTTCATCCCTTATTTTTGCCCGAACCCTTTTGGTTCGCCGGGAAGCCCTTATTTTTGCCTAGGCCAGCAACCTAGCGGGTCTTTGAATATGCGTAGTATCTTTTCACTATGTCTGCATTGACGGGGTGAGGAAGGTCGTCACCATCCATGGTGGTTAGAATCATAGCTCCTCCTGAGAAAATATTCTTAACCACGAATGGCCCTTTGTAAGTAGGGGTCCATTTGCCCCTGGGATCACCTTGAGGTAGAATAATGCGCTTGATTACCAGGTCCCCAACTTGATACTCTTGTCGTCTAACTTTCTTGTTAAATGCCTTGATCATCCGTTTTTGGTACGTCTAACCATGACAAATAGCAGTAAGTCTCTTTTCATCGATTAGGTTCAGTTGATCAAGTCGGGTCTGAATCCAATCATCTTCACTCAAACCTACATCCTTCATGATCCGGAGAGAGGGTACCTGAACTTCAATGGGCAGGACGACCTCCATGCCATAAACCAAGGAATAGGGTGTTGCCCCTGTTGACGTCCGTGCTGAGGTACGGTACCCGTGAAGAGCAAATGGTAACATCTCGTGCCAGTCTTTGTATGTCACTGTCATCTTCTGCACAATCTTCTTGATGTTCTTATTAGCTGCTTCTACAGCCCCATTCATCTTCGGCCGGTAGGGAGAAGAGTTATGATGTTGTATCTTGAATTACTCGTAGAGCTCAGTGATCATCTTGTTGTTAAGATTGGTACCATTGTCCGTAATGATCCTCTCTGGTACACCGTATCGACATATCAGATTATGCCGAATGAACCGTGCCACGACGCTCTTGGTTATTGTAGCAAAGGAAGCTGCTTCAACCCACTTCGTAAAGTAATCAATAGCTACAAGGATGAAACGATGCCCGTTGGATGTCATAGGTCTGATCTCGCCGATCATATCAATGCCCCATATTGCAAAAGGCCAAGGAGCTGTCAAGACATTTAGAGGAACTGGGGGTATGTGCACCTTATCAGCATAGACTTGACACTTGTGACATGTCCGAGAATGCTAATAACAGTCGGCTTCCATTGTGGACCAGTAATATCCTGCCTGAAGGATCTTCTTTGCCATGGTATGTCCACTGGAATGGGTTCCGAAAGTACCTTCATGTAGCTCTGCCATAATCCTTTCTGCTTCAATCTTATCCATATAACGCAGTAAGGTTGAATCATGGTTTCGCTTGTAAAGAATGCCATTGCTGATGAAGAAATTCGCTGCAAACCTCCTCCGAAACTTCTTATCATTAACAGATGCACCCTCGGGGTATTCTTGAGCTTCAAGATACCTCTTCACCTCATGATACCAGGGCTTTCCTGTTACTTCTTCAATTTCAAGATCACAGCAATGTGCAGGTTCTTCCAATCTTTCAATAATGATCTGGGGAGCTTCGTTGTCCCAATTGACCTTGAACATAGAAGACATCGTAGCTAACGCATCCGCTAACTGATTCTCCTCTCTAGGAAAGTGTTCGAAGGTTATCTCCTCGAAATGGGGAAGCAACGTCAATACATACTCCTTGTAAGGAATAAGATTGGGGTGTTTCATATCCCACTCACCTTTGATCTGACTGATCACGAGAGCGGAATCTCTGAAGACACTTAGAAACTTAATCCTTAGGTCAATTGCAGCTTGAAGACCCATGATGCATGCTTCATACTCCGCCATATTGTTGGTGCAGTTGAAACATAGTCGGGCGGTAAACGGAGTATGAGAGCCTTTAGGGGATATGATCACAGCTCCAATGTCATTACCCAAAGCTTTTGAAGCTCCATCAAAGTACATAGACCATCGGGATCCTTCCTCAGGTCCTTCATCCGGTCCAGGTGTCTCACAATCAGTCACTACCATGATATTCTCGTCCGGGAATTCAAAGTTCATAGACTGGTAATCATCCACTGCCTGATGTGCCAAATGGTCTGCCAATACACTTCCCTTGATTGCTTTTTGAGTCGTGTACTGGATGTCATACTCAGTCAAGATCATCTGCCATCTTGCTATTCTTCCGGACAAGGCAGGCTTTTCGAAGATATACTTGATTGGATCCATCTTTGAAATCAATATAGTAGTGTGAGTCAGCATATACTGTCTTAGCCGGCGAGCAGCCCATGCCAAAGCGCAGCAAGTTTTCTCAAGCAGTGAGTATCGGGTCTCACAGTCGGTAAACTTTTTGCTAAGGTAATAAATAGCATGCTCTTTTTGGCCAGACTCGTCATGCTGCCCCAGCACACACCCCATTGAGTTGTCAAGTACTATCAAGTATAAGATCAGAGGTCTCCCTTCAGCTGGTGGCATTAGGATGGGTGGCTCCTGGAGATACTCTTTGATTCTTTCAAAAGCAGCCTGGCATTCATCGTTCCAACGTACCACTTGATATTTCTTCAGTAACTTGAAGATTGGCTCACAAGTAGCAGTTAGGCGTGAGATGAATCGGGCAATATAGTTCAGACGTCCTAGAAAGCCTCTGACCTCTTTCTTTGTTCTGGGAGCTGGCATCTCTTGTACGGATTTCACTTTGGCAGGGTCAACTTGAATACCTTTATCACTCACGATGAAACACAATAGCTTACCAGACCTCACCCTGAAGGTGCACTTGTTCGGGTTTAACCTCAGTTTGTACAACTTCAGCCTGTCAAACAGCTTCTGCAGATGGTCAAGGTGTTCCTCCTTAGTTTGGGACCTTGCAATCATGTCGTCGACGTATACTTCAATCTCATGGTGGATCATGTCATGAAACAAAGCAACCATGGCATGTTGATATGTTGCCCCAGCATTCTTCAGTCCAAAAGGCATGACCTTGTAGCCAAAGGTGCCCCACTGAGTAACAAAGGTCGTCTTCTCCATGTCTTCGGGAGCCATTTTTATCTGATTATAACCGGAGAATCCGTCCATAAAGGAGAAGACCTTGTGCTGAGCGGTATTGTCAACCAGGACGTCGATGTGAGATAGAGGGAAGTCATCCTTAGGGCTTGCGCTGTTCAAATCCCTGTAGTCAACACACATTCGAACCTTAGCATCTTTCTTCGGTACCGGAACCACATTGGCAACCCACTGAGGGTAAGAAGTCACTGCTAGAAAACTGGCATCAAACTGTTTCATAACCTCAGCCTTGATTTTCTCAGACATCTCTGGGCGCATACGGCGAACCTTCTGTTTTACCGGAGGACAGTCTTCCTTGGTAGGCAGGCAATGAACCATAATGTCAATATCCAAACCAGACATATCTTCGTAAGACCAGGCAAAGATCTCAACATAGTCACGCAGCATCTGAATCAACCGTTGTTTCACACCAAGCTCCAAGTTTGCACCGATCTTGACTTCTTTCTTGTCTATTTCACTACCCAGATTCATTGTTTCCACTGGCTCTTCGTGTGGCTGAATGGCCCTCTCTTCCTGGAGTAGCAGTCTTGCAAGTTCACCAGGAACTTCGCAATCATCTTCACCTTCGTCTTCGGCTAAGTTGATCGGATTTTCGAAGTCATAACTGGCAGTAGCAGAGTCGTTACCAGTGAGATCCAGAGTGGATTGAGACCTGTATATGTGAGTGTGTGTAAAATAGCTGTTTTGCAATATATAATAAAGAAAAACAAGGAGCGCAAAATTTGAAATGCAAGAAAAGTCCAATGCTTTTATTAATGATATATGAAAATGGCACACAAAAGCCCTCACAAATGAAGCCACGGTGCCCCGGGTAAGACACCGGGCCATAAAGTTTCAAAACATTGTCTGTTACAAATTCAAAACAAAGAGTTCATTACTGGGTAACAAAAGTAATAGGGATGAAGTCCTTTGTTGTCCAGTTTCTTGGTCCATCGTTGGTCGTAGGATAGATCCAGCTGTCGAATTCAGACTCCTCCACATCATCTTCAATGGAATTCACTCCCGAGTTGCTGATGAACACGGGAGGTCTTCCAATCCTTGCACTTCAAACAGCCCTTTGAGCTTCTGCAGTGAAACCCAAACCAAACTTGTTAGTCTTCTGAGTGAAATCAGGAAGTCGGCCCCAATTTGCACACTCACCCTTCTCAATAACAGCCCGGGCATCCTTTAAGGAAGCCATCTTCATAGGAGAATCTTCAACCACAGTCTCAGCTGATGCCAGTGTCTGAGGAACCTCTTCAAAGTGCTGAAATGGGGTTTCAATGAACTCCCCATCCATCTCTACGTACCGGAACGAGTTGAGGTGGCTGACCATATACTCTTCCTCCCCTTGTATTGTCACAATCTTCCCTCTGACCGGGTATTTCAGCTTCTGGTGAAGCGTTGAGGTTACAGCTCCAGCTCTGTGGATCCATGGACGACCCAACAAACAAGAATAGGATGGTCGACTGTCCATCATGTAGAATGTAGAGTTGAAGACCTGAGAACCAACTTTAATTGGAATATCAACTTCACCGTGCACCATCCTTTTAGACCCGTCAAAGGCCCTGACAATGATGTTACTTGGCTTTAGCTCCAACCCTTCGCAATCCAACCGGTCTAGAGCTTTCTTGGGCAAGACGTTCAATGAGGAACCAGTGTCCACCAATACATGTGCAAGAGTAGTGCCCCTGCATTCAATGGAGACATGCAGGGCGTCGTTGTGGTTCTTCCCTTTAACAGTCAAATCAGCGTCGGAGAAACCCAAACCATTATCAGCAGTTAAATTGGCCACACAATCGGTAAACTGATCAATTGATGTCTCTTGTGGCACGTGGGCAGTCTTCAGGAAGGTAATCAGAGCCTTGGCATGGGCCTCTGAACACAACAACAGTGACAACATAGAAATCTTGGATGGGGTTTTCCCCAGTTGCTCGACTACGTTGTAATCACTTTTCTTAATAATCTTCAGAATCTCTTCCATCTCCTGTTTGGAAGCTTCAACAGTAATTGTCTTCGGTGCCTCCGTCTGGGTAGGCACATCAGTGGTGATCCCTTTGCCCCGAGCGTCAGATGACTCGGCGATAGGGGTAGGACTAGGAACTTGATCAGGAATGGTAGTAGGTATACTTGCAGGTGTAATGACAACAGGTCTTCGGACAGTTGGTGGAACAATATCAGGTGAGAAAAGTCTACTGCTGCGGGTGACTTTAGCAGGTCCAGTAATGTTGCTAATGCTGGTATCAGCATCCAACTCTTGCTTAACTCCTAGAACATAAACATCTGCCCCATAGTGCCAAGGGACAGCTTTGTCAGAGGTGTAGGGGATGGGCCCCGGAACAGTGATGATTACAGGTGCGATCTTCGGAATAGATGTAATTCTAATAGGCTTCCTCGAGGGAGCCTTGGAAGAATTGTCGAAAATGGTAATGATGGCGACTTCTTTAGTAGGAATGGAAGGAACAGCAATCTTCTCAAATAGGATCTCCTTATTATCCATCAGGTTTTAGATACCTGACTTCAGAACTGGGCAACCAGTAGATAAAACAGAACACATATGGCAACCTTCGCCACAGCCCGGAAATAAACCGGCTAGCAACAGGTTCTTCTTGACAGTCATCAGAGAGGTAACAATATCATCCACGGAAACTACAAACAAGTCCTCTTCTAGAGCATTCACTCCATGCTTGGGCATGGGTGCAGTTACAACATTGGGCCTCTCGGGCGCCTCAAACTCAATCTCCTTCGCATCAATTAGGTCTTGCACCTTGTTCCTCAAAACCCAACAATCATCTGTATTATGCCCCGGGCTATCAGAGTGAAAAGCGCAGCGGGCATTAGGGTTGTACTTTGGTGATGTGGTACTTGGATTCTTCGGAGCTTCTTTTAAAATCACCAGATTGGTCTTCAGCAACTGTGGCAGAATCTGAGACAAAGTCATGCTGAGACGAGTGAATTGCCTTCAAGGTCTCTCGTCCTTTTGTTGATTGTGATGCTGAGGAGCACCAGCAGGTTTTGAAATAACCACCGCATTGATGGCTTGGCGGTGTTCAGGTCTATTCTGTCTTCTTGAACTGTAGACAGCACTGGACTCTTTCTTAAACAGCTTCTTCTCAGTGCTTGATGAGGCACCCTTCTGTATATTTCCAGCCTTAATACCAGCCTCAATCCTCTCACCAGTCAAAATAAGATCTGTAAATCCAGCTGAAGAGCTTCCAATCAGATGGTTAAAGAATAGACCAGACAGGGTCCCCAAAAACATGTCAACAAGCTCACGATCAGCCAAAGGTGGTTGCACCCTTCCGGCAAGGTCTCTCCATTTTTTAGCATACTCTTTAAATCCTTCACCTGTTCCTATTGACATACCCTGGAGTTGGGTACGCGTAGGAGCGAGGTCGGAGTTGTACTGATACTGCTTGTAGAATGCAGTAGCCAAATCTTCCCAGCTACGGATACTGGCTCCGTCCAACTGATAGAACCACTCGAGCTGAGTCCCTGAGAGACTGTCTTGAAAGAAATGGATCCATAAGTTCTTATCAGCAGTGTAAGGTTGAATCTTCCTCACATATGACCGGAGGTGCAGCTTTGGACAGGAAACTTTGTCATACTTGGCAAAGGCAGGTGCCTTGACCTTATGGGGAATCACCACCCCAGATGATAGACCCAGATCTCTGAAGTCCAGACCGGGCACCTTCTGAATTTCCATAGCGCTCAAACGGTCTTCCAGTTGTTTGTACTTATCCTCAGCAGGAGGATATTGTTCTTCATCATAGTCCGTCTCGTTGTCGGAGACCATAGGGCTAGGAGCCCTCCTTTCTTGTGGACTATCTTTCCCTCCAGATGAGGTGGTCAGATCAACTTCATTCTGCAGCCCGTTTCCAAACCTGCGTCCAGTGTTAAACAAGATGGTCCTCTTCTTCTTCTTCTTCTTCTTCTTCTTCCTCTCTTTCAGAATCAGGTTCTTCAGGTCCTGCTGACCCTTAGCTAGATTCATGAACAGCTCTTGAAATTGGGCATTCTGGGCCTGGAGGGCCTTGATAGCTTGCTCAGTGGAAGATTCAGCAGACATGATGATTGCTGAAATAAACAGCGAAGAAGATAAGAGACCTGTAATGGGTACCTGCTTCTGGAGTGCATGGGATGAAATGCGTATGATTATGATTTCAAAGACAATCGAGATTCAAATTTGTAAACAAGAAAGGAAACACACTTTATTAGATTTAAAATTCAAATTTTAAATTGTTCAACAAACTGGCCTATGCGTTACAAGAATGGAAATACTAAAAAGTAAATAAAAACTGTAAAAGAAATCATCAAAGGTCCATCAATGCTCCCATGGTCTCTTCTTCTCAGTGCGGACATAATCATTCAGAATCCGCTCGTTCTCCAGTTGCTTAGTCAGCTTCTGGATCTTCTGCTCTTGTTCATTGAACTTTTCCCGGTGCGAATCCCGTTCATCCCTCAACTGCATCCAAGACCTCTTCAGTGTCCCAATATCAGTGGGTATATAAGGGTGGAGAATAGTTGGAAGAACCCCCTCCTCATTAGAAACTTCAAGAGTAACAGGCCTGACAGCTTCATATGGCATCCCTAGCTTCTGGGCACGGATGCGGACCCATCTGAGATATGGCTCCATTGGCAGAGAAGTCTTTGGACCCAACTCATGTGGATCAGATTGATGAACTCTGTCCCAAGCCCTTATGAATCTACGACGCAGCTCGTCGCTATCTCCCTGAAAATCAAAGATGATATGAGGCATCAACATCTCATGAGGCCCTTATCTTCTGGCTCTTCCAAACTGACGGAGAGCTAAGCATGGGTTGTAAGAAATCCCTCCATGGGTTCCGATCAATGGAACATTAGGATACTCTCCACAGCGATCAATGATAGTCACCTCATCCATACCTTTGAGAGTCCAGATAATGTCATTATTGAAAAGAGACATCACCCTATAAGCCCAGCCCATTCCTTCTTTGTTCTTCAGTACGGACTTAGGGAGGTGCGAAATAAACCACCTCGACAATAAAGGAGCACAGCACATCAAAGTTCCCCACTTTCGGGCAGTACGAGCATAGAGCTGGTGAAGGATGTCACCCAAGAGAGTGGGTACAGGATTCTGAGAGATGAAGATCTTTATGGCATTAATATCAATAAAAGTATCAGGATTCGGAAACAATACCAAACCATAAATCAAAAGAGCCAGAATATCCTCGAATGCCTTGAAGTCTAAGCTGTCCCAGAAGTAATTGGCATTGCCAACCAAGAACTTAGTCAGAAAACCCTTAGCTCCACTTCTAGTCTCCCAGTTAGCCATTACCTCTTCTTTGGTCAAGTGAAGGGCTGAAGCAATTTCTTCGGGCTTAAGAGTCTTTTCCCAACCAGTAAACGGAGTCTGCTCCAGAACAGAGATACCGAGTAGCTCAGAGAACTCTTCTAGGGTAGGAACCAGCTGGATGTCCTGGAAAGTAAAACAATGGTACATCGGATCATAGAAATGGACCAGAACACTCATCATTTGTTCGTCCAATTTTGAGGTGACCAAACTGAGAAGAGAACCATGCCTTCTGATGAAGGAAGTAGTGTCTGGAATCCTGACAACCAACTCTTTAAGCAAAGTAGGGACTTGGACAAAGTTGATCCGGATAGTATTCTTACGCATGGGCATCATGATAACCTACAAAATAGAGCAAAGATGAAACCCTCTTGTCTTTGAAATAGGTTAGTCCTTACGCAAAATGTATGCAATGTTATGATGTCATGATGTCATGGTAAAGGCACACCACAAGTATCCACAAAAGGCAAACATGTTAAAGGCACATAAGTCACACTGAGAGCCCTTAAATTTCAGGCTGGCATGGAGCTTAGGTACTACCCTCTTTCAGTTCAGTTGGTTTAAACCTGTCCTAAAAATAGTAATCGGGTTCTAGAGGATCTCAATATCACTGACTACCCTCAATCGGTCATAATTCCAGTTTAGCAACCTTTTCTTGCGGCCGAAATCATCGCGAGAGTTTAGTCTCAATGAGTGTAGCATACTGCTACTGTTCTATGGCCAAGTTGGTCAATTTAAAGATTCTAAGGTCAGCTGGTGCTTAATGACTCCTTAGATCACCCATATTATCCTCGTTCCAACACAAGGGATATCGATACAGACTAAGGTGCCACACTAACGTAGCTACTGCTTCATCCGTGTCGGTCTACGCCGGACAGATCCCTCATAGTTTATTGCTACTTACCTAAAGGGTATCCCCAGATCCGGGTTAGGATCTATAGAAACTCCGATACAAGCCCACAAATGTAAATCATACAAAGCATACAATTGAAAACATAATGATCTAATCCTAAGGTACACCCCACTTATAAATAATCCCCAGCAGAGTCGCCAGTTCTGTGATCGGTGGGAATAGAACTGACTGTTTTGGAATGCTGGTTTGCGTTTGCGTTTGTTTTTGCAAAATGTCGCGGTAAGCAAGAGTCTCCACCGTCTTTTATTTTATCCAACAAGGAAAGGACAAAAGCACAGAAAAATTCCTTTTTTGAGATATTTCTCGGGTTCGGGAGGTAGATTATAGAAAGGAAAGGTGTTAGCACCCTTTCTATCCGTGGTTATCCACGGGCTCTTAGGTATTTGCTCATTGTGTTTTCAAAAGTTTGCTTTTCTTTGTGATTGTGTGCTTGAAAAGAGTTTTTTGTTTGAAGAGAGTGTGAGTGCGAAAAGTTTTTGTTTTGTTTTAAAAGGAGCAAGTACTTCAGAACCATCTACCTACTCAAAAAGGAATTAAACTATACAAATGTCCTTTAGACAATGCTATCCCACTATTGAGGAGTAGGTAGCATCGTCGTTGGAGTTTTCGGGTCAATTCGATTAAGGGATGTGTGGTCACTAAAGCAATGTTAGGATGCCTTAACTGTAACCCTAATGTCTTAGATCATTTTATCCGAGGCAACCATTTCGAGGCAACTTTGATCTTTGGACAAGAGGGCGACCTCTAAAATTTCCTATACTCAATGACCACGTTCGAGGCAACCAAGTGAGGTGTACCCTAGGAGTGGCATGTGCGAGTGTGTTATTTTTCAGTTATATTATCTTTGTACATGTTAATGGTGAGCTACTGTTGATTTTAGGTTAAAAGTTAACCTTGTCATGCATTGCCTATTTATCAAACATCTAACAATTAATATTGTGCGGAAATTAAATTGCGGGAAATTAATCTAAGCTATTACAAGGCGTCGGGTATTTACATCGCCAAAGACAAACCCTTTAAAATTAAATTGCGAAAAGTAAATAAAAGCGATAAATAAATAAATAAAGTCCTAAGTTAAAAACTATTACATTCCCGAAGCAGTTACAATATCGAAATATGGATCAAAAATAATTCGCGCGCGAGAAAATTAAATCGGAGTGCCTTAGGGTTTTGACCCTTTTTGTTAAATAAAGCATATTTTTGTTATTTTTTTGAATTAAAAATTAGTCTAAGTTAATAATTGAATTAATTAATTAAATGAAAATATTTTTGGTTTTTTATTATTTAAGGAAATAAAATAAGAATGGTTAAAAATATTAAAAACCTAATTCTAAATTAATTTTAATTTATTGCAAAAAAATATTAATGTTAAACCTATTTAAACTAAATAAATTAATAAATTGTTATTTACAAAAAATAAATAATAAAATTAATGGAATTAATAAAAATATTATTTTTGTTGTTTCTGATTTTTTTGTTATTGAGAAAATAAACAATTTGTTAGTGAAATAAATAATAATTAACTAAATAATTAAATAAAAGAAATATAGAAAGAAAAATAAATAAACCAAAATGAGGGGTGTGGGCTTAATTTGATGGTGGAATCAGCAATATCCAGGCCCAAATTCAATCAGCCTGCTTTGACTTTCCCATTCCAATACGCGCTGGTTGACTTTAGTCCATGGTGGATCTGCAACTCTGGCCTTTGGATCTTGGCTTGAAGCCACTTGGCATTTGATGGGATGAGAAACATGATGGTCCATGCTTTGGGCGCTGCATATGAGTACCTGAAGAAAAATCAAATAAAGTGTTTTGCGGGACCTGGGATTCGAACCCAGGTCCCAAGGGTATTCCACTCACGCTTCCACCAACTGAACCACGCTGCAACTTTGTTATTAATATACACAACAAATATTATATGGATAACACTTAACTATGCCTGAATAAAAAAAAATAAAGCGCGTATTTTCAAATGGACCAATGGGAGGGCGACGTCTGGTCGTCTTCTCCAACAAAACTCTGGTTCGTTTACCTGCGGATTTTTATCCGCAGGAAGATTCATAGGATATTTCAAAAATCTCTCCCAGGCCATGAAAATACCATCTAAGGACATGGATGTGTTCGTCTCTGCCTCCTGAGTATCCCTATAACCATTGTTTGATCCAATTTTCCGTGTAACTCAAACGCCTAAAAATAACACATGTAAACCCTAGATTCGGGCATCGTTATACAGGCTATGAAAATCAAATTGGATAATGCAGATTTGTTAGAATTTGAATGTTAAGCATGATAGCACAAATAAATTGGCAAAAAGATGCAAGAGAAATGATTCACGATGCCATGTTCAGAGCTTCGTTCGTGATGACTTACAGTGAGTTTTAGGAAATGAGAAGGCTTGATTTTGATTGGTATCGCTTCACTGGATGTCAGGGAAGAGAGCTATGTCAAGCTTTTGCTTTGTATCGAGCTCCAAGATGGATTTCAGATTCCAAGTTTCCAAGCTTTTTTCCAAAGTTCTTCTGGACGTTTCAGCAGTGTTTTGTGCGTCTTCTTGGTCTGCCTCTCTTGTGTGCATATAATAGAATGTGTTTAGGTCAAAACTTGGGCATTAAACCATATGCATTGAAGAATCAAGATTTGCTTTTGATCACCATAATCAAGTTGCCATATTTGCATCAAATCTGAGATTTTGTGCTTGTTTTGACTTGGCACGAGTTTGATTGAGTATCACATGATATTTTCAAGCTGTAATGATCACAAGAATCCCCTTACATCAATTTTTAGATTTTATTTGATTTAATATTGATTTAAAATGAATTAAATCAATAAAAATTAAATAAAATAGAAAAATAAATGAATGGCCATGAAATCAAATATGGGACACGTGTGTAGCATGACAAGACTATATCAAGTGGAAAAAAGTGTCCCTTTTGTCAAAAATTGGAGTTTTGAGGATAGTTGACTTTGGCAAATTTGGAAAAATGCCCAACTTCAACAATGCATAACTTCTTCAATTTTGAACTTTTGGATGTGTTCTTGGACTTTTTAGAAACCTTGATATTTCCTATAATCAAACATTTTGGTATCATCTCATTTTGATGTTCCATGCTCAAGTTATAAGCTTTGGAAAAAAAGGTGTTTTTGTTGACTTTCAAAAATGACCTATAGTGTCCAAATTTGTAAATTTTTGTGAGAGCATTTCTTGATCTTGGGGTGTGAAGATGGATTGTATGAAATTGAATCCTCTTCAAAATGAGCTTTCGATGGGTCATTTCTCATAAAGTAGGAGAAAGTTATGCTTGGTCAAAGTTGAGTTGACTTTTCCTGTAAAACCCTAATTTAGCAACTTTTGAATCTTGATGAATCTTGAGCAATCCTTGATGAATCATGACCAACCCTTGATCAAATGATGAATTATACTTCAAAATGAGAATTTTGACAAAAAATCTTGAGGTTAGACTGTTTGTAGGTCACAGTTGACTTTTGCCCTAGCACAGTCGATTTTTGGGCCTCTTGAGCAATTGACTGACCAAACTTCCTCTGCAAGGCTTGAAATTTGACATGGATGAACTTAAGAACATATTAGGACATTAGGTAGCACTTGAGTTCATTTGGATGCAAGGACCTTGATGCAACACAAAACCCTAATTTTGACTTGACTGCCTTAGGAGGTGATTTGATTGTCCAACCCTTGAGCCAACTTGAGCAACTTGAAGATTATTCTTGACATGTCTTGAGAAACATGGGAGGGAAAATTTTGGGGTACAACACCAATACATCAAAGACTTCAACTTGTAGAATGCCAGTCTGAGGCATCTCATCGCGTCTGGATATATTTCCAGTGCGTTGGCATCGGTCGCAGTTAAGGATGGCTATGTGCACATCTTTCCATAAATTTGGCCAATAGAAACCAGACTGCAAAATTTTGGCACAGGTCAATGATGTGCTTGCATGTCCTCCGTAAGGGGGTTGCAAGTTTTCTATGACTTTGATCTTAGCTTTATCGACTTCAATCCCCTTTTCAGACACAACGTGTCCTAGTACGATTCCTTGTTTGACCATAAAGTGGCACTTTTCCCAATTCATAACGAGGTTAACTTTTACGCATCTCTCCAAAAATTTCTCTAAATTTATTAGACAAACTTCAAAAACTCTCTCCACATACAGAGAATTCGTCCATAAAGACCTTCATGATGTTGTCTATGAAATCAGCAAAGATTGCCATCATGCACCTCTGAAATGTGGCGGGAGCGTTGCATAATCCGAATGGCATTTGTCTGTAGGCGAAAGTTCCATAAGGACATGTGAATGTTGTTTTCTCTTGGTCATCGGGGTGAATAGGAATTTGAAAGAATCCTGAGTAACTGTCTAGATAACAGTAATGAGAGAGCTTAGCTAATCATTTAAGCATTTGATCGATGAACGGTAGAGGAAAATGATCTTTACGAGTGGCTTTGTTTAGCTTTCTATAGTCAATACACATTCTAGCTCCGCTTATAGTTCATTCCACTACAGCTTCGCCTGCTTTGTTTGTTGTTACTGTTATACCGCCTTTCTTTGGTACACAGTGGACTGGGCTTACCCATTGACTATCAGAGATTGGGTATATGATTCCTGCGTTCAGAAGTTTTTTTACTTCATCTTTAACTACTGTGCTCCATATTGGGTTAATTCTTCGTTGATGTTCTCTAGAAGATTTGCAGTCATTTTCCAGCATAATATGATGCATGCAAATGGAAGGACTTATTCCTTTGAGATCTGTAATGTTGTATCCCAAGGCGGATGGATATTTTCTTAAGACTTGTAATAATTTGTCTGTTTCTTGTTGTCCCAAGTCCGCATTGATAATTACAGGTCATTTTAACTCGGTGTCAAGGAATTCATATCTAAGGGTCTTAGGTAATGGCTTAAGATCCAATGTTGGTTTTCTTGGACAAGGCATGTGATCGGGTGTCAGAGCTAAGCATTCACTCAGATTGTCGTCTCTATATTCGGGACACCATTCGTTATCATCGAATATAAGAGGTGTGGGAATCTTCATGGTTTCAGAACAAGGTATCAGTTCCCATTCAATTTCTCTTACGCATTCGTCCATGATGTCTACCAGATAACATGTATCATCTATGGCAGGCACTTGTAAAAATTGTGTCAGAATAAATTCGACTTTCTCTTCACCTACTTCAAAGGTTAGTTTGCCCTTTTTTACATCTATGATAGCTCCAGCAGTAGCTAAGAATGGTCTTCCCAAAATGATAGGTGTACTTTCGTCTTCTCTAATGTCCATGATTATGAAATCTGTAGGGATGTAGAATTGACCTATCCGTACAGGAACGTTTTCTAAGATTCCTACTGGGTATTTGACAGAGCGATCCGCCAATTGAACGAACATCTTTGTTGGTCTTAGTTCACCCATTTCCAGTTTGTTACATATGGATAAAGGCATAACGCTAATACTAGCTCCTAAATCACATAGGGCTTTGTCTATGACAAACTTACCTATATGACATGGTATAGAGAAGCTTCCAGGATCTTTCAGCTTAGGAGGCATCTTGTTTTGGATAATTGCGCTACATTCTGCAGTAAGTGTGACTGTTTCGTTATCTTCTAGCTTTTTCTTGTTAGATAAGATTTCCTTGAGGAATTTGGCATAGGAGGGCATTTGAGTTATGGCTTCTGTGAAAGGAATTGTTATATTAAGTTGTTTCAGAAGTTCTACGAATTTTTTAAATTGCCCTACATTCTTAGGTTTGGCTAATCTACCAGGAAATGGGATTTGGGGTTTATAAGGCGGTGGAGGCACATAAGGTTTTTCTTTTTCTTTTTCTTTGGCCTCTTCTCCTTTATCTTCTTCGTCTTCCTCTGGTTTCTCTGGTTGATTCTCCTTCTCAGTTGGTATTTCGGACCTTTGATACATACTTTGATTTGACAGTCTCGGGTCAGGCGGTCCATCTAACTCGGTTCCACTTCTTAATATGATGGCATGAGCATGCCCCTTCGGGTTAGGTTGTGGTTGACCAGGAAATGTATCAGTCGGTGCAGCTGTAGGTGCTTGTTGTTGAGCCACTTGAGAGATTTGGGTTTCTAACATTTTATTGTGGGTGGCAAAAGCATCTATTTTGTTTGCTAATTGTTTTATCTGCTCGTTAGTGTGTATGTTTTGATTTTGGACGTCTTTGTTTGTTTGTGCTTGGGTAGCTATGAAGTTCTCCATCATCAATTATAAGTTTGATTTTCTAGGCACACTAGGAGCATTTGCAGGCAGTTTCTGATATCCAGGTGGCACGGCAGGTGCTTGGTTTGGGGCATACAACGCATTGGGGGTTTTTATATGAGAGATTTGGGTGATTTTTCCATCCAGGGTTGTATGTGTTTGAGTAAGGGTTTCCTTGAGCATAACTCACTTGGTCAGTTGGAATCCCTACCAAGATCTTACATTCGGTAACTAAATGTCCAGGTACTCTGCATATTTCGCAATTGGGAGTTATAGCAGCCACGGTGGCTGGAGGTATTGCGGTCAAATTGTCTATCTTTGGGGTAAGGGCATCTACCTTAGCATGGACACTGTCTAGATCGCTTATCTCATACATGCCTCCTTTTGTCGGTGTTTTCTCTGCAGTAACTTTGTCTACTTGTCCTCTTTCACTTCCCCACTGATAGTGGTTTTGGGCCATGCTTTCTATTAGAGCATAGGCAGCAGTGTAGGATTTGTCCATAAGTGCACCTCCTGCAGCACCGTCTATCGTTAATCTTGTATTGTAAAGGATACCATTATAAAAGGTATGGATAATCAACCATTCTTCCAAGCCATGATGTGGGCATAGTCTCATTAGATCCTTGTAACGTTCCCAAGCATCGAAAAGGGATTCGTTTTCCTTTTTTCTAAAATCGCTTATCTGAGATCTTAGCATAGTTGTTTTACTTGGCGGGAAATACCTTGCAAGAAAGACTTTCTTCAGCTCATCCCATGTAGTGACTGAGTTTTCGGGTAGAGATTGGAGCCAAGCTCTGGCTCTGTCTCTTAGAGAAAAAGGGAAGAGACGAAGTCTTATTTCCTCTTGACTGACCCCATTGTTCTTAATTGTATCTGCGACTGTAGAAATATCGATAGATGGAGATTAGGGTCTTCCATTGACCCAACAGAGAACTGGTTATGTTGTACAGTAGATAACAAAGAAGGTTTCAGTTCAAAGTTGTTAGCCTCGATTGGAGGGGCAGTAATGTTGTTGTGCGGTTCATCTTGTGAGGGAATGGCGTAGGATTTGAGTGGGCGCAGAGCAGGATTGGCAGCCATTTCTTCGGTTGGTCGAGAAATAGGAGATTCGAGTGATTCACGAGGTTGAGTGTTATGCAAGAGATGATACTCTTGAATGCGGCGTCTAAGTCTGAGATATCGCTCGATATCGTTGATTTGTATGTATAACGGCTCGCCTTGCGAACGAGTGTTTGGCATACAAATAAGAATAGAAATAGAAAAGAAAAAGAGAAGAAAAAGAGAGGTTTTTGCTCTAGTCTCTACTGCGTAACAAAAGAGTAGCGATATCAACTTAAATCAGTCCCCGACAATGGTGCCAAAAACTTGATCAGGATTATACTTAGGTATCCAATGATTCAGACTGCAAGTGCACAGTCTTATCGTGTAGTTTTAAAAGATATCGAACCATAGAGACTGATGAATCGATCTACCATCTTCTATTGTTACTTCGCAAATCTAAAGCTAATGAATGTTTGATTAGGTTGTAGGGAAAACTAAATACTAAATTAAGTTGGATTTTTAATAATCAATGAGCGTAACTACCAGTATGCAATAGTCGAACCTCGGGAACTAGAGACCGGTTGGGTGCCTTTATATTTTCAAAACAGCTTTCAGTAAAACTTATTTAGTTTAAAAACCCTCGTCTCACACTGTCGTTTTGTTGATCTAGGCTATGCAGTTAAGTCCTAACGTACGCTTCCGCCGTCCCGCAGGAGTTAAAAATACCTTTTGAAAACTAAATAAAATCTTAATTAACTTTAAAGTGCTTCCGTTGTATTTTAAGCTAATGCCTAATTACTACTGTCCAGTTAAAAGATCTCAAACTTCTGCTTTGTTGACCCTAACCTCTATTTGTTCTTTACTTTCGTAACAAAACAATTTAATGATTAAAAATAGTAACTTAGGCCAGAAAAGAAAGTTTTGTAGTAAAAAATAATCCCAACTAAGTTACTCGTTCCCTTGGTTAAGTGACTTTACATACCGGTATACGAATTCTAGCCTAACATAATATCAGATCAAATCACAGAATAATTTAAGAGACATACGAAAATAAACATAATTATATTGATTAAAAGCAATAAGAATTCGTAAACATAAACCTGGTAATAATTCTGAAGATAGAAGCACTCCTGCACAAACTGTAGGCTTTGCTTCGATCGGAGAATAGATGTAACCGTACAATGAAAATAATGCTAGAGGAAATATAGAAATTGCTGGGAAATAAATAATGCTTAAAGAATATTTGCTAAGAGTAAAAATAAATTCTCCAAAGTTTCTGCCAAAAAGAAGAACTCCTTTCTCGTATGGTCCAAGGTCCTATTTATAACTCTTGTGTGATCAGTTTGTTCTCGGAAATGTAGGAACACTTTGTGTTCCTTTGAGAAATAATAGGACCACTAATTTTGTTACGTTCTTTATGCTTTGACTGAATGGATCAGATAAAATAGGTGATCGTTGGATTTTCCTTGAATTGGTTTCCGTCCGTTGGATGCGAAGAAAGTGGGAGAAAATGGCCTTGTGACGTTCGTCACGTCCAAGTGACGATGGTCACTTGGTCCATCTCAATGCGTGACGAGCGACAATACTCCTTGACGATCGTCAAGGTCTTCTTCATGGTGGGCCACGTGCTCACATGCTTGATGGGCTTAAGCTAATTTCTTCTCCTTTGGCCCTTTTTACTATCTTTGCACCTCTTTTTTTTTCATTTCTTCCAAAGTGTTCAGCTTAATGTATATCTGCAAAAATAGAAAAATACTTGCATAATACCTATAAAATAATTTAATTTAAACTAAAGTATGAGAAATATTTTGTGTATATCAAGCCAGAAATATCACATATTTGTGTGTCATCAGTTCACAAGAAATAAAAGCAAATGTGCAAGCAAACAAAACAAAGGCATGTTGCTGTAAATATAGCAGCAAGAACAGACTGCAAAACCAGCAAACAAAGCAAACATAGAAACAGGGCAAGGCTGCCAAACAACAGCTAATGTAACATCAACAGCAAGCTGCTACACAAGCAGCACAAAGTTCAACAAATATAGCAAACATACAACAAGAAATGCAAACAAGTCAAAGCTGCCAAGCACAACAGGCCAAGGCAAGGCTGTCTAAAAACATGCAGCAAATATAGCAGCAAGTCCAAGGCTGTAAAGCAACAACAACACAACAATAAGCAAGCTGCCAAGCACAAGTCAACAAACCTGTAACAAATATAGCAAGCAATGCAAACAAACAAAACAAGGCAAAGCATAGCTATCTTGCTTAGCTCAACAAACAAGTTATCATCATTTTCCTGAAATTATACAAACCCTTCAGAATTTTTCATAGAAAGAAAAGCATAGTAGCCTTATATTTTCATTGAAAGATAAAGAGAAAAAGGAATAGGCTTGGAAAGATGTCACCTAGTAATAACAGTCCCCAAACCAGCATAAGCCTGCCCACAACCTGCTGCATTTTCTATCCAAATAGTCCAAGTACAAGAGTCCACAGGCTGCTATACATCAGTCCAAAACCTGCACAAATTTACACCAAAATAGACATGCCCTAACCTGTACTCAAAAGGCCATAAAACAGCATTCCAAAATAGTTCAAAACTCAACAAATTTCCCCCCACTTTTTGCCCTGTTTTCACTATAATACGAAGGATTGTTTCACAAAGCAAAGGGAGAGAGGGCAAGACAATATACAAACCAAGAGTAAAAACTCAGAGAAAACAATCACTGAAAACTCATTGCAAAAACCCTGTCAAAACCGTGAAACCAACATCAAACCTCCAACTCTCCAAACTTCCATCCTTAACCTTCACACCTTGTTTTCAATGACTCTGTTTAAGCTACACGATAAATAACAACAATAAGACAATCTCATCGCACAAAAATTTGAAAAACAAAAGAAAGAGTATCAGAAGCACTTATTTGGGTTTTATCCTTCACTGTGGGATTTCTTGGCATCATCTTAGACGTCTTCCCAGCAACTCAACCGATTCATTAAGGGACAACTAGTGAAATCTCCTCGCCATAGGTAATCTTTCGCTTCCACATCGCACATGTTCAAAAATAACTGTTTGTTGTGCCGTTATCATAACTTGTTGTTGTTACTGTGAGAAAGAAAAAGACAGATAAAAATTTAAAAAAAAATCAATACAAAAACCCTTAAATAATTATACAGTAAACTTTATTGTTGTTACCTGGTTGTAACCTCCACTTCCAGTGAGCAACTTGTTTAATAGTCCTGGCATCCTTCTCGATTCAACCCCAATCACCATAGCCTCCCTCTTTCCAGCAATAAGTCACACATCTTGGTCTCGTCCATCCTTTTTTCTCTTGTTTCAAACTCTATATCTCTCTCTGTAATGGCTTCCATCACCGAAACTTCATTTTTCTTGTCGGTTTTCCCCAAACTCTCAATCTCGTTGATACAGTCAACAAACAAAAAAAAACAAGATTAAACTCCGAATGAAGAAAGGATTAGGAAGAGAGGAGATATGGTTTAGGTTTTAGTTTTGATGCTAATCAATTTTTTTGGTTTGTTTGGAAAATCGATTTTGTTTGTGTTGGAATAACAAAAGATTCAATTCATTCCCTTTCCAATGATCTAACCCAGTGGCGCCGTTTTCCCTTCGTCTAGGGTTTTCAACCCTTTCCACGTCTTTCCAGAACCGGGTTTGGGCCTGGTTTATTTTGGCCCAACCCATCTTTTAATTTTACATTATATGTTTGCAAAGTTATTTAGTATAACGAATGAACATTTGGTGTGATGGTTAAGATGTTAGTGTTTGGAGAGGAGGTCCCGGGTTCAAAGACCCATTGGGACATTTTTTTCCATTTTTCTAACTGATTACTTCACTTTCTTTTTTGTTGTAAAAACAAAGCCCCTTGGGCTTAAACTTCTAAAATCCCATACTTTCAAAAACAGCATCATCCCCATTTCAGTTTTACACCACCCTTCCATTTTGTTTTATTTTAATATTTAGTTTGGTTTTAATTGTTTTTTTTACTAATTTAATAACTCATGAAATTTTGTTAGATAATTTTCTCAATTAGCTTAGTTTTAAAATTTAATTTAGGAAAAAATTTGTAAATATTTTTACTAATTAATTTTTGTATTTAAATCTTAATTTGTTTATTTAATTTCTTAATAACAAAAAAATCCTAAAAAAAAAAACACATGCATTTGATTTAATTTCCTTAGCTAATTAATAGAATTGATTTTTTCTATTTTTCTTTTCAAACTTTTCAAATAGAAAATGCTAAGAGTATTATTTCCTTATTTTACTTTGTTAATTAATTTTTACTTCATAAACTTGTTGTATTTCGATTAATTGCTCGATTCAATTTGGTTGTATTGTTTGCCTATTTGGACATTTAATTGTATTAATCCATCCCCATTTGTAAATTTGTACCCCCATTCCCGAAAGCCCTGTAATAGCGTAAAATTTTAATTTCCGTAATTTACGGTTTTCCTTATACTGTATAGTAATTAGGCGTGCATGGCAAGATTCAAAATCAATTGCTAGATAACCTAATTTCAAAGACAAAATAACTTGAAACAAACACACTTTTTCACACGCGCACCTCTAAGGTAACCTCGCTCGTTTCCTCGGAAGTACAATCATGTCCCTCGAATATGGGACGCTTTGGCAAAGACCCTTCGATAAAAAAGATCGCAGTCCCTCGATGACCCTCGATATTTCTTTCGGTAAAACGATCTAGTCCCTTACGAAAATTGCTAAAGCGTCTCACAAGTTGCCTTTTATGATTGTACAAACGTCCCGCGCCTGTCCCTTCGCATCCAACGATGGGGCTTCTTATCAAATCAATGGTAAGATAGCAACATCTAAAGGAGGAAAAGAACATTTAAGACCTTTCGAGTAGGTAGATTCACTCTTAGTTGCTCGCTTGCTCACGACAAAAACATTCTTACACCAACACTTTGACATTAAAACCTTTTTCAAAAGACAAAAGCTTTTTGTATACGTTCTTATAGAGACGAGAACCATTACAAAAACATCTTTCCAAGAACACTTTCAAAAACACGTTCCACAAACACCTATTTGAACTATTTTTTGAAACAACACTTTGTACGCGTTATTATAGAGACGAGAACCATTACAAATACGTTTTCAAAATACTTTCAAAACCCATACCACAAGCACATTCAAACAAAAGCAAGTGATCTAGCAAGTAGCTAAGAGCCCATGGAAAACCATGGATGAAAAGGGTGCTAATACCTTCCCTTTTCATAATCTACCCCCTGAACTCAAGAAAACATCTCTAAAGGTCTTTCCTGTGCTTTTTTACCTTTCCTTTTGGATAAAAGAAAAGTCGATGGCAACTCTTGCTATCCGCGCAATTGCGATCAAATGCAAAACGACCCGAGTCAGTTCTCCCACCGTATCATAGGAACCATCACCATCTTTTGATTCCAGAGGAGTGTTTTTGATGTCATTCAAAGTGAAAATTTGCGACTGAGCATGCACTTGAATTAACTAAGAAACTACCCTTCCCCAGGTTTTGATTAAAGGTTTCAATTTGTGTGAAAAATAAAACGTATACTTCATTGGGTCGAAGGGGTTAACTAGGGATTATCCTCCTTATAACTCTAGTGTTTATGATTTGAAAGAATGCTTGTATATCGTTAGCAGTGTCTGTCCAAAAGCATACTGTATGAGATTAAGGCATTGTTTTCGTCATCCTCCCTCTAAAGGCTTGTAACTTTTAGTAAGAGTTGAGAGTAAAAAGCATAGTTTAAATATAGTGAAAACAAATGGATGAATTCAAGACAAACATATGCAATGCATTAATGAAACATATTTTAACATTAATAGATAATTATTTGAATAACAAAAGAAACTACAATTGAAAATTCAAAAATGAACTGGAACACTCAATGGTTAGCCATGGGAGAGGTGATTACGTTGGGAGTCTCTAGAGGGTCAAACTCGATCTTCTTGGTGTCAATCATGTTTTGAATCTTGTTCTTCAACGCCCAACAATCGTTAGTATCATGCCCGGGACTGTCGGAATGATAAGCACATGTTGCATTAGGATTATAGTTAGAAAAAGAAGTTTTGGGGTTTGGATGAGTTCCTATCAACGTAATCAGGTTCATCCTCAATAAGTGTTGTAGTGCTTGAGACATGGGCATCTTGATGTTCGTAAACTGTCTTTTGGGCTCGTCTGGCCTTCGTTGACTTCCCCTTTGTTGTTGCCGCTGCGACGCAGGACCGAGGATCATGACTTCCCCCACATGTTGGTCATGATTGCTCTTGTTATGACCCTTTTAACCATATAAAGCATTGGACTCTTTCTTCCTATTGTATGGATTTTTCTGAGCATCGGAGGGTGTATCCCCTTGGATCTTTCCGCTTTTGATGCCAGCTTCGACCCTTTCGACCGCTTTTGATGTCTAGAAGTTCTGGTCAGGGATGGAGTAAAAATGTCAGGGGATAAAACATTAAAAAAAAGTGTTTCTGGGGCTAGAACTCAGGACCCTTAACACTAATGTCTTATGCACATGCTCTCTACCACTGGGGTGGCTATACATCCGATATTAGAAGCAAAAACATAAACATATGACACAAAGTAGGTTCTGATAATGAACCTCCTTCTCCATGCCAATTAGAGCATATGGAACTTAGCCATCTCTCAACAAAACAGAAAATGCAAACATAGCAATTATTGCAAGTTTCATCATGGTTTCAAAAAAATGAAATATCAGGACTGTAAATCAGAATCGAGCATGTATTTTGTTGATCCTAATTCTGAATCCTAATTTCCTCAAGAAGTTCTGAACTGAAATTCTCTCTACTTAGGCAAAATACATGAAATCTATGAATATGTACAGCATCAGAGTCAGGATGTCTACATTGTATTTTTGAACATACAAGCCTATCAATGCCTAAATAATATGATGAGAGTCAGAAGAAACTTACCTTGCAGTTGGAAATTATTCTGTGAGCTAACACCTGATTCTGACTGCTGTGATGTTCTGGTCAGCTTCCTTCAATTCTCAGAAATCTAGAACAACCTTAAACTATGGATGGCTGGGAAATTCTGGAGCATCCAAGAAGCAATGTTCTGGTTTTTTGAGATGGAGATTGATGAAGATTGTATTGCAGTTTATAAACAAAAGTTGGGATAGTTTCTAAATGTATGTTAGAAACTGAGTGGGTGATTTGGCCAAGAGATGTGCAAGAAAATTAGAGTTTGGGCGGGAAAAGAAACAGAAGCTTAGCAGGTTTTTGTGTTTATGCTTTTAGTTTCCAAATCTTTGAAATTTCAGCAACGTTTCAAGGCTAAATTCCAAATTCTCGACCCTTTAACAGTTGCAAATGAAGTTCAATTTATAGGCAAGGATTTAGTATTTTGGAGAAACCAAGGGTACAACCATCATATGTTAGGGCGCTGACTTGTTCTTGAAGACAAGTATGGTTCAAGGCACAAAGTAAGGTGGTTAGCAGCTTTTAGCCGTGCCTAAGCTGGATTTGTAAGCATGAATTAAGGAAAAGTACCCTCAGAAGCAAAGCAAAGCATGGGCCCAACATAAACTTTGTACAAAAGTCTGCTTTTCAAGGACAACAATGGTACTTCTATGCCACACGTGGGGAAATCCTTTGGATAAAGACTCAAAAGTGGGTGTGAGCATTAAATGATGATGAGATTTATCAAAACATAAATCCTGTAATATGAGATTATGTATCATAGCTTGGATCTGGATCAGAAGTTCAGCATCAATGTAACTTAGAATAAATTCCAACTTCTGGTCTTTGAATCTCCTTGCTCCAGCATGTTCTGTGGGAGTTCTCAGACTTTTCAAAAGCTTGTAACCTGCTTTGCAGGCCTTCTTTGAACTACTCTTGCAAATTCTGATTGAACCTTTATGAAAACTAATCCAAAAGTTGTAACCAAATTCTGTCTTGGAAATGTTAAGAATTTGATGAGTGCTTCAGTTTCATGGACACGTATTCAAAGATTTATAACTTGAAATCCCAGCATTTTTAGGAGAAGTTCTGTTATGAAATGTCTTAGATCTCATTGAAATCTACAACTCTTGAGTCAGAAGTTCTTCCAGAATCAGCTTGTATCATGGTGAAATTATGGCCAGAAGTTTTGAGCTGGTCATATTTCTTAAACACTTAGAAAAATTTCTAAGTATTTAGAATCTTGACCTTTCCAACATAATTTGACTTTTGACTGTATTAATGAAACAAAATTCATATTCCAACATGTCTTGATGAAATATGATTCCTGAAACTTTATTTTTGATCTAAAAGTCAAAGTTTGACTTTTCAACGTGTAATTGACCATTTTTCCCTTGTGCCAATTCCAAGCCTAAATTGATGTATTAGTGTTGCAAACTTGATGTCATGGGAGATCTTGTGAGAGAGTACTTGAGAAATGAGAGGGCAACTTTTAGGGTACAACACACACTCATAAAGAGTGAAAAATATAGGAAATAACGAGTAAACAAGAATAAACACGAATAAGTAAAGTGAAAGCATTAACTAATAAAGTTGCGAATTACATAAGCTGAATCAAAAGCAAACAATGTTTGATTAGGAATACAAATGAACTAAGAACATGAATATAAATTCTATTTAATGGATGAGATGAGATGATCAAGGATTATGGCCACCACAGGATTCATCAGCGTCTCTAAAATTATAGCGCGGAGGTGGCGGAGGTGGATTCTGATCTAGATTCTGAAGTTATTCATGATGTCAGGGTTGTCGCGACAATCGTCCATAAAACCTGCCATCTCATTATAGAACACTTGATGCCACTTTACCAAATCTGCATGCCATGAGTGCTAGTTGTGATACATCCGGGTGTGCTCCTCATGCCATTCCCGGTGTTCTTTGTGCCACTCATTCTGCTGGATGTGCCAACTTCGTGCCTCCTCATGGAGAGCTTAATTTGCAAGTTCCATTTGTTGGAACATCTCAGTAAGATAAGAAAGAGCTACCAAGGAAGAACCTGTAGCATCAGCAGTGTAAGGAGGGACAGATGGATCATACTGATAGTTGGTCGGAGACCACCTATTTGGGACCCAGTCACCCCAACCGGTGTTAAAACCATCTGAATTTGCCTCAGGTTGGGCATCATCATTAACATCATGCATTTCTTCTTCGATAGGTTCCTCATCCATATACACTTGCTTAGAGGGCACATCAAAGTTATACACCCTTATGTTGGAGCCTTTCTCTTTGAAATAGAGGCATTGACGATTCTTATCCCACTGATATCCCATGTGGGACAAAGTGGCCCTATTGAATTATTAGGCAGTAGTGGGAGAAACTAGAGGGACATGAGGTATTTCCACATTCCAGAATTTGATAATCCTCATTATCTGAGCTGTGTACCCTAGAGTAGTGTTTTTCTGGTTATTGCGCATGACGAACATGCGTTTGATAAAGTAGTTAGGCCAATTTAGTGCAACCTTATTTTGAAGAATATGCAAGAGGTGAATATCTACTCTATCCAACTTAGAATGACCACCAGATCTTGGATGCAAAATATGTGAAACGATCCAATGGAGAATTCTAGGAATGCTCTTGATTGCTCTAGTTGTAATATGTTCATTCTCACCAAGAGGTCTTTCCAATTTCAGAATTGATGCTACGAAGGCTTCCTCTTTAAAATCAGTATCAAAACTCGAATCATGACAGCTTTTCAACATTGTCCTACCAAACGGAATACCAAACACATTTTTCCAATCGTTAGCCTCAAAAACATGCCTCTTAGTTCCAATTCGTACCCTAAACAACCAACCTTGACTTGTCTCTAAACCGGCATAAAATGCTCGAATGAAATCCTCATGATAATCCTCTTTAACAGTTAAGAACCATCCTAACTTTTGAGCATCAATAAGATCACAAACATCTGTGATGTGAAGAGATAGGACCTCTGCCTTGTTAAAGATGTAAGGCTTCATTACTAACCTTGTCTTGAACGATTTTTCAAACTCCTCTGCTGTAGCATGATGTATAATTGTTAAGGCATTTTGAGGGATTTCTAGAGGAGGTGGAGTTTATGCATAACCAGATGGGCCCGCACCAACCTTTCCCTTTCCCTTTATCTTAGGAGGCATGATTGTTGATGGAGAAGTGCGTGCTAGGAACTTGAGATGAATGTAGTGGAAGATGAAGTAGACGATGCATGATAGATGAAGAAGATGATGAATGAGAATTAGGGTTAGTCGAGTAGTTATGAGGTGTATGAGATGTTTAGAATGATTACAAGACATAAAGTGGGCTGATGGGTCGACCCAAATCCAACAGAATAAAAAATTAAAAAGAAATAGTCAGTATGAGTCGATGTGAAAGCCACATGTGTCGACATATACTGAAATAAAAAAAATGAATTATAAAAAATTATGTATCGACCCAAACGGCAAATGTATCGACCGGAAACAAATGGTAGTTTCTGTTTCAGCAATCCTTATCAATATGTGTCGACTCAAACATTTACGCATCGACCTGAAGCCGATCTTAGTTTCTGTTTTAACAATTTTCTTCAAGATAGGTCGACTCATACATGTATGAGCTGACTCATATCAGTAAAACGTAGGGAAAAAACTTAGTTTTTAACAGGTTTTGATGGACAGATGGATATGAGACCCATTAGCAACTAAATGTTTATGCAATATGAGTCATCTAATGATGATTATGCACCCATAAGGATGCAATGCAATTAGCTTATGTCAAAGTTCAAACAATTGATGCATAGAAAACATATAGACAATATTAATGGAACATTTATCACAAAAAAAAACATACAGGTAATCACAAAATTCCAACGAGATAGAGAAAGGAACAATATTACCTTAGTTGATGAACGGTTAAGATGCGCGTACGAAATCTAGAACACATCTCAATAGCATGGTGAGATATATATATAATTAAGGTATGTGCATGCTTAAGACATCAAGTAAGAGAAATCCAAAATCCCTAACTCGTGACGAATGTTGAAGAAAGGTTCTGTTGCTAGTGGTTTTGTGAAAATATCAGCAAGTTGATTTTTAGTATCAACATGCTCAAACACAAGATCCTCTTTTTCAACATGATCGCGAAGAAAGTGATGCCTAATCTCTATGTGTTTAGTGCGTGAATGTAAGATATGATTCTTAATTATGTTTATAGCACTTGTGTTATCACATTTTATTGGAATACGTTTTAATTGGATATCAAAATCTTGTAGTTGTTGCTTTAGCCATAAAATCTGGGCACAACAACTACCGGTTGCAACGTATTCAGCCTCAGCGGTTGACAATGCAATAGAAACCTGCTTTTTGCTATGACAACTCACTAAGGAGTTTGAAAACAAATGACATGTGTCACTAGTTCTTTTCCTATCTGATTTGCAGCCAGCAAAATCAGAATCGGAGTAACCTATTAAGCTACAATCGCTTCCCTTGGAATACCATAACCCATACTTAGATGTACCATGAAGATACCTAAGTATACGCTTGACAGCTTTTAAGTGGGATTCCTTAGGATCCGATTAATATCATGCACACATACACACGCTAAACATGTTGTCAGACCTAGATGCAGTAAGATACAAGAGGGATCCAATCATACCTCTATACTTCTTGACATCTACACTCTTACCGTGTTCATCTTTATCTAAGTTCCCGTTGGTAGGCATATGGGTGTCAATTGACTTTGAGTCGTTCATTTCAAAGCGCTTAAGCAACTCTCTACAATATTTTGTTTGACATACAACTGTGCCCTTATCGAGCTGCTTTATTTGGAGATTGAGGAAGTAGTTTAGCTCCCCCATGAGACTCATCTTAAATTCACCCTGCATAACCTTAGAAAACTCTTTGACTAAATGTATGTTAGTTGAACCAAAAATGATATCGTCTATATATACTTAAACTAAAAGAATGTGCTTTCCTTTATGTTTAATGAAGAGAGTGGTATCCACTTTACCTCTTGAATATCCATGATCAAGCAGAAATTTGCTACGTCTTTCATACCAAACATGAGGGGCTTGCTTAAGACCATATAATGCTCATTTTAATTTGAAAACATAATCTGGATATTCATTGTTCTCAAAACCAGGAGGTTGTGATACATATACCTCTTCATTTATGACATCGTTTAGAAAATCACTTTTTACGTCCATTTGATAAAGCTTAAAATTCTTAGCACATGCATAAGTGAGCAAGAGATGTATAGCCTCAAGGCGAGCAACTGGAGCATAAGTTTCCTCATAGTCAATGCCCTCCTCTTGGTTATACCCTTGTTCCACTAAACGTGCTTTATTCCGGGTTATCACTCTGTTTTTATCAAGCTTATTTCTAAAAACCCACTTAGTACCTATGATATGATGGTCTCGCGGACGAGGGATAAGTTCCCAAACGTCATTTGTTTTAAATTGATTAAGCTTTTCTTGCATGGCCATTAGCCAAAATTCAACAATCAAGGCCTCTTTATAGTTTTTAGGCTCTACTTGTGAAACAAAAGCGAAGTGATAACAAAAATTACTTATCTTCGAGCGAGTCATCACTCCTTTTGAAATGTCTCCCAATATGTTGTCAATAGGATGGTCTTTTGAGGATTTCCAAGCTGGTGGAAGTTCATTTACTTCCGCTGGCCCTTTTTCCCCATCTTTTGAATGACTAGTATCTTCCTCCTCCTTATTGCCAACTGTTTTGGACTGATCAATTTCCTCAACAGTTTCCTTGAGTATGTCTTCTATAGATACACCTACACCATCAAAATAAATACATTTTCCGACATCTTTCGGATAAGACTCATCAAAAGAAACATGGACTGACTCCTCAACAGTAAGTAAACGCTTATTATACACTCTATATGCTTTACTTGATTGTGAGTATCCAAGAAAGACACCTTCATCCGCTTTTGCATCAAATTTCCCAAGGTTTTCTTTACCATTATTCAAAACAAAACACTTACAATCGAATACATGAAGGTGTGACAAGTTTGGCTTTCTTCCTTTTAAAAGCTCATAAGGGATTTTATCCAAAATAGGACGGATTAATATTCTATTTAAAACATAACAAGTTGTGCTAATCGCATCAGCCCAAAAGTATTTTGGTAATCCACCCTCATTGAACATTGTTCTTGCCAACTCCTCTAAAATGCGATTTTTACGCTCCACAACCCCATTCTGCTGTGGAGTTCGAGGGGCTGAAAAGTTATGTTCAATGCCACGCTTGTCACATTACTTATCAAAGAGATGGTTTTAAAATTCACCTCCATGATCGCTTCGAATTGTAACTATTTTTGATTCCATTCTATTTTGGGACAGTTTTGCAAAACTCTTAAAAGCATAAAAAGTTTCATCTTTGCTACAAAGGAATATAGTCCAAGTAAATATAGAATAATCATCAACGATTACAAAACCATAGTAATTTCCACCTATAACCTTTGTCCTAGAAGGTCCAAAGAGGTCCATATAGAGAAGCTCAAGGGGCCGTGAAGTGGAAATCACATTTTTAGATTTGAAAGAGACCCTTGTTTGGTTTCCCATTTGGCACGTGTCACATAGGTGATCTTTTGAAAATATTATTTTTGGAAGACCGGCTACTAGATCCTTAGATACAACCTTATTAAGCAAATCAAAGTTAACATGCGCTAGCCATCTATGCCAAAGGCAAGAATCATCATTCAGGTTACTAGACACTTAGTGCTTGTTAATGATACATCAAAAAGATCAAGCATATAGATGTTGTTTACTCTAATACCCTTAAACACAATATTTTGTTCAGTATGTTCAATTATACATCAAGTGTTTGTGAAATTAACTTTATAATCCTTGTCACACAATTGACTAATACTTAACAAATTGTGTTTAAGCCCATATACTAAATGGACATCATAAATAATAGTGGTAGAGGGATTACCTACACTACCTTTACCGAGTATTTCTCTTTTATTATTGTCTCCATAAGTAACATATCCTTTCTTCTTTGCTTTGAAGTCAATAAAAAGTGATATGCCACCTGTCATGTGCCTTGAGCACCCGCTGTCTAGAAACTATTTTCTATCGACATATGTAAGACACTTAACCTGCAATATCAAAAGAGAGAGGTAGGTACCCAATTTTCATTGGGTCCGTGTGGGTAAGTGGTAACATGGTTGCCTTTAGGCCTCCATTGGTAAATGCCCTTAGGAACAAGAAATCTCCTAAACTTGCATTTCTCAATGGTGTGACCAACATGACAACAATAATGACATAAACCATGATGATGGATTTTCTTACTTTTTCTCATTGAATCCTTTGGAATCTTTTCTACAAAAGAATATTTTGCATATGGTGGGTTCAAAGTTTTCTTGAAAATCCTAGGATCAACGACAAAAGTAACCTTGGGCTATAAAGCTTTTTCCAATTTGGCATTAAGAGTTCTAACCTCTTGTTGCCAAATATGACAAACTTCACACTCCCTTCTTGGAATACATCCTTTAACATCCTTATCTTTTGAAATTTCTGCAATACTAGCCTTTAGATACTCTAAGTCTTTTTCAGCTTTATAGAATTTACCCTCCAAAAAGGAAAATATTTGTTTATCGAAGGATAACCTCTTAAAAGCGTCTACAGCTTCGTTATCCAGTTTCTCAAAAGCTATTTTCAGTTCAGAAAAAGACATAAAAGAAAAATTGTTATAGTAGGCTTGTCTTACTTTCTTGTCATGGTTTTTCTTCTTATGGTAGGACTGATTTTTGGTATGCGCCACGAGACATAAGTTTGTAGTCTCATCACTATCACTTAAGCTGTCATCATTTGATGAATCACTCTCGCTTTCCCATGCAATGTAAGCTCTTCTTTGTCTATTGAACTTATTTGGTGGAGCTTTTCCTTTGTCCTTTTTCATCATTAGACACTCTGGTTTGTAGTGCCCAACTTTACCACAGTTGAAGTAAGATCATTTACCTTTATGCTTCTTATTCTCTTCTTGTCTTGGCTCTTTGGACTGTTTTCAAAACTTTATGAGATTCTTATCGGAGTACTTGATTCCATTCTTTTGAATAAACCTATTATATCTCCGAACAAAGAGTCTCATTTCTTCATCATCTGAATCTTTGTCACTACTTTAGTCACTATCATTTTGCTCTATGTGTGAGGACTTGGAGCTAGAAGCCATAAGAGTTATTGACTTATTCTCACCCTCCTTGTCTTTATTCTTATCTTTTTTACTCTTGTTCTCATGCTTTTCAAGACTTTCTAGTTCTTGTTGATGTTCTTCCAGCTTGCCAAATAGAGTTGTGATGGTAAGCATAGTAAGGTCGTTGGCTTCCTTGATAGCTGTTACTTTAGGCTACCATTCCCTGCTAAGACATCTCAGAATTTTGTTAGTAGAAATTTCATTGGAAACAAGTTTTCCAAGTGCATTCAAACGACTGATGAGATGAACGAATCTCCTTTGCATGTCGGAGACATATTCTCCTTGTTTCATGCGAAAGAGCTCGAACTCTTGATTGAGTGTGTTAATGCGGGACTGTTTAACTTCAGTAGTGCCCTCATGGGAAATTTATAAAGAATCCCACATTTCTTTAGCAATCGTGCAATGAGACACCCGATAATACTCATCAACACCAAGTGCTGAAATTATCATATTTCGGTCTCTCCAATTGCCTGACCACTTCTTTTCATCTGTTTCATCCCATTGATCCTCAGGTTTAGGTACCATAGCACCTGCATCATTCCTCATGGTAATTTGAAAAGGACCATTTTGAATGGCAGTCCATACATTCCTGTCAATGGAATTTATGCTTACTCGCATGCAGTCTTTCCAGTAGCCATAGTTTTCACCATTGAAAGCACGAGCTCTATTATATGCTCCATTTGGTTCAAAAGTCATAGCGTTACTAGTAGATACAAAGCACTAGTGAATCGACGCTCTAATACCACTTGTTAGACAACCTGGCAAGTGATCGAGAGGGGGGGGGGGGTGAATAGATCACCTCCTTATTATTCAAGGATTTAAAATATTTTATCAAAGTTGATTAAAAACAGCAGAAAAACACGGTCCCGAATCAACTTCCATCTATTTTGAACTGACTACTAGAAAACCAGACATACATAAACTTGCTGGATTTTTATTAAGATGAAATTTAACACAAATCAATATACGTTTCAATGCGCTTATCACAAGAACGCTATTTCCAATGAACAAAAACTTGCAAGCACTTTTGTCGAACAGTTGGTGTATGCTTGTTCGATGATCAACAATAATGGTGGTTTAGCAAAAGTGTTTGTACCACTGTTGTATCATTGAACAGAAAAACCAGCAGACCAATTGAATCACAAATGTGCAGAAAATGTAAAGAGAAAGAGAGAAAGAAGACGTTACACGGGAAGTTTGGTAAGGAAGTTCCCCACTGTTGTCCTCGTGTGTGGGTACGTCTCCCTCTCAATTCCAAACTGAAATTGAGACTTGTTATTTCAATGTGCTGAATGTTGTTTACAAGGTTACAATACAAAGATAGAACTTAATCACTAAGATCTTATTCTTCTTGTATGAACCTTCACTTGATATGAGCTGATCAAGATATCACCTGCAAGATCCACATTTAATCCTCCACTCCACGACCTGTTTGCGAAATCGCCCCAATTTCCAAACCATACACTATGGTTGAATCTGACCTGTATAATTGTGACTGACAAACCCGCAAGAACACGCCCTTTCTTGAAGGAAAAACCCTTTGGTTTTTCCTCGAAACCCCCTTCTTAATCTTCGACTCATCTAAGATCATCGATCGTACCGCTGAATGTTATCTCTATGATCCCTTGATCCGATGAACAAAGATGATTATGTTTCGATGTTATTGAACCAAGATGATTGAGAAGATGATAAAGATTGAAGTCTCTTTCAGGTTTCTAATGCTCAGAAAAGTAGATGCTCACCAACTGAATTTGTGACACCTTCTTTTTTTTTAACTACAAAATTGATTTATATATGTAACAGAAAAATGTTAGAAGTAAAACTGCAGTATGATTCGATGCATATCTCATATGAATCGACTCATGTTAGTTACAAAACATGGGATGAGTCGATACAATGCATTATGTATCAATACATACTGTTATTAATACATATTACAGAGAGACAAAATGTGTATGAGTCGATGCAAAACACGAATGTGTCGACGCAACCAAGAAATGAGTTGATGCAAATCATTATGTATCGATACAAAATGTTGTCCACACAGAATCCAAAACCTTTAATTTCGTATGAGTCGATACAAAATGCAAATGTGTCGATTCATACTGAGTTGGTTTTATTTCCAAAAACAAGAAGTGATATGTATCGATGCATAAGTGCATGTGTCAATGCATAAAGGTTTTTAAAATGTTTTCCAGAAGCATGAACTTGACATGTATCGATGCAAAGTGCGAATGAGTCGACTCATATTGAATCACAATTGTTTTTGTGATTTTAGCTTAAGTATGTGTCGATGCAAAGCATTTTGTATTGACCTGAAATCATGATACACGTGTAAAACACATTTTTGACCCTTTTAGAACATGCTACACTATTATTATATCATGCACACATAGAGATCAAACCCAATAAACATTCATTAATACTTATATCACACATATTTGCTATCATACAAAACTACTCAAAGAAAAGGATTGCACAAAATCACATTATACATCATATACATCAAATCATTGCAAAACAATACCACAATTTCATCATTTATCAATAAAGTCATCATATTTTCATCATTAATTAGAACCCTCAATACCAACAACCTACAATTATCTAAACCTTCTATCAATTATAATAATAATGATAAACTCCCCCTACCTTAGATTCTACTAGCAACCGGTTCTTGTCTCAAGCTCTACAAATGATTCTCTCTCTCTTTTCCTCTTCGTGCCCTAGTTCTCCACATCATTCTTTTCTTTTCACGATTGCAGAGAATGAACATTGACACTCTTTTTCCTAGTTTAACCCTTGGACCTCTTTCTATGGTCTTCCCATCTTATCCTCACTTACTTCACAATATTACTACTTTGTCCTCATAGTCTCTACCTCTTATTATTTAATTTAATTTAATTTAATTAATAATAATTTTAAATAATCAAAACTAATTATCTAAAATTACTAAAACACCCAATATCACTTAATTCGCACTATACTACACAATATTACATCATATACATCAAAACATCACATATACTCATAGATACATCACAAATACTCATAATATTCACAAATAAATAATTAAATAAATAATATAATTATTTTAGAGTGTTACAAGCCCCATTAGTTGATGAATAATGTTCATCCACCTTTTCCGGTTGAGATCTCATATAGTCGACCATCCATTCAATCACTTCACCATGAGTAATCCGGGAGTGGTTAAGTAACCTCCCTCTGATAGAAAGGTGTAGCAGGCATGCGATGTCGTCAAGTGTGATCATCATCTCCCCAATAGGAAAATGTAAAGATGACATCTCCTTGTGCCATCTCTCGGAAAATACCCATTGCATGCCTTCACTAATAGCAACGTAACCGGAACAACAAAGTTCGATAAGTCTGGAGCCAAGAATGGCCTCCTTGAACCAATCCTCATTAGGATGATGTAGATCAAATATTTTATGCGTGTGGTTCAGACTTTATGGGCATCGATTCCTCTAAAAATAAATATTATTCTCAATGTTAGTCGTTAACACATTTGTGCTTATTCGAAAATACTCAGATGGGTTTTCGGATAAGCACATTCGAAAACACCTGTGACGCTATTTTCGGACCTTCAACCTAAATCACCCAAAAATTTCATTTTTCACACCCAAACAACCACATTTTACAAGTTATACTTCAACCTACTAAATTTAAATGATTCTAAATAACCTATTATACACATGTAAAGTAGAACAATTGATTCAGAGAAATTTACTCAAATTCGGAGCTTTGGAGAGTTGTTGAAATGAGCTATGATTCTTGAAAATCTTAGAGAAATTTCCTCAAATGCTTCAGTAACTTGCTCAAAGAAGTTTGGGTAACTTGGAAAATAGAGAATTTGGATGTTTGGGTGTGGACAAAAGAGAGAATAAGGGGTTCTGTTCCGAGTCAAAATATATTTAACACGTTTCGGATATGCATCTCTGGAAACCCTCTGAAATTAAATTATGGGGTTTATTCGAAGATGCACATGCGAAATCTCCTTGATTTTGACAAAAAGGTTGTTTCAGACATGGATATTCGAATAAGCCCCTTTAAATATGTAATGCGGTGAGTTCGGATATGCATATCCAAATTCTAGAGATATTTTTGACTTTTCGACAAGAGCCGCTAAAAAGACATAAGAGTGTATTATAAAATTCTCTTAAATTATATATTACACTAAAAGATACGTAGGAGTAAGATTCATCTTTTATCAAATACTTCAATAAAAAAATTATTGTTTTCCTTCCGTTTCACGTACATTTTATTTAAAATTAATAAATAAAAATAAACTAAAATATTTTGTTTTAAAACTTTAATTTTAGTTTGTGTTTAATAATAAGAAGAAATTTCTTTTTTTAACAAAATTAATAATATTTTAGCACAATTAATTAAAGATAATAGTTTTTAAATAGATATTATAGAGTGTTAATATTTTTTCTATACATAATTGATCTCCCAAACTTAAAATTTATTTTCAAAAGTTATTTTTCATTTTAAAAAGATTGTATTAATAATTTTTTTAATTTAAATAAACTCGAATAAGAACTTCATTATTTTAAAATAACTGGCAAATTTTTATGCCGCAATTGTGAAGACACTATTTTCCTTTTATTCGATAGATGTTCTTTTTTCAATGTTAGGATATATAATCGGTCACCCGATACTCGTATCTGACACTCTTTAATTATGGTATTATTATTCTTATGTCCCTTAATTTCATATTATCGAAAATTTCAAAAAGAAATATCAGATTTGTCAAAAAATCTGATACTTTAGTTTTAAAAAAATTTATACTATAGAAAATTTTAATATATTTTGAAAATTTTGAAAGTATAAAATTTATTTATTTATTTTTCAAAAAAATATTTTTTTTCTCTCATATTATTTATTATAATTGATCATTTCACACAGATTAAAAATAATAATAAATAAAAGAGAGAATAATTACTTTATCAAATTATTCTAATTAATTATTAATATATTCAAATTAACATTAATATTAAATAAAATAATAATAAATTAATAATATTTATTAGAAGTTACATAACAAATATATAATTTTGTTACTAACTAACAATTTGAAAATTACGAAAATTGTAGAGTGCCATACCAAGTTTAATTTAATGGGTAACACGTTAAATACTCCCCGCTACGCTGAAGTTCTTCTTCAACATTTTTCAAACATCTAATAAAGTAACATTTAAGTATTTGGTGGCCTACTCTATCTTCTTAGAACTCTCTTATCTTCAACGGCCTTGCCATGAATCTAAGTGAAAGATTACATATTTATTTTATGGGACATGCTATAACAGTCTCTAATAATTAAAGTTAATGAAAATACCATTTTAAATTATGTGTATATAATTTTAGAGATATATTTATCCTTTATAACTCATCAAATATTTTAAACAGGTCAATTTATCAATTCACTCTTTAAGCCAACCCAAAGAGAGGTTAGCACAATTTTTTTTTCTTTTAATTCAAATCCCAAATATGTCAACATCATTGTATGTTGTAGAGAATTGGTAATTGGTACCAGCACAACATATTAACATGTATGATCCTTGATTTACTCACGTTCACTCACTATCCAACAATTAAACATGTTTGAAACTACCACTTAGGTATCTAAAATAATGATACATCATCACATGTCATGTTTTAAACTCTATGTTGGACATTTAAGTGAATAAGAACCAAGAAACCTAATTCATTGGCTTGGTCTGTCCCACATGTGCATGTTTGACATTTATTTATATTTAGATTTAATAGTAATGAAATTTATTTTTGAAAATTCAAAAATACCTTTTAAAAATATTTTTTCAAATGAATCTTGTGAATTTGAAACATTAAATTATTTTATATATATATATATATATATATATATTCGAGGAACTCCTATTTTTTATTTTTAGGTAGATTTCAGATATGCATATTCGAAATAATTCAATATCTCAAAAAAAATTAATTTTTTTTTAATTTTTTTTAAAAATATTTATTTATAATATAGTTATAATATAATTAAATTGAAGTATTATTAATAAAGAATAATTTAAATTTATAATTGAAAACTAAATTTTAAAGTAAATTTATTATATGAAATTAAATAATAAATACAATAATTAAATTTTTAATTATAATAATGAAATGTAATTGTATTTCAATTTTTTATTTAAAATAATGAATAATTTTTGATAAAAAATATAAGAAATATATTTTAATTTTTAACTTTAAAAATTAAATTAAATTTAGATGAAATTTTTTAATTATTATTATAAAATTGATAAAAAATTATTACGTTTAATTAAAATTTTTATTATATTAAATAAATATTTTTATATAAATTAATAATATTTTTCCATTTCTAATATATTAAAAATATATAAAACTTATGTAAATAATTGATAAGATAATATAAGTAATATAATTGATACACTTTGATTTTAATTATTGGAATTGATACACCTTGATTTTAATTATTAAAATATTTCGAATATGTATATTCGAAAACTCTCAAAAATAAAATATTAAATTATTTCAGATATATATATATTTAAAAATATCTTTAATAACTTGAAATTTAATTTATTTCATATATATATATATATATATATATATATATATATATATATATATATATATATATATATATATATATATATATATATATATATATATATATATATATATATATATATATATATATATATATATATATATATATATATATATATATATATATATATATATATATATATATATATATATATATATATATATATATATATCCAAAAATCTACTGAAAATAAAATATTAAATTATTTTAAATATACATATCTAAAAATACTTTTAAAAGATTAAAATTTAATTAGTTCGAAAATAAAATTCCAAATTCTACGGGTATTTTTTAAATTTCTCCCATGAAAAAGTGCAACTAAGTAAGGAGAGAAATTCTCTAGAAAAGATTAGTGGCCACCATCCCTATCCTAGCTGCCAGCGTTCCGATAAAACTGTCCAAGGCATTTATAGATATTTTCTCTTCATCTCTCTCTTTTGAATGATTTTGTGGACCCTTTCATAAACTCAGAAATTGATGTTTTAGTTTCACGCAAACACAATTTTAAAATTGTTTGTGTAAATTATTATCAATTGTTAGATTTGAAATTATGAACATAAAAATACATATAATAATTAGAGGTGGCAAAATCCATCCACCCCATAGAAAATAAGTTAATAAATTTCACTAAATTATATATATATATATATAGTATATATATATATATATATATATATATATATATATATATATATATATATATATATATATATATATATATATATATATATATATATATATATATATATATATATAATATATATATATATATATATATATATATATATATATATATATATATATATATATATATATGGGCGGTTCTACCATGCGGCCAGTTTGGGCAATTGCCCAGGTTCGGCCCGGCCTAAATTTTTTTTAGTATTCATGTTTTTTTTAAATAAATAAAATTAAAAGAAAAGAAAAAATAGTGGAACCTAGAATTGAAAAAACCCAAATTTTGTTTTATTTGTTTGAAGAACATTGTTTATTCTTATTTGTTTTATTTGATTATTATTATTTTAAATTTTGAAACTACAATTTTGTAATTATTTTATCTTTTGTTCAGAGATGAGGAGATTTTTGGCTGCTAGAGAAAATATTGAGAATATGAATGTTGTGCAATCAGAAGTCGAATTAGAACTACTGTCTAATGGGGTTAATGAGTTTAATTCAAATGAGATTGTGCGTGATCCAGGTCGTAGGAAATAAATTAACGAGTATGCTACAGATATCCAAGACCAAGTGAGGAGGATATATATATATATATATATATATATATATATATATATATATATATATATATATATATATATATATATTATATATATATATATATATATATATATATATATATATATATATATATATATATATATATATATATATATATATTGAAGGGTCCAATGCAACCAGATTTGCCAAGCTTTCCTCGTACTCTATTTGAGAGTATTAAAAGATTATTTAATAAATCATGGTATAAGAATTATACATGGTTAGAATACACTGAGATGAAGAATGCAACTTAATTTTTCATTGCTTTCTCTTTAAGCAACCCGGGAGGACCGATCACTTTGGTTTTGAAGTCTTCACTAAAAGTGGATATAGAGATTGGAAGCATGCATATCAAGGCTTGAAAGGTCACAATGGTAGTCATAATAGTTTGCACAAGTCATGTGTCAAGCACTACGATGATTATAATAATCAAAGAAAAAGTGTGACAAGTACGTTTGCTAAAGAAACCAAGGATTCAGAAGAATTGTATAAGATTTGTTTGACTTGTTCTGTAGATTGTTCAAGATATCTCATAGCACAAGGCACGAATTTATGTGGCCATGATGAATCATCTACTTCTCTAAGTAAAGGTAATTTTAGAGAGATGGTAGATTGGGTAAATTTCAGAATGAACAAGTGAGTGATGCTTTTGACTGTGGTGGAAAAAATTGCACAATGACTTCTGGTGACATTCAAAAGGAGCTTGCAACGTGTTGTGCACATGAATTTCCATGGAATTAGTTGATGATGTAAAAGCTCGGTTGGCCACAACGAGAGAGAGAGTGGTTGGGATAATTTATTTTCCGATGTCTAAGATTTTTATGTTGCTAAAGGTATTCCGGTTCCAAATGTAGATGACGAAATATCGATTCAGGGTCGTTCAAGGATAGAAGGGAGGAATATCACTAATCTTCATCATTACCATGCATAGATTTCTTATGTTGCTATTGACAAAATATGTGTGGATATTGATCATCACTTTAGTGAAGGAAGTAACATTATCCTTAATTACTTCTCATGTCTTGACCCCAATAACTCTTTCTCCAAGTTTAATGTTGATAAGTTTGCCCGTCTTGCTGATATTTATCATGCAGACTTTTCTGATGATGACCGAGAAACAATAAGGGATCAACTTGACACTTATGTTCTTTAAGTGAGAAGAAATTCTTTATTTTACACTTGTGAAGATGTTCAAAGTTTGGCTATGAAGATGGTTCAAACTGAGAAACATTTGATATTTTCATCGGTTTATAAATTTATTGAGTTACCTTTGATATTGGCAGTGTCAACAACATCTGTTGAAAGAGTTTTTTAAGCAATGAAGATTATCAAGTCTAAATTACAAAATAAGATCAACGATGTTTGGTTCAATGACTTGATGGTATATTACACCGAGCGGGAGATATTCAAGCCACTTGATGATATTGATATTATTCTAACATTTACCACAAAGAAGTCTCAAAAAGTACATTTGCCTCGGGATTTTATTTAACCCGCTATTGTAAGGTTATATTTATCTCTTTTATTTTAAACTATATTTTTATTGAAAAGATGACGAGTCTCTTTTATTTTGATTGATAACTATTTATATATTATATACAATGTGAATTTGCGGTCTTTAATATTTTGCCCAGGCTTTATAATTTTTCTGGCTCCGCCACTTTATATATATATATATATATATATATATATATATATATATATATATATATATATATATATATATATATATATATATATATATATATATATATATATATATATATATATATATATATATATATATATATATATATATATATATATATACTCAGTTCATCCAATTTATTTTAATGATTCAATAGATTATTTTTATCATATATAATTTATTAAATTTAAAAAAAAATGAAATTATAAAATCAAGTAAATATAATATAAAAAATTCTAGTTTTTTAAAATAAAAAATTATTTTTTTTCTAAATATTAAAAAAAATGAAAATACAAAAAAAAAATCAGCTTCTCCTTAAATAAAAAAGATAGAATTCTTTCAAGTTTTAAAATAATAAAAAATTGATTTAAAAAAAGGTTTTTTCAAAAAAAAACTTTTTTTTTCGAGTATAAAAAAATGATTTGTTCTTAAAATTTTATTTTTTGATTAAACTAAAACATAGATTTTTAGTTTTAAAAATGTAAAAAATATATTCTATGAAATATTTTTTATTAATATTTTTTAAAAAATTAATAAATATATTTAAAATAATTTTTCTGATGGATGAATATTCATTCACTAAAAAATGTTAATTGATAAATTGAATAAATTGTATGGAATATTTTAATTTTTTTTAGTAAATTGTTGGTTAATTATTAGATTATTTTGATCCATTCATATTAGCAATCAAATCCATATTATCAAATTCATTTATTTTGTCACCCTAATAAAAGTGTTATGATGTCCATAAATTTTAATTCAACTAACAGAAATTGATATTATTAGGTCTAATATTATCATTAAAGTTTGACCCTTTGTATTTAAAGTAAATAAATAATAATGTATGTGACTATTTGAGTTTTTTTAAATTGTATGTATATCTTTTATAATTTATACATATCAATTATCAATCTATTAAATTTTGAATATTATAAACTCCTTATAATATTCTTTTGCACATTTTAAAATACACACTACAAAAAGATAAAAAAAGTAATCAACAAATCATAAATTTTAATTCCACATGGCATTGATTTTTGAAAGATTCTTGATTTGATAAAATTTCATTTATGTTACTATTCATTTTAAATTTTGATTTTGAAATATACAATGATTTTTGAAAGATTCTTGATTTGATAAAAATTCGTTTATGTGACTATTCTTTTCAAATCTTGATTTTGAAATATTTCTTCTTTAAGTGAAATTTAAAATATTAAAACGTTTTTTCAAAATATTATGGATTGATATTCATGATTACATCAATTCATTTGATAAATTTAGTATAATTATCTATAATATTATACTATATTTTTATATAATACATAATTATTATATAGTAAATGATAAATAAAAATATAGTTTGTCTCTAATTGATAGTTGATTTGATGTAATGTAAAATATATAATAAATTTAATATAATTTAAATTTAAATAAAAATTTGATTAATTTAATATAATTATTTATAATATAATTTCATATTTTTATATAATATATAATTATTATATAGTATATGATAAATAAAAATATAGTTTGTCTCATTGATAGTTGATTTGATGTAATATAAATTATAAAATAAATTTAATATAATTTAAATTTGAATAAATATTTGATTAATTTAGTATAATTACGTATAATATAATTCTATATTTTTATATAATATAGAATTATTATATATTATATGTTAAATAAAAAATAGTTTGTCTCTTATTGATAGCTGATTTGATGTAATATAATATAATTTCGCCGAAAATATTTATTATAAAATAAAATTAATATAATTTATTTAAATAAAAATTATTATAAATAATTATTAAATATACAATATATATTTTGTAGTCAAGGAAAATCCAACCATGCCAGAAACATCTAAGAATAATCAGGAGATTACAATTCCATCAAAACCTTGAATCTTTTCTGATAAGAAGAGTAGGAGTGGTAAAGGTACTAGCCCTAAGAAGATGAGGAACTATTCTATAGTAATGGATTTTCATCACTTTGGAATTGGAATATTTCTGAAGTGATCCATGATCCTCCAATATGATTGTGTCTTAGAATGTGAAGGGAATCAATAAAGCAGGAAAGTGTAGAGAGGTTAATTCCCGCCCCTTTAATATGCACCCTGATATTGTCTTTTTAATTGAAACTTGAGTAAAAGTGAATAAAGCTGTTAACATTAGGAGTAAGTTCTGGCCTGGATGGTCATACTAGGAAAATTACATAAACCACCCCAATGGTAGACTGTGGATCTTGTTTGATGAAAATAAGGTTAAGGTCAAGTATGTCAGTAGCTCATCCCAAATGACCCATACTAAGGTTTATGGGGTAGATGTGAAGTTTTTGTATATGGGCACTGGGTTTTATGCTATGAATTCCATCTATGAGAGAAGGAAGTTGTGGAAAGAGATTGAAGAGATACATCCTAATCCTAATTTGCTTTTGGGTCATTATTGGTGACTTTAATAATGTTTTGAGGACCACTGATAGGATAGGAGGTAAACATCTGATGGAAGCTGAATTTGTTGATTTGGAGAACATGATGGATTCTTTGGGCCTTTATGAGAAGGATAGTAGATGTGATTACACTTGGTCCAACAAGCAGCCTAATGGCACCATCTATTCAAAAATAGATAGAGTTATTGGGAATCTGAATTGGCATCAACAGAATATTGACACTACCCTTTTCATTTTGGAGCATGGGATTTCAGACCACTCTCTATTGTGCTTGAAAGGGCCTGAGTTATGTGTTTCTAGGAGAAAGCAATTCAAGTTTCCTAACATCATCACTCAAGCTGATAATTTTTTGGCTCATGTGAAGACTAATTGAGACATCCCTCTTGAGGGTAGAAACATGTTTAAAATTTGGACAAAAACTTCAGAGATTTCAGCCTGTTATAAAATCTCTTAGAAATCCTTTAAAAGGCCTTAAGGATCAAATTGTCAAAGCTAGGAAGGAGCTCACAATTGCGCAGGAAGCTTTGCTGTTGGACATAATGAATGGTGACTTAATTGACAGGGTGAAGATTTGTATTGAGTCTGTTATCAATTTAAATAACATGAAGGAACGAATTCTCTACCAAAGGACAAAGATTGATTGGATCAAAATGGGGGATGGGAACAATGCGTTTTTCCATGCTACTTTGAAAGCCAAGTACAAGCAAACTCAAATTCAGATGTTGCATAAAGAGGATGGTTTTATCCTGAATTCTCAGTATGATATCAAGGATGAGATTTTTCAGCTTTATGGCAATCTGGTTAGGAAATCTATGAGGAGTCTGTAAGGTATAGATATAGAGGCCATGAGAAAAAGGCTCAGTTGAATGAGGAGCATAGGCTTAGTCTCATTGGTCAAGTTACTGAAGATGAAATATTCAAAAGTCTTAATAGCATAAATGATAGAACAACTCTAGGGTGTGATGGTTATAGTGCTAAATTTTATAAGGCTACTTGGGATATCATTAGGGATGACCTGATTAGAGCTATATGGGAGTTTTTTTATAAGGAGATTATGTCTAAGGCGATTAACAACTCAATAGTTACTCTTATTCCCAAAACCTTGGAGGCTAATAAGGCTAAGGAGTTTTGCCATATCTCTTGTTGCACTATTATCTACAAAGTTATTTCGAAGGTGATGGCGAATAGGCTTGGTAAAATTATTGGTCAAGTGGTCAATAATAGCCAAACTGCGTTTATCCCGGGCAAGCATATGCAATACTGTGTTCTGTTAGGTTACGAGCTTATTAGAGGTTATAGTCGTAAGAGTGGGCCTTCTCATTGTATGATTCAAATGGATCTGCAAAAAGCTTAAGACTCTGTTGAATGGGGGGCTGTGGAAATTATTTTGCGTGAGATGAATTTTCCTCTTCAGATCATCCATTGGATCATGTTGTTCATTAATATTGTGTCATACCGGTATAATGTTAATGAGGAGTATACGAAGTTACTGGCAGCCAGGAGAGGTCTCAGACAAGGAGACCCTCTCTCTCCCATGATATTTGTTCTTATTATGATGGACTATCTTCATATAATACTCCAAAGGTTGAAGGCCAACCCCAACTTCAATTTTCATGCTAAATGCAAGAAACTGGGCATTATAAACCTTAGTTTTGATGATCACCTCCTTATTTTTTCCAGAGGTGACCCTATCTCTGTTAACCTTCTAATGCAAGCTTTCTCAAAATTTGTGGCTTCCACAGGTCTAGGAGCTAATCCTTTGAAGTGTAAGATTTACTATGGCAATGTTTCTAAGAAAAATAGAGACGAGATTCAGATTATCACTTCCTTTCAAGAAGGTCAACTCCCGTTTAGATATCTTTGTATCCCGCTTACGAGTAAGAAGTTATCTATTGCGCAGTGTCTGATTCTGGTTGATAAATTGGTTAGTAGAATTAGACATTGGAGTTCTAAGCTTCTTAGTTTTGCGGGAAGGCTCCAGCTTGTTAAGAGTATTCTTTTTCCGATCACCAATTTCTGGTTGCAGAGTATTCCTTTATCGAAAATGGTGATTAAGAAGGTGGAAGCGGTGTGTCGCTCTTTTCTTTGGTCTGGTAAAGACAAGATCTCACATAAAACTCCGGTTTCTTGGGATAACACTTGTAAACCGAAGAATCAAGTTGGATTTAAAATTCTTTGTTTAAAGACGTGGAGGACGATGAATATTCTCAAGTTATTATGGAACCTTTGTTGTAAAGAGGAAAGGCTTTGGGTGAAGTGGATCCATATTTATTATACGAAAAAGGAATCAATCATGAACATGCCTGTTAAACCCCAATGGTCCTGGATTATCAAAGCCATTCTGTGATACGGTGGGAGAACTGACTGTGGTTTTGCGTTCGTGTTCGCACTTGTGCGGTTGAGCAAGAGTCGCCACCGACTTTTTATTTTATCCTAAAGGAAAGGTTAAAAAGCACAGCAAAAACCTTTTGAGATGTTTTCTTGGGTTCGGGGGGTAGATTATGAAAAGGGAAGGTATTAGCACCCTTTTCATCCATGGTTATCCATGGGCTCTTAGTTACTTGGTTTTTTAGATCACTTGCCTTGATTTTCGATTGCTTGAAAATGGTGTGTGTGTGTGTGTGTGTGTGTTTTGAAAATGTTTTTGAAGAGATGCCTTGTCTTAGGCGACCAATGTATTTGACTCGTGTTTGAGTGTTTTACAAAAGTGTGGATCTTTTCGAAAAGATGTTTCAAATGTTTTTGAAAGTTTGTTTGAAAGTATTGTGGATTGTGGTTTTTGAAAAGAAGGCAAGTGTTTTTTGCAAATTGATCTCAAGTAACTAAGAGTTTTGTCTACCCTATTGTACTCAAAGGTTTTTTATCATGTTTTAACCCCTTTTAACAATTTTGTTCCACCATTGAATTTGGTGGACAATCTTGCGTTTTAGGAAGTTTATTCGGGACGGGCGCGGGTCATCGTATGGACCATGAATGCAATGATGCCAAGTGTCTTTGGCAATTTGCTTTGAAGGGACTATGATCATTCCGTTTAGGCAACACTTTGAGAGACTTATGATCATTTGATTTTGTTTTGCCAAAGATACTCGACGTGCAAGCATGGCCCATTTTGGAAGGCAACATGTGGGGTTACCCTAGAGGATGCAAGTGTGATTGTGTATTGATTTCATGTATTTGTCTTGTATTAGGTTATCTAGCGTTTGATTTTATGTACATGCAAACCCTAGGTCTAACCATGGTATAATTGAAAGCGGTAAATTGCGAAAAATGTAAAATCTACGCTATTACAAAATAGTATCCGGGAGTGGGGGTACATGTGTATGAATGGGGATGAGACTTATAGTATCCCATAAGTTACAACCAAATCGAATTTGCGATCAAATGTAAATATCGAATATACAAATATAAGATAAACAAATGTGTATAGGGCAATGTGAATGTATTTGTATTGTGTAAGTGTGAGATGTATATGCATATGTGATTATTTACATGTGCGGAATGTGAATTTAATGCGTATTAGGGTATTTGTTTTGACCTAAATATGTGTTTAGTGAATCTTTGATTTGTATATTTTATATGTACAAAAGAAAAATGTTTTAATCAAATGCCTTAAATTCTAATTAGATTATGAAATGTACCATTGTTTATTATATACAAAAAGTGCTTTAATTAAGTGTTATGTACAAAAAGTAAGTGAAAAGAAAATGTTTTTAATTTAATCATATTATGTATAAAAATGAATTTGTTTATTATACACAAAAAGTATTTTTAAAATAAAAATCAAGGACTTAAATTATGTGTATTAAAAGGAAATGTATTTTTAATTGTTATATACAAAAAATAATGTTTTAATTAAATGAAAAGAAAAATGTTTTCAATTATATTGTGTATATTAAAAATGTAAAAAATGTATTTTATTATTAATATGATTTTGTAAAGAATAAATAAAAAGGAAAAGAGAATATTGTTTATGTATATAAAAAAGTTAGTGTTAATAAAATGTTTTGTTAAAAAGAGTAAGCATTTTAATGGGCTTTGGGGCATTCAGAATGGGCAAGGCCCACGTTTGGGGGTCAGTAACGTTTTAGGGTTTCATTTGGAGTTTTCATTTGGAGACAAAGGCTTTAGGGTTTGTACAGCGGCGCGTCTTGGGGTTTCGTTGTCTTCTCCGTTCGTCTTTGGTGCCCAGCGTGAGCCTTCTGCCTCAGCCACCAGCGACCTTCAACTCCTCTCCCCTCTTCCTTGAAGCAGGGAAACGCACAAGAGGGTAACTCTGTTCTCTTCGATTTCGCATTTTTAGGTTTTGATTCTTTTACATGCTTATGTGTCACTGTATTCCTATTGATTTAATTGCTTGATCAGATTTCTTATGCTGTTTATTATTTGATTTTTGATGGAGGTACGTGAGATGAAAGAAAAGGTCTTACTTTTACTGGAGAGGGGGAAGGAGGAGGATGGAGGTCCTGAGGAGGCTTGACGAGCGGAGGGTGTTGAGGTTTGCGCTTTGGTAACCTTTACTTTCTGCTACTTTAGGGTTTGATGATGATTTTTTGTACTGAAAACCTTATCTTGATTTACCTCTTTCTTCTTCTCTTTCGCCTTTACTGTCTGCTTGTTGCCTCTTCTTCTGCCTTGTATCGCCTTGAATGATTTGCCTATGATGAAGAGCTTCTTCTGAGGCCTAGGGTTTAGTTGCCCTTGTTGCCTATTATTTTTCCTCTTCTTCTGACTTGTGTTTCCTTGAGTATTGCCTTTGAATATGTTTGAATATGCTTGCTTCTGTATCTTCTTTGTTGCCTAATGATGAATCTTGGATTCTGAGGGACTTGAATATGCTTATGTTGCCTGTGTTGGATGCCTGTTGAGCCACTTTTGTTGGCTATGAACTGAATGCTTGGTGCTTCTGAATGCTACCGTTGAAATGCTATTTTTGACTAGCTTCTTTTATTGCTCAATGATGATTGTTCTGAGGGCTTTGATGCTTGGTGAACTGGTTTTTGTTGCAAAGCTTCAGGCAGGTATGATTGGTTTTAAGGTTTGATTTGGTTTAAGGTTTTAGCAGGTATGGTGCTGAGGCAGTTTTGCTGGTTTAGGTAATGGTTAGGACAAGTTTTTATGTTTGACAGGGTATACAGGTTTGTGGCCCTTTGAGGTTTCACAGGTTTAAGCTTGTGAGGTCTCAGGCAGGTATGCTTGCAGGTTAGGACTTGGTAGCAGGTTTTGGTTTAGCAGGTTGGTGCCTTAGCAGGTTTCAGCAGGTTGGTGCCTTAGCAGGTTCAGGCTAATGCAGGTTATGGGTATAGGGATGGGTTTGAATGATGCAGGTTTAATGTGTTTGATAGCTTCAGCTGGTTTGGTTTATTGCAGGTTAGAAATGGTTTGTATGTTGATGGCCTTAGCAGTTTTTATGTTGAGGCAGGGTATGCTTCAGGTTTTTTCTATGCAGGTTTAAGGGTTTGGTGTCCAGGTTTGGGTGTTGACAGTAGGTAAGGGTTTAGACAGGGGTTGAGCTTCAGGCTTGAACTTGGTTTATCAGGCCATTGTTTGGCTTGCTTCAGGCCAGGACTTGGTAGCAGGTTTTCGTTCTTGAGGTGTTTTTGGAGGTGTTTTTTTTTGGAGGCAGGGCTTATGCAGGTTGTGAGTTTTGTATATTTTCTGTCTCTTCTCCTGCTGAACTGTGTTGTTCTTTTGTATATTTTTTTTCCCTCTCTCTCAGTACAGTTGGATATTTTAATATGCTTCTTTCTTGTACTTTTCTGAAAGGGCTATTCTGATGGGAAATGATGATAAAAGAGTTTGCTTGCATATCATGCTTTCCTCTGCATTCTTTATCTCTTCTTTGACAGCTTTTGTACTTTGTGAACTTTCCATATCTTTGCCAAATCCTCTTTATGACAGCTTTGAGTAGACTTTGGCATTTTTGACAGCAAACTGTACTTTTTGATTTTTCAGTTTGGTTGAACTTGAACTATGCAGTTTGACATTTTGAATTTATGCATTTTGACATTTTGCATTCATGATTAAATGAATAAAATTCTTCCCTCTTTGTGAACCGGGAGAAATCCCGTGATTTGCAGAGAGGGTTAACTGATCCCAGTCAGTGGCCCTTAATGATGAATTTCTTTTATCTGTCTTTATTATTTTATCTGCTTTTTGACTTTTCTCCTTTTCTTTTTGCAGGTGAATAATTGGATGGAGAGGACTAAAGTGAAGCATGAAGAATTAGAAATAAATAGGATAGTTTTCTTTTTTTTTTATTTAAATTTAAATCAATGTAAAACCAATGTTTGTAATTAAATTCCAAACATCAATTGTACAATTAATTTAAAGATAAATAAAAGTTTTCATTATCCAGTTTAATTCTGTTTTCTCTCTTTATTGTTTATTTATTTATTTAAAACTCTTTGAATTAAAATAATTGAAAAATAAATTTCAATCACTTAATTTAGAATAATAAATAATTTAAATAAAACAATGTCTTAGTAATTGATCAGTTAATCCTGGCTTTTCCAATATTCAAAGCAAAGTAACAGTTAACCGAAACAAACCAAACAGGCGCATTCCCTCTTCACTGATTTTCAACAAACACTGTGATTCCAAACTGCGCATATCCTTTGACTGGTGAATTCAAACCAACTGCCTCCTTTTACTGATCAAAACAATGCGAATTCAAACCGAATCTCGGAATAACTTGAAAAGTGCTGTGGAATTTTAACCTTTCTGAGAATATGCCCATAAAACCCTTAATTCCTGATTAAATGCCAAATAACGTTCGCCTGACCAAAATTGAGCCAAAATCAACCAAAACCCTAAGCCAATTTGTGAACTGTTCTAGAGCCATGAAAACCAGTAAAACCCTAATTTTTGTTCGACTGACGAGAAAAGTCCGTTTGTCCGATTCTTGAGCCAGTTTGAAAAATCAGGAAACGCCTGAAGCTGAGATTTCTTTGTGAAAAAATGCGAGGGCAAATTTTGGGGTACAACACATTCTGTAGTGCAGACAGGTTACGGCTAGCCTGCAAATATGGGACATCATGGTGCAACGAGGGAATTTTGACTCTAAAAAGGTGTACAAGGAGCTGAAAATTCACAATTCTGATGTCAGTTGGAACAGTATTTTCTTTAACAATTTCGCTCAACCGCGTGCGAAGTTTACCTTGTGGATGGCTTGCCACAATAGCCTTGCTACCAAAGAGAGGCTCCACAGGTTTTCTTTGATTGATAATAACATTTGTTGCTTTTGTAGTGAGCAAGAATCGTTAGATAATTTATTTTTTAATTGTAATATTGTAGCATCTGTTTGGCGCTATGTTCTTCAGTGGATCCATTGTGATCATCAACCTCAGGGGTGGAATGAAGAGATTAATTGGGTCATTAAGTGCAGTAAGGGAAAGGGGCACAAAGCTATTATCCTTAAGGCGACTTTTATGAAATCTGTTTATGAATTGTGGAGGTATAGAAACCAAAAATGTTTTGGAACTAAGAGTGATATTTCTTGTATTGGGGCTAAGATAGTGGAGAATGTTGTGTATAGATGTTGGATGAGATCTAACTTGAGATCTTATGTAGCTAGATTTATGTTGCCTTAGGCTTTGTTTTGAGGTTGGATCTTTGATTGCCTTGCTTGTATTGTTTTTGGTTTTGAATAAAGTTCTTTTATTTCCAAAAAAACATATATACAATATATATTTTTCTAGACGTAAGAATTTTTACAAATATATATAGAAATATTTATTATAAAATAATATAATTCATATTTAAATAAAAATTTGATTAATTTAATATAATTATTTATAATATAATCTATATTTTTATATAATATAGAAATATTATATAGTATTTGATAAATAAAAATATTGTTTGTCTCCCATTATAGTTGATTTGATGTATTGTTTTTGGTTTTGAATAAAGTTCTTTTATTTCCAAAAAAACATATATACAATATATATTTTTCTAGACGTAAGAATTTTTACAAATATATATAGAAATATTTATTATAAAATAATATAATTCATATTTAAATAAAAATTTGATTAATTTAATATAATTATTTATAATATAATCTATATTTTTATATAATATAGAAATATTATATAGTATTTGATAAATAAAAATATTGTTTGTCTCCCATTATAGTTGATTTGATGTAATATAATATAATTACACAGAAAATATTTATTATATTATAAATATAATATAATATAATTTTAAATAAAAATTTGATTAATTTAGTATAGTTATTTATAATATAATTCTATATTTTTATTTAATATAGAATTAGTATATATTATATGATAAGTAAAAATATAGTTTCTCTCTCATTGATAGTTGATTAGATGTAATATAATATAATTTCACCGGATATATTTATTTAAATAAAAATTATTATAAATAATTATTAAATATAAAATATATATTTTTCTAGCCGTAAGAATTTTTACAAATATATATTTTAGTATTGACTAAAGTATATTATATAAATTCAAATGGATATAAATATATATAAAGTATATTATATAAAAAATATATTATATAAATTAACATACAATATAGATATATTTGTTGTAAATACATATAAATATTTATAATTTCATTTACATAAAATATATTTATAGTTGATTTTGAATAAATTGCCTTATATATATATATATATATATATATATATAATTTTGCAAATTTATAGGTTGACATATGGGTGGTCTATAACAAATAAATTAATATCAAAAAAATAGTTTCAATTTGAATAAATTATCTTATATATATAATTTTAAATAAATATAGTGTAACTTTTGTAAAAATAACCAACAATTATCAACTATCAATCCATTACAAATAAATATATATAAACACCTTATAATGTCATTTTGCAAATTTAAAAACACAAACTACAAAAAGATAAAATAATAATTAATTAAATATAAATTTTACACGTTGCATTGAATTTTGAAAGATTGTTAATTTGGTAAACATTCATTTATGTGGTCATTCATTTTAAATCTTGATTTGGTAAAATTTAAAAATTCTTATATGACAATTCAAAATATTAATGAAATATTAAACTGGTAATATATATTAAAATAAATATAATATCATTTTATTTAATAAAATAAAATAAAATATACTTAAAATAAAAAACTATTATATTTTAAAATAAAATTTGTTATATTAGATAACTGAGCAAATTTAAAACTATTGTATTTTAAAATAAAATTTCTTAAGTTATATAACAGTACTATATATATATATATATATATATATATATATATATATATATATATATATATATATATATATATATATATATATATATATATATATATATATATATATATATATATATATATATATATATATTCTGGACTGGGCCCGACAGGCCCAAAAACATTGCTAAGGCCCAGTCCAAATGGACTTACTAAGGACCACGCCGACCAAAGAGTCACGACCTTGCCCGACGGGTAGTCGCATGCTCGACAGCTACACCTCCAGCTCGACATACTGCGGTCCAGCTCCACATCCTGATGTCCAGCTCGACATTACCTCGGGCACCCCAACTAGGGCAGACTCAGTCCACTGTTCCCCCAACGATATCCCAAAAAGACCGCGTCTCCGTCCGCCCGCACTTCACGCAGAACATCCAGGAAGGGAACCACGTGCGGGTCCCCACTACGCACGTAGAACCTGGCAGTTCCTCCATTGGGCCAAACCTGCCCGGCCCAATGAAGGAACCTTGGCCCAGCGCTGGGGGCTATAAATACCCTCTGTTTCCAGAGGGTCAGGTATTCATCATTCTAACCATACACTTGCTATTATCTGCTCGTACTCCTACTTACTTCAGCATCGGAGTGCCTTGCAGGTACCCCCCCCCCCACTTCGTTCAAAAAGCTTTCTGCTCGGAGCCAGCCGTGACGGTCTATTCCTGATCAGGTCAGATCAGTGGCACTGTCTGTGGGAAACTAGCTTCCCCGTCTAACGAACAACTCAAAAGACCAAAAGCTCAATTCGACTACCTGTCATGGCTGATCCAGCTCGCGACGAGCAGAACGTCCGTATCACCGACACCAATAACGGCACGACGGACAAAAACGGGCATCTCGACAACGTCGTCAATCCCGTCAACACCGCTCCCGCAACCACCGTCCTCGGAACTTCCTCACACAGGGATGGATCCACCTCATCATCCTCCCCGCTCCCACCACCACTCGAGGACGACCCGGTAGCTCTCGCTCATTACAGAGCTGCCCGATTCCACGAAGTCCCAGTTCCCGCCGGGGCAGATGCCACGACTCAGGCACTGTTCGCGGTCATCAATCAGACAAACTATCTCATCTTCGCCCAAGGAGAAAGACTAAGGGCACTTGAAGATGACCGACGACCCCCGAGGAGGCATCGAAGGCCACATTCTCCACCTCCTCGGGTCACAGAAGTTCGACACCCTTCTCCCCCGCGGAGACACTACAGGGAGAACTCCAGGAGCCCCTCTCCCCGGCCAAAGCAGAGGCGGCCCTACTATGAGAGACAACCCGCCATCCCTGCCAGAGAACCCAGTCGCGACTCGTCAAAGCACGACAAGAGGCACGCCGGGGACGGGCGTGTGACATTCAACCACCGAGCATCACGCTCGAGGGAAACTCAACACGATCACCGTGCCAGACAAAACTACAGGTCCCCATATTTTTCTCCGGAGAGGAGCGACGAGGACGACCCCCGCGGTCCCCTGTCGCAGGCCATCATGGATGCACCCATCCCCCCGGGCATGGAGAAGCCCCCACATCTAAAGGAGTATGACGGAGTTGCGGACCCGGTCGACCACATTGACGGGTTCGAAGCCATGCTCCACTATCATAATGTCGGGGGGCCCATCAAGTGTCGTCTTTTCCCCACGACTCTCAGGAAGGCGGCCATGGACTGGTATAAAGGACTCGCCCCGGGCTCAATCACGTCGTGGCGGAACCTGAAGAACCAGTTCATCAGTTCCTTCACAGCTTCTCGGCGCCATCCGAAGACCGAGGCGGCCCTCGAGGCCATCATCCAAAGACAGGATGAAACCTTGAGGGAGTTCATCAACCGCTTCAACCGAGAAGCAATACAGGTCCCCTGCGCGGACCATATGAAAAGATACTCGCTGGAGAGGGGTCTCCTCCCCGGCACAGAATTCAGAAAGGCTATGGGTATTGAGCCACCTCCGACTTTTGATGCCCTCCTCGATAAGGCCTGAGCATATATGGATTACAAGGAGAGGGAAGCTGCCAATAGGGTCCGAGACTCAAGGGCTCGGGGTCCCAACAACAGCAGCAGCTCACGACAAGAGGCTCCTCCCCGACGTACGGGGGAGAAAAGGAAAGAAGACCGACCCCGGGAAGTCCGGGAGCAAAGGGGCCCCTCGGGCCGTTTCACCGAGTACACTCCGCTCACAGCTTCCCGCGAGCGTATTCTGGCGGAGTGTGCCAGTACAGACTTCAAGGAAGGCAGCGTCAAGCGTCCCCGACCTGCTCCCGCCAAGCCAGGGGCAAATAAAAATAAATACTGTCAATACCATAGGAGTCATGGCCATTTGACAGAGGATTGCGTCCACCTCAAGGACGCCATTGAAACCCTCATCAAGGGAGGGAGGCTCGCGCAGTACAGGCGAAACGACGCTCCTCGTCGTGACGCCCATGAAACCAAGGAGCCCGAAGAAGACGCCCGACCATCAGACGAGTCGGTACCTATCCAGACCGCCTTCTCGGTAACCAGGCCCGAGGATTTTGACATTCCGGAGCTCCTGCAGGAGCCGCTGACAACGCACAGCAGGTGGGAATACTTTCCCTCCGCCATGGTCATCAACGGGGGCGGGTTCAACGACCTCACCATCAATTCAGCTAAGAGGAAGTTGGACGAGCTGGTCGACATGGCTCCCCCATAAACTGTGACGTTCGAAAGGGTGAAGGGCAGGTCAGAGCCCATCACCTTCTACCTAGAAGAACTCCCCGGTGGAGCCCCGAACGCGGTCATCCCCTTACTGATAAGGGCAAAAATGGCCAATTTTGACGTGCATCGCATCCTGGTCGACGAAGGGAGTTCCGTCGACGTGATGTACATCCAGCTGTTCCGAACCTTACAACTGGACGACTCACATCTCTCTCCGTATGTGGGGTCGGATCTACAAGGCTTCAACGGCTCGACTTCCAAACCTTGGGGTTATGTCGAACTCCTGGTTACGTTCGGCGAAGGAACGGCTACGAGACAAGTTAAGGTCCGGTTCCTCGTCATTGACTGTCCGTCTCTATACAATTGCATCTTGGGGAGACCGACATTGGCGGAGCTGACAGCGGTGCCCTCGACCGTCCATCTGAAGATGAAGTTCTACACCAGAAGGGCACGGGTAGCCACCATCCAAGGAGACCTAGCCGCTGCCCGTAGGTGCTTCAATGCTGCTTCTAAGGGACGGGATACCGTCGACGTAGGGACCAGACCCGCCAAAAGGACAAAACAGGAGCCCGACAGGAAAGCATCCCCCGAGGAAGAAGTCCAGAAGGCCCCACCAAAGGTCGACTCCATAGCCCTCGACGCTCGCTTCGATCAGGACGAGCCATCCAGCAGCGAGCAAATCCCACTCCGACCAATTCCGGACGGGGATTTTGAACTCGTTCCCCTCGGCACAGACCCGACCAAGGGAGTGAAGATTGGTAAAGACCTCCCCGACTTGGCCAGGAAGCAAATCAAGGCCTGTCTGCGCGAGAATGCTGATCTCTTCGCCTGGAGCGCTGATCTCTGTCACCACCTCGCCATTGATCCAGCCGCCAAGGCCGTAGTACAACGTAGGCGTAGGCAGTCTCCAGAAAAAACAGAGGCTGTTGAAAAAGCTGTAAAAGACCTCCTAGAGGCAAATTTTATTTCTGAAGCCCGGTATTCCACCTGGCTGTCAAATGTTGTACTTGTGAAAAAGAATAATGGAAAATGGAGAATGTGTGTTGACTATACCGATCTTAACCGGGCTTGCCCGAAAGATGCTTTTCCCTTACCTAACATAGACATGCTGGTCGACAATTCGGCCGGCTACAAAACTTTGTCGTTCATGGACGCCTACTCGGGGTATAACCAAATCCCAATGGCTCTGGGCGACAAACACTGCACGACATTCATGACCAGCTCGGGCAACTATTACTACAACGTAATGCCCTTCGAACTGAAAAATGCCGGGGCAACTTACCAACGCATGATGAACAGAGTTTTCAACAAACAGATCGGCGACATGCTCGAGGTATACATGGACGACATGATCGTCAAATCCCGAGCAGACACCGATCACGCAGCGCATCTCAAGACAGTTTTCGCCCAAGCAAGACAGTGCAAAATGAGGTTCAACCCCGAGAAATGCACGTTCGGGGTTAAGGCAGGAAAATTCCTTGGATTCTATCTAACAGAACGAGGGATTGAAGCCAACCCCGAAAAATGCCGGGCATTCTCCGATCTCCCAACACCGACGTCGAAGAAGTCGATACAAATCATGAACGGCATGCTTACGTCGCTGTCCCGCTTCGTCGCGAAGTCCGCTCAGCACGCCCTCCCCTTCTTCAAACTCCTTCGAAAGGAAGCAGCCTTCGAATGGAATGAGGAATGCGAGCAGGCACTTCGCCATCTAAAGCAGAGCCTGTCTCAGCCACCAATGCTATCTCGACCCGACGACGGGGAACCGCTGTACTTATACTTGGCCGTTTCAAACGAAGCCATCAGCGCAACTCTTGTCCGCGAGACCCCCGACGGGCAGAAACCCGTCTATTTCACGAGCAAAGCCTTACAGGGACCCGAAAGCAGATACCAGCAGATAGAAAAGGTTGCTCTGGCCCTCGTCAACGCCGCGAGGAGGCTCAGACACTACTTTCTAGCCCATACCATCATCGTGCGAACCGATCAGCCGGTGAGGCAACTCCTGGGTCGGCCAGATATGGCGGGCAGGATGCTGAAGTGGTCCTTGGAACTCTCCGAATTCGACATTCAGTACGAAAGCAGGAAAGCCCTGAAAGCACAGGCCTTGGCCGACTTTGTCGCGGAAATGACCACTCACGACCTTCCCCCGGGGAAGGAACACAAGTGGACCATCTTCGTCGACGGAGCGTCCAGCTCGTCCGGAAGCGGCGCAGGAATCCTCCTGGAAAACGAAGAAGGCGTAGTAATCGAGCACTCCTTAGTTCTCTCCTTCCCAACGTCAAACAACCAGGCAGAATACGAAGCCCTGCTCGCGGGACTGAGACTAGCCGAGGACCTGGGAGCCCGCGAGGTACAGATTTACACCGACTCCCAGCTCGTCGCCTCTCAAGTACAGGGGAGCTACCAGGCCAAAAACGACAACCTCATCGAGTATTTGAACTTAGTCAAAAAACACATGACAAAGTTCGTACGAGCAGAAATTTCTCATGTTCCCCGCGAGCAAAACACGAGAGCGGACATATTGTCCAAACTTGCGAGCACACGAAAGAAGGGCGGAAATAAATCCGTCATCCAGGAATCTCTGGCACGTCCAAGTATCGAACCACCCTCGACTACAGTCGAGATCCATGCCATCGGGGATGCCACGTCCTGGATGACCCCGGTTTATAATTTCCTGACAAAAGGAGAACTCCCGTCGAACCAGGCCGAGGCTGCCATTATCAAGCGACGAGCATGTTCCTACGTGGTTCTCGAGCATAAACTGTACCGAAGAGGATTCTCCATCCCCCTCCTGAAATGCATCGACGAGTCCACCATCCCTGACGTATTGCGGGAGATACACGAAGGGATCAACGCCCAGCACATGGGCGGTAAATCCTTAGCACGGAAAGCCCTTCGAGCGGGATACTACTGGCCGACGATGCAACAGGATGCCAAGGAACACGTAAAAAAATGTGATAAGTGCCAGAAGCACGGGGATATGCACCTCGCCCCCCCGCACGAGCTAAGCATATTGTCTTCCCCATGGCCGTTCGCCTGGTGGGGCATGGACATCCTCGGGCCCTTCGTGCAAGGAACCTACCAGAACAAATTTCTCATCGTCGTCGTGGATTACTTCACAAAATGGATCGAGGCCGAGGCCCTCGCAAAAATCACCTCGCACAATATCCTCCGTTTCTACAAAAGAAACGTCCTCGCCAGGTTCGGAATTCCGCAGGCCCTGGTGACCGACAACGGTACCCAGTTCACCGACCACGGGTTCCAGGACTTCGTCACCAAACTAGGGACAAAACAACATTTCACATCAGTCGAGCACCCTCAGACCAACGGGCAAGCCGAAGCCGCGAACAGAGTCATCCTCCGAGGGCTCAAACGTCGGCTCGGCGAAGCCAAGAGAGGATGGGTCGAGGAGCTCCACAACGTCTTGTGGGCATACCGCACCACACCCCACTCAACGACGGGTGAGACACCATTTCGACTGACATATGGCACCGAGGCTGTCATCCCGGTCGAAATCATGGAACCATCCCGACGAACGGAGAACCCCCTCGACGAAGAAATGAACGACGAGGCACTAAGGGATAAACTCGACCTAGTCGAGGAAATCCGATCGGGTGCAGCCCTGCGCGAAGCCACCCTAAAACAACGAGTGGATCTACGCCACAACGACAAGGTCATCAAGCGCGAGTTCGAAATCGGCAGCCTGGTATTACGCAGGAACCAGAAAGATTCCCGCGAAGGGAAGCTGGCCGCGAACTGGGAAGGACCTTATCGCGTCCACGGCACCACGGGTACCGGGGCGTACTACCTCGAGCAATTAGACAGAGAGCCATTACCACGACCCTGGAACGCTGCTAAGCTAAAGCAGTACTACAGTTAAAAACTACTAACACCTAGGACCCTCGACCTGCAGCATCCGCGCTCGGTCAACGAGGAAAAACGTCCGACTTCGTATAAAGGCTAAGGTACAAGCCCGACGTACGGCCAAATCGCACAGCATCGCACGACAAACGAGGACGATCGATAGTCCCCGACGTGGACAGCTACACCGAGCACCACCGTCGTTGTACCCATAAGGCAGAACACCTAGCTCGCGATGGGCAGTTCACGCCAAGGGCGAATAGTCCCTACCGGGCTTCGCGTCCGACTGAGCAACTTCGCTCCAAATGCCCGGCAAGTCGTCAAGAATGACGGGCCATCTAAAAGGGTCAAAGGGAAGTCTCTCCCCTCGAGCACAACACTTAGGTGACTCTGGCCAGCGAAAGAGGGCCGGGCACGTGTACAAACGGAAGGCGGGCAGCCTCGCTCGCCAAATCACAGCCGCTTACGGGCACGCCTCGGGCCCATGACTTAGGCTAAAATTTTATGCAAATATATAAGATTTCAAGCAAGGGCAAAACATTCAAAATGTAAAACAACATTCAGATAAAAATGCCCGAAGGCGACAAAGCAATTATAAACCGACCAAGAAGGCCGGCGATGTTCATAACGTACAACAAACGGGCACGCAGGCCCAAATAATACAAATGTCAAAGGCACGCAGGCCCGCTATCCTAGTCAGGTTTCCCCAGAACCGTCATTGTCGACGCCTGGAGAGTCAGGCGGGGGCACGATCATGCCATCCACGATCTGATGTGTGTGGCCTATACCCTCAGTGACCAGACCTGGGTTTAACAACGAAAGCTGACCGACTGCAGAGTCGAACCCCTCCTCTAGAGCATCGACGCAATCTGCCTCGAGTAGCCGGATATGGGCGACCAGCTCCGACCGACTCTTCAAAGCCGTTATGTCCTCCGGCTCATCCTCGGCAGGTTGCATGGCAACGTTCATTTCCTCGACCTGCTGGGCCAAGCGCCCGACTTCGGTCCCCAGACGATCCCTGTCTGCGCGGAGAAGCTCCCCCTCCTCGGCCAACTTCCCCGACCTTTCCTTCTCCAGGACCAACATCTCCCTCTCAGCATCCAACATCGCCGTCTGCTCGCGGAACATCTCCTCGGAGCGTTCCAGGGCAGTCTTCAACTTCCGCGAGCTCGAGGTGAGAGCCGCTTTCTCCTGCTCGAGTTCTTCGATACAAACAGGATCTCCCCCTTCCTCGGACAACACCAGGGCCATCTCGGCCATTTTCACCAGCCCGTCCATGCTGGCGGCCAGATGCATCTTCCGATCCTCTTTGCTCATCCCTTTGATAGCCTCAGCCTCGTCGGCAACCACTGTCAGAGGGAATCTCTCGAAAAAGCCCTCCTCTTTGAAACAAGGGGGGAACGCGAAAGACCTGACAGCACTGGCGTCCTCGCCGACAGTCGGACCACTTTCCACCCGGGTCCTCTTCCTTTGCATCAGGACGGCACTAGGATCGACCTCTTCAACTTCTGGGGTCCCATCCGACGCGGCCCCCGAGCTGGGCGGCGAATCCACCCTCACTGGCTGAGGAGCATTCGGACTGTGTGGCGGGCCCATCCTCGTCGCTTGTGGAGCCTTCACGACCCTCCTGCCTCGCTTCTGGTCGCAAGACAACTTCAAAAGCCTTTCCCGTCGACCGGCCCATCGAACCTGCACAAAATAAAAGATGGGTTAGTATCGAGCAAGCTCATAAATAAATGACGAGCAAAGAAATTCAAGCAATAAACAACCTAGCAGACGAGCAGCCTGCCTGTACGTCTGGCACTCCACGAATGCCTTAGTATCAATCGGCCGGGACTCAAATTTCGGATAGCCCTCTGCATCCAAGATATCGTCCCCTTCCCTCGTGGCCCACCGGGCAGGGTGGAAGCTATCGACAAACTGACAAAGTGTGGCGTACGCCTCCTCGTCTTCCGAGCACATGTCCCCGGCAGCAGTATGGTAGTAACCAGTCCCATGCTCGTAGTGCCTGAACATCCAGTGCACAGGGAACTTGGCCGTACGGGCCATCACAGGATTCCCATCGTCGCCCAAAACCGCCTCCCCGTCATCATCACTGAGGGGTTCCTCCTCCTCGTACAGGGATCCCAAAGCAGAGGTGGTAACTGGCTGCACAACGTACCACTTGTCTTTAAAACCCCTTACGGAGTCCATATACATTTTGAAGAGTCTCCTCGACTGCTTCAAGGAGACCCAGCTGTGTTTCCCTCCTCGAGACTGGCGCTGCAGATGAAAAATCCTGAAGAAGAGCGGTATGGTCGCCCCGATCCTCAGAAAGCGACACGTCAGCTCAAACGCCCGGATAAAGGCGAGTGAGTTCGGATGTAGCTGAGACGGGGCCAACTCCAGATGAGTAAAGACCCCGACCTGGAAATCACTGAAGGGCAGCTGTAGCCCAAGATCTTTGAACGCGATCTCGTACATCGCGAAGCTATACTCTGGATACACCGAGCAGATCCGTGAACGGGAGGACGGGCGCATGACAACGAAATTCTTTTGGAAGTCGGGCTGGCCCTGGCCCGCTTCGAGGACAGCATATGGATTTCGGTCACCTCGGCTGTAGATCGACGCGATCCCTTGGGGCTCGGCGCCCACCCAATCCAGCAAAGGGTCGTCGACAGTATCAATCAAGCTGACCAACTCATCGGCACTTTGTTCTTCACGATCGTGGCGCCCAGAGGAGCACGGCTCGTCCGCCATGGTTACCTGCAGAGCACGGGAAACCAGTCAATTGGGCACGAAGCCATACGCTCGACAAACCACGTCGTCCCACGCACGACCACAAAAGTTAGTTTACACGAGTAGTCGCCTCCCCGACATCCTGAAAACTCGATGTGTTCTTCCCCAAACCGACCACGCGGCCACTCTCCAACATGTCGACCCAAGGTATGAGCATGGCGAGCAACATCATGAGGCCTACGGCCAAGACCATGAACATACCGGGCGCGATCATGAATCAGGCGCCCTGGATCATGAAGACCCCGGGCAGCGCTGAAGTTTATCACCTAAAACTATGAATATGCCGACAACAAACATGCGTCTGCCGATCCTAAGCATGAATATGCCGGCCACAAACATGCGTTTGCCGGTCCTAAGCATGAATATGTCGAGCTAAGTATGAGTTTACCGGGCTAATCCCACGCGCACAGTCCCTAAAACATCTACAAACGCTGAAAATCATGCATTATAACAGGAAAATGAAGAAGATAAACCACTTACTTGAATCAAAAAGTAGGATTCGGCTACGGAGTAAAAGAATCTGTGACAGAAGATCGCGACTGGGAAAAATCTGGAAGAGCAACAGCAGAGAGAGCACAAAGAATAGAAGCGTGTTATGGGGCCCAAGGTTCCTATTTATAGTGATGACGTGGAATACCAAATGTCACCTCGGGCAACCACGAAGTCTCTCTCCCCGACGCGCTGCTCCCAACGCAATGATGACCCTATCCCCATAGGGTGGCGGCACAGTTCCCGAAAGATACCTCGTGTGCTCGACAGACACGCCCCGATGAGGATCCTCCAGGCATCCACCATGGAAGATGTCCCCGAGCACGGCACGAAGAGGCCCTCGAGGGTCTGCACCTCTGTCCCGGGCACGAGACCTCGATGAGGAAACGACCTGAGTTCAAGCCATGGCTCCTCACAAAGGAACCACGACTTGGGGGGCTCCTGTTCTGGACTGGGCCCGACAGGCCCAAAAGCATTGCTAAGGCCCAGTCCAAATGGACTTACTAAGGACCACGCCGACCAAAGAGTCACGACCTTGCCCGACGGGTAGTCGCATGCTCGACAGCTACACCTCCAGCTCGACATACTGCGGTCCAGCTCCACATCCTGATGTCCAGCTCGACATTACCTCGGGCACCCCAACTAGGGCAGACTCAGTCCACTGTTCCCTCAACGATACCCCGAAAAGACCGTGTCTCCGTCCGCCCGCACTTCACGCAGAACATCCAGGAAGGGGACCACGTGCGGGTCCCCACTACACACGTAGAACCTGGCAGTTCCTCCATTGGGCCAAACCTGCCCGGCCCAATGAAGGAACTTTGGTCCAGCGCTGGGGGCTATAAATACCCTCTGTTTCCAGAGGGTCAGGTATTCATCATTCTAACCATACACTTGCTATTATCTGCTCGTACTCCTACTTACTTCAGCATCGGAGTGCCTTGCAGGTACCCCCCACTTCGTTCAAAAAGCTTTCTGCTCGGAGCCAGCCGTGACGGTCCATTCCTGATCAGGTCAGATCAATATATATATATATATATAATATATATATATATATATATATATATATATATATATATATATATATATATATATATATATATATATATATATATATATATATATATATATATATATATATATATATATATATATATATATATATAAACTTTAAATATATTAATTTATATATATATTTATAAATATTTATCTATTTATATATAATTATCTATTTATAGTAAATTTTGAATGCATTAAATATATTTGAATTTTATTATATCTATATTGTTACACTGAATTAAGATATATCTTCAAGTATACCATCTGAAATGTTGAAATGTTTAACTGGTATAGAGTAAAGTTTTATATTTATAAATATTAAAAATAATAGGTTTTAAACAAATTTTTAATTTTGATAGTATATATATATATATATATATATATATATATACTATATATATATATATATATATATATATATATATATATATTATATATATATATATATATATATACTATATATATATATATATATATATATATTATATATATATATATATAATATATATATATATATATATATATATATATATATATATATATATATATATATATATATAATAAATTTTGAATAAATTATGTTATAAATATAATTTTGAATAAATATGATATAATTTTTTTACACATTACAAAAAACTAAATCAATGTTCATAGTTTTTTTCCTTTTCCAACACAACTGATTCATTATATTCAATTTCCATCTTCTTTCATAGAAATGTGTTGACTTCATCCAAACTTTCATTTTTTTTTATATGTTGTAATCGTTTATATTCAATCCGTTTATGTTATGTGATTTTTCTAACTATATTTTTCAGATCTGTTTTAACTGAGCTGTTTCAAATGTTTATTTTTTGATCGGTGATTTTTCTACAATTTTACATGTTCTACGAATTTTGTCGATTTTTCTAATATAGCCACTTATCCATTTCATGATCTGTGATACTATTACAACATGTGTTTCAAATCCTGATTTTATTTTAGTGCCTTTATTACTCACTGACTTTGTTTTACCTATTTCTCATTTTAATATACTCAAACATGTGTAGGATGTTAAGACCTCCTATTTTTATTGGTGACTTTAGACAAGGATCAATATATGAAAGATGTCCATTATTGTTGATCTTTGGACTGTTAGAGAGCATAATGGTCAACAACATTCATATTTACTATTTTTATAATTTTAATAAAATTAACAATTTATTTTATCACAAAATTTGCTTTCCATATTTTTATTACCGACAAATAATAATGTTACCAATTCAATTTAAGAAGTATGTATTATTTTACTTTCTATCTCAAAATATATTTTAATTATTATTCATTGACATCAAATAGAAAAATTTAAATATTATATATAATATCAAATTTTTAAATAATAAAATATTTTAATTCATGAGTCTCTATCAATATAATATATATTTTATTTTAATAAATTAAATTTATAAAATCATTATTCTTTTTACTATTAAAAAACTCATTTTAAAATTACATATAACTTTTAATATATTTTATATTTTATTAAAATAATATATTTTATATTTTATTAAAATAAATTTACCCGTACAAATACACTAATATCTTACTAATTTTAAAGAAAAACACAAAAACATACTAGTAACTAACATTAATTATATGTGATGCAGTGATGATAGACTAATAGCCAACTTTCAAACGTTGGCCAATTTTGGGAAAGATTGAAAAGAACTCGTGATTGCCAAACTAGTGCTATATTGGGAAATAGTTCATTCTAAAAGTTTGGGTCCTAGTCGATTATGTCAAAAAATTTAAAAGAGTATACAACTTCTGATTAGTCTATTTTCACTAGTAAATTGGTAATTTTTTCTTGTTCTTTTCATAAATCTGCTAGTTATTTTTCTATGTGATATTTTTCCAATTGAGAGTTTCAAGATGTGACAGAACTATCACAATTTTGTTCTTTGTAAAAATGTGTTTCTTGAATTGAGAAGAGTATGCATTATTTATAAACTATTTTTAGAATAATAAGTTAGCATAATTTATAAGCTGATATGATTTAAAAAGATCAACTTATTAATAATAATAATAATAATAATAATAATAATAATAATAATAATAATAATAATAATAATAATAATAATAATAATAATAATAATAATAATAATAATAATTTCATTACGAATTTATAGTTTTTTTGTTTATAACACATTTTGATAAGTTATTTCAAATTAATTAACTGGCAAGAATTCAATTAATCTATCTAAACATGCATGGTCCAAGTTTAACATTTTTATTTGTTCTAGCTTTATTCCTCAAATGTTTTGATGACATAAGGTGATTGTAGTAATTTTCATGAAGATTATGTCACGTTTATTCTGTAAAGGATATTTTTTGTCACCCTACATAAAAGTAGATTGTAATAATAAAACTAATCAATATTTGTTAGTTGAATGAATTCTCCCACTTATATATGTTTAGTCTTCACATTCCTCCCTCGAATGTGAATCCACAATAATCTCTCATTTGTACTGCCATTAACACCAACGGGACATTATTTCATAGACATTTCGATCTCGAACCAAAGGCTCTGATACTATTTGATGGGGGTGAATAACTGATGTGTCTCTCACAAAGGTGAATAGTCCTCAACTTTATATCAATGTTCCTAGTAACCTCCCTCGAACAAATAGTATATTGGAGGGAGTTATTAAGAGCATTGATACAAAGTTGAGGATTATACACCTTTGTGATAGACACACCACTTATCCACCTAAAACTTTAAGGTGATAAATGAGTGAGTTATCTGACTTATATATGTTCAAGTCTTCACATTTCTATCCAATGTAAAACTATTTCCCCACTTACTCATAATTGCATTATTATTCTAACACGCACGAGTAAATTTATTGGATACGATATATTTAAATACGTTTTTAAATATAAAATTAGGTATTAGTTTTAAAATAAACAATAACTATACAAACTCAATTGTATTAAAATATAAAGAAAAAATGATCCATGAGTTGAAAAAAAGAATATTTAATATTTGAAAATAAGATTTTTATCTTTCAATTTAAAGTAACTATTGATTAAAATAAAATATATATTCTGCTAATAGTTACATGCGAAATAGAAAGTTTATTTAATACAATATAAAATATATTTATATAAAGATGTAAATTTGAAATGAGATATTTAACTGTAATTTTGAAATGGATTATTTAACTGTAACTTTGAAATGAGTTATTTAACTGTAAATTTAAAATGAGTTATTTAACTATAAATTAAAAAAAATATATAAACTAAATTACATTAAATAATCATGCAAAAAAAAAAATAGTAAGAAGAAGAAAGAAAAAATGATTTTTTTTGATATTTTGAAATAAGGATTTTGTCTTTCAAATGAAGGTAAATTGTTGATTAAAATAAAATAGACGTTATGTTGATAATGACCTATGTGATAAAAAATTGTTTGATATCATATAAAATATATTTAGATAGAACATATAAAATTTGAAATAATTTACTTAATTGTAAAATAAACAATAATCACATAAATTTAATTGTATTAAATAATTTTACAAAAAGAAAAAAAAATCATGAGATGGAGAAAGAAAAAAAAATTAATATTTGAAAATAAGAATTTTGTTTCACAAATTAAGACCATAATTGATTAAAATAAAATAGATATTATTTGGTGAGTATCATGACTTCTCGATATAAGTGTTAAATTATTAGAGTTCTATTCTTCTGAGAATCAGAGTGCGGAAAATAAAAACAAAAAATATACTCTGTTGATAGTGACCGTGAGATAAAATAAATTACTAATTTTATTTAAATTAAAAAATAAATTATTATTATTTTTAGTGACAATAAATAAATAGAGAGAAAAAATATAATAAAAGTAAGAAAGTGTGAAAAAAATGAAAGAAATTTAAATTTTTAATCAAGAAATAGAACGAATGTGTATAATATTTAATTACGACTTAATTAGTGAAGTTGAAAAATAAATGTTATATATTAATCTTAAAAAAAGTTAAATATATAATAGATTATTGAAATTAGACGTATGACCTGTTCTAATAAGAGATGTGAATGAAAAAAGATATACATTGCTTATTTTTAGAGAATAATTTTAAGAGTTTATGTCGATGATTTTTAATATATATAGATTTTAAAAAAATATTATTATTAATATTTTCATTAAATATAAGACAATCTATATAAATTATATGTCATACATTTCAAAAATATATACAATTATACAATATCAATATTTTAATAACTATACTCTTTAATTATTTTTTTGAAAAAATAAAAAAAAATCTCAAATTCGAATTAAATATATCTTCTAAAGCCTTTCTAAAAATTAAAAATAAAAAAAATTGGATATTTGTGACTCATCATAACACAAATTTGTATACAAAAGAAATTGAAAAAATTATTTAAAAATGAAATTTTTTTTTGATTGTTTAAAGAAAAAATAAATGAAATTAATTAATCTTTTATCGTGCATAATTATTTTATTTTACCTATTGTTGAATACTATTATGGTTAATGTCATAATAATAAAAAAATTGATTCTAAATTTGATCAATGTTATAAATAAAAATTAATTATTTTGAAATATTTAATATTATTATGGCATGTATTATTTTGTTAGACTTATTCCAATTATTTGAATGAACTTTACATTAAATAATAAAAGTGAATATTTAATAAATTTTACAAAAAATTAATAACTTTTCTTAATTATTGTAAGTTTAGTTATTTTTATTTATAATAGTTATTGGATATTTTATAAGTTATAGTAATAATTTATTCTTTATCTCTTAATCTTCTTTTTGTCGAGTTAAATTAGTATTTTATTATATATAAAACTATTTTTTGTGAAAATTATTTATTTTAATTGATATTATTCATTGTCGTCATATATTAATTTTTTCGGTGTGATTGAATTTTAAATAATTATTCACAAATATCTTTAGTTATTCAATATTTTTTTCACAATAAATACTACTATCTTCTTCCATACACGAATGGTGATTGAACCAAGAATTATGACTGCTAAAGATATAAAATATTATTTTAAATTTAAATATCAGCAAATAATCAATCATATTTAATAGATTAGATATTATAATTTTTTTAAATTATCACTTTTCAAAAAAATCTTAAATAATCAATTTCAAAAATATTACCAAAATGTTAAAAAGAAATTGACACGTAGAAGATGTGTCATTGTCTTTGGCGTATGCACTCTATTTTATTTTTATGTCGTCAACACAGTAGTCAGCATGTATGGTGCATGCTCCTTAATTATAATGTATGTGTCATTGTCTATGACATGATATATATGCATGACCACAGGTAATGTCGCCTCCTTACAAAATTGAGTGCATGCGCCACACGCAGAGGTGCATCCTCTACGTGTCTATTTTTTGTTTGAGAAGTGATAATTTTGGTAATATTTTCAAACTATGGTTATTTGAGATTTTTTATATTTTTTTAAATATTATGCTCAAAATATCATTTACTAAAACAAATTTTTATCTAGCATTAATTGAAAAGTGTATTGGTATATTTGCAAAAGATACACAAGAGGCGACGCAAGATCCACCAAAAGTATGCAGATATCACTCGTCGCCAAAAATCGAGTCGCTAGTTTCCTACCTATTATTGTGTGCACCATTTTATCACAATGAGTGCCCATTTATTGGCTATATCACATGTTAACTAAAATACTCAGACATCTAAGAAGATGTGGGAATGACGTGTCCATGTTCAGTAATAGTACTGGAAAGAAAGTCAACTAAGAGGGTCACATTCTTCAATATTATAGGGGAAATAACTATCAAGTTTCCGCGCTCCTAAATGGGAAAATGGCAGTTACTAATTTCTTGCATTCTGAGACTCGGGCCCAAAAGGTTTATATAAATACCTTAACCTTAAGGTTGAAAAAAACATTCAATTCACTAAAAAAAAATACTAGTATACAAAGTTTTTCACCATCCTTGCGTGAGCTTGCTCTAACACTAAAACAAGCCTAAAAACCCTTGTCAGCCCTACACAACTAGGGATTGTCACCTATTATACTTTTAGCAATTACAATCGACGTCTGTCGTTCCCCCTATAAAACTGACATGGGCCACCATCACGTCATTCAATTAGATTTCTACTCACGTCTCTAACTCCTCTATCTAACATGGTGAATAAGAAGGTAGCAACTGTTAGATTACGGAAACTCATCTAGAGGGGGTGAATAAATGTCCATATTAAAAATGACATTTCAAAAATCATTATTTAAAAACTTATTTGAAAAACAATGTTGAGCGAAAAGTTTATTAGCCTAGATCAAAATGGTAGTCTAAAGAAACCTAGTTATTAGAAACTCGGATATGCACAAGTCATATGGAATTAAGATAATAATAAAATCAATCAACATAATAGTATCTCAATTAATAGTTTAATATCAAACACAACGGTTTCCTATTTCTAATAAAATCATATTAAAAACATAACTTGACACGTTATGGAACATATCGCGCGCAATCAATTTTTCAGAATTTTCTTTGTGCTTTGTTGACATGCAAAAGCACTTACAATTAAAGTGATTATAAGCTAATAAACAAAGTAATTTAACTTTAATAATCAAAGAGAAATTCTATACGAATCGATCGATCAAACAACACATTTAATAAATTGCATATAAAGAGTGATATGAAAGTAAGAGATAGAACATTACAATTTTCCTTTAAGTTAAACAAGCTAAACAATTTGTCAAACACTTGGTGTGCAATCAAAGTTTGAGAATTTTCCTTTGTATTGTGTTGATATGAAAAAGTACTTATAATCAAAAGTGATTATAAGAAACTCAATACACAATTCAAAACAAAAACAGTTTCGGAAAATTCCTATGCATCAATAGATTATTACTCAATGTTATTTGACAGGTAATGCTAGTGTGTATGCATACATTGGAGGTAGAAGATGAAGAGAAAATGTAGGCTAATTTTATGGTATCATCAAGTTGAAATGATGCATGGATGATATATTTACAGTTGGTCTCTTTTTAGGTAAAAGAGGGAATTTTCTGAATAAAAAAATTATGAAAAAATGACCCATAAAACAATATGTGTCGATCTGAAAAAGTTATGTGTCGAGACATGCAAAACAATAGCTGCAGGCTTTAAAAATGCAGTACATGTGTCTACCTAAAAATCTTATGTGTCGACACATGTGCCTGTTGTGATACGGCGGCCAGAACCGGGACGTGTTTCCCTCTTTTAGGAATTTGCTGGTTTGTGTTTTGCGTTTGTGTTTGCAAAATGTCGCGGTAAGCAAGAGACGCCACCGACTTTTATTTTATCCAACAAGGAAAGGAAAAAAGCACAAAAAAATTCCTTTTTCAAGATATTTCTGAGTATGGGGGGTAGATTATAGAAAGGGAAGGTATTAGCACCCTTTCTATCCGTAGTTATCTACGGGCTCTTAGGTACTTGCTCATCATTTTCAAAATTGTTTTCTTTGTGTTTGTGTGATTTGAAAATCTTTTGTTTTGACTTCGATTTAACTCTTGCTTCTGTCTTCAAGTGTGTAATGACGTGTTTTTGAAAACTTTGTTTGTAAAAGAGTGCGGGTGTGAAAAAGAGTTTGTTTTGATTGAGCAAGTACTTAAGAACTAATCTACCTACTCGAAAAAAGAATCGTTCTATGTTTATTTCCTTTATACAGTGCTATCCCATTATTAGTGAGTAGGTAGCACCGTCGTTGGAGTTTGAGGGTCAATTCGAAAAGGGACGTACGGTCACTAAAGCAATGTTAGGACATCTTAGTAGTAACCCTAATATCTTAGATCAATTATCCGAGGCAACAATATCCGAGGCAACAATATCCGAGGCAACATTTCCAAGGCAACTTTGATCTTTGGACAAAAGGACGACCACTAAAGCATCCTATACTCAATGACCGTTTACCGAAGGCAACCAAGTGGAAGTGTACCCTAGGAGTGCGCATGTGCAAGTGATTCAATTTCAGATTATTATCTTTGCACATTTTAGGGTTATCTAACTGTTTTAAAGTTTTACGTACATTCTTGTCATGCATCCTAATATCATACATCTAACAGTTTAATAATTTGCAGAATTTAAAGTGCGGAAATTAAACTACGCCATTACAAGGCTTCGGGTATTTACATAGCCAAAAACAAACCCTTTAAGTAATAAAGCGATAAATAAACGTCCTAATTAACTATTACAACTTGTGGCAGTTACAATAATAGGGTAAAAATAAAATAATAAAGCGCACAATGAAAATTAGAACGAGTGCGAACTAGGGTTTTGACCCTTCTATCCCTATTAAAAGAGAAAATATTTTTGTTGTTTTTATTATTTTTAAGAAAAGAAATAAGTTTTTAAAATTAAATACTAAATTAATTAATTAATTAAATTAATCAATGAAAATAATTACATGGCCTATTTTTGTGTTTTTGATTATTTTAGAAAAAATAAAATATAATTAAATTTAGTCAAAACCCTAATTTTCTAATTATTTGTTAATTTATTTGCAAAAAGAATTAAAGTTATCTAATATTAATAACCTAATTTAATTAATTTAATTTTTTGTATATAAAAAATAGATATCTTAAATTTAATTGGATAGAAAAATATTTTTGTGATTTTTTTATAAAAAGAAAATTAATTAATCGGTTAGCAAACTAAAATAAATAAATTAATTAAGTGAAATATAAAAAGAAAAGGAATAAGAAATTGGGCCTGCAATTAGTAGCTTGAGGGGGGGGGGGGGGTGCAAATAGCCAAATCTGGGCCCAAAACCAAGTAGTCCACGTTGACCCTCAGGATTTGATGCTGCACGTTGACTGTGGCTTATGGTGCTCCTTCAATGAAGGCTCTTGGATTTGGCCATCTGGCCATTTGGCATGTTAGATGATGAGGCCATATGATGATCCTTTGGCTTGTGTACGCATGAGATTTGTAGAAAGAAATTAAGAAAAATACAAACGTTGGAGGCAGGGGTCGAACCCCTGACCTCAAGCTCCCCAACGCCTTAACGCTTGCCTGGCTACCACTGTGCCAATTGTTTTTGTTGTATGTAATATAAACCAGAATTAATATAAAATTAACAAGCGAAATAACCAAATATTAGCGTGAATTTTCAAATGGACGAGTGATGGCTTGCCACGTCTTCGTCTCCCTCCTCTCTCCGTGGCTAAAAGGTTTGGAAACCTTTACCTACGGACAACGTCCATCGCTACATCTCTTCAATTTCTCAAAACAAATACAAGTGATATAAATGACTACCAAGGCCATGAATGGACTCGTCTGGATCTGCTGAGTTCATTGGTGGCCCTTTCATGGCCCAATTTTGCCTGTAAACAAAACTCCTAAATCGAAGCTACAAACCCTAGCACTGGTGAAATCTTGTACAGGACATATAAATGAAATTAAACGATACAGAAAGCTTGCAAATGTTCTATGGATTGACAATATATGATTAACTTATGCTAACAATGTCTAAATTATGCAAACTGAATTCAAGAATACATGGATATCGTGGATGACTTACAGCGCGATATGGGGCCTGGAAATGCTTGATTTTGATTGCTTTCGCTTGCTGGGGATCTCAGGAAGTTATTGAGATGGTCCAAGGATCTTGAAATTTCCTCTAAGTAGGAATTCGATTCACCACTTTTCTTGTTTTTTCAAGTTTTGTTTCTAGTTCATACGCCTCCCTCCCTAGCCTCTTTTGGTATGCATTCCTTCTATATGTATTGAGGAATGTATTAGGGTTGAAAACCTGGCCTCAATCTTCCTCCATCAATACCCTTGATCTTGATTTGATTCACCTTAAAATCTTTCCAAAAATGGCCTAATTCAATCTTTTTGTGCAACCCATGCCTTTAAACGAATTTGATTTGATGCTAGCTGGAAATTAAGACCTGAAACAAGCACAAGATCTTTGAATTTCAATGTTTTGGATTTTATATGATTTGTTTTGATTTAAAATGATTTAATTCAAATAAAAATCAAAATAAATAATATAAATAAGATAATGACAAGTGGCAAAGGATAAGGCTCGTGGACCATGTTTCCAACTTAAAACAAGTGAAAAAGATTGGGCCAATTTGGCAAAATTTGAAGTTTTAGGCATAGTTGACTTTTGACAATTTTGCAAAAAAGGTCAACTTCACCAATGCATAACTTCCTCAATTTTGACTCTTTGAAGGTGTTCTTAGACTTTTTAGAAAGCTTGAGATGTCCTCTAAGAAAACCTTTTTGTCTCATCTCAATTTGATATTCCATGCTTAAGTATGAAGCTTTGACAAAAAAGGTGTTTTTGTTGACTTTCCAAAATGACCTATAATGTCCAAATTCATAACTTCTTGTGAGTGCATATTTTGAACTTGGGAGATGAAGATGGATTGTAGAGTATGGAATACTCTTCAAAATGAGCTTTGGATGGGTCATTTCTCATAAAGTATGAGAATGTTATGCTTGGTCAAAGTTGAGTTGACTTTTCCTACAAAACCCTAATTTAGCAACTTTTGGTCCTTGATAAATTATGAGCAATCCTTGATGAATCATGATCAACCCTTGATCAAATGATGAAATATACTTCACAATAAGGATGTTGACCAAAAATCTTGAAGTTTGACTGTATGTGGGCCACAATTGACTTTAGCCCTAACACAGTCAATTTTCAGGCCTTTGAGCAATTGATTGAGCAAACTTTCTCTGTAGGGCTTTAAACTTGACATGGATGATCTTGGGAACATGTTAGGACAATGTTGAGCATTTGGGATCCCTTGGACTCAAGTATCTTTATGCAACATAAAACCCTAATTTGAGGTAGACTGCCTTAGGAGAGAGCTTGTCTGGCCAACCCTTGGACTACCTTGAGCAACTTGGGGATCTTTCTTGAAATGTTTTGAGAAATATGGGAGGGAAAGTTTTGGGGTACAACAGCTGCCCCTGTTCAATTTTCTTATACCTGAGGATGTAGATTGGCTTTCGTGCCTTTCATGATCCGAAGGTGGAAGATGATTGAACACTAGAGTGCCCAAAAATTTGCACTCGCATGAAGTGGTGTCCATCTTGCGACATCGGGAATGGGCTTATAGATGCCATTTGGAAATTTCGGACGGGGGATGGGCTTAAAGATGCCATCCGAAGGAGTGTCGATCGCATAACAGATTCCTTAGCGAGAGCTTGTATACCTGTTGTTGAGGAAGATTCTACCGGGGAATGCTGATCTCTGTCTTGAGAGGAATAGAAAATTAGGAGCTTCGGTCGTCCGTTATTTTACTCGGGAATCATCTCTGTTGAAATTTAGTAACTTCGGTCATCCGTTATTCTACTGAGGAATCATCTCTGTTGAAATTTAGGAACTTCGGTCATCCGTTATTCTACTGAGGAATCATCTCTGTTGAAATTTAGGAACTTCAGTCATCCGTTATTCTACAGAGAAATCATCTCTGTTGAAATTTAGAAACTTCGCTCGTCCGTTATTCTACTGAGGAATCATCTCTGTTGAAATTTAGGAACTTTGGTCGTCCATTATTCTACTGAGGAATCATCTCTGTTGAAATTTAGGAAATTCGGTCGTCCGTTATTCTACTGAGGAATCATCTCTGTTGAAATTTAGGAACTTCGGTCGTCCGTTATTCTACTGAGGAATCATCTCTGTTGATATTTAGGAACTTCGGTCGTCCGTTATGCTACTGAGGAACCATCTCTGTTGAAATTTAAGAACTTCGGTCGTTCATTATTCTACTGAGGAATCATCTCTGTTGAAATTTAGGAACTTCATTCGTCCGTTATTCTACTGAGGAATCATCTCTGTTGAAATTTAGGAACTTCGGTCATCCGTTATTCTACTGAGGAATCATCTCTGTTGAAATTTAGGAACTCCGGTCATCCGTTATTCTACTGAGGAATCATCTCTGTTGAAATTTAGGAACTTCGGTCGTCCGTTATTCTACTGAGGAATCATCTCTGTTGAAATTTAGGAACTTCGGTCGTCCGTTATTCTACTGAGGAATCATGAACTACTATCTGGTCGTGATCCAAGCTTCATAGTAATAAGGCCGATTGCTATCTGGTTGTAATCCAGGCTTTACAGTGACTTACTAGGGAGATGAGATTAAACTTGCTATCCGATCGTAATCCAAGCTTCACAATTTCTCGATTCTTATCTGGTCGTAATCCAGGCTTCATGGTGTTCGATACTGCTATCTGGTCATAACCCGGGCTTCACAATATGCTGTAGAGATCAAGATACTATCCGGTCGTACCCGGGCTTCACAGCTTGAATTTTGTGAGAATTTGATTGTGTAGTTGTTTAGGTATTGGCATGCATTTTTGGTAAAACCAGGTGTATGAATGTCATGACTGATGTCATAACATTCTAGTTTATTAGGTACAGATTTATTAGGTACCTTTGCAGAAAAATATTGTCATACTGGTATTGATGTTTATGAGTGTGTATCTGAGCATTTTGCAAAATGATCACATTTACCAAAATCAGTAAACAGGAATTCAGATGTCATAACAAATGTTAAGACATCCTGTTCTGAACTAACAGGTATGCAGTTTGGTTAATTCTGAGTTTTTTCAGGAAAATGACTCAGTCTTTCCAGAACAGAATCCTGTGTTTTCTTTGGGTTAACCTAGCTCAACCCTAACCTGGTTGATAAATTCCTGTGACCTATTCTTAAGGTCAAACGGAATTAACCCTAACTTTTTGTGGAAACCCTAACTGAAGATGCAGCTGCTATATATTCAACAGAGCTGCTGTTTTAGACGTATCCCTTTTTGACAGAAGATCATTTAGAAGCTGTATACTTTTAACTATTGTAACCCAAGCAATTATCATTGTGATAAGTGACTTGGAATAGGTTTTAATTGTAAGGGTTGTGTATCACTTAAAGCTTTGAAGCAAGAGTGTTTGTATGTCTCTTGACTAAAGCTGTGAAGCAAAGTCAAGTTAGGTTTGTGTATCACTCAAAGCTGTGAAGCAAGAGTGTTTGTGTTGCTTGATTAAAAAGCTGTGAAGCATAATCAAGTGTATGTTTTGAAGAGTGTCTTCATCAATTCATTAGTCAAATTGTTTTATGTATCACTGTTGTGATTGAGGGGGAGTGAGTAGGAACTCAGGTTTAAGTTGTACTTAGATTGAAGTTGCATTGGGTAGGTCTTAAGTGAAGGAGATAAACTGGTTGGTTTATTCCTGAATTAATATCTCTTATAGTGGATTTCCTCCCTGGCTTGGTAGCCCCCAGAGTAGGTGTTGTTGCACACTGAACTGGGTAAACAATTGACTGTGTTCTTTACTGTTTTTGTATTTACTGTCTTATAGAAAGTCAGATACGGTGTCATAACATTGAACGTGACATTGAGTATCTGCAGCCAGAATTTCAATTGGCATCAGAGCAGACACCCTGCCTGTATTACTGGGTGAGATCTAGGGATATCACTTTCTGGCACTATGGACAAAGAAGGAGTTTTTGGAAATAGACCACCCATTCTGGATGGAACTAATTATGACTACTGGAAACCTCGTATGATTGCCTTCTTAAAATCTCTGGACAAAAAGGCTTGGAGAGCTGCTGACAAAGGATGGATCCATCCCACTGTAACTGAGAAAGATGGGACAATCAGTTTGAAGCCTGAGGAAGATTGGAGTAAAGAAGAAGATGATTTAGCCCTGGGAAATTCCAAAGCTTTAAATGCCTTGTTCAATGGAATTGATAGAAACATTTTCAGACTAGTACATCAATATGAATTGGCCAAGGAAGTTTGGGACACTCTCAAAACTACTCATGAGGGCACTTCCAAAGTGAAAATGTCAAGGCTTCAGATGTTGACTACCAAGTTTGAGAATCTAAAAATGATGGAAGATGAAACCATTCATGAGTTTCACATGAACATCTTGGAGATTGCCAACACCTCAGGAGCACTGGGAGAAAAGATGTCAGAAGAAAAATTGGTGAGAAAGATTCTCAGATCCTTGCCTAAAAGATTTTCTATGAAGGTAACTGCCATAGAGGAAGCCCAGGACATCAGCAAGTTGAAAGTGGATGAACTAATTGGGTCTCTTCAGACTTTTGAGATGGGGATCACTGAAAATGGTGACAAGAAGAACAAGAGCATAGCACTTGTATCCAACACTGATGTTGAAAACAAGGAGGATGAAGAAGAAAATATTTCAGAAGCTATAGCCATGCTTGGAAGACAGTTCAACAAACTCATCAAAAGAATAGATCCAAAGTCAAGGTCTAATGTTCATAACATTCCCTCTGACATTGACAGTTCCAGCAGAAGACCAAGGTCAGAAGAGAAGGGAAATCAAGGCAGAGGCATTCAATGTCATGACTGTGAAGGATATGGGCATATTCGAGCTGAATGTCCTACCTTTCTTAAGAAACAAAAGAAAGGAATGACTGTTACTTGGTCTGACTGTGATTCAGAAAGTAATTCTGAAGAAGAATCTGCCAAACTAGTTACTGCTCTAACTGGTGTATGTACCTCTGAAAGTGACACCAGTGATGAAGAAGTGACATTTGAAGAACTGGCTGATACCTACAAGAAATTGTGTATCAGAAGTGCTGAAGTCTGTGTGCAGAATGAGAAACAATCAAAACTCATCATAAAGCTGGAGGCTGAAAAAAGGGCAGATCTTGAAACTATAAGTCATCTAGAAGGGGAAGTTCAATTGCTGAACTCACAACTAATCCAAATGACCAAATCTGTCAAGATGCTGACTAATGGAACAGACAAATTGGAAGAGATTCTTCAAGTTGGACAAAATGTGGGAAACAAATCTGGACTAAGATTTGTGGAAGCCAAGAAATCTAGTACAGATAAGAAGATCAGGCCTGTTAAAAAAATGTCAAAGCAGATGTCTCAACACAACTCTCAACATCAGGAACAGAGACATATGAAGAAAAGGTACCAAAGATGGAGATGTCATCATTGTGGGAGATATGGCCATATAAAGCCTTTCTGCTTCAGATTGCATGGATACCCTAATCAGAACTCAGGTGTCAAACCTAAGTCTAAAAAGGTACCACATACTCCTCAATGGAAGAAAAAGGCTACTGCCCTGATAGCCCACACTTCCCTGAGAGTGTCTGCAAAGGAAGGCTGGTACTTTGATAGTGGATGTTCTAAACACATGACTGGAATAAAGAACATTCTCAATCATGTTAAACCTCACAACACTAGTTATGTGACCTTTGGAGATGGTGCTAAAGGTGAAATCAAAGGAGTTGGTAATTTGGACTGCCCTGAAGTTCCAAGTCTGAGTGAAGTACTGCTGGTAAAAGGGCTGACTGCTAATCTCATTAGTATCAGTCAATTGTGTGATCTAGGATTCAAGGTCAACTTCTCAAAATCTGAATGTCTAGTAATTAATGAAAAACTAGAAGTTGTAATGAAAGGAATCAGATCCAAAGATAACTGTTACTTGTGGCAGCCTGAGAACACTAATAACTCCACTATGTGTCCAATTACCAAAGAAGAAAAAGAGATGAAACTGTGGCACCATAAGCTTGGTCATCTTCATCTAAGAAGAATGAAAAGAGCTATCTCTATGGAAGCAGTCAGAAGGACTCCAAGACTACAGATTGATAAAAGAAGGGTTTGTGGTGAACTTAAAATTGAAAGGCTTGGTAAAAAGGAACATGTCTATGATGTGGTGAATAAACTTGAAGAAGGATGTGTTGTCAGAACCAGAAGTAATCATGACAAGGATTTTGGAAACAACAAGTCTAATAAATTCTGTTTCCCAGAAGAAATGAGTCGTGAAGTCTCTTCTCCTATAACTCACCATCAAAATGGAGTTGACAAAAAGAAAAATAAGATCATTCAAGAATCAACCAGAACTATGATTCATGTCAAAAGAATGCCTTCCCAACTCTGTGCTGAAATGGTTGCAGCTAGTAGCAACTGTTCTCAAAATATCTGGACAAAACAGATGCTCACTGAGTATAATGTCTCACAAGATGTTGTGACATTGTATTGTGACAATCTGAATACAATCAATATTTCCATGAACCCTATTCAGCATAGCAGGACCAAGCACATTGACTTTGTAGAGAAGAAGTCAATTAAACTGGAATATGGTATCATTAAGCTTCAGCTGGCTGATTCTTCTACCAAGGCTCTTGTTGAAAATAAACTTGAAAACTTGAGGGGCAGGTTGGGTATTTGCCGACATAAGAAATTATAGCAATTAATTTTGCTTAAAACAAGGGTTGAAGGAGTTAATTTTGTTAAGTCTATTTTTAATGGGTTAATCATATGTTTTCCCAATTCTTTCAAAATCCTTAAGAAGTTGAAAAGACTCTCTTTTGCCTCCTACCTCTCTCGACTTTGCAACCTGTTCCCTTCTCTCAATCAATGTTTTTTCTCAAATTGCTACTGGTGCTCTAAGTCAATCAAAATGTCTCAAACATCATCTTCAACCAAGGCGACCTCTTCATCTTCATCATCTGACCAAGACTCTCGAGCAATCACCACATGCATAGAATATGAAGTTCTTGAGATCACTCCTCTCAGAGAGATGGCAACTGACCCCGCCAAAGTCAAAAAGCTGAGAACTAGACATGCAGGAAGAGCTCAAGCTGCTGCCTCTGGTAATCCTTCTCATCCTTCTTCTTCTATACCAAATAGAGAAGGATCAGTTCAAGTTCATCAAGTTATTGCTAGGCTTGTTACTAGTATACTAAGCGGAAACCAACCTGTACCGGGGATTTCTGTCCCTTTAAATCAACCAGGAAGCCCAAATGTGGATGTCTCTGAGAATGTAGATGTCTCTGAGAATGTTATGACACAAAATGACAACATTAGAACCCTTCAGAAAAGACTGCTGATCCACCTATCATTGATGTGGATGAGGAATACTCAGACAATGATCTGATTGCCAATGTAAACCCTAGCATTGCTAGGAGAATGATGAAAAGAAAGGGTAATCAGAATGATGCAAAATGTATGTCCAAAGATAAACCTGCTGTTAAGAAATCCAAGACTGAAGGCAAGGCTGGGGTAGAATCTGTGAAAACTGGTCATTCCAAAGGGAAGGTGAAAGCCCAGGTGTATACTGGTAGACAACCAATTACAAAGAAGAGAAAAGAACCTGAATCTTCTGATTCTGATGAGGAATCAGAGTTTGAGATTGATGCTGAAGAAATTCCTATCAGAAGGAAACTGACCTCCAGCAAAATTGCTAGAGTTCCTGAAGTCCCAACAGACAACATCTCTTTCCACCATCCTGACAATGCAAACAGATGGAAGTATGTTTGCTTGAAGAGAATAGCTTTAGAAAGAGAACTCAACAATGATGCCATGGAGTGCAAAGACATCATGGACCTGATCAAGAATGCTGGACTGATGAAGACAGTGATAAAATTTACCAAGTGTTATGAAAATCTGGTCAAGGAGTTCATAGTTAACTTGTCTAATGATTGTGCTGATGGAAGGTCAGCTGACTTTGAAAGTGTTTTTGTTAGAGGAAGAAGGGTTAATTTCTCTCCATCAGAAATTAACAAATTTCTTGGAAGATCAAATGAGGATTGTCCTGATCTGGAAGTCACTGACAATGAAGTTTGTCAAACAATCACAGCAAGGCAAGTGAAGTGCTGGCCCTTGAAAGGCAAGCTGAATGCCAGCAAACTTAGCATGAAATTTGCCATCCTGCACAAGATTGGTGCAGCCAACTGGGTCCCTACAAACCATAAATCAACTATCTCCACAGGATTGGGGAGATTTATTTATGCTGTGGGAACCAAGACTGCTTTTGACTATGGCAGGTATATTTTTGAACAAACTTTAAAACATGCTGGTAGTTATGCTGTCAAAGGACCAATTGCCTTTCCCTCCCTCCTTTGTGGAATTATCCTTGCACAATACCCTGATATCCTGGTGGCAAGAGATACTGCTTGCAAAAGAGCTCATGCCCTTGGGTTGCACTACAAACTGTTTCAGGGATCTCATGCTCCTGATATTGTCATAACATCAGCTGAGACATCGTCTGTGAAGACCCAGTCCAAAACATCTGATGTCATAGCTATATTAAAAGAGACCTGCAAAAAACTGGAAGCTAGGAAAAAGACCCTAGAAAACCTAATTGCCAGGTTAGAAAAGGAGGAAGTTGAAGGAAACAGAAGGGAAGAGGGTGTAGAAGCTGAAGGTCATCTCAATACTGAAGAAACTAGCTCCTCTGAGTCTGATGACAGTGCTTAAAGGTTGGTGGAGTTGCTGTTTGGTGGTGTTGCTGGTCCCTGGTAGAGTTTGGAAGTGTGTTCAGTTTTTAGTTCTGCTCTCATTACTTTTTCTGGATGACTGTATAATCTTTAAGAACATGTATCTTTGGCCCATTTGTGGCTAAAGAGGGGGAGATATATTTTGGTAGACTTTATTTGACATTCCATTTTTCTGCAGTCATATTTATTCTGCTGCTATCTATCTCTGATTGCTTAGGGGCTTTAGCCAAAAATCTGCCAAAGGGGGAGTTTGTAGTTGTTTAGGTATTGGCATGCATTTTTGGTAAAACCAGGTGTATGAATGTCATGACTGATGTCATAACATTCCAGTTTATTAGGTACAGATTTATTAAGTACCTTTGCAGAAAAATATTGTCATACAAGTACTGATGTTTATGAGTGTGTATCTGAGCATTTTGCAAAATGATCACATTTACCAAAATCAGTAAACAGGAATTCAGATGTCATAACAAATGTTAAGACATCCTGTTCTGAACTAACAGGTATGCAGTTTGGTTAATTCTGAGTTTTTTCAGGAAAATGACTCAGTCTTTCCAGAACAGAATCCTGCGTTTTCTTTGGGTTAACCTAGCTCAACCCTAACCTGGTTGATAAAGTCCTGTGACCTAGTCTTAAGGTCAAACGGAATTAACCCTAGCTTTTTGTGGAAACCCTAACTGAAGATGCAACTGCTATATATTCAACAGAGCTGCTGTTTTAGACGTATCCCTTTTTGACAGAAGATCATTTAGAAGCTGTATAGTTTTAACTATTGTAATCCAAGCAATTATCATTGTGATAAGTGACTTGGAATAGGTTTTAATTGTAAGGGTTGTGTATCACTCAAAGCTTTGAAGCAAGAGTGTTTGTATGTCTCTTGACTAAAGCTGTGAAGCAAAGTCAAGTTAGGTTTGTGTATCACTCAAAGCTGTGAAGCAAGAGTGTTTGTGTTGCTTGATTAAAAAGCTGTGAAGCATAATCAAGTGTATGTTTTGAAGAGTGTCTTCATCAATTCATTAGTCAAATTGTTTTATGTATCACTGCTGTGATTGAGGGGGAGTGAGTAGGAACTCAGGTTTAAGTTGTACTTAGATTGAAGTTGCATTGGGTAGGTCTTAAGTGAAGGAGATAAACTGGTTGGTTTATTCCTGAATTAATATCTCTTATAGTGGATTTCCTCCCTGGCTTGGTAGCCCCCAGAGTAGGTGTTGTTGCACACTGAACTGGGTAAACAATTGACTGTGTTCTTTACTGTTTTTGTATTTACTGTCTTATAGAAAGTCAGATACGGTGTCATAACATTGAACGTGACATTGAGTATCTGCAGCCAGAATTTCAGATTGTATCTTTCCTAAAAGGTAAAGGTTAATTATATGTAATGCATGATATGTATCAAGCAATGATGTTCTCAAAATAAATGAGATCGTGTTGTATGATGCGTATGCGTATGTCATGATGTATGGACATGTAATGTTTTTATGATATCCGCTAGCTGGGGAAAATAAATCCCGGATTGCTGCTGGAGAAAAGAGTTGAATTCTTCGTTTTCGCTGGAGACAGTGAATGCAGATGACTGTGAGAATAAACCTGTAGGAGAGGATAACTCCGCTGGGGAATAAACTGACGAGGAAAAGACTCTGTGGGGAGGACATATTCTGCTAGAAGACCTGCTGATTTTGGAGGAATAACCCCGACTGGGGATGAATTACCGTTGTTGGCGATGATACACTCTGTTGGGAATTGAGTTTCTGTTTGTGAAAGGAATGAACTCTGCTGGGGATGATTCTCCAGTGGCGACTTCACTGGGGATAATCTTTTAGACTCTACTGGGGATAATTCTCCAAACTTCACTGGGGATAATTTTCTAGTGCTGATGATAGATAAACTCTGCTTGGGGAGAATATTGCCGACTCATTCGCGGTTGTGAGCCTTAGCTGGGGAGAGTGGTGTGCTGTTCGGGACCGCTAATACCACTGTCCTTATCTTACCCTGTGGGGAGTGAATGTACCTTTAATCGTATTCTCCAGCTAGGTCTATCCCTATACCTGGTGGATAGAGCAACTGTACAGTTTGGACATTTCTTTTTTTCCCCTGTTTCTGATATTACAAGTAATCGTCTTTTGTTTCGTATGTAAATTTTTATGAGCAGCAATCAATGTCAAATGCATATATAAAAAATGAACATTGGACGTTCTTGCAAAACAAAATAGAAAAAAGAAAACAATTTGAAATTTCTTTGTGAAAATGAATCGTATTGATTTTGAAGTCGGCCTGAAAATAGGCGTTTTTTGTACAAGAGGCTGACGTCCTAGTAAGAGAACGCCGCCGAACAATAGAGTTTATACAATTTGTGAAAAACAAAAGAAAAAAAGCTATGTGAACAATCCCACTGGGTTCCAACTCTGCTATTGCCTTTATGTCCTCGAGCATCTTATCACTTTGCCACTTGGTTGAAGGTAGATCAGATTGATTAGTGTCGTCCGAGCTTGATAGTCGATACTGAAGTCTGGTTACAAGGTGATCTAATGAGACATAGTGTTACGCCTTAATCCCTAATTTTTTCCTGGACCGCCCTTTCGGGTTTTCAGTCCACCGGGATACCCTTTTTTGCCCAAGCTGCCTTTTCAGGTTTTCGACTTGCCGGGTGTACATAATTTTTTATTTTCATCCCTTACTTTTGCCCGAACCCTTTTGGTTCGTCGGGAAGCCCTTATTTTTGCCTAGGCCAGTCAACCTAGCGGGTCTTTAATTATGCGTAGTATTTTTTCACTATGTCTGCATTTACGGGGTGAGGAAGGTCGTCACCATCCATGGTGGTTAGAATCATAGCTCCTCCTGAGAAAATGTTCTTAACCACAAATGGCCCTTCGTACGTAGGGGTCCATTTGCCCCTGGGATCACCTTGTGGCAGTATGATGCGCTTGATTACCAAATCCCCAACTTGATACTCTTGTCGTCTAACTTTCTTGTTAAATGCCTTGATCATCCGCTTTTGATACATCTGACCATGACAAATAGCAGTAAGTCTCTTTTCGTCGATTAAGTTTAGCTGATCAAGCCGGGTCTGGATCCAGTCATCCTCGCTCAAACCTGCGTCCTTCATAATCCGAAGAGAGGGTATCTCGACCTCAATGGGTAAGACTGCTTCCATGTTGTATACCAAAGAGTAGGGTGTTGCCCCTGTTGACGTCCGTGCTGAGGTACAATACCCATGAAGAGCGAATGGTAACATCTCATGCCAGTCTTTATATGTCACCGTCATTTTCTGCACAATCTTCTTGATGTTCTTATTAGCCGCTTCTACAGCCCCATTCATCTTCGGCCGGTAAGGAGAAGAGTTGTGATGTTGTATCTTGAACTGCTTACAGAGCTCAGTGATTATTGTATTGTTGAGATTTGTACCATTGTCCGTAATGATCCTCTCTAGTACACCATATCGATAGATCAAATTGTGCCGAATAAACCGTGCCACGACGTTCTTGGTTACTGTAGCGAAGGAAGCTGCCTCAACCCACTTTGTAAAGTAATCAATCGCTACCAGGATGAAACGATGCCCGTTGGACGCAGTAGGTCTAATCTCATCAATCATATCGGTGCCCCATATTGCGAAAGGCCAAGGAGCTGTCAAGATGTTCAGAGGAACTGGAGGTATGTGCACCTTATCAGCATAGACTTGGCACTTATGACAAGTCCGAGAATGCTGATAACAGTCGGCTTCCATGGTAGACCAATAATATCCTGCCCGTAGGATCTTCTTTGCCATGGTGTGTCCACTGGAATGAGTTCCGAAAGTACCTTCATGTAACTCTACCATAATCCTTTCTACTTCGTTCTTATCCACACAACGCAATAACGTTGAATCATGATTACGCTTGTAAAGAATACCATTACTGATGAAGAACTTCACCGCGAACCTCCTCAGAAACTTCTTATCATTAACAAATGCACCCTCGAGATACTCTTGAGCCTCAAGATACCTCTTTACCTCGTGAAACCAGGGTTTATCTGCTACCTCTTCAGTCTCAATGTCGCAGCAATGTGCAGGTTCGTCCAACCTCTCAATGGTAATCTGGGGAGCTTCATTGTCCCACCTGACCTTGAACATAGGAGACATGGTAGCTAGCGCGTCCGCCAACCGATTCTCCTCTCTTGGGAAGTGTTCAAAGGTTATCTCCTCGAAGTGTGGAAGCAACGTCAATACATATTCCTTGTAAGGAATAAGATTTGGGTGTTTCGTATCCCACTCGCCTTTGATCTGACTGATCACGAGAGCGGAATCTCCGAATACACTTAAGAACTTAATCCTTAGGTCAATAGCTGCTCGAAGACCCATGATGCATGCTTCATACTCCGCCATATTGTTGGTGCAGTTAAAGCATAATCGGGCGGTGAACGAAGTATGACAACCTTCAGGATATATGATCACGACGCCAATGCCATTACCCAAAGCGTTTGAAGCTCCATCAAAATACATAGACCATCGGGATCCTTCCTCAGGTCCTTCATTCGGTCCAGGTGTTTCACAGTCAGTCACCAACATGATGTTCTCATCCGGGAATTCGAAGTTCATGGATTGGTAGTCGTCTATAGCCTGATGTGCCAAGTGATCCACCAACACAATTCCCTTGATTTCCTTTTGGGTTATATATTGGATGTCATACTCAGTCAAGATCATCTGCCATCTTACTATTCTTTCGGACAAGGTAGGCTTTTTGAAGATATATTTGATTGGATCCATCTTCGATATTAATAGAGTAGTGTGAGTCAGCATATACTGTCTCAGCCGGCGAGCAGCCCATGCCAAAGCACAACAAGTTTTCTCAAGCAGTGAGTATCGGGTCTCACAGTCGGTAAACTTTTTGCTAAGGTAATAAATAGCATGCTCTTTTCGGCCAGACTCATCATGCTGCCCCAGCACACACCTCATTGAACTGTCTAGTACTGTCAAGTATAAGATCAGAGGTCTTCCTTCAACTAGAGGCATCAGAATAGGTGGCTCTTGGAAATATTCTTTGATCCTTTCGAAAGCGGCCTGACATTCATCATTTTAACTTTCCACTTGATCTTTCTTCAACAGCTTTAAGATTGGTTCATAAGTAGTAGTCAGGTGCGAAATGAATCGGGAAGTGTAATTCAGTCGTCCCAAAAAGCCTCTGACTTCCTTTTCTGTTTGGGGAGATGGAATCTCTTGTATAGCCTTCACCTTTGCAGGGTCCACTTGAATACCTTTATCACTAACAACGAAACCCAGTAGCTTACCAGACCTCACCCCAAAGGTGCACTTGTTCGGGTTTAACCTCAGCTTATACATCTTCAACCTGTCAAATAGCTTCTGGAGGTGGTCAAGATGTTCCTCTTCAGTCTGGGATCTTGCAATCATGTCGTCAATGTATACCTCAATCTCATGATGAATCATGTCGTGGAACAAAGCGACCATGGCGCGCTGATACATTGCCCCATCATTCTTCAACCCGAAAGGCATGGCTTTGTAGAAAAAGGTACCCCACTGTGTAATGAAGGTTGTCTTCTCCATGTCTTCGGGAGCCATCTTAATTTGATTGTAACCGGAGAAACCATCCATAAAGGATAAAACCTTATGTTGTGCGGTGTTGTCGACCAAAACATCGATGTGAGGCAGAGGGAAATTGTCTTTGGGACTGGCCCTATTCAGATCCCTATAGTCCACACACATTCGGACCTTACCATCCTTCTTCGGCACCGAAACCACGTTGGCAACCCACTACGGGTAAGAAGTAACAGCTAGAAAACCGACATCAAATTATTTCATAACCTCAGCTTTAATTTTCTCAGACATCTCTGGGCGCATTCGGAGAACCTTCTACTTCACTGGAGGACAATCTTCTTTAGTAGGAAGACGATGAACCACGATATCGGTATCCAACCCAAGCATATCTTCATAAGACCAAGCAAAGATCTTAACATAGTCACGTAGCATCTGTATCAACCGTTTCTTAACACTAGACTCCAGATTTGCACCGATCTTAACCTCTTTTTTGTCTTCTTCTGTACCCAAATTCACTGATTCTACTGGCTCTTCATGGGGCTGTATGGCCCTCTCTTCCTGTAGTGACAGTCTAGCAAGTTCACCCGGCACTTCGCAATCATCCTCACCTTCGTCCTTGGATTGGTTGATCGGACTTTCGAAGTCATAACTGGCAGTAGCAAAGTCGTTATCAGTGGGATCCAGAGTGGATGTGGACTTGTATTATGATATGTGAGTGTGTGTAAGACAATAGCTGTTTTAATAAAGTGCAAGATAGAAAAACAAGGAGCGCAAAATTTGTAATGCAAGAAAACGTCCAATGCTTTATTGATGACATATGGAAATGACAAATATTAAGCCCTCACAAATAAAGCCATGGTGCCTCGGGTAAGACACCGGGTCGTAAAGTTTCAAATTGTCTGTTAAAAACTCAAAACAAAAGTCTATTACTGTGTAATAAAAGAAATGGGCACAAAGTCCTTCGCCGTCCAATTGCTCAATCCACCATCAGTAGTCAGGTAAATCCAACTGTCAAACTCAGACTCTTCATCATCATCTTCAATCGCATTCACTTCCGGATTACTGATACGCAGGGGAGGTCTTCCAATCCGTGCACGCCAAACATCCCTTTGAGCTTCTGCAGTAAAACCTAAACCAAACTTGTCAGTTTTGTGTGCAAAGTCAGGGAGTTGGCCCCAATTTGCACACCCACCTCTTTCAATAATAGCTCGGGCATCCTTGAGGGAAGCTATCTTCATTGGAGGATCTTCAGCAACAGTTTCAGTCGACGCCAGAGTCTGGGGGACTTCTTCAAAATTCTAACACGGGGTTTCAATGAACTCATCATCCATCTCCATAAACCGAAAAGAGTTAAGGTGTCTCACCATGTACTCCTCTTCTCCTCGCACTGTAACAATTTTCCCCTTCACTGGATATTTTAACATCTGATGGAGCATGGAAGTCACTGCCCTAGCTTTATGAATCCACGTGCGACCCAACAAACAAGAATAAGATGGTTGAATGTCCATTACATAGAATGTAGACGCGAACGTCTGGGAACCAACCTTAACAGGAACATCCACCTCTCCATGTACCATCCTTTTGGACCCGTCAAAGGCCCTAACCACAATATTACTTGGCTTCAAAACCAACCCTTCACAATCCAGCCGATCTAACACTTTCTTGGGCAAAACATTTAACGAGGACCCAGTATCCACTAGCACGTGAGCCAAAGTAGTGCCTATGCACTCGATTGAAACATGCAGAGCGTTATTGTGATTCTTTCCTTTGGCAGTCAGATCCGCGTCGGAGAAACCCAACCCATTGTCAGCGGTCAAACTAGCCACATAGTCTTTGAATTGATCAACAGATGTCTCCTGCGGCACATGCACAGTTTTTAGGAAAGCAATTAAAGCCTTAGCATGGGCTTCTGAGCACAACAATAAAGATAATATGGAGATCTTAGACGGGGTTTACCCCAGCTGCTCGACTATGTTGTAGTCACTTTTCTTGATGATCTTCAGAATTTCCTCTATCTCCTGTCTAGAGGTTTCAACAATAATCTTCTTCGGTGCCTCCGTCCGGGCAGGCTCACTGGTGATTTCTTTGCCCCGAGCGTCAGATGACTCGGTGATAGGGGTAATGATTGGAACATGAACAGGGACAGTAGCAGACGTACTGGCAGGTGAAATAGCAACATGCTTCCGAACAGTTGGTGTGGAGATCTCAGGGGAGAAAAGTCTTCCGCTTTAGGTGACTTTGCTAGACCCAACAATGTTGCTGACATCAGTATCAACCTCTTCAACCTTCAAGTCTTGTTTGATCCCATGATAATACACATCGGCACCATAGTGCCACAGGACAGCCTTATCCGAAGTGTATAGGATAGGACCAGGGATAGTTATGATCAATGGAGCAACTCTTGTAACGGGTGTAATCCTAACAGGCTTTCTCGAGGAAGCCTTGGAAGGATTGGCGGAAATGGTTATTATGGAAACATCTTCAACAGAAATCAACAGAGTCAAAGTTTTCTCGAACAAGATCTCTTTGTTGTCCACCAGGCGCTGAACACCTGACTTCAATAAATGGCAACCAGTAGGTAGGATGGAACATAGGTGGCAACCTTCGCCACAATCCGAAAATAAACCGGCCGATAATAGGTTCTTCTTTACTGTCAACAACGGAGTAGCAATGTCTTCCATGAAGGTCACAAATGAATCATCATCCACAACATTTACTCCGTGCTTGGGCATAGGAGCAGTCATGACATTAGGCTTTTCTGGTGCGTCAAACTCAATTTCCTTAGCTTCAATCAAATCTTGCACCTTATTCTTCAAGGCCCAACAGTTGTTTGTATCATGCCCTGGGCTATCAGAGTGATAAGCACAGCGGGCGTTTGGATTATACAGCGGAGATGTGGTGCTGGGATTTTTCGGAGCTTCCCTCAGAGTCACCAAGTTGGTCTTCAACAATTGCGGCAGAATTTGAGATAGGGTCATACTGAGCCGAGTATACTGCCTTTGCGGTCTCTGTACTCTTTGCTGAGTGTTGCATTGTGGGGCAACAGTTGGTCTTGATATTACTACCGCATTAACTGCTTGGCGGCGTTCAGGACGGTTTTGGCTCCTCAACCTGTAAACTGCACTGGATTCCTTATTGAAAGGCTTCTTTTCTATACTTGATGAAGCACCTTTCTGTATCTTGCCACTTTTGATACCGACTTCAACTCTCTCCCCAGTCATAATCAATTCAGTAAACCCATACGATGAACTACTGATCAAATGATTGAAGTATGGACCAGACAAAGTCCCAAGAAACATATCCACCAACTCCCTATCAGCCAGAGGTGGTTGTACTCTTCTAGCAAGATCTCTCCACTTCTGAGCGTAGTCCTTAAAACCTTCGCTCACACCCATAGACATACCCTGAAGTTGAGTATGCGTGGGAGCAAGGTCGGCATTATACTGGTATTACTTGTAAAAAGCAGCAGCGAGGTCCTCCCAGTTGCAGACATTAGCTCCTTCCAGTTGATAGAACCATTCAAGTTGAGTCCCTGACAGAATATCTTGAAAGAAATGAACCCACAGGTTCCTATCAACAGTATATGGTTGAATCTTTCTGACATACGAGCGGAGGTGTAGCTTTGGGCAGGATACCTCGTCGTACTTAACAAAGACAAGAGCTTTAAACTTGTGGGGGATCACCACCCCAGATGCCAAACCCAAATCTCTGAAGTCCAACCCAGGTATCTTTTGGATCTCCATTGCACTCAGCCGGTCTTCAAGTTGCTTATATCTATCCTCGGCAAGAGGATACTGGTCTTCATCAAAATCAGTGTCATTATCGGAGACCACAAGACTAGGAGCCTTCCTTTCCTCTTGATTCTCTCCTCCTCCAGATGAATGAGACAAATCAACTTCCTCTTGAAACCTGTTCCCAAATCTGTGACCCATATTCAGCAGGACCACCTTCTTCTTCTTCTTCTTCTTCTTCTTCTTCTTGTCCTTCTAGATAAGAGTCTTCAAATCTTGTTGACTTTTGGCCAAGTTCAAGAACATCTCCTGGAACTGAGCATTCTGAGCTTGCAGAGCCTTGATGGCTTGATCAATAGGTGTTTCAGAAGACATGTTATGCTGAAATAAATAGCGAAGAAGATGAGAAACCTGTAATGGTACCTGTAATGAGGTGCATGGGAATGGAATGCGTATGAAATGAGTTCAAATACTTAAGGAGATTCAAATTTGTAAACCAAAATAAAACACACTTTATTAGATAAAACTTATAACAATGTTTAACAAATGCCTTTAAGGCGTTACAAAAGAAATACTGAAAAGCAAATCTAAACTAGAAACAATAAAAGACATCAGAAATCCCATGGTCGTTTTCCCTTCGTGCTGACATAATCGTTGATTGTCCTTTCGTTCTCAAGCTGCCTTGTAAGCTTCAGGATCTTCCTCTCCTGCTCATGATACTTCTCTCTGTAGGTATCCCTTTCTTCCTTTAGCTGGATCCAAGATCTCTTCAATACCCCAAGATCAGTAGGCATGTATGGATGGTGGACCGTATAAGGAACCCCCTCTTCATCAGTATGCTCTATGATCACCGAAAAAACTGCTTCATAAGGAATCCCCAGTGTGATCAGTGGGACTGAGAACTGACTGTTTTTGGAATGCTGGTTCGCGTTTGCGTTTGTTTTTGCAAAATGTCGCGGTAAGCAAGAGTCGCCACCGTCTTTTATTTTATCCAACAAGGAAAGGACAAAAGCACAGAAAAATTACTTTTCGAGATATTTCTCGGGTTTGGGAGGTAGATTATAGAAAGGGAAGGTGTTAGCACCCTTTCTATCCATGGTTATCCACGGGCTCTTAGGTACTTGCTCACTATGTTTTCAAAAGTTTTCTTTTCTTTGTGATTGTGGGTTTGAAAAGAGTTTTTTGTTTGAAAGAGAGTGTAAGTGCGAAAAGTTTTGTTTTGTTTTAAAAGGAGCAAGTACTTAAGAACATCTACCTACTCAAAAAGGAATTAAACTGTGCAAATGTCCTTTAGACAATGCTATCCCACTATTGAGGAGTAGGTAGCATCGTCGTTGGAGTTTTCGGGTCAATTCGATTTAAGGGACGTGTGGTCACTAAAGCAATGTTAGGACGCCTTAGTGGTAACCCTAATGTCTTAGATCATTTTATCCGAGGCAACCGTTTCGAGGCAACTTATGATCTTTGGACAAGAGGGCGACCTCTAAAACATCTGTGATACGGTGGGAGAACTGACTTGAGGTTTTGTGTTTTGTATTCGCACTTGTTCGGTTTAGCAAGAGTCGCCACCGACTTTTTATTTTATCCTAAAGGAAAGGTTAAAAAGCACAGGAAAAACCTTTTGAGATGTTTCGTGGGTTCGGGGGGTAGATTATGAAAAGGGAAGGTATTAGCACCCTTTTCATCCATGACTATCTATGGGCTCTTAGTTGCTTGGTTTTAGATCACTTGCCTTGATTTTCAATTGCTTGAAATGGTGGTGTGTGTGAGTGTTTGAAAATGTTTTGAAAAAGAGGCCTTGTCTAGGCAACCGTTGTAACAATTCTTTACTCGAATGTTTTACAAAGGTGTGTATCTTTTCGAAAAGATGTTTCAAATGTTTTTTGAAAGTTTGTTTTGAAAGTGTTTGTGGAGTGTGGTTTTGAAAAGTAGGCAAGTGTGTTTGCAAGTTTGATCAAGTAACTAAGAGTTGTCTACCCCTAAATTTACTCAAAGGTTTTTCACATGTTTTAACCCTTTTAACAGTTTTGTTCCACCATTGTATTTGGTGGACAATCTTGTATTAGGATGTTAACGGGACAGGCGCGGGTCATCGTATGGACCATGAATGCAATGGTGCCAAGTGTCTTTGGCAATTTGCTTGAAGGAACTTGATCATTTTGATAGGCAGCTTTCGAAAGCGTCATCGAGGGACTATGATCATTTGAATTGTTTTGCCAAAGAAACTCAACGTGCAAGCATGGCCCATTTTGGAAGGCAACAAGCGGGATTACCCTAGGGGTGCAAGTGTGATTAGTGTATTGATTTCATGTATTTGTTTTGTATTAGGTTATCTAGCGTTTGATTTTATTTACATACAAACCCTAGGTCTAACCATGGTATATTTGAAAGCGATAAATTGCGGGAATTTAAAGTCTACGCTATTACAAATAAGTATCCGGGAGTGGGGGTACAAATATTTACAAATGGGGATGAGACTTATTAGGAGAGTAGTGTCCAAATAAATTTACAACCAAATCGAATTGCGATCTCAAATGTAATATGTATCAATGTATAGGAATAAAGCAATGTAAATGTATCAATGTATTTGTGTAAGTGTATGTGAATATTTACAAGTGAGAAAAATGTTTAACTTAATGTAAAATTAAGGTATTTATTATCTTTTTGTATTTTTGTTGAATATGTACAAACAAAAGATTTTAAGAAAAGAAAAGAAAGTGTTTTAAGTTTAATTATATTTTTAGGTATTTCTGTGAATATTTTATACAAGGGTTTTAAAAGAAAAATGTTTTAAGAAAATTAATGTTTTATGTATGAAGAAAAGATTTATCAAAAGAGTTTTAGGATAAAATCTATTAACCTAATTATATTTTAATATTTATGTATTTTTCAAAAATGTAATAAAATAAAAGAAAAATTTGTATAAAAGACTTAATGTATTATTTTTTATCTACATATAAAATTAAATTATGTTAGTAAAAAAAAAGGTTAGTTTATGTATAAAACAAAAGAAAAAGGAAAATGGGCTTAAAGATTTGTTCTGGCCCAAATAACACAAAAAAAAGACTAAAACAAGAAGGGGGGTGCACGCCTGGAGTGCACTTGGGCTTAAGCGTGTTTTTGTGGGGCAAGGCCCAGCATGTGACAACGTTTGTTTTTTAGGGTTTTATCAGTTTTATTCATTTGGGATTTAGGGTTATAGAGGCGCGGCGCCGTTCGTCCTCTTCGCTTCCTTCCTCTTCATTTTTCCTCAACATATGGCCACTGAACGAGACCCTCCTCCTAGGGCCACCGCGCGCCGCCGTCTACTCCTCTTCCTTCCATGGTTGAGCGTAACAGCGATAAGCATAGGTAAGAAATTTCCCATCTTTTTTATGTCTTTTGCTTCAGTTCGTGCATGTTCTGATCATTATTTTTGTTATTTGTCTCGTGAGGTATTTTAAGAAAAGGATAGAGTTTTATACCTTTTGGAGACGGAGGCTTTTGGAGATGGAAGAGGAGCGGATTTGGAGGCGCTCTAGGATGACTGAAGGCGGAGGAGCGTGATGTGCTGGCTTGGAAATCTAGTACCTTTGTTTCACTTTTTGGTTTGATGATGAAACGCCTGAAAACCTTGCTTTAATCACTTCTTTTCTTCTTCTGCTTCTTTGCCTCGCCTTTTGAATAGCTTGCTTGCTTGTATGCTTCTTGAACCCTATGATGAGCCCAGCTCTGAGGGTGTGGTTGGTTTGCTTTGAATGCTTTTGATTTGCTTGCTTTCAATGATAGTTTATCTGAGATGCCCTGTATGCTTCTTTTCCTCTTCTCTTTTGTTGGCTTGCTGAGATACCTGATATGTTGGCCCAATGATGAACACAGTTCTGAGGGTCTTGGTCTTGAATGCTTCAAGGTTTAAAGGCAGGTTGTATGGCTATATCAGTATTGGTACAGGCTTCCAAGTTTAGGCTTGATATGCCTTGAGGTTCATATATCTAAAACAGGTTTGGCTTTGGTATGCTTGTGGACTCCTGGTTTGAACTAGGTTATGGCCTTGGTTGGTGTTTGACAGTTTGCTTCAGAAGTTTGCTTGAAGCAGGCTAAGGCTTAAGGCTTCTGGTTTTTGCCTGATGTTTGTAGTGAGCTTGGCTTCAGCAGGCTTTAGGCTGGTTCTGTTGAAGCAGGTTAAAGGCTTTGTTTGGCTTTTCACAGGCTTTGGGCAGGATGCAAGCTTGAGGGATTTGTGTTATGACAGGTTGGAAGGCTTATGCTTTTTTTTCCTGGTTTTGGCCGTTTGACAGGGCTTAGAGGCTTGGGCTTACAGGTTTCTGGTTTTCTAAGTTGAAACCAGTTTTTGCTATGTGTTTTATGTATATTTAGGCTTTGGGGTATCTTTACACAGTTTGGGAGGTTTGTGTTTATGCAGGCTTTGTTTGAGATTGTAACAGGTTTGGTGTTGCTCTTGTTTGAAGGCAGTTCTGAGATGTTTTTCTTTAACACAGTTTTTGTGTTGCTTTGGTATTTTCTTCCCCCCTTTCTATATGCTGGTATATCTTTATCTTATATCTTTTTCTTTCCAAGCCTCAAGCCTGCTGTACTGCCTGTACTTCTTTCACTCTCTCTCTATTCTCTCTTCAGATTTAAGCATTTAATATTGCTTAGAACTGCCTTATGTTCTGAAAAGGTGACTGGCTGAAAATGATGATTTGAATATCTTGCTTGCACTTTGGTTTTGCCTTGCATATCTCTTATCTCCTTTTTCCAGATTTTCTGCATATTGTACTTCTTTGACAGCTTTTGGATAGCCTTTTGTACTTGTTTGATATCTTGGTATCTTTCTATATATTTGGACAGTTTTTGATAGCTTTTGGCTTAGTTTGAAATTGTGACTTTGTAGTTCAGTTTGGACTTTGTTGGCAATTTATAAACTATGCAGCTTTATGCACTTTTCAATTGATTTGCCTCTTTTGGTTGAAAATTTGGATTTATGCAGTATGTTTGACAAACTTTGAATTTGTGCAATTTTGCAAATTTGTGCATTTCATATTTTATTGCAAGCACTATTTTCATCCCTCTTTGTGAACCAAGAGAAATCTTGTGATTTGCAGAGAGGGCAAACTGATTCCGGCCAGTCGCTTTTAATGATGAACTTTGTGATTAACTGTCTGCTTTGAATTTTATTTCATCTGCTTTTGACTTTTTCTTTTTCTTTGTTTTGCAGATAAAAATCAATGGAGCAAAGGAGGAGTAGCAGTAGAAGATGAAGATTTAGGAATTTAGGATGCAATTTTATTTCATTTTTAATCATTGTAACAAATATTATAAATACTTATAAATAATTACTGTATTTAAATAACAATTGTACAAATAATTAAAAATGAATAAAAGTCTTTTTATTGATATTCCTTTTAATTCTTCTTCAATTATTTATTTAATTATTCATATTTCTTAAATTATAATAACTGGAATTTATCCCAACTATTCTAATTTAGAACAAATAAATAATCAATAAACAACTGGCGTTCTGAATAATCAAAGCACTGCACATCTAAACAACAAACGTCCACATGTCCTTTTTTCACTGATTAAATCCAAACACTGCGAATTCTCAATCAGCAGCCTCAGTCCATATCTCAGATTAATTTGAAAAGCACTGTAGAATTAGTTCTTTCTGCACGCACAAAACCCTGATTCTTGTTTTAATTTTCACAGAAGCGCCTGCCTGATCAAACCCTGAGCCAACTCAACCAAACCTTAGCAATCTGCTTGAACTGCTTTAAAATCAATGAAAACCCTGAATTCTGACTGACGAGAAAAGTCTGTTTGACCGATTCTTGAGCCAGTCTGAAAAATCAGGAAAAACCCGAAGCTGTGATTTCTTGTGAAAAAGTAGGAGGGCAAATTTTGGGGTACAACAATTGCCCCTGTTCAATCTTCTTGAACCTGAAGAGTTAGATTGGCAGGCTTGCCTTTCGTGACTCGAGGGTAAAAGGAGATTGGACACTAGAGTGCCCAAAAAATTTGCACTTGGTAATGTGATGGTATAAGGAATGGGCTTAAAGATGCCATTTGGTGATGGGCTTAGAGATGCCATCTAGGGATGTGACAGAATCTTGTCGGGGATGGGCTTAAAGATGCCATCTGGAAATTGCTGGTAGGAGGATGGGCTTAAAGTTGCCATCTGGAAATGTCTGGAGGAGGATGGGCTTATAGATGCCATCTGGAAATGTCTGGAGGAGGATGGGCTTATAGATGCCATCTGAAGGTGATTGTTGAACTGTATGTCATTGGTGAGTGGACGAGTATCAGAAAGGTATCCATGTTTTGGAACATCTCTGAACTGGGGGTCTGAATAAGCAATAGATTGACATCCATGTTTGGAGAATCCATAAACTGTTTTTAGGAGTTGAGATTGAATAAGCAATAGAGCAGCATCCATGTTGGGAAGCGTCCGTGAACTGTTTTCAAAAGTTGAGTAGAGTCTGAACAAGCGATAGGTTAACATCCGTTACTGGAGAACCCGTAAACTGTTTTCAGAGGTCTTGAAAGTTGAATAAGCAATAGAGCAGCATCCATGTTGGGAAGCGTCCGTAAACTGTTTTCAAAAGTCTGGAAAGAATCTGAATAAGCGATAGGTTGACATCCGTTACTGGAGAACCCGTGAACTGTTTTCAGAAGTCTTGAAGTGGAGGAGGAACCGGTGTAGGGTTTCCTGATGACGAGTCCGTGAAAAACTGCATCTGGATGAATCTGGAATAAGTATCAAAATGTCGCCGTGTCTGGGTCACATCTGAACTATTTCTGGATGAATCTCGGAAGATGATGATTTTTGTCTGTTGACTGATCTTTCCTGAAAAGGTAAAGAGTTAGTTGTATGCAATGCCATGATGCGTGATGAAATGTATGTTACATCAATGTTTATGATATGAATGTGATGAATGCGCATGTAAGCTGATGAGCTGTCTTGCTGAGGATAGATGAATCCTGGATGGCTGGAGACAAAGAATCTTGACTGCTTCCGGGGAAAATAATTCCTTGGCTGCTGCTGGGGAGGGCAAGAATCTTTTGATCATTGAAAATGAGAAGTCCTGGGACCACTGTTGGGGAATCAGAAGCTTGGGTTGTATGCCAATCTACTGGGGATTCCTGTATTGAGGAGATCTTCACTGATGAATATTTGAATATCCTGTGAGGAAATGAGAATGAGAGTCTTCACTCTGCTTGTAGATTGATAGTTGGAAGTTTTAGCTCTGCTGGGGATTGACAGTTTTGGCTCCACTGGGGATTTTGAATCTTGACTTTGATGGGAATTAGATTCTGGAAGGCTCTCTGGCTGGGGAAATCAACTTTGATAAAGCTCTTGTTTTGCTGAGGGTCCTGGAGTTAAACTCTGCTCGGGGAATTGAGAATTCAGGTTACGTGCCACTTTGAGAATGAGAATCTTCATTCTGTTGGGGGTCAGAAATTGGGAGTGTACCAATCTTCTGAGGTGATGAGAAATCTTCATGCTGTTAACGGTTAGAAACTGGGAGTATACCAATCTTCTGAGGTTTTAAGGATGAGATTCTTCATTCTTGAGAGAAACAGATTTTTCAGTTGTCTGTTATCTTGTTGGTGGTTGTAATTTCCAGCAGGTGATGTGAAATTTTTTGATGATTACTACTCCAAAAGATGAAGGAACCTTGATTACTACTTCAAAAGATGAAGGAACCTTGATTACTACTTTAAAAGATGAAGGAACCTTGACGATTACTACTTCAACAGATGAAGGAACCTTGATGATTACTACTTCAAAAGATGAAGGAACCTTGATGATTACTACTTCAAGATGAAGGAACCTTGATGATTACTACTTCAAGATGAAGGAACCTTGATGATTACTACTTCAAGATGAAGGAACCTTGATGATTACTACTTCAAGATGAAGGAATGGTTAAACACTTTTGACATTCGAATGCCCCAAGTGATGATGACGGAGTCTTGAATCAGATTACTCTGCGAATTGAGAGATTTCTTGAAATCTTGATTGGACTGACCCAGGTTAACTGAACTTTGAAAGATCTGTTGAAACCTTGACTGGACTTCCCCAGGTTAACTGAACTTTGAAAGATCTGTTGAAACCTTGACTGGACTGCCCCAGGTTAACTGGATAGCGACATGTCATGCCCCTTGTTGATAGGAGATTGTAATGGAAGTGTCATCCTTTTTTTGAAGTGATTTTGTTCACTGAGAGAGTTTTCGTTCCTCCGAACATTCGCTGTATGAATTTCTTTGTTGTCAAACAAATAACCAAATGCAAACAGTGATATTCAAACAATGCAAAGTTTATGTTTGTCTCAAAGTTTTGAAGAATGCGTTTTTTAGCAGAAAACTTTTCATAAGACAAAATCAACACAAGATTTAGACCAAAGCCTTACAGGAGTCAGGATACCTTTTTGTAACAGTATGCTTTCGAACTAACCCATGCTTCAATTAGGACTTTTGAAGGGTTGTAATGTGGCTTGGTTCACGGTTTAAGAAACAAAGGATAAAGGCTCAAAGTATATTTGTACCCACCCGCTCTTCGTGATGTTCTTCAACCCTAAGCTCAGTTAATTGTGCATCGCACTCTATTCGAGTTTGGAACGACTTCTGGGTGATGGTTCACCAATTGAATTTAGGAGGCAGTCATCATCTCCTTTTTTTTCTTTTGCAACATTTTTCATGTTGTTGAGGATTTGTAATGACCTCTTTATTTTGATTTTGATTTGTTATCCCTAACTTTTGCCTGACTGTTCCTGTTTTTGGGATTACAGTCAGCGGGATGCCCTAGCTTTCTTGAGCTTCCTTTATAGGTTTTGGCTCAGTGGGCTTTTCTCTTTTGAGAGATTGACTGCCTAGGTGATAGGGAACCATCACTGTCTTTTGATTCCAGAGGAATGCTTTTCTTGTTGACGTCGTTCGTTGTGTTACGAACTGAGAGTTTGCGACTTTAATGCGCATTTTCTTTTTGAATTAACTGAGATACTACCATGCCCCGGGTTTATATCAAAGGTTTTGATTGTTTAGAACAGAAAACTCCTACTTCTTTGGCTCGAAGGGGTTGACTAGGGATTATCTTCCTTATAACTCCAGTGTTTTGGAATTGAAAGAAATGCCTGTACATCATCAGCAAGGTCTGTTCAAAAGCATACTGTATGAGATTATGGTATTGTTTCGTCATCCTCCCTCTAAAGGCTCGCAACTTTTTATCAAGAGTTAAATATCATAAAGAAAGCATAAGAGTAGTGAAAACGAATGGATGAATTCAAGACAAACATATGCAATGCATTAATGAAACAGAGTTTGACATTAATAGATAAATTGTTTGAACAACAAAGAGATTACAACTTGAAAATTCAAAGAAACAAAAATTTCTCAGTTTGAGCTTTGTCACTTCAGGTGGAGAACTCCTTAACGGAAGATTTTCATCTCGCCGTCTGGCATGAACCTCAGCACTCCAATGTCAATCAGATCTTGAATCTTGTTCTTCAAGGCCCAACAGTCGTTGGTGTCATGTCCCGGGCTATAGGAGTGGTATACACAAAATGCATCGGGATGATAGTTAGGAGCGGAGGTATTGGGCTTCCGAATAGGATCCCTCAAAGCAGTCAGATTGACCTCCAATAAGCGCTCCAGTATCAGAGATGACAGTATGTCAGTCTCAGTGAACAGTCTTCCTGACGTATTTTTCTTACACCGATTACCCCGTTGATGCTGGCGAGGTTGTTGCTGGGTTTGTGACCCTGAAGCAAGTAAAGGAGCCTTCCCCTTGTCTTCTTGTCTGGAGGGGGGTTAAATAGTGACTTGTTCTTCAACCTCAGATGTTTGCCCCACTTGGTTTTCCCGAAGCAGTTGGCTGACGAGAACTCTGAATTCCTCTTGTCTTTGAGACAAGTCCTAGATGAGAGCCATCTGGCCCACCAGTTGTCCCATCACTTGGATCCTCAATGTTGCCAAATCAAACTGCAGTTCCCCCAGCTGATCACTCCTGGCATTGTTTGAATTCTCCCGGACCAAGCCCCTTGTGAGGAGAGCTTTCACTTCTTCTTGCCCCAAGGACAAATTCAAGAACATTTCCTGCAGCTGAGCAGTCTGGTCCTGGATATCCTTGACAGTCCTTTCTAGAGCCATCTCTTACTGAAATAAACAGTAGGAGAGTAAAGAAACCTGAAAAAGGAAAAACTGTCATGATGCAATGCATGATATGTGGATGCATGTTTTCAAGGATCCCTTGGGGTAAACACAATAAAACGTTATAGGTTGAACTTCGATCTTTGATTGGAGAACTTTGCGCCGGTGGATGTCTTTCCACGAGAATCAAGCTCACCATGTCGAGTGGGTCATAGCCCCTGATTCAAGTTGTTGCACTTGATCTTTGATGGCATTTGCTTAGAGGAGAAACCTCTTGCCTCTTTGGTAGACGTCTGGTTCAACGTAACCCTGCATCAAAAGAACCCTCGAGATCCTTGAAATGGTTAGTGAAAAAATGCTATGGTATGATGTCATGATGTTACGTACATGCATGCAAAAGCAAGTGAGTGTATATACAGGTAATCATATTCACACAAAGCAAACAAGTCCCTAGGTTTAGGCTTGCATGTGGTTGTAGGTAAGTACCCTCTTGAAGTTAGTTGGCTCATCCTGTCCTAAAATAGAAACCGGGTTCTAAGGAGCTCAATATCATTGGATTATTTTCTATGTTCATTGTTTTGGTTTAGCCACTTAACCGGCGACCAAAATATTCCAAGAAAACAACCCTCAATGAGTGTAGTATCGAGTATCTACCAACTTCGGACTGCACCAAAGTCGGTCATCTCACTACCCCTAAAAAGGCTAAGATGGTCAATTAAGGTTCTAAGAGTTCGTTAGTGCTTCATGACATCACTCAGCGGCCCCGTACTCTCCTTGATTGAACTCAAGGGTTACCAGTACTCACAAATATGTCACACTAACATAGCTTACTGCTTCAACCGTGTCGGTATACCCCGCACAGTTCCCTCACAGTTTTTTTGCTATTTACCTAAAAAGGTGCCCCCAAATCCGGGTGTAAGATTTACAACAAACCCAAACAAGGACCCAAAAAGTAAAGCAATCAAGGCAATCAAAGCAAGTACTCACAAATATGTCACACTAACATAGCTTACTGCTTCAACCGTGTCGGTATACCCCGCACAGTTCCCTCACAGTTTTTTTGCTATTTACCTAAAAAGGTGCCCCCAAATCCGGGTGTAAGATTTACAACAAACCCAAACAAGGACCCAAAAAGTAAAGCAATCAAGGCAATCAAAGCAAGGACGTAAAGGTGATCTAAACCCTAAGGTAACCCCACTTTTGAATTAGTCCCCAGCAGAGTCGCCAGTTCTGTGATACGGTGGGAGAACTGACTTGAGGTTTTGCGTTTTGTATTCACACTTGTTCGGTTTAGCAAGAGTCGCCACTGACTTTTTATTTTATCCTAAAGGAAAGGTTAAAAAGCACAGGAAAAACCTTTTGAGATGTTTCGTGGGTTCGGGGGGTAGATTATGAAAAGGGAAGGTATTAGCACCCTTTTCATCCATGGTTATCCATGGGCTCTTAGTTACTTGGTTTTAGATCACTTGCCTTGATTTTCAATTGCTTGAAATGGTGGTGTGTGTGTGTGTTTGAAAATGTTTTGAAAAAGAGGCCTTGTCTAGGCAACCGTTGTAACAATTCTTTCCTCGAATGTTTTGCAAAGGTGTTTATCTTTTCGAAAAGATGTTTCAAATGTTTTTTGAAAGTTTGTTTTGAAAGTGTTTGTGGAGTGTGGTTTTGAAAAGTAGGCAAGTGTGTTTGCAAGTTTGATCAAGTAACTAAGAGTTGTCTACCCCTAAATTTACTCAAAGGTTTTTCACATGTTTTAACCCTTTTAACAGTCTTGTTCCACCATTGTATTTGGTGGACAATCTTGTATTAGGATGTTAACGGGACAGGCGCGGGTCATCGTATGGACCATGAATGCAATGGTGCCAAGTGTATTTGGCAATTTTCTTGAAGGGACTTGATCATTTTTATAGGCAGCTTTCGAAAGCGTCATCGAGGGACTATGATCATTTAAATTGTTTTGCCAAAGAAACTCAACGTGCAAGCATGGCCCATTTTGGAAGGCAACAAGCGGGATTACCCTAGGGGTGCAAGTGTGATTAGTGTATTGATTTCATGTATTTGTTTTGTATTAGGTTATCTAGCGTTTGATTTTATTTACATACAAACCCTAGGTCTAACCATGGTATATTTGAAAGCGATAAATTGCGGGAATTTAAAGTCTACGCTATTACAAATAAGTATCCGGGAGTGGGGGTACAAATATTTACAAATGGGGATGAGACTTATTAGGAGAGTAGTGTCCAAATAAATTTACAACCAAATCGAATTGCGATCTCAAATGTAATATGTATCAATGTATAGGAATAAAACAATGTAAATGCATCAATGTATTTGTGTAAGTGTATGTGAATATTTACAAGTGAGAAAAATGTTTAACTTAATGTAAAATTAAGGTATTTATTATCTTTTTGTATTTTTGTTGAATATGTACAAACAAAAGATTTTAAGAAAAGAAAAGGAAGTGTTTTAAGTTTAATTATATTTTTAGGTATTTCTATGAATATTTTATACAAGGGTTTTAAAAGAAAAATGTTTTAAGAAAATTAATGTTTTATGTATGAAGAAAAGATTTATCAAAAGAGTTTTAGGATAAAATCTATTAACCTAATTATATTTTAATATTTATGTATTTTTCAAAAATGTAATAAAATAAAAGAAAAATTTGTATAAAAGACTTAATGTATTATTTTTTATCTACATATAAAATTAAATTATGTTAGTAAAAAAAAAGGTTAGTTTATGTATAAAACAAAAGAAAAAGGAAAATGGGCTTAAAGATTTGTTCTGGCCCAAATAACACAAAAAAAGAGAGACTAAAACAAGGAGGGGGGTGCACGCCTGGAGTGCACTTGGGCTTAAGCGTGTTTTTGTGGGGCAAGGCCCAGCATGTGACAACGTTTGTTTTTTAGGGTTTTATCAGTTTTATTCATTTGGGATTTAGGGTTATAGAGGCGCGGCGTCGTTCGTCCTCTTCGCTTCCTTCCTCTTCATTTTTCCTCAACATATGGCCACTGAACGAGACCCTCCGCCTAGGGCCACCGCGCGCCTCCGTCTACTCCTCTTCCCTCCATGGTTGAGCGTAACCGCGACAAGCATAGGTAAGAAATTTCCCATCTTTTTTATGTCTTTTGCTTCAGTTCGTGCATGTTCTGATCATTATTTTTGTTATTTGTCTCGTGAGGTGTTTTAAGGAAAGGAGAGAGTTTTATACCTTTTGGAGACGGAGGCTTTTGGAGATGGAGGAGGAGCGGATTTGGAGGCGCTCTAGGACGGCTGAAGGCGGAGGAGCGTGATGCGTTGGCTTGGAAATCTGGTACCTTTGTTTCACTTTTTGGTTTGATGATGAAACGCCTGAAAACCTTGCTTTAATCACTTCTTTTCTTCTTCTTCTTCTTTGCCTCGGCTTTTGAATAGCTTGCTTGCTTGTATGCTTCTTGAACCCTATGATGAGCCCAACTCTGAGGGTGTGGTTGGTTTGCTTTGAATGCTTTTGATTTGCTTGCTTTCAATGATAGTTTATCTGAGATGCCCTGTATGCTTCTTTTCCTCTTCTCTTTTGTTAGCTTGCTGAGATACCTGATATGTTGGCCCAATGATGAACACAGTTATGAGGGTCTTGGTCTTGAATGCTTCAAGGTTTAAAGGCAAGTTGTATGGCTATATCAGTATTGGTACAGGCTTCCAAGTTTAGGCTTGATATGCCTTGAGGTTCATATATCTGAAACAGGTTTGGCTTTGGTATGCTTGTGGACTCCTGGTTTGAACCAGGTTATGGCCTTGGTTGGTGTTTGACAGTTTGCTTCAGATTTGCTTGAAGCAGGCTAAGGCTTAAGGCTTCTGGTTTTTGCCTGATGTTTGTAGTGAGCTTGGCTTCAGCAGGCTTTAGGCTGGTTCTGTTGAAGCAGGTTAAAGGCTTTGTTTGGCTTTTCACAGGCTTTGGGCAGGATGCAAGCTTGAGGGCTTTGTGTTATGACAGGTTGGAAGGCTTATGCTTTTTTTTCTTCTGGTTTTGGCCGTTTGACAGGGCTTAGAGGCTTGGGCTTACAGGTTTCTGGTTTTCTGAGTTGAAACCAGTTTTTGCTATGTGTTTTATGTATATTTAGGCTTTGGGGTATCTTTACACAGTTTGGGAGGTTTGTGTTTATGCAGGCTTTGTTTGAGATTGTAACAGGTTTGGTGTTGCTCTTGTTTGAAGGCAGTTCTGAGATGTTTTTCTTTAACACAGTTTTTGTGTTGCTTTGGTATTTTCTGCCCCCCTTTCTATATGTTGGTATATCTTTATCTTATATCTTTTTCTTTCCAAGCCTCAAGCCTGCTGTACTGCCTGTACTTCTTTCACTCTCTCTCTATTCTCTCTTCAGATTTAAGCATTTAATATTGCTTAGAACTGCCTTATGTTCTGAAAAGGTGACTGGTTGAAAATGATGATTTGAATATCTTGCTTGCACTTTGGTTTTGCCTTGCATATCTCTTATCTCCTTTTTCCAGATTTTCTGCATATTGTACTTCTTTGATAACTTTTGGATAGCCTTTTGTACTTGTTTGATATCTTGGTATCTTTCTATATCTTTGGACAGTTTTTGATAGCTTTTGGCTTAGTTTGAAATTGTGACTTTGTAGTTCAGTTTGGACTTTGTTGGCAATTTATGAACTATGCAGCTTTATGCACCTTTCAATTGATTTGCCTCTTTTGGTTGAAAATTTGGATTTATGCAGTATGTTTGACAAACTTTGAATTTGTGCAATTTTGCAAATTTGTGCATTTCATATTTTATTGCAAGCACTATTTTCATCCCTCTTTGTGAACCAAGAGAAATCTTGTGATTTGCAGAGAGGGCAAACTGATTCCGGCCAGTCGCTTTTAATGATGAACTTTGTGATTAACAGTCTGCTTTGAATTTTATTTCATCTGCTTTTGACTTTTTCTTTTTCTTTGTTTTGCAGATAAAAATCAATGGAGCAAAGGAGGAGTAGCAGTAGAAGATGAAGATTTAGGAATTTAGGATGCAATTTTATTTCATTTTTAATCATTGTAACAAATATTATAAATACTTGTAAATAGTTACTGTATTTAAATAACAATTGTACAAATAATTAAAAATGAATAAAAGTCTTTTTATTGATATTCCTTTTAATTCTTCTTCAATTATTTATTTAATTATTCATATTTCTTAAATTATAATAACTGGAATTTGTCCCAACTATTCTAATTTAGAACAAATAAATAATCAATAAACAACCGGCGTTCTGAATAATCAAAGCATTGCACAGCTAAACAACAAACGTCCACATGTCCTTTTTTCACTGATTAAATCCAAACACTGCAAATTCTCAATCAGCAGCCTCAGTCCATATCTCAGATTAATTTGAAAAGCACTGTAGAATTAGTTCTTTCTGCGCGTACAAAACCCTGATTCTTGTTTTAATTTTCACAGAAGCGCCTGCCTGATCAAACCCTGAGCCAACTCAACCAAACCTTAGCAATCTGCTTGAACTGCTTTAAAATCAATGAAAACCCTGAATTCTGACTGACGAGAAAAGTCTGTTTGACCGATTCTTGAGCCAGTCTGAAAAATTAGGAAAAGCCCGAAGCTGTGATTTCTTGTGAAAAAGTAGGAGGGCAAATTTTGGGGTACAACAACATCCTATACTTAATGACCACGTTCGAGGCAACCAAGTGAGGTGTACCCTAAGAGTGGCATGTGCGAGTGTGTTAATTTTCAGTTTATATTATCTTTACATGTCATGGTGAGCTACTGTTGTTTTTAAGTCAAGATAGATCTTGTCATGCAATCCTAGTTAGCATACATCTAAACAGTTAATATATGTACAGGAATTTAAAGTGCGGGAATTGTAAATCCTACGCTATTACAAGGCTTCGGGGAGGGGGATTATTTACATGTCCAAAATTAGGGGAATAAAGCTGTAAAGTGTAAAAGTCTTAGTTAAGATATTACAAACCAGTAGGCAGTTACAATAAAATAAACGCGCGCGAATCTGAAAATAACCTCTAAAAATCCTAAGAATAAAATCTTTTTGTTGTTTTATTTTATATTGGGAAAATGATCTAAATCTTCTTAATTTTAGTTTTTGAGAAAATGTTAAGATAATTAAATGATTAATTGACAAAGTTAATTTAATAGAAAAAACTAGCCTAATGTTTTTGTGGTTTTTCTTTTAATTGATTTTATGTTGATTAAAAAAAAGAAATAAAATAGTCAAAACAAAGATGAAATCGAAGGAAACAGGCAGTAAATCAAAAAAAGGTATAATTTTGGAGGCCTGGATCGAAAGAGGTGTGGGCTGTCTTTCGATCCAGTGAAGAGGCTTGATCGAAGGTTCATGAGGGGCTGCACTTTGGGGGTGTTCGATCTGGATATGTCATCCTTTGATCTGGGAACCCTAGATCCAGTTCGAAGATAAGCTGCTAAGCTTCAAAGCTCTGAACAAGATTCTGAGAAGATATTTCCTGCAAAATGAGACAAATGTTAAAGTTCCAGGGGGGACTTTACCCCCCTGATTCGAATCTCCTCCCAATTCGAGTCCTTCCTCAATTGGAATCTGTTGAATCTGGGCCTGGGTTTATTTTATCCTGAGATTCGAAGGAGAAACTTAGATCGTGCCCAAGCAATGGCACGATCTCATCTTTGCGTTGTAGCTTACATGCAACATAATCAGTAATAACAAGAATACATATGCAATATGTATTTAAATGTCATGAAGGTGCAATTTTGGTTTTGCAAACCCCTACCAATTAAAGATGTATGATCTGTGGCTCTGGGTGTGGAGATGTTCGCTGAATGGCTGCTTTGGCTTGGATTACTTATGAAAATGCTGATAACCTTTGGTGGGTTTTTGGGCAGCGTATATCCAAATCCTCCATGTTTCTCTCTTTTCCGTTCTCCTCTGTAATGTGTCACTGGCTTCGTATTTATAGGAGTGTGGGAGTGCATTAAAATGGCAAGGGACAACCATTTAACCAGGCCTTTAAAGCCATGAGACAAGAATCAGACATATTAAAAGATTTTCTTTTTTGAAATATTCATGTCTCTTTGGAATCTTGAATGAACCTGGACACTTTTGATTTTCGAATGCCTTCAGGCCCTGCTCTTCGATTGGTCTTGATTTGCCTCCTTCGAATGGATTTCTTATGTACCCTTCGAATGGGCCTTCTTTGCCAGCTTCAAAGTCCAATTCGAATCTATTTAGAAAATTCCCTTTTAGACAACTTCGACCAGCCCTTGGCCTTGTGATGAGTCTAAGTTCTGATTCGAAGTGTTCAGAACTTCCTTCATCAGAGCATCTTAGATTAAGAGAAACTCTGCATTGAAATGCCATTCGAAGGTCATTTCGTTCTGATGTTCTTATTAAGGGAAACTCTGAAGTTCCAGTCGAAGGACACTCTGAAGTTCCAGTCCAAGGACCTTTTGAAATGCCAATTGAAGGGTATTTGTCCATATAGCAATCAAAGGGTACTTGTTAAAATTCCAATTGAAAGGCTTTGTTAACAGGCCAATCAAAAGGTGATGTTCATGCTAATCGAAGGAAATTATTAACATGCATGTCGAAGCTGCCTTGACATAATGCTAAATTGAAGGATCCCTTGGCATGCCAATTGAAAGGCTTGGCCCAGGGTGCCAAACGAAAAGGTCTTTCAGAATTCCAATCGAAGGCCTCGACACAATGCCAATCGAAGTGTTTGTCCATAATGCCAATCGAAGGGAATTATCCATGCCAATCGAAAGGCTCTTTCAGAATACCAATTGAAGGGTCTTTCAGAATACCAATCGAAAGGTACTTAAAGCACCACTCAAAAATTTTCTTTTTCCTTAGGCAAGGGTTTCTGGTCAACCATGCAGGGGGAAGACTTTGGAAAACATGAAAGGGAAAATTTTGGGGTGCAACACCCAGCTTTTGAGCACGGGCTCGAACCCACTGGAGATATGGTTGCATCGGGAGAGAAGTCTTCATTCCTAGCTCATGTGGGTCAGACCTGTTCACCCTGTCCCAAGCTCGTATAAACCTGCGGCGATGTCCCTCAACATCCCTTTGTAGTCAAAGACAATGCCTATAAGCATCAGCTCATGGGGACCGTCTCTCCGAGCGCGTCCAAACTGTCGTAAAGCCAAACAAGGATTGTAGGTTATACCGCCTCGAATTCCAAGCAACGGAACATTAGGGTATTCCCCACATCGATCAATGACAGCTACTCTTTCCATATCTTTATTACTCCAAAGGATATCTGTATGAGCAAGGGACATAATTCTGTAAGCCCAACCTACACCTTCCTCATTCTTCAATACAGATTTAGGGAGGTGCTGAATAAACCACCTCGCCAACAGCGGCGTGCAACACATGAGAGTTCCCCTTCTCTACACAGTACAGGTATAGAGAGCATGCAGAATATCACCTAAGAGAGTAGGCACTGGGTTACGAGACATGAAGATCTTGACCGCGTTCACATCTATGAAAGAATATGGGTTTGGGAAAAGAAACAAGCCGTAGATGAGAAGAGCCAAGACATCTTCAAATGCTTGAAAATCCAAGTTATCCTAGAACAATTGAGCTTGATCGATCAAAAACTTAGCCAAGAAACCTTTAACCCCACTCCGAGTCTCCCAGTTAGATACTACATCAGCCATTTTTAGATGTAGGGCTGAAGCAATATCCTCTGGCCTAGGAGCTATCTCCAAACCTGTAAAGGGTGTCTGCTCTAGAATAGATATGCCCAGTAAGTCATAAAACTCCTCCAAAGTAGGGACTAACTGATAGTCCGGGAAGGTGAAATAGTGATACAACGGGTCAAAGAAATGGAACAACATGCTCATCATTTGCTCATCCAACTTGGAAGTGACCAGGCTAAGGAGATGACCATGTATTCTAACAAAGGAAGAAGTATCAGGAACTTTTGAAACCAACTCTCTAAGGTGAGCAAGGATTTGCATGAAGCTGATTCAAATGGTATTTATGTGCATAGAAGCCGTGATCTGCAAAACAGTACAAAGATGAATCCCCTCGGTCTTTAAAATGGTTAGTCTAATGAAATATGCATGCGATGTCATGATGCATGATGTCATGATAAAACACACAACAGGTATCACAGATAACAAACATGGTAAAGGCAAACAAGTCACACAAGAGCCCTTAAATTTCAGGCTGGCATGGAGTTTAGGTATTACCCTCTTGCAGTTTAGTTGGTTCAACCTGTCCTAATAATAGTAACCGAGTTCTAGAGGTTCTCAATATCACTGACCATCCTCCATCGGTCATAACTCCAGTCACGCAATCTTTTCTTGCGGCTGGAACCATCTCGAGAGTATGGTCTCAATGAGTGTAGCATATCACTACTTCCTATGGCCAAGTTGGTCAATTATAGGTTCTAAGGTCAGTTGATGCTTAATGACCCATATAGCAGCCCCATACTCTCCTTTTTGCTCCACAAGGGATATCAGTACCAACTAATGTGTCACACCAACGTAGCTACTGCTTCAACCGTATCGGTCTATGTTGTACAGTTCCCTCACAGTCTATTGCTACTTACCTAAAAGGTATCCCCAGATCCGGGTTATGATCTATAGTAACTCCGATACAAAGCCCACAAAGATAAAGCAAACAAATCAAACAATTGAAAACAATATGATGAACTAATCCTAAGGTACACCCCACTTATTAATTCCCTAGCAGAGTCGCAAGTTCTGTGATACGGTGGCCAAAACCGATACGTGTTTCCCTCTTTTAGGAATTTGATGGTTTGTGTTTTGTGTTTGTGTTTGCAAAATGTCGCGGTAAGTAAGAGTCGCCACCAACTTTTATTTTATTGAACAAGGAAAGGAAAAAAGCACAGAAAAATTCATTTTTCTAGATATTTCTGAGTACGGGGGGTAGATTATAGAAAGGGAAGGTATTAGCACCCTTTCTATCCGAAGTTATCTACAGGCTTTAGGTACTTGCTCATCATTTTCAAAATTGTTTTCTTTGTGTTTGTGTGATTTGAAAAGCTTTTGTTTTGACTTCGATTTAACTCTTGCTTCTGTCTTCAAGAGTGTAATGAAGTGTTTTTGAAAACTTTGTTTGTAAAAGAGTGCGGGTGTGAAAAAGAGTTATTTTGATTGAGAAAGTACTTAAGAACTAATCTACCTACTCGAAAAAAGAATCGTTCTATGTTTATTTCCTTTAGACAGTGCTATCCCATTATTAGTGAGTAGGTAGCACCGTCGTTGGAGTTTGAGGGTCAATTCAAAAAGGGACGTACGGTTACAAAAGCAATGTTAAGACGTCTTAGTAATAACCCTAATATCTTAGATCAATTATCCGAGGCAACAATATCCGAGGCAATCTTTCTGAGGCAACTTTGATCTTTGGACAAAAGGACGACCACTAAAGCATCCTATACTCAATGACCGTTTACTGAAGGCAACCAAGTGGGAGTGTACCTTAGGAGTGCGCATGTGCGAGTGATTTAATTTTAGATTATTATCTTTGCACATTTTAGGGTTATCTAACTGTTTTAAAGTTTTACATACATTCTTGTCATGCATCCTAATATCATACATCTAACAGTTTAATAATTTGCGGAATTTAAAGTGCGGAAATTAAACTACGCTATTACAAGGCTTCGGGTATTTACATAGCCAAAAACAAACCCTTTAAATAATAAAGCGATAAATAAATGTCCTAATTAACTATTACAACTTGTGAGCAGTTACAATAATAGGGTAAAAATAAAATAATAAAGCGCACGATGAAAATTAGAACGAGTGCGAACTAGGGTTTTGACCCTTCTATCCCTATTAAAAGAGAAAATGTTTTTGTTGTTTTTTATTATTTTTAAGAAAAGAAATAAGTTTTTTAAATTAAATACTAAATTAATTAGTTAATTAAATTAATCAATGAAAATAATTACATGGCCTATTTTTGTGTTTTTGATTATTTTAGAAAAAATAAAATATAATTAAATTAAGTCAAAACCCTAATTTTCTAATTATTTGTTAATTTATTTGCAAAAAGAATTAAAGTTATCTAATATTAATAACCTAATTAAATTAATTTAATTTTTTTGTATATAAAAAATAAATATCTTAAATTTAATTGGATAGAAAAATATTTTTGTGATTTTTTGATAAAAAGAAAATTAATTAATTGGTTAGCAAACTAAAATAAATTAATTAATTAAGTGAAATATAAAAAGAAAAGGAATAAGAAATTGGGCTTGCAATTAGTAGCTCGAGGGGGGTGCAAATAGCCAAATCTGGGCCCAAAACCAAGTAGTCCACGTTGACCCTCAGGATTTGATGCTGCACGTTGACTGTGGCTTATGGTGCTCCTTCAATGAAGGCTCTTGGATTTGGCCACCTGGCCACTTGGCATGTTATATGATGAGGCCATATGATGATCCTTTGGCTTGTGTACGCATGAGATCTGTAGAAAGAAATTAAGAAAAATACAAACATTAGAGGCAGGGGTCGAACCCCTGACCTCAAGCTCCCCAACGCCTTAACGCTTGCCTGGCTACCACTGGGCCAATTGTTTTTGTTGTATGTAATATAAACCAGAATTAATATAAAATAAACAAGCGAAATAACCAAATATTAGCGCGGATTTTAAAATGGACGAGTGATGGCTTGCCACGTCTTTGTCTCCCTCCTCTCTCCGTGGCTAAAAGGTTTGGAAACCTTTACCTACGGACAACGTCCGTCGCTACAGCTCTGCAATTTCTCAAAATCAAATACAAGTGATATAAATGACTACCAAGGCCATGAATGGACTCGTCTGGATCTGCTGAGTTCATTGGTGGCCCTTTCATGGCCCAATTTTTCCTGTAAACAAAACTCCTAAATCGAAGCTACAAACCCTAGCCATGGTGAAATCTTGTACAAGACATATAAATGAAATTAAACGATACAGAAAGCTTGCAAATGTTCTATGGATCAACAATATATGATTAATTCATGCTAACAATGTCTAAATTATGCAAACTGAATTCAAGAATACATGGATATCGTGGATGACTTACAGCGCGATATGGGGCCTGGAAATGCTTGATTTTGATTGCTTTCGCTTGCTAGGGATCTCAGGAAGTGATTGAGATGGTCCAAGGATCTTGAAATTGCCTCTAAGTAGGAATTCGATTCACCACTTTTCTTGTTTTTTCAAGTTTTGTTTCTAGTTCATACGCCTCCCTCCCTAGCCTCTTTTGGTCTGCATTCCTTCTATATGTATTGAGGAATGTATTAGGGTTGAAAACCTGGCCTCAATCTTCCTCCATCAATGCCCTTGATCTTGATTTGATTCACCTTAAAATATTTCCAAAAATGGCCTAATTCAATCTTTTTGTGCAACCCATGCCTTTACACGAATTTGATTTGATGCTAGCTGGACATTAAGACCTGAAACAAGCACAAGATCTTTGAATTTCAATGTTTTGGATTTTATATGATTTGTTTTAATTTAAAATGATTTAATTCAAATAAAAATCAAAATAAATAATATAAATAAGATAATGACAAGTGGCAAAGGCTAGGGCTCGTGGACCATGTTGCCAACTTAAAACAAGTGAAAAAGATTGGGTCCATTTGGCAAAATTTGAAGTTTTAGGCATAGTTGACTTTTGGCAATTTTGCAAAAAATGTCAACTTCACCAATGCATAACTTTCTCAATTTTGACTCTTTGAAGGTGTTCTTGGACTTTTTAGAAAGATTTACATGTACTCTAAGCAACCCTTTTGGTCTCATCTCAATTTGATATTCCATTCTCAAGTATGAAGCTTTGATAAAAAAGGTGTTTTTGTTGACTTTCCAAAATGACCTATAATGTCAAAATTCATAACTTCTTGTGAGTGCATATTTTGAACTTTGGAGCTTAAGATGGATTGTAAAGTATTGCATCCTCTTCAAAATGAGCTTTTGATGGGTCATTTCTCATAAATTATGAGAAAGTTATGCTTGGTCAAAGTTGAGTTGACTTTTCCTACAAAACCCTAATTTAGCAACTTTTGGTCCTTGATGAATTATGAGAAATCCTTGATGAATCATGATCAACCCTTGATCAAATGATTAAATGTACTTCACAATGAGGATGTTGCCCTAACACAGTCGATTTTCAGGCCTTTGAGCAATTGATTGAGCAAACTTTCTCTGTAGGGCTTGAAACTTGACATGGATGATCTTGGGAACATGTTAGGACAATGTTGAGAATTTGGGATCCCTTGGACTCAAGTATCTTGATGCAACATGAAACCCTAATTTGAGGTAGACTGCCTTAGAAGAGAGCTTGTCTGGCCAACCCTTGGACTACCTTGAGCAACTTGGGGATCTTTCTTGAAATGTTTTGAGAAATATGGGAGGGAAAATTTTGGGGTACAACACCTGTGTTTTAAAGAAGAAATGCTAAAAGCTTTAAATATTGCAGTACAAGTGTCGACCTATAAATTGTATGTGTCGACACATACTGAAGCTTTTAAGAAAATGCAAAAATGATGAATTTATGTGTTGATGCATACAAATTTCAGATTGACACATAAATGTTGATTTTATGCAAAAACTAATTTTTCATGGTTGGGACCAATTTTAAAGTTGTTTTAAATGATTCCTAAGACCTCTAATGCAAAGGAGTGCCACAAGACATAAAGATATCGTCCTTCATACTGAAATGCTAGTTTTCTGAGTTTTGACATCATACAAAACATCTAATAGTGAAGTTGAACTCACAGTAACTTCGACCAACAATGATTCTAATGATGATGAGAATGTCATGGAAAAAATACGCTCTACATGGATGACTTGCATCGCCTAAATCAAACTTTGGAGTATAACTTCATTCACATCCAGCAACGCTAGTAGAAGACCCACTCATTTGAGGATATTGAAATATTAGACCCCTAGCCTCACTCGGAGTAGATATAGGGGGCGTCAGTGCTAGACAACTTCAAGTCGTCCTCACTGGCCAAGTTTGATGGGTTTAACGACCCATATGAACATGTCGTCTCTATAAACACGCAGATGGAAATTATTGAGCTTCTAATTCCTTGAAATTAAAGCTTCTCTATGGAAACTTCAGATATTCAACATTAATGTGGTACATGAGTCTGCCGCAACTCTCGGGCCCCAACTCTCAAGATTTGGTGAAGAAACTGGTCTATCCATTTGCAGAAAACAAACACAGAAACATGACTATCATCCTCTTCAACATTTACCAAATCTCCTCTAAATATTTGAGGTAATATATCGCTCGCTTGAACGAGTTAAATATCAATTCGTCTACCCTAACCGAGAAATGTTCTTGGGAGCATTCCAAAATGTACTAAGGGAGGGATGTTTAAATAATCCCTCACATAAAGGTCACTAGCTTCTTTGAAGGAGGTGGCGAGGAAAGAAACATCGAAAAGAAAGTCAGAGATATCAAAGATAGGACAAATAGTAACCCTAATAACTCGCATCATTCGTGTAAGAGTCACTATAATTCGCTTGTTAGAGACAAAGTGAATTTCAAATGAAAATGGGAAAATCGCAGAGATTTTCTCACCTTTGAACATTCTTCCCGAGAAGATATGGCATGAGGTCCTTCGTATGCATGACATTCCACTGCCACAAGTCCCCAAGTCAAACATCATAGGGTCAGAGCCCAGAAAGTGGTGCAAGTTTCTCAATGTCAAATGGAACCATATAGAATATTGCTACAAACTCAAGAAAGAGATATAACGGCCTATCATAGAGCATTTGAAGAAATATGTTAGGAGCAATACAAATTAAATTCCAAGCAGATCCAACTCTCAAGGGTGAGATGCCTCAGGTAGTCCCAAGTCCAATAAGTGAAAGGAATCAAGCAATTAGAGCAAAGGCATACCTATTCAACACACCCTTAACACTATAGCAAGAGGATTTGTTAGGATGAGGATACTCGTTTCTCCCATAGAAGATACACACACTAAATCCTGACCATGGAAGGCTTGCCCACTAGCCCTAGCTTGGGTGAGAAGGGAAACCCACATTATGATATTTCCTTCTCTGAGAAAGATGCAACAGGCATTAATCCACATGACAATAACCCTATGGTCATAACTGTGAGCTACAATGATTGGGAGATAAAAAGAGTGTTAATTGATCAGGTAAGCTATGTAGATATTATTTATTAGGACTCTTTTGAAATACTTTTCTTGGATACAAACGACCTCAAAGCTTTCAAGTTTTGCTCGTGGGGTTCTCAGGTGAGCAAGTGCAGGTAAAGGGTTATATTACCCTAAAAATCATGTTTTGAGCCGAGGAGAGCACAAAGTTAATCAAGGTAAGAAATATGATTATTGATGCGCCTTATTCATATGAAAAGATTATAGGAGAGCATAAAGCTAATTAAGATAAGAAATATGGTTACCCATATATTTGTTTATCTCACAGTCAACCCCTCGACCTAAGACCTTAAATTCATCCAAAAGTTGAATCACCTCCATCTCATCAAGCGTGAGGAAGTCAAAATCTTACCTAGTACTCCCTATTGTGAAATTTTATGGCACATATAACCCACATGTTTAAACTGATAATTCCCATATCAGAACATGATGTCAGAACAGATGTTACAACATCTGTAGACAGACTGAACAACAATACCAAACTGAAATAATTTGCGAAATTTAAATGCAGAATGATAAAGAATGTAAGTTTTCTAGTTTTAGGATTGTCATTAATTTTTGTAAAACAAATAAGACAACAATATGTTAGATAGGAGATGTTAACTTTCTAACAGGAACAAGTTGAGCAAGAAGTCTTATCTTATATTGAGACATGTTGAGATGAGAAGTTCTCATCATATGGAACAACATGTCGTATAAGATGTCCTATGAAGGAGCATACGACACCATGCTAGAGCTGAAGTGGACAGTTAGATTATGTTATAATTTAACTGATGCAGAATATTCTGGGAATATTATGCAAACCTATATGGTGCTGAATTAAAGGTCAAGAAGAATCAATTCAGAACATTGAAGACTATGCGGTTTCTAAATATGGAGATTGTGATATGGTGGCAGAACCGACTGTTATACTGGTTTTGCATTTATATTCACAAATGTTGCGGTAAGAAAGAGTCGCCACCGACTTTTCTTTTATCCAAATTAAGGAAAGGGTGAAAAGAACAGAAAAAGACCTTTTCGAGAGTTTTCTGAGTAAGGGGGTAGATTATGGAAAGGGAAGGTGTTAGCACCCTTTCCACCCGTAGTTCTCTACGGGCTCTTATATGCTTAGCTCATTTTTTAAATACCTTGTGTTTTGTGCTTTAAAAAAGGTAGTTTTGAAAATGCATTAGTGCGGCGATTCACTTTGTGATAACTCTTGTATCAGTCCTCAAGAGTGTTGACAAAGTAAATATATATTTTTTAATATTGTTTTTGAAATGTGTAAGTGTAAAAGGTTCATTTTTGAGCAAGCATCTAACAACTATCTAATTGTACTTGAAAAGTTTATTCTTTTCTTCCTATCCTTTAGACAATGCTATCCTACTATTAGTGAGTAGGTAGCCCTATCGTTGGATGTATGAGGGACATTCAAAGGGACGTTTTTATAGTCATAAAGGCAAGTAGGCAAGAAGCTTTAGTAACTACCCTAAGGTTCTAAGATCATATTTTTGCCGAGGCAACATCGAGAGGGTCATCGAGAGACTTATGATCTTTTTTGAACCAGAGGGTAGCCACTAAAACCTCTCACGTTTCGAGAATTGTGACTATTTCCAAAGGCAACTGAAGTGGGGATACCCTAGAGGTGTATATGTGCAAGGTGTGTTATGTTCAGTTATTTTTTCTTGTGTTAGGTTTGCTAACATTTGATTTTTATGCTCTTGCATGCAATCCTATTAGGCATACATCTAAGCAGTTAATATATGTACAGGAATTTAAAGTGCGGGAATTTAAATCTACGCTATTACAAGGCCTCAGGGGGGATTATAACAAGTCTAAAACTTGGGGGAAAAATAAAGAAAAATGGTAAAGAGTCCTAATTAATTTCTATTACATCCCATGAGCAGGTACATTAATAATAACAATGCAAAATTTAAAATAAGCGCGCAAACCAAATATACGCCTAAAAATCCTAAGGTGAAAGGAAATCTTTTTGTTTTGTTTTTATTTATAAAAGAAAATAAAACTTAAGTCTATTTAATTTTAATTTCAAGAAAAGGTTAAAATAATTAATTAATTTATTTACAAAATTAATTTGATTAATAAAACACTTACCTAATGTTTTTTTTTGTGATTTTTTGATTTAAAGTTGATTCAAATGATAAAGTCAATAAAGAAATAACGAAGAAAAAAAATAAAAATACAAAGGGGGCATCATTCGATACAAGTAGAAATGGGAGGCTTTCGATTCAGAGGAAGGTGTCTTTCGATCCAGAGGAAGATGGCCATCCTTCGATCTAGTGAAAGAATGTTACCCTTCGATCCAGTGAAAGGATGTGGCTTTCGATCCAGAGAGCATTGTTGAAAGGGCCTGATGGATCACCTGTGAGGGCACTGAATCTGCAAAGATATGTTAGCAAAACAAAGATACATGACCTGGGTATCGAACCAAGGTCCTTCGATCTTGTGTGCGTTGGTCTGTTCAGGCCGGATCTGTAACAAGTGTTAGAAATAAAACAAATACAGACCTGGGTGTCGAACCCAGGTCCTTAATCTTGAATACAAATCGAATGCATTACAAGTGTTAATATATCATGCAAATGTAAAGTTTGGTCTTTTGCCAATTCTTACCAACAGTGGGAGCCTTCGATTTGGCACTTCTGGGCGTGGAGATGCTAGCTTAGGGGCTGGTGTAGACTCCTGGATGCAAGGTTTTCGTCTGGATAATGCTTGTATGGGCAAGAATGCTTCTGTATGATGCAATATATGTGTGTTTCCAAGGTTTTTTTTTCCTCCGCCCTCTTTTTTGTGTCCTTGGCAATGTGTCATTGGCCTTGTATTTATAGGAGTGTGATGTGCATAAAAATGGCAAGGGACAACCATTAACTATGGCTTTGAAAGTAGAATCAAAAGATATCAGCCATTAACCAAGGCTTTGAAAGAAAAGATCAAGTATTTGAAAAGTTTCCATTTTTGATGATTTCCTACTCTTTTGGGTTTTGAATGAACCTGGACATGTTTCAATCCCTAACTCCTTCGAATGCCTCTAAGTCTTGCTCTTCGGTTGGCTCTGAGTTACTTCCTTTGAATGGACCTCTTGTGTACCCTTCAAATAGACCTTATGTGTACCCTCGAATGGACCTTCTGAATGCTTCTTTGAATGGACCTTTTGTTACTTTCGAATAGCACGCATGTATGCCTTGTGCATTCTTTGAATGGGTCACCAATGTGTGCTCATAATGTGGCAATCATGTGCTGAAAGGTTCAGAGATGAGTTGACACAAGCAGTTTCGAAGGGAACCATTGCCCAGTCGAAACTAGCACAAAGGAAGCCAATGCCTTGGGGATGTTAGCATGAGGAGGTCATTTCTTTGTGAATCGAAGGCCAGTTGAAAGGGTCTTGGTCTTGTGCATTGAAAGCGAGCACAAAGGAAGTCTTTGCCCTTGTGAATCGAAACAAACTTGTAGGGGGTTCTTGCCTTGTGAATCAAAAGAAAGCCTGAAGTAGCTAATGCACAGTCGAAGCCTTGTGAACTTAACTTGATCGAAGGAAGCCCAACGCCCAATCAAAGACTTGTGAACTTATCTTGGTCGAAGGAGGCCCAACACCCAATCGAAGACTTGTTTACCAAAGCCTTATCGAAGGGTTTTAGATGCCCAATCGAAAACACCTTGTCTCAAAGTCAATCGAAGACACCTTGTTTATCTTCAAAATTTTTATTTTTATTTAATCAAGTGTTTGTGACCACCTATATAAGAGAAAACTTTAGAAAACATGAGAGGGAAAACTTTGGGGTACTACAACTGCCCCTGTTCAATCTTCTTAAACCTGAAGATGTAGATTGGCTTGTCTACCTTTCGTGATCTGAAGGTGGAAGATGATTGAACACTAGAGTGCCCAGAAATTTGCACTCGATGATGTGTCGGTTAATTGTGTAGGGAATGGGCTTACAGATGCCATTTGGAGAAGATGACAGAGAGTCGTCAAAGACGGGCTTAAATATGCCACCTAAAGTAGATGCTGACTTCCTAGGAGGTCTCATTGTGGGGATTCTTGTTCCTGCTGTCTGAGGAGGAGTCCACTGGGGAATGTTGGTTTTTTTTGTTCTCCTGCTTGAGGAAAAATCTGTGGGGAATAGAGTCTAGGAACTTCAACTGTCTAAGGCTCTACTGAGGAGTTATCTCTGTACTGGAGAGATGAAAGTTTGCTGCTTTCTGGTTGAAATCCAGGTTTCACAGTAACTTGCTGGGGATAATGGGATTAACCGTTATCTGAAAATGTAATAAAAAGAACCTGTGTAAGGCTGCTTCAGGAAGAGTCTGTGTTAGACTGCATATGGAGATACATGAGAAGGAGCCTGTGATCGGTGGATCTGGAACTGACTGTTTAACGCTGGTTCGCGAAATGCCGCGGAAGCAAGAGTCGCCACCGTCTTTTATTTTCTCCAATATGGAAAGGACAAAAGCACAGAAAAATTCCTTATTGAGATTGCTCTCGGTTCGGGAGGTATATTTATAGAAAGGGAAGGTGTTAAGACCCTTTCTATCCATGGTTATCCATGGGCTCTTAGGTACTTGCTCATTTGTGTTTTCAAAATGTTTGTTTGCTTTTCAAGGTGAGTGAGTTTGAAAAAGTTTCATTTAAAATTTCAGTTCGACTCTTGTATCAGTCCTCAAGAGTGTTTGAAAAGTTGTTTTTGAAAGCTTTTTGCAAAGTGTCGGTGTGAAAAGGAGTTTTTGATTTGTTTTGAATTAGAGCAAGTATCTACGAGTCATCTACCTACCCTAAGGAATTAGTCTGTGTAAATGTCCTTAAGGTAGTGCCATCCCACCATTGAGGGATAGGTAGCACCACCGTTGGAGGTGTTCGGGTCAATTCGAGGATTAGGGACAGTGTGGTCACCAGAGCAATAGGAGGACACCTTAGAAGCTACCCCCATGCCATGTTCATGGACATGAGGACTTACTAAAACGTCCTCTACTCGACGACCACGTTTCGAGGGGCAAGGCAACAGTGAGGCGTACCCTAGGAGTGGTGTGTGAATGGTGTGTCATTTTCAGTTATTATTTGTCTTGTCATGCGTTTGGTGGTCTACGCTTTGATTTTATTCGGGCATACATTCTTTCATGTGATTATTAGCAGTTAAGGGTGCGGGAATTTAAAGAGCGGAAAGTAAAAGTCCTACGCTATTACAAGGCGCGGGTCCACATCGCCAAATTAAACTAAGACCCGATTTGAAATAAAGTGCGGAAAGTAAATATCCTAATTATCTATTATAAAGCTTCGGGGCAAATACATTATTTAAAAAAAGGAAATAAAAGTAAACATGCGAAAAGAAATGAAAATCGAGAGTGCGAGGGCGTTGGACCCTTTAAAGAAATTAAATTGGAATTGAAAATTGATTTAATTATTAAATGAGAAAAAGAACTTATTTTTTTATGTTTTTGGATTTATGAAATTAAAGAGAATTAATTGGAATTAAAAGTTAAATAAAACCCTAGTTCTAGATTGTTTTTAATTTATTAAAGAAAATTGTTTAAGTTTAACCTAATTTAACTTAATTAATTAATGACAAGTTTATTTACAAATATAATTAATAATTAATAGTGATAAGAAAAAAAAGATTATTTATTAAGAAAAAGAATAAAAAATGCTAAAAGACTTGTTTTTATATTTTTTTAATCATCTAAGAAAAAGCATTAAAGTTAAAAACTTAAAATTAAAACTAAATTGACTATTAAGTTTATTTACAAAAATAAAACATTTAGTGAATTAAATAATAAAAATATTTTATTTTTGACTTTCTGATTTTTTTTGTATTTTTATGTTATAAAAATTAATTTGTGGATTTAAATAAACAATTAACATAATTAAAATAAATAAAAGAAAAGAAAAAAAGAAGAGAAGAAAGTGCAAACATGGGGGGTTTTCTGACCCAATTAGGAGGTATATGCAAGCAATTTGGCCCATGAAATGCAAGCCCATGTTGACTTTTCTGGCGCGTGTAAGAAGCAGTTGACTGGCGTCTAGGGTAGTCCTCCCATTCTGGCCCTTGGATTAGTGTTGCTGGACATGTGGCAGGCAAATACAGATGCATGTATGGTGGACTTCAGGTGAGGCGCTGCATGGAAACATATGAAGAAAAATAATATTGGAGAAGGGAGGGGACATGGGGATCGAACCCAGGTCCCAATACCTGTAAGCAAGCGCACTAACCATCTGAGCCACTGAGCTTCTTTGATATTAATATGGAATACAATTATTATGAAAGAGAATAAGAGTTATTGGTAGAAAACAAAAATACGCGCGCAATGTTTGAATTGCCCAGTCTTGTGCTTACACCTCAGCGTCTTCTCCACTATGCCTTCGCTTTTGATTGAAAATACAGATGGATAGCGGGGGTTTTAAACCCCCACTAACCTTAAACCTGAAAAATAACGATTAGCTTATGGTGAAAAAGAAAAAGGGCGCGAGGGGTGATTCCTATTCGTCTGAACGTCCTGGTTTCAATGATGTAGGTTTGAATGGCCAATTGTTCCATATGAAAGAAACCCCAAAATTAGAACTTTGAAACCCTAAGCATCGTTCATGGTAACTTTCCATACGTGCAAGCATTCTTCAATTAAATGACACCAAAAGCTTCAGCATGATCATGTTAGTGTAAAACAATAATGGAAATGCATTGATATGGCATGTAAATTCAAATGCGATTAAGAAAAATTTCAAGAAAAGGGCGACTGCGTTCTACCAGTTCTTGAGGTTAGGGGATGTGATTTTGATTGGAAAAGATTCCTGGATGTGTAAGCAAGCTATTGGAATCGTTTTTAGGCCTTGCAACACACTCAAACTATGAAAACAGTTTTGAGCTTTTTTAAGAAAAATGCAAGTTTGTTTCTTGGTCTGAGGCGCAGCTTTCTTGTCTCTCTGATTAGGGTTGCATTGTGTATATGTATGTGAATGCATTGGGTCAGAAATCCAAGCCAAAAACCTTTGCATTGATGATTTGGATCTTTTATTTTTTCAATATCTTTTTCAATCTTTTTGTCATGAAGAACATGCCAATCATGGAAGATTTGCCTTTTTTGGACATGAAACGAATTGCCACCTTGCATTAGTTGGATTTGCTGCATCAAAAAGATTTAAAAGCATCATTTTGTATTTTTCTCATATTTAATTTTAATTAAATGAATTAATAGATTTAAAAATTCAATTAATAAATTAAAAATAAGAAAATAACTCCCCTTTGGGTCAATGGGTCGTGCATAGCTTTTGGGTGATGATTCTTGGAAGAAATTGAGGCCCATTAGCAATTTTGAGGCATTTGAAGCAAAGTTGACTTTTCAAAATTCCCAAAAATTTCCCAACTTCCACAAGGCATATCTTGCTCAATTTTTAAGCTTTGATCATGTTCTTGGACATTTTGGAAAGGTCTCGAAGTCCCCTAACCAATGACTTTGGTCCCATGTCATTTTGATTTACCAATCTCAAGTTATGGTCTTTGACTTAAAGTTCCTTTTTGTTGACTTTTGAAAATGACCTATAATGTTGAGATTGATAACTTTTTGTGAGAGCATTTCTTGGACTTGAAGTGTGAAGATGAGTTGTAGGAAATGTCATTCTCTTCAAAATGAGCTTTGGATGGAATTTTTCTGATAAACCATGTGGAAGTTATGCCTTGGTCAATTTGCAGTTGACTTTTTCAACTGTCCAAAAATAGAAACTTTTGCATCTTGAGACTTTTTGAGCCATGCCTTGAGAATCATGATCAAGAATTGATCAAATGATGTTTATGGCTTCAAAATGAGATGTTGACCAAATTTTTTGACTTTTGACTGTCAAATGACCATTTTGCCCCTGCAGTTGACTGTTGAGCAATTAGGGTTTTTGACTATGCAATTTTGTGCTGTAAGTCTTGAAACTTGGTATGAGGATGCTTGACAATGTTTATAGGCATGTGGGACTTGTTTGAACCCTTGGAAACTTCAACTTCTTTTCCAGAACCAAAACCCTAATTTTTGACTATTATGAGGCAATTGGACTGTGCAACCCTTGGGAGATTTTGAAGCATGCTCTTTGCAAATCTTGAAGGAAATGGGAGGGAAAATTTTGGGGTACAACAGTTGCCCCTGTTCAATCTTCTTAGACCTGAGGATGTAGATTGGCTGACGTGCCTTTCGTAATCCGAAGGTGGAAGATGATTGAACACTAGAGTGCCCAGAAATTTGTGCTCACATGTTAATAGTGTGATGTGGGGAATGGGCTTACAGATGCCATTTGGAGATTGATGGATAGGAAAATGGGCTTACAGATTCCATGTTGAGAGGTGATGAATAGGTGGATGGGCTTATAGATGCTATCTGGGTGTCGATCGCGTAAGAGATTCCTTAGCGAGAACTTGCGTACCTGAAAAAAGGAAAGATAATTACCTGACCTGTTACAGGAGTTTGCCTTTAAAATTCTTTATATAGACGCGCCCTGGCTGGTTACAGGTATCGAATCTTTGAACTCTTCAGACGTGCCCTCAACAGTAACGATGAGAGAATCATAGGCGACTTCAACCTCAACAGTAACGATGAGAGAATCATAGGCGACTTCAACCTCAACAGTAACGATGAGAGAATCATAGGCGACTTCAACCTCAACAGTAACGATGAGAGAATCATAGGCGACTTCAACCTCAACAGTAACGATGAGAGAATCATAGGCGACTTCAACCTCAACAGTAACGATGAGAGAATCATAAGCGACTTCAACCTCAACAGTAACGATGAGAGAACCTTGGGCGATTACTACCTCAACAGTGACGATGAGAGAATTTGGGGCGATTACTACCTCAACAGTAACGATGAGAGAATCTGGGGCGATTACTACCGAGTCTTCATCAGGAAAATCTTTAGGAATCGATTTAACTGGACTAGAGAAGGCCTTTGACTGGATCGGCATCAGAAAAATCTTTAGGAGTCGATTTAACTGAACCACGCAAGGTCTTGGAATCTTCAACTGGAATAAGAATCAGGGAGATCTTAGGGTCGATCTGACTGAACCAGAGAAGGCCTTTGACTGGATAAGAATCAGAAAAATCTTTAGGAGTCGATTTAACTGAACCGGGCAAGGTCTTGAAATCTTCAACTGAGTCTTCATCAGAAAAATCTTTAGGAATCGATTTAACTGGACCAGAGAAGGCCTTTGACTGGATAAGAATCAGAAAAATCTTTAGGATTCGATTTAACTGAACCGGGCAAGGTCTTGAAATAACTTCAACTGGATAAGAATCAGGGAGATCTTAGGGTCGATCTGACTGAACCAGAGAAGGCCTTTGACTGGATAAGAATTAGAAAAATCTTTAGGAGTCGATTTAACTGAACCAGGCAAGGTCTTGGAATCTTCAACTGGATAAGAATCAGGGAGATCTTAGGGTCGATCTGACTGAACCAGAGAAGGCCTTTGTCTGGATAAGAATCAGAAAAATCTTTAGGAGTCGATTTAACTGAACCAGGCAAGGTCTTGGTATCTTCAACTGGAATAAGAATCAGGGAGATCTTAGGGTCGATCTGACTGAACCAGAGAAGGCCTTAGACTGGATAAGAATCGGAAAAATCTTTAGGAGTCGATTTAACTGAACCAGACAAGGTCTTGAAATAACTTCAACTGGATAAGAATCAGGGAGATCTTAGGGTCGATCTGACTGAACCAGAGAAGGCCTTTGACTGGATAAGAATCAGAAAAATCTTTAGGAGTCGATTTAACTGAACCAGACAAGGTCTTGAAATAACTTCAACTGGATAAGAATCAGGGAGATCTTAGGGTCGATCTGACTGAACCAGAGAAGGTCTTTGACTGGATAAGAATCAGAAAAATCTTTAGGAGTCGATTTAACTAAACCAGACAAAGTCTTGGAATCTTCAACTGGATAAGAATCAGAAAAATCTTAGGGTCGATTTATCTGAACCAGAGGAAGGTCTTGGACATAGCTGAGAACTTGATTGGATCTTTCCTGAAAGGTAAAGGTCAGCCATATGCAATGCATGTTATGGATCAAGCAATGATGTTCTCAACATAAATGAGATTGTATGTTCATGATACATATATGCATGCTATAATGTATGGAAATGCGATGTTTATGAATGTATGTTTTTGTCTAGGAAAGTAAATCCTTGACGGGTGCCGGGAAGTCACATCCTGGGCTGATGTTGGGGAATAATGCTTTGTTGTTTTCGCTGGGGATGATAGTTGCAAGAATACCGGTAGGAGAAGATAACTCCGTTAGGGAATAAACTTGGCGAATGGATTACTCTGCGGGGAGAAAAATATTCTAGCGATCTTGCTGGGGGACAATACTCTGTGGGGAGAGAGGTACTTTGCTGGGATGTTGATGATAACTCCGCTGGGGATACCGGTGATGTTGGAAGTGTTAATAGACTCCGCTGGGGATAGGAAAACTTTTCCGAGGACGATCTCTCCGTGGCAATTGGCTGAGGATAACCCAGTTATATCCTGGTAGGGAAATAACCTTTGAATAAAGCCGGGGGACGCGTTCGTGCTCTGTAGGGGATAAGCTTCCAGAATCTACTGGGGATAAGCTTACTGCTGGGGAGATGATTCAAACTTTCCTGGGGAAATCTTGAACTATACTGGACTCTCCTGGGGAAATTTTGAGATGTGTTGGGGAAGTGGCTCTACTGGATGTCTGGTATACCGCCGGGGAACAGTCTTAGATCAAGACTGTCGGGGATGCTTGTTAGGAATGTCCATATATTGTGCTGGGGAATGTTGAGATCTGCGGGGGATACCCAACTTCCTTAAGGCTGATAGTATAGCTTTGCTTGGGGAGAGTGCATTGACTTGCTGACTCACTCTCTGGGGAATTAAGGTATACTGGTTATGTTCTTCGGCTAAACTTACCTTGATACCTTGCTGGACAGAACCATTAGACCGCTTAGACAACTCATTATTGCCCCTGTTTCTAATGTTACCTGTAATTAATCCTTTGTTTCGTATGCAAATATTTATGAGTTAGCAATTAGTGTCAAATGCATATATCACAAATTGAACCTTGGACGCTTTTCGTAAAACAAAAAAGAAAAAAGAAAAACAATTGGCAATTTTAACTGAAAAGTGATTTTTGTATTGATTTTTGAATTTGCCCGTAAATAGGCGTTTTATATACAAGAGGCTGACGTCCTAGTAAGAGAACGCCGCCGAACAAAAGAGTTTATACAATTTGTACAAAGAAAAATAAAACAGCTGTGTGAAAAGAATAATCCCACTGGGTTCCAACTCTGCTATCGCCTTTATATCTTCGAGCGTCTCATCACTTGATGACCTAGTTGGCGATGAAGCTGATTGATCCATTCCGTCTGAACTTGATAGTTGATACCGGATTCTGGATGCAGGGTGATCCAATGAGACATAGTATTACGCTTTATCCCTAACTTTTGCCTGGACTGCCCTTTCGGGTTTTCAGTCCACCGGGATACCCATTTTTGCCCAAGCCGCCTTTTCAGGTTTTCGACTTGCCGGGTGTACAGATTTTTTCCATTTCATCCCTTCATTTTGCCCGAACCCTTTTGGTTCGCTGAGAAGCCCTAATTTTTGCCTAGGTATGTCAACCTAGCGGGTCTTTTTTCATGCGTAGTATCTTTTTACTATGTCTGCATTGGCGGGGTGAGGAAGGTCGTCACCATCCATGTTGGTTAGAATCATGGCTCCTCCTGAGAACACATGTTTAACCACAAATGGCCCTTCGTATGTAGGGGTCCATTTGCCCCTTGGATCACTCTGAGGAAGGATGATGCGCTTGATTACCAGATCCCCAACTTGATACTCTTGTGGTCTGACTTTCTTGTTAAATGCCCTGATCATCCACTTTTGATACGTCTGACCATGACAAATAGCATTGAGTATCTTTTCGTCAATTAAGTTTAGTTGATCAAGTCGTGTCTGGATCCAATCATCTTCGCTCAGATCTGCATCCTTCATTATCCGGAGAGAGGGTATTTGCACTTCGATCGGTAAGACTGCCTCCATACCGTAGACCAAGGAGAAAGGAGTTGCCCTGGTTGATGTCCTTGCTGAGGTACGGTACCCATGTAGAGAAAACGGTAACATATCGTGCCAATCTTTATAAGTCACTGTCATCTTCTGCACAATTTTCTTAATGTTCTTATTCGCTGCTTCTACAGCCCCATTCATCTTCGGCCGATAAGGAGAAGAGTTGTGGTGCTGTATCTTAAATTGCTCGCAGAGCTCAGTGATCATCTTGTTATTGAGATTGATACCGTTGTCTGTAATGATCCTTTCTGGGACGCCGTATCGACAGATCAAGTTATGCCGAATGAAACGTGCCACGACGTTCTTGGTTACAGTGGCGTAGGAAGCCGCCTCAACCCACTTCGTGAAGTAATCAATCGCTACCAGGATGAAGCGATACCCATTGGACGCTGTAGGTTTAATCTCGCCGATCATATCTATGCCCCACATTGCAAACGGCCAAGGTGCAGTCAGGACATTCAGAGGAACTGGAGGAACGTGCACCTTGTCTGCATAAATCTGACATTTGTGACATGTCCGAGAATGTTGGTAGCAGTCAGCTTCCATTGTGGACCAGAAATACCCTGCCCGAAGGATCTTCTTTGCCATGGTATGTCCACTGGAATGCGTTCCGAAGGTCCCTTCATGTAGCTCTATCATGATCCTTTCTGCTTCAGTCTTATCCACACAACGCAGTAAGGTCGAATCATGGTTTCGCTTGTACAGAATGCCGTTGCTGAGGAAAAACTTCGCTGCGAATCTTCTCAGAAACTTTTTGTCGTTGATAGATGCACCTTCAGGGTACTCTTGAGCTTCCAAGTATCTCTTCACCTCATGGTACCAGGGCTTCTCAGTCACCAATTCAGTCTCGAGATCACAACAGTATGCCGGTTCGTCCAGTTTCCAGATAATGATCCGGGGAGCCTCATTGTCCCATTTGACCTTGAACATAGAAGACATCGTAGCTAACGCGCCCGCCAGCTGATTCTCCTCTCTCGGAAAGTGTTCAAAGGTTATCTTTGTGAAATGGGGGATCATTGTCAACACACATTCTTTATAAGGAATAAGATTCGGATGTTTCGTATCCCACTCTCCTTTGATCTGATTGATCACGAGAGCGGAATCTCCGAAGACACTCAGAAACTTGATCCTTAGGTCGATCGCAGCTTGAAGACCCATGATGCATGCCTCATACTCCGCCATGTTGTTGGTGCAGTTGAAACATAGCCGGGCAGTAAGTAGAGTATGAGTGCCTTGAGGGGATATGATCACAGCACCGATGCCGTTACCCAAAGCATTGGAGGCTCCATCAAAGTGCATAGACCATCGGGATCCTTCCTCAGGTCCTTCATCCAGTCCAGGTACTTCACAATAAGTCACTATCATGATGCTCTCATCCGGAAACTCGAAGTTCATTAACTGATAGTCATCTACTGCCTGATGTGCCAAGTGGTCTGCCAATACACTTCCTTTGATAGCTTTCTGGGTCGTGTACTGGATGTCGTATTCCATCAAGATCATTTGCCATCTTGCTATCCTCCCAGACAGAGCAGGCTTTTCGAATATGTACTTTATAGGATCCATCTTTGAAATCAACAAAGTAGTGTGAGCCAGCATATACTGTCTCAGCCGGCGAGCAGCCCATACCAAAGCGCATCAAGTTTTCTCGAGCAGTGAGTATCGGGTCTCACAGTCGGTAAACTTTTTGCTAAGGTAATAAATGGCATGCTCTTTTCGGCCAGACTCGTCATGCTGCCCCAGCACACACCCCATTGAGTTGTCAAGTACTGTCATGTATAGTATCAGAGATCTCCCTTCAACCGGTGGCATAAGAATGGGTGGTTCTTGGAGATACTCTTTGATTCTGTCAAAAGCGGCCTGACATTCATCATTCCAACGTACTACCTGATCTTTCTTCAGCAGCTTGAAGATTGGCTCACAGGTAGCGGTTAGGTGCGAGATGAATCGAGCAATGTAATTCAGACGTCCTAGAAAGCCTCTGACCTCTTTCTCTGTCTTAGGAACTGGCATCTCTTGAATGGCTTTGACCTTGGCAGGGTCAACTTGAATACCCTTGTCACTTACCACGAAGCCTAGCAGCTTTCCAGATCTAACCCTGAAGGTGCACTTGTTCGGGTTCAACCTCAGCTTGTACAGTTTCAGACGGTCAAACAATTTCTACAGATGGTCAAGGTGTTCCTCCTTAGTTTGGGACCTTGCAATCATGTCGTCAACATACACTTCTATCTCATGATGGATCATGTCATGAAATAAAGCAACCATGGCACGTTGGTAGGTTGCCCCAGCATTTTTCAACCCGAATGGCATGACCTTGTAGCAGAAGGTGCCCCACTGAGTAACAAAGGTAGTCTTTTCCATGTCTTCAGGAGCCATCTTGATCTGATTATACCCTGAAAAACCATCGATGAAGGAAAACACCTTATGCTGAGCAGTATTGTCAACAAGGACATCAATGTGGGGTAGAGGGAAGTCATCCTTGGGGCTGGCCCTGTTTAGATCCCTGTAGTCGACACACATTTTGACCTTACCATCTTTCTTTGGTACCGGCACCACATTAGCAACCCACTGGGGGTAAGAAGTTACTGCAAGAAATCCGGCATCGAATTGCTTCATAACCTCAGCTTTGATCTTTTCAGACATCTCTGGACGCATACGGCAGACCTTCTGCTTAACCGGAGGGCAGTCTTCCTTGGTAGGCAAATGATGGACCATAATATCAGTATCCAACCCAGGCATGTCTTCGTAGGACAGGCGAAGATCTCCACATAATCATGTAACATTTGAGTCAACTGTTGCTTCACGCTGAGCTCTAGGTTGGCACCAATCTTAACTTCTTTTCTATCTGCCTCAGTATCCAGATTTATCGTTTCCACCGGCTCTTCGTGTGGTTGAATTGCCCTCTCTTCCTGGAGTAATAGTCTTGCAAGCTCGCTAGGCACTTCGCAATCATCTTCACCTTCGTCTTCGGCTAAGTTGATCGGATTTTCGAAGTCATAACTGGCAGTAGCAGAGTCGTTACCAGTGAGATCCAGAGTGGATTGAAACCTGTATGGGTGAGTGTGTGTAAATACAGTTGTTTTGCAATATATAAAGAAAGGAAAGAAAGAAAAGGAGCATAAGATTTGAAATGCGAGAAAACGTCCAAGGTCTTTATTCATGATATATGAAATGACAATTAATATGCCCTCACAAATGAAGCCACGGTGCCCCGGGTAAGACACCGGGCCATAAAGTTCAGTTTATTGTTTATTACAAATAACAAAAACAAAGGAATTCATTACTGCGTAACAAAAGTAACAGGTAGGTTTTCCTTTGCAGTCCAATTTCTAGGTCCACTGTCGGCCGTCGGATAAATCCAGTTGTCAAACTCAGATTCTTCCACTTCATCATCCTCCCTGATAGCATTCACTCCATGGTTAGGCATAGGAGCAGTCACCATGTTGGGCTTCTCAGGTGCCTCAAACTGTACCTCCTTTGCATCAATAAGGTCTTGCACCTTGTTCCTTAGGGCCCAGCAGTCATCAGTAGAATGCCCCGGGCTATCAGAGTGATAAGCATAGCAGGCATTTGGATTATATTTGGGAGAGGCAGTATTCACAACCTTTGGAGCCTCTCTGACAGTCACCAAGTTGGTGGATAGCAACTGCGGCAAGATTTGTGATAGGGTCATACTCAGACGGGTAAACTCTCTTCTGGGTCTTTCATCCCTTTGTTGATTAGTTTGCCGAGGAGCGGCAGCAGGTTTAGCAATCACTACCGCGTTGACAGATTGGCGGCGCTCTGGTTTATCTTGCCTCCTAGGCCCATACACAGCACTGGCCTCCTTCTTAAAGGGTTTCTTCTCAGAACTTGAAGATGCACCCTTCTGAATTTTACCGGACTTCATTCCAGCCTCTATTCTCTCCCCAGTCAGAATAAGGCTAGTGAACCCTGTAGACGAATTACCGATAAGATGATTGAAAAAAGGCCCAGAGAGGGTCCCCAAGAACATATCCACTAGCTCACGGTCTGTTAACGGAGGCTGCACCCTGCCAGCCAGATCCCTCCACTTCTGTGCATACTCTTTAAAACCTTCACTTGATCCTAACGACATACCCTGGAGTTGGGTACGTGTAGGAGCAAGGTCGGCATTATATTGATACTGCTTGTAAAAAGAAGTAGCCAACTCCTCCCAGTTACGAACTTTGGTCCCATCCAGCTGATAGAACCATTCGAGATGAGTCCCTGAAAGACTCTCCTGGAAGAAGTGGATCCACAAGTTCTTATCCACTGTGTACGGTTGAATCTTCCGCACATAAGATCTGAGGTGTAGCTTGGGGCAAGACGCCCCGTCATACTTGGTGAAGGGTGGTGCCTTAAACTTGTGAGGAATAATCACACCAGTAGATAAGCCCAAGTCTCTGAAATCCAGCCCAGGCACTTGTTGGATCTCCATGGCATTCAGTCTGTCTTCCAACTGCTTGTACCGGTCTTCAGCTGGAGGATACTGTTCCTCATTAAAATCAGTCTCGTTGTCAGAGACTACCGGACTTGGAGCCTTTCCCCCCTGGGGACTGTCTTTTCCTACAGAAGAACCAGCTTCCTCATTCTGCAGAGTATTACCAAACCTCCGGCCCGAGTTGAAAAGAACAGTTCTCTTCTTCTTCTTCTCCTTCTTCAGGAGCAAAGCCTTCAGCTCTTCTTGGCCTTGAGCCAAACCCATGATCAGCTCTTGAAATTGTGCGTTCTGCGCCTGAAGGGCCTTGATAGACATCTCGGTTGATGATTCAGGGTTCATGATGCTGAAATAAACAGCGAAGAACAGTAAGCAACCTAAAAAGAAGAATACCTGCTATGCACATGATGAATGGGATGCGTATGATTTATGTTTTCAAAGACAATCGGGAATCAACTTTGTAAACAAAAAGAAACACACTTCATTGGATTCGACTTTGAAATTTAAATTGTTCAACAGGTTGCCCTTAGGCGTTACAAAAATGGAAATACTGAAAAGGGAAATAAAACTGTAAAAGAACATCCAGAGCTCCTCATTGATCCCAGGGTCTCCTCTTCTCAGTACAGATATAGTCATTCAGAGCTCGCTCATTCTCCAACTGCTTTGTCAGCTTCTGGATCTTTAATTCCTGCTCGTTGAACTTTTCCCGATACGAATCCCGTTCTTCTCGCAGTTGCGACCAAGACCTCTTTAATGTCTCATAATCAGTAGGTATCTGAGGAGGGAGGACAGTTGGAGGAGCCCCGTCTTTGTCAGGATACTCAAGAATGACGGGTCTGACAACTTCGTATGGCATACCTAACTTCTGAGCACGGATGCGAACCCATTTGTAGTAGGCTTCCATGGGTAGAGAAGTCTTTGGCCCCAACTCTTGTGGGTCAGCTTTATGAACTCTGTCCCAAGCCTTGATGAACCTACGACGCAGCTCGTCACTATCCACCTGAAACTCAAAACTGATGTGAGGTACCAACATCTCATGAGGCCCTGCTCTTCTGGCCCTTCCAAACTGACGGAGCGCCAGACACGGATTGTAAGAGATTCCTCCTTGAGTACCAATCAAAGGAACATTAGGGTATTCTCCACAACGATCAATAACAGCTATCTCATCCAAACCTCTGAAAGTCCAAATGATGTCCTTATCAGTGAGAGACATTAACCTATGAGCCCAACCTCTTCCTTCTTGGTTCTTCAGTACGAACTTAGGGAGGTGCGAAATAAACCACCTCACCAACAGAGGGATGCAACACCACAGAGTTCCTCGTCTTCGGGCAGTACGAGCATAAAGTTGTTGCAGGATGTCACCCAAGAGAGTGGGCACAGGATTCTGAGACATGAAGATCCTTATGGCAGTGACATTGATGAAGTTGTCAGGATTAGGAAACAAGACTAACCCATAGATTAAGAGAGCCAAGATGTCTTCATATGCCCTAAAGTCCAAGTCATTCCAGAAACTGTTAGCTTTACCAATCAGAAACTTGGCCAAGAAACTCTTAACTCCGCTTCTAGTCACCCAGTTGTCCATTACTTCTTGATGGGTCAAGGGAAGAGATGCAGCAACCTCCTCAAGCCTGAGGGTCTTTTCCCAACCAGTGTAGGGAGTCTGATCCAAGATAGGGATACCAAGAAAATCAGAGAACTCTTCCAGGGTAGGAACCAGCTGGAAGTCTTGAAAGGTGAAGCACTGGTACAGGGGGTCATAGAACTGGGTCAGGACACTCATCAACTGTTGGTCCCGCTTTGCAGTGACTAAACTGAGAAGAGAACCATGCCTCTGGATGAAGGAAGTGGTGTTTGGAATTCTGCTAACCAATTCTTCAAGTAGCTCAGGTGGGTGAACAAAGTTGAACCGGATAGTATTCCTTCGTATAGGCATCATGATATCCTACAAAACAGAGCAAAGGTGCAACCCTCTTGTCTTTGAAATGGTCAGTCCTTATGCAGGATGCATGCAATGCTCATGATGTTATGATGTTATGATAAAGCACACCACAAATATTTACAAAGGCAAACATGATAAGGCACACAAGTCACACAAGACAAACCCTTAAAGTTTAGGCCAGCATGAGGTCTAGGTATTACCCTCTTTCAGTTTGTTGGTTCATACCTGTCCTATCAAAAGTAACCGGGTTCTTAGAGGATCCCAATATCACTGACTACCCTCAATCGGTCATAACTCCAGCATCACAATCTTTTCTTGCAGCCAGAACCATCACGAGAGTTTAGCCTCAATGGGCGTAGCATACTGCTACTGTTCTATTGGCCAAGTTGTGTCATTTAAAGTTCTAAGGTCTGTTGGTGCTTAATGACTCCTCGGAAGACCCATATTCTCCTCGTTGCAACACAAGGGATATCGGTACAGACCAAGGTGCCACACCAACGTAGCCACTGCTTCACCCATGTCGGTCTACGCCGGACAGGTCCCTCACAGCTTATGCTACCTAACAGGGTATCCCCAGATCCGGGTTAGGATCTATGTAGCTCCGATGAAACCCACAATTTAAAGCAAACAAGTCAAAACAATTGAAAACACAGTTATGAACTATCCTAAGGTACACCTCACTTTAAAAGTGTCCCCAGCAGAGTCGCCAGTTCTGTGATCGGTGGATCTGGAACTGACTGTTTAACGCTGGTTCGCGAAATGTCGCGGAAGCAAGAGTCACCACCGTCTTTTATTTTCTCCAATATGGAAAGGACAAAAGCACAGAAAAATTCTTTATTGAGATTGCTCTCGGTTCAGGAGGTAGATTTATAGAAAGGGAAGGTGTTAGCACCCTTTCTATCCATGGTTATCCATGGGCTCTTAGGTACTTGCTCATTTGTGTTTTCAAAATGTTTGTTTGCTTTTCAAGGTGAGTGAGTTTGAAAAAGTTTCGTTTAAAATTTCAGTTCGACTCTTGTATCAGTCCTCAAGAGTGTTTGAAAAGTTGTTTTTGAAAGCTTTTTGCAAAGTGTAGTTGTGTGAAAAGGAGTTTTTGATTTGTTTTGAATTAGAGCAAGTATCTACGAGTCATCTACCTACCCTAAGGAATTAGTCTGTGTAAATGTCCTTAAGGTAGTGCCATCCCACCATTGAGGGATAGGTAGCACCACCGTTGGAGGTGTTCGGGTCAATTCGAGGATTAGGGACAGTGTGGTCACCAGAGCAATAGGAGGACACCTTAGAAGCTACCCCCATGCCATGTTCATGGACATGAGGACTTACTAAAACGTCCTCTACTCGACGACCACGTTTCGAGGGGCAAGGCAACAGTGAGGCGTACCCTAGGAGTGGTGTGTGAATGGTGTGTCATTTTCAGTTATTATTTGTCTTGTCATGCGTTTGGTGGTCTACGCTTTGATTTTATTTGGGCATACATTCTTTCATGTGATTATTAGCAGTTAAGGGTGCGGGAATTTAAAGAGCGGAAAGTAAAAGTCCTACGCTATTACAAGGCGCGGGTCCACATCGCCAAATTAAACCAAGACCCGATTTGAAATAAAGTGCGGAAAGTAAATATCCTAATTATCTATTACAAAGCTTCGGGGCAAATACATTATTTAAAAAAAGGAAATAAAAGTAAACGTGCGAAAAGAAATGAAAATCGAGAGTGCGAGGGCGTTGGACCCTTTAAAGAAATTAAATTGGAATTGAAAATTGATTTAATTATTAAATGAGAAAAAGAACTTATTTTTTTATGTTTTTGGATTTATGAAATTAAAGAGAATTAATTGGAATTAAAAGTTAAATAAAACCCTAGTTCTAGATTGTTTTTAATTTATTAAAGAAAATTGTTTAAGTTTAACCTAATTTAACTTAATTAATTAATGACAAGTTTATTTACAAATATAATTAATAATTAATAGTGATAAGAAAAAAAAGATTATTTATTAAGAAAAAGAATAAAAAATGCTAAAAAACTTGTTTTTATATTTTTTTAATTATCTAAGAAAAAGCATTAAAGTTAAAAACTTAAAATTAAAACTAAATTGACTATTAAGTTTATTTACAAAAATAAAACATTTAGTGAATTAAATAATAAAAATATTTTATTTTTGACTTTCTGATTTTTTTGTATTTTTATGTTATAAAAATTAATTTTTGGATTTAAATAAACAATTAACATAATTAAAATAAATAAAAGAAAAGAAAAAAAGAAGAGAAGAAAGTGCAAACATGGGGGGTTTTCTGACCCAATTAGGAGGTATATGCAAGCAATTTGGCCCATGAAATGCAAGCCCATGTTGACTTTTCTGGCGCGTGTAAGAAGCAGTTGACTGGCGTCTAGGGTAGTCCTCCCATTTTGGCCCTTGGATTAGTGTTGCTGGACATGTGGCAGGCAAATACATATGCATGTATGGTGGACTTCAGGTGAGGCGCTGCATGGAAACATATGAAGAAAAATAATATTGGAGAAGGGAGGGGACCTAGGGATCGAACCCAGGTCCCAATACCTGTAAGCAAGCGCACTAACCATCTGAGCCACTGAGCTTCTTTGATATTAATATGGAATACAATTATTATGAAAGAGAATAAGAGTTATTGGTAGAAAACAAAAATACGCGCGCAATGTTTGAATTGCCCAGTCTTGTGCTTACACCTCAGCGTCTTCTCCACTATGCCTTCACTTTTGATTGAAAATACAGATGGATAGCGGGGGTTTTAAACCCCCACTAACCTTAAACCTGAAAAATAACGATTAGCTTATGGTGAAAAAGAAAAAGGGCGCGAGGGGTGATTCCTATTCGTCTGAACGTCCTGGTTTCAATGATGTAGGTTTGAATGGCCAATTGTTCCATATGAAAGAAACCCCAAAATTAGAACTTTGAAACCCTAAGCATCGTTCATGGTAACTTTCCATACGTGCAAGCATTCTTCAATTAAATGACACCAAAAGCTTCAGCATGATCATGTTAGTGTAAAACAATAATGGAAATGCATTGATATGTGTGATCGGTGGATCTGGAACTGACTGTTTAACGCTGGTTCGCGAAATGTCGCGGTAAGCAAGAGTCGCCACCGTCTTTTATTTTCTCCAAATGGAAAGGACAAAAGCACAGAAAAATTCCTTAAAGAGATTGCTCTCGGTTCGGGAGGTAGGTTATAGAAAGGGAAGGTATTAGCACCCTTTCTATCCATGGTTATCCATGGGCTCTTAGATACTTGCTCATTGCGTTTTCAAAATTGTTTGTTTGCTTTTCAATTGTGGGTTTTAAAAAAAAAGGTTTCTTTGAAAAATTTCAGATCGACTCGTACGTCAGAGTGTTTGAAAAGTTTGCTTCGAAAGCTTTTGAAAATGTGTCAGTGTGAAAAGTTTTGTTGAGTTTGTTTGAAATTAGAGCAAGTATCCTTGAGAACCTACCTACCCTAAGGAATTCGTCTGTGTAAGAGTCTTTTAAAAGTAGTGCCATCCCACCATTGAGAGGTAGGTAGCACCACCGTTGGAGGTGTTCGGGTCAATTCGATGTTCGGGACGTGGTGATCACCAGAGCAATGGGAAGACACCTTAGAAGCTACCCTCATGCCAGGTTCCCGGATCATGAGGACTTACTAAGACGTTTTCTACTCGACGACCACCTTTCGAAAGGCAACAATGAGGCGTACCCTAGGGGTGGTGTGTGCGAATTGTGTGTCATGTTTCAGTTATTTGTCTTGTCATGTTTGTCGTGTTCTACGCTTGATTTTAATTTAAGTCCATTCATTCTTGCATGCATATTTAACAGTTATAAATTGCGAGGAAATAAAGCTAGACTATTACAAATGGCGCGGGTCCACATCGCCAAAATTAAACCGGACCCGATTTAGCGGAAAAATAAATAATGCGAAGAAAATAAAGTGCGAAAAGTAAAGTTACAATGCTTCGGGGCAATTACATAATTATAATTAAACGACATAAGATAAATGCGCGAAATTAATAATTGAAACGACGGGCGTTGGACCCTTTTGCAAATAATTAAAAGTTAATGAGAGTTAAAAATAAAATAATAAAAAAAGAATTAAATGTTTTTGATATTTTGTATTTTTTAAGATTTAAAAGAAAAAGGAGTTAATTAAAATTAAATTAAGAAGCAACCCTAATTCTAATATTTTTTATTTATTGTGAAAGAATTAAAATATGACCTAAATTAAACCTAATTCATTTATGTACAATTTAAATAGGAAAATAAATAAATAATTAATAATTATTATTCTAAAAAAGAAGGGAAAAATATTAAAAGGAATAAAAAATAGCAATTAACCTAATTCTACATTTTTGGATTTTTATTAAAAAGAAATTAATATTAAAACCTAATTAAACTAAGTAATCTACATTTTTATTTATTCATGAAAATAATTAGTATATAAATATTTATTAATTTTGGCCTTTTCTGATTTTTTAGTGTTTTTATATTTTGTAGGAAAAATAAATTAATTGAATTAAGATAATAAAATAAATAAGACAATAAAAATAAAAGTGAGAAAAAAAATATAAAATGCAAACCAGGGTGGGGTGTTGTCCCAAATAAGGAGGTATAGGCCTGGTAATTTAAGGCCCATTAAGCTTGATTTTGCTGACTTTCCATAATTCCATGTGATGCGTTTGACTCATGCCTAGGGTGTACCATGAAGCCTGGACATTGATTTGATCATTGTGGACGCGTGGGTGGCTTGGATATAGCGTGTACGGTGAGTCTTTGTGTGAGACCTGTATGAGATTGCCAAGAGAAAAATAATATGAAATTTTGCAAGACCTGGGATTTGAACCCAGGTCTTTGATGTCACATGCGTAGTGCGTTGCCAGCTGAACCATTCACTTTCAATTAACATAAAATATAACATAAATAATATAAAAAGAACACGCTAACGCCTTGGAATTTCGCGCGAACTTTTAAACGAGCCAATGGCTGATGGACACGCCATCTTCTTCCTCCCCACCCCTGTAACACAGAACGCTATGGGAACGGTTTTGAAACGTGGTTTTAGAGGGTTTACCAAAAAATAGCGAATAGCCCCTCGTGGCTCATAAATTGAGCGCGAGGGTGCTATACTCTTCGTCTCAATCTGCTGAAGCCATTGGCATGGGTCTGGAGGCGTAATTTTTCTTTTACACAAAAGCCCCAAATTTGAAACCTGCAAAAACCTAAAAATCGCCTATGGTGGAATCGCGTATATACCACAAAAACTCAATTGAATATAATGGTTAGTTCACAAACTTCATTGTAAGCAATAATCCACAAAGAAAAATGCAAAAAGATGCTTAGATAATGATATGCGATTTGGAAAAATTCTTGGTTCAGTTTGACTTTGTGATACCGTTTCAAGGCGTTTGACTGGTTGTTTTTGATTGAGAAAGGTTCAGGAAGGTCTCAGGATGCTATTGAAACAAAAAGCGAAGCTTGAATCGACCTCTAGGCTAGTTTTCAGTGTTTGAGTTTTTTGTGAATTTTTCAATATGCCAAAGCTTGAGTATGCGCAGCTTGCAGTCTCCTTGGCTTAGGGTTGTGATGTAGTACTTGTATGGAATGGTTTAGGTTAAAAACTTTGCACAAAATCCATGTCCATAATGATTTCACATATTTGATTCTTGAAAATCTTTTTCAATCTTTTTTCATGTTATTTTTGTTCAATTAGGTTCAAATCAATCCAAAACTTTCCTAAATGGGATATGCACGAAATATTGGATCCAAACATGTATAAAAAGATTTGTTTTGCTTAAGGTTATATTTTTCATGAATTAAAATGATTTAAATGAATATAAATTAATATTAATTCAAATAAATAATTAAAAAATATGAGAATACTTCCCTTTGGGCCTAGTGGTCGTGCATAGGCTTGGCATGAAGAAATTTGGAAGATAATTGGGCCCATTTGCATTTTTAGGCCTTTTGCATCAATGTTGACTTTCAAAAATTTCCAAAAATTTCCCAACTTCCACAAGGCATAACTTGGTCAATTTTTAAGCTTTTCACATGTTCTTGGACATTTTGGAAAGGTCTTTGAGTCCTCTAACCAATGCCTTTGGTCCCATGTCATTTTGATTTACCAATCTCAAGTTATGGCCTTTGACTTAAAGTCACTTTTTGTTGACTTTTGAAAATGACCTGTAATGTTGAAATTGATAACTTTTTGTGAGAGCATTTCTTGGACTTGGAACATGAAGATGAATTGTAGGAAATGTCTTTCTCTTCAAAATGAGCTTTGGATGGAATTTTTCTGATAATCCATGTGAAAGTTATGCCCTGATCAATTTCAGTTGACTTTTTCAGCTGTCCAAATATAGCAACTTTTGCATCTTTGATGATTTCTGAGCCAAATTTTGAGAATCATGATCAAGCATTGATCAAATGATGTTTGTGGCTTCAAAATGATATGTTGACCAAAAATTTGAACTTTTGACTGTCAAATGACCATTTTGCCCCTACAGTTGACTGTAGTGCAATCTAGGGTTTTGACTGTGCAATTTTGAGCTGAATGCCTTGAAACTTGACATGAGGATGCTTGACCACATTTGTAGGCATATGAGACTTGATTGGGCCTTTGAAAAGTTCATTTGCTTGACCAGAACTCAAACCCTAGTTTTGACTGTATAGGAGACAGTTGAGCTGCACAACCCTGGGGAACTTTGTGACCTTGACTTGACAAATCTTTGATGAATATGGGAGGGCAAATTTTGGGGTACAACAGTTGCCCCTGTTCAATCTTCTTAGACCTGAGGATGCAGATTGGCTGACGTGCCTTTCGTAATCCGAGGGTAGAAGATGATTGGACACTAGAGTGCCCAGAAATTTGCGCTCACATAGTAGCAGTGATGAGGAGGGAATGGGCTTGTAGATGCCATTTTAGAGGTTGCTGGATAGGATGATGGGCTTATAGATGCCATCTGGACGTTGATCGCGTAGGAGATTCCTTAGCGAGAACCTGCATACCTGCAAAACAGAAAAATGAGTACCTGACACGTCGCAGGAGCTGATTTTAGATGCTTGATATAGATATGTCCTGACTGGTTACAGGAGCTGAGATCTGGAGCTTCAAACGTTGATGAATGAACCAGGGATGGTTGCTGCCTTAACCTGAATGATAAGTGAACCTTGGATGATTTTAACTTCAACAACGCTCGTTGAGAAAAATCTTGGTGAGAATTACCATCTTTGTAGTGTCCGGAAGAGAACCAAAGGACATTATAATCTCAAAGGGAGTCACCTCACTCGCCGTTGGAGAGGGAACTATAGGAAATTATAATCTGAAAGGAGATATCACTTCACGCTCATGCCGGAGAGGGAAACATCTGAAGAAGAAATTACCACCTCACGCGCCGCTGGAGAGGGGACCATAAGAGAATATCACCTCACGCTCATGCCGGAGAGGGAAACATCTGAAGAAGGAATTACCACCTCACACGCCGTTGGAGAGGGGACCATAAGAGAATATCACCTCACGCTCATGCCGGAGAGGGGAACATCTGAAGAAGGAATTACCACCTCACACGCCGTTGGAGAGGGGACCATAAGAGAATATCACCTCACGCTCATGCCGGAGAGGGAAACATCTGAAAAAGGAATTACCACCTCACACGCCGTTGGAGAGGGGACCATAAGAGAATATCACCTCACGCTCATGCCGGAGAGGGGAACATCTGAAGAAGGAATTACTACCTCACACGCCGTTGGAGAGGGGACCATAAGAGAATATCACCTCACGCTCATGCCGGAGAGGGAAACATCTGAAAAAGGAATTACCACCTCACACGCCGTTGGAGAGGGGACCATAAGAGAATATCACCTCACGCTCATGCCGGAGAGGGAAACATCTGAAAAAGGAATTACCACCTCACACGCCGTTGGAGAGGGGACCATAAGAGAATATCACCTCACGCTCATGCCGGAGAGGGAAACATCTGAAAAAGGAATTACCACCTCACACGCCGTTGGAGAGGGGACCATAAGAGAATATCACCTCACGCTCATGCCGGAGAGGGAAACATCTGAAAAAGGAATTACCACCTCACACGCCGTTGGAGAGGGGACCATAAGAGAATATCACCTCACGCTCATGCCGGAGAGGGAAACATCTGAAAAAGGAATTACCACCTCACACGCCGTTGGAGAGGGGACCATAAGAGAATATCACCTCACGCTCATGCCGGAGAGGGAAACATCTGAAGAAGGAATTACCACCTCACACGCCGCTGGAGAGGGGACCATAAGAGAATATCACCTCACGCTCATGCCGGAGAGGGAAACATCTGAAAAAGGAATTACCACCTCACACGCCGTTGGAGAGGGGACCATAAGAGAATATCACCTCACGCTCATGCCGGAGAGGGAAACATCTGAAAAAGGAATTACCACCTCACACGCCGTTGGAGAGGGGACCATAAGAGAATATCACCTCACGCTCATGCCGGAGAGGGAAACATCTGAAAAAGGAATTACCACCTCACACGCCGTTGGAGAGGGGACCATAAGAGAACTTCTACTGAGTCTTTATCAGAAAAATCTGTTTGGAGTCGATTTAACTGGACTAGAGAAATCCTTGAAATATGTTTGAGAATCTCAACTGCACTCTTCCTGAAAGGTAAAGGTCAGTCATATGCAATGCATGATATGGATCAAGCAATGATGTTCTTAATATGGATGCGATTTATATGATATGATGCGTATATGCATGCTATAATGATGTATGTGATGATTCATGTATGTTTTTGTCTAGGAAAATAAATCCTTGACGGGTGCCGAGAAGTCATATCCTGGGCTGATGTTGAGGAAGAGATTTTGTTTCCGCTGTGGATGATTGTTGCAAGAATACCGGTAGGAGAAGATAACTCCGTTGAGGAATAAACTTGGCAAAGGAAATAATTCTGCGGGAGAAAAGATACTCTAGCGATCATGCTGGGGAGTGCTACTCTGTGGGGATAGCGATGCTTTGCTGAGTTGATGAAGATAACTCCGCTGGGGATACCGTTGACGAGTTATGCTGGGGATATCCTTGTTGTGTTGGAAGTGTTGATAGACTTCGCTGGGGGTAGGAAGATATTTTGCCGAGGACGCTCTTTCCGTGGTTTTTGGCTGAGGATAACCCAGTTATATCCTGTTACGGAAATAACTCTTTAAATCAAGCCGGGACGACGCGTTCGTGCTCTGCGAGGGGATAAGCTTCCAGAATCTACTGGGGATAAGCTTACTACTTGGAGAGATGGATTCCAACTTTCTTGGGGAACTGGATGGGACTCTCTTGGGGGAGTATTGAACTGTATTGGTTATGTTCTTCAACGGAACTTACCTTGATACCTTGGAGGACAGAACAATCAGATTGCTTAGACCACCCATTATTGCCCCTGTTTCTATGGGGGAGAGTAAGCCCTGTGAGGTGATGATAGTTGTTGAGGGTCAAACCTTCTTCAGGTAGGCAGATGATAAGATGTCAGGACATAGTCGTACGCTTTAATCCCTAACTTTTGTCTGGACTGCCCTTTCGGGTTTTCAGTCCACCGGGATACCCTTTTTTGCCCAAGCCGCCTTTTCAGGTTTTCGACTTGCCGGGTGTACAGATTTTTTCATTTCATCCCTTCATTTTGCCCGAACCCTTTTGGTTCGCCGGGATGCCCTTATTTTTGCCTAGGTGTGCCAACCTAGCGGGTCTTTGATTTTGCGTAGTATTTTCCGACTATGTCCATGTTCTTAGAATGCAGGGAGGTGCCCCTGGCTGTTTGTGTTGCCATATTACCAGAAGGTGTCTGATCGGGCCAGATTCGTTGCTGGAGTGTCCCAAGTGATTCAGGCAGAGATTTGCCCCAGGCTTTTTGGCCTTTTGAGAGATTCTCTGGGTCTTGACTTAACTGCCCCAGATGATGGACAATAGTCATGCCATGCCCCTTGATTGAAAGTGCTTTTGTTCACTAGGTATTCATCGTGCGAATTTTCCTGTTGTTCAAACAAAAAGTCATATGCAAACAAAGTTATGTTAAAAATGCAAAGCTTATGTCTGTCTTGAAGATTTTGAAAATGCATCTTTTCATAAAACAAGTGAATGTTTGTAAAACGTGATGTCAACTCCGTATTTACCGTAGGCCTTCAGGAGTCAGGATACCTTTCGTGACAGTATGCTTTTGAACTAACCCATGCTTCAGCTAGGACTTTTGAGGGTTATAACGTGGTCTGGTTCATGGTTTAAGAAACAAAGGATAAAGGCTCAAATTTTATTTGTACCCACCCGCTCTTCGTGATGTTCTCCAAACCTAAACTCAGTTGATCGTGCGTTAGACCTTGCTTGAGTCTTTGCTTTGATGTTCCAATAATGGTTCAGATGTTGATAATTTGTTTTGAATAGGCAGTCATCTTTTGCTTTGGTTGAGGGTTTGTGAGACCTCTTTCTTGATTTTTTTATCCCTTTCTTTTTTTGCCTGAACTATTTCCTTTTTGGAATTACAGTCAGCGGGATGTCCCAGTTTCATAAGTCCCCTTTGTAGGTTTAGACTTTTTGGGCTTTTCATTTATGAAATTTTTTTTTGATAATGACTGCCTGTCCTTATGATTGTTCTGAACTATCACTGTCCTTTGTTTTGTAAAGACCTCTTTAGTGCCATTCGTTATGCACGTGGATCAACTGAGAGAACTACCCTGCCCCCAGGTTATGATTAAGGGTTTTGAAAATAAAAACTCCTACTTCTTTGGCTCTGATGGGTTGACGAGGGATTATCATCCTTATAACTCCAGTGTTTAGGAATTGAAACAATGCCTGTACCTCATCAGCGGGGTTTGTTCAAAAGCATACTGTAAAGATAGCGGTATCGTTTTCGTCATCCTCCCTCAAGAGGCTTAGAATTATTGATTGAGATTTGACATCAGAAAAAATATGAAAATAATTTGCATTTAGTGAATACGAATATATTGCTTCAAAACAGACGTATGCGATGCATTAATGAAATAACAACGTTTAACGATGAACAAATGTTTGAATAATCAAAAGGGAATTACAACTTGAAAAATCTTAATGAACAAAAATTTCTAGTTTGAGATAGCTATCCCAGACGGAGAATTCTCAGCGGAAGATTTTCATCTCGCCATCCGGCATGAACTCTATCACCCCTTCGTCAATCAAATCCTGAATTTTATTCTTCAAGGTCCAACAGTCGTCTGTAGCATGCCCCGGGCTGTCTGAATGATAAGCGCAGTGGGCGTCGGGGTTATACCTTGGAGCTGTCCTGTTGGGATTCTTGGGAGGGTCCTTTAGAGTGATCAGATTGACCTCCAACAAGCGCTTCAGTATAAAGGATGAGGGTATATCAGTCTCCGAGAAATGTCTTCCGGGCGCATTTCGTTTACGTTGACTACCCCGTTGAGGCTGGGCTCGTGACCCTGAAGCAAGCTGAGGAGATTTTCCTTTGTCTTCTTGCCCCGCATGTGGTTGAATGATGGCTGGAGCTTCCCCCTTGGCTGTTTGCCCTACTGGATTATTTTGAAGCAGCTTGGTGACGAGGACCCGGAGCTCTTCTTGTCTTTGAACTAAGTCCTGAATGAGAGTCATTTGGCCTGCCAACTGCCCCATCATTTGGATCTTCATGGTTGCCAACTCAATTTGTAGCCCTTCCAGCTGATCGTTCCTGATGCCCCCTGCATTCCCTAAGGTCAAGTTCCTGGCGAGGAGAGCCTTTATTTCTTCTTGCCCCTGGGATAGGTTCAAGAACATTTCTCGCAGTTGGGCGTTCTGAGTACGGAGATCTTGGTTGTCTGGTTGGAAAGCCATTGCTGAAATAAACAGCGAAGATGGTAAGTGACCTGCAAAAGGGATACCTGTAATGCAATGATGTATGATATGCATGCAATGTTTTCAAGGACCTCGCGGGATAAACAAGAAAATTGTTAGCATCAGAGTTTATAGCTTGATTGAAGGAAACCCATGTTATTGAGAATTCTTCTTCAAGGGTCAAAGGCTCACCATATCCAGTGGGTCATAGCCCCTGACACCCTTGGCTAGAGGAAAATAAATCCTCTTTGCCCCTGGCTAGATGTTTGATTTATCATGACCTGCACCACAAGCCCTTGAGATCCTTGAAATGGGTTAGGACGTATGCAATGGTATGCCATGGTATGATGTCATGCTATGCATGGGGTGAGGTAAGTAACCCTGTTATGAGGCCCAATTAAGGACTATAAACAACCCTGCAAGAAATTTAGTACCCTGTTATGAGTCCCAATTAAGGACTATAAACAGAACCTGCAAGAAACCTAAGTAAAACCTGTCATGAGTCCCAATTAAGGACTATAAACAGAACCTGCAAGTGGTTAGTACACCCTGTTATAAGTCCCAATTAAGGACTATGAACAGAACCTGCAAGACATCAAGGGTCAGATAACAAGCATGCAAGTGGTCAAGTACGAAGGCACACAAGTCACACAAGAGAAACCCTTAGGGTTTAGGCCAGCATGAGGTCTAGGTACTACCCTCTTTCAGTTTGTTGGTTCATACCTGTCCTAATCAAAAGTAACCGGGTTCTTAGAGGATCCCAATATCATTGACTACCCTCAATCGGTCATAACTCCAGCATCGCAATCTTTTCTTGCGGCCAGAACCATCACGAGAGTTTAGCCTCAATGGGCGTAGCATACTGCTACAATTCTAAAGGCCAAGTTGTGTCAATTAAGGTTCTAAGATTGTTGGTGCTTAATGACTCCTTAGAAGACCCATATTCTCCTCGTTGCGACACAAGGGATATCGGTACAGACTAAGGTGCCACACCAACGTAGCCACTGTTTCACCCGTGTCGGTCTACGCCGGACAGGTCCCTCACAGCTTATGCTACCTAAACAGGGTATCCCCAGATCCGGGTTAGGATCTATGCAACTCCCATGCAACCCATAATTTAAAGCACACAAAGCAATACAATTGAAAACATAGTTATAAGCTAGCCCTAAGGTAAACCTCACTTTATAAAGGGTCCCCAGCAGAGTCGCCAGTTCTGTGATCGGTGGATCTGGAACTGACTGTTTAACGCTGGTTCGCGAAATGTCGCGGTAAGCAAGAGTCGCCACCGTCTTTTATTTTCTCCAAATGGAAAGGACAAAAGCACAGAAAAATTCCTTAAAGAGATTGCTCTCGGTTCGGGAGGTAGGTTATAGAAAGGGAAGGTATTAGCACCCTTTCTATCCATGGTTATCCATGGGCTCTTAGATACTTGCTCATTGCGTTTTCAAAATTGTTTGTTTGCTTTTCAATTGTGGGTTTTAAAAAAAAAGGTTTCTTTGAAAAATTTCAGATCGACTCGTACGTCAGAGTGTTTGAAAAGTTTGCTTCGAAAGCTTTTGAAAATGTGTCAGTGTGAAAAGTTTTGTTGAGTTTGTTTGAAATTAGAGCAAGTATCCTTGAGAACCTACCTACCCTAAGGAATTCGTCTGTGTAAGAGTCTTTTAAAAGTAGTGCCATCCCACCATTGAGAGGTAGGTAGCACCACCGTTGGAGGTGTTCGGGTCAATTCGATGTTCGGGACGTGGTGATCACCAGAGCAATGGGAAGACACCTTAGAAGCTACCTTCATGCCAGGTTCCCGGATCATGAGGACTTACTAAGACGTTTTCTACTCGACGACCACCTTTCGAAAGGCAACAATGAGGCGTACCCTAGGGGTGGTGTGTGCGAATTGTGTGTCATGTTTCAGTTATTTGTCTTGTCATGTTTGTCGTGTTCTACGCTTGATTTTAATTTAAGTCCATTCATTCTTGCATGCATATTTAACAGTTATAAATTGCGAGGAAATAAAGCTAGACTATTACAAATGGCGCGGGTCCACATCGCCAAAATTAAACCGGACCCGATTTAGCGGAAAAATAAATAATGCGAAGAAAATAAAGTGCGAAAAGTAAAGTTACAATGCTTCGGGGCAATTACATAATTATAATTAAACGACATAAGATAAATGCGCGAAATTAATAATTGAAACGACGGGCGTTGGACCCTTTTGCAAATAATTAAAAGTTAATGAGAGTTAAAAATAAAATAATAAAAAAAGAATTAAATGTTTTTGATATTTTGTATTTTTTAAGATTTAAAAGAAAAAGGAGTTAATTAAAATTAAATTAAGAAGCAACCCTAATTCTAATATTTTTTATTTATTGTGAAAGAATTAAAATATGACCTAAATTAAACCTAATTCATTTATGTACAATTTAAATAGGAAAATAAATAAATAATTAATAATTATTATTCTAAAAAAGAAGGGAAAAATATTAAAAGGAATAAAAAATAGCAATTAACCTAATTCTACATTTTTGGATTTTTATTAAAAAGAAATTAATATTAAAACCTAATTAAACTAAGTAATCTACATTTTTATTTATTCATGAAAATAATTAGTATATAAATATTTATTAATTTTGGCCTTTTCTGATTTTTTAGTGTTTTTATATTTTGTAGGAAAAATAAATTAATTGAATTAAGATAATAAAATAAATAAGACAATAAAAATAAAAGTGAGAAAAAAAATATAAAATGCAAACCAGGGTGGGGTGTTGTCCCAAATAAGGAGGTATAGGCCTGGTAATTTAAGGCCCATTAAGCTTGATTTTGCTGACTTTCCATAATTCCATGTGATGCGTTTGACTCATGCCTAGGGTGTACCATGAAGCCTGGACATTGATTTGATCATTGTGGACGCGTGGGTGGCTTGGATATAGCGTGTACGGTGAGTCTTTGTGTGAGACCTGTATGAGATTGCCAAGAGAAAAATAATATGAAATTTTGCAAGACCTGGGATTTGAACCCAGGTCTTTGATGTCACATGCGTAGTGCGTTGCCAGCTGAACCATTCACTTTCAATTAACATAAAATATAACATAAATAATATAAAAAGAACACGCTAACGCCTTGGAATTTCGCGCGAACTTTTAAACGAGCCAATGGCTGATGGACACGCCATCTTCTTCCTCCCCACCCCTGTAACACAGAACGCTATGGGAACGGTTTTGAAACGTGGTTTTAGAGGGTTTACCAAAAAATAGCGAATAGCCCCTCGTGGCTCATAAATTGAGCGCGAGGGTGCTATACTCTTCGTCTCAATCTGCTGAAGCCATTGGCATGGGTCTGGAGGCGTAATTTTTCTTTTACACAAAAGCCCCAAATTTGAAACCTGCAAAAACCTAAAAATCGCCTATGGTGGAATCGCGTATATACCACAAAAACTCAATTGAATATAATGGTTAGTTCACAAACTTCATTGTAAGCAATAATCCACAAAGAAAAATGCAAAAAGATGCTTAGATAATGATATGCGATTTGGAAAAATTCTTGGTTCAGTTTGACTTTGTGATACCGTTTCAAGGCGTTTGACTGGTTGTTTTTGATTGAGAAAGGTTCAGGAAGGTCTCAGGATGCTATTGAAACAAAAAGCGAAGCTTGAATCGACCTCTAGGCTAGTTTTCAGTGTTTGAGTTTTTTGTGAATTTTTCAATATGCCAAAGCTTGAGTATGCGCAGCTTGCAGTCTCCTTGGCTTAGGGTTGTGATGTAGTACTTGTATGGAATGGTTTAGGTTAAAAACTTTGCACAAAATCCATGTCCATAATGATTTCACATATTTGATTCTTGAAAATCTTTTTCAATCTTTTTTCATGTTATTTTTGTTCAATTAGGTTCAAATCAATCCAAAACTTTCCTAAATGGGATATGCACGAAATATTGGATCCAAACATGTATAAAAAGATTTGTTTTGCTTAAGGTTATATTTTTCATGAATTAAAATGATTTAAATGAATATAAATTAATATTAATTCAAATAAATAATTAAAAAATATGAGAATACTTCCCTTTGGGCCTAGTGGTCGTGCATAGGCTTGGCATGAAGAAATTTGGAAGATAATTGGGCCCATTTGCATTTTTAGGCCTTTTGCATCAATGTTGACTTTCAAAAATTTCCAAAAATTTCCCAACTTCCACAAGGCATAACTTGGTCAATTTTTAAGCTTTTCACATGTTCTTGGACATTTTGGAAAGGCCTTTGAGTCCTCTAACCAATGCCTTTGGTCCCATGTCATTTTGATTTATCAATCTCAAGTTATGGCCTTTGACTTAAAGTCACTTTTTGTTGACTTTTGAAAATGACCTGTAATGTTGAAATTGATAACTTTTTGTGAGAGCATTTCTTGGACTTGGAACATGAAGATGAATTGTAGGAAATGTCTTTCTCTTCAAAATGAGCTTTGGATGGAATTTTTCTGATAATCCATGTGAAAGTTATGCCCTGATCAATTTCAGTTGACTTTTTCAGCTGTCCAAATATAGCAACTTTTGCATCTTTGATGATTTCTGAGCCAAATTTTGAGAATCATGATCAAGCATTGATCAAATGATGTTTGTGGCTTCAAAATGATATGTTGACCAAAAATTTGAACTTTTGACTGTCAAATGACCATTTTGCCCCTACAGTTGACCGTAGTGCAATCTAGGGTTTTGACTGTGCAATTTTGAGCTGAATGCCTTGAAACTTGACATGAGGATGCTTGACCAAATTTGTAGGCATATGAGACTTGATTGGGCCTTTGAAAAGTTCATTTGCTTGACCAGAACTCAAACCCTAGTTTTGACTGTATAGGAGACAGTTGAGCTGCACAACCCTGGGGAACTTTGTGACCTTGACTTGACAAATCTTTGATGAATATGGGAGGGCAAATTTTGGGGTACAACAATATGGCATGTAAATTCAAATGCGATTAAGAAAAATTTCAAGAAAAGGGCGATTGCGTTCTACCAGTTCTTGAGGTTAGGGGATGTGATTTTGATTGGAAAAGATTCCTGGATGTGTAAGAAAGCTATTGGAATCGTTTTTAGGCCTTGCAACACACTCAAACTATGAAAACAGTTTTGAGCTTTTTTAAGAAAAATGCAAGTTTGTTTCTTGGTCTGAGGCGCAGCTTTCTTGTCTCTCTGATTAGGGTTGCATTGTGTATATGTATGTGAATGCATTAGGTCAGAAATCCAAGCCAAAAACCTTTGCATTGATGATTTGGATCTTTTATTTTTTCAATATCTTTTTCAATCTTTTTGTCATGAAGAACATGCCAATCATGGAAGATTTGCCTTTTTTGGACATGAAACGAATTGCCACCTTGCATTAGTTGGATTTGCTGCATCAAAAAGATTTAAAAGCATCATTTTGTATTTTTCTCATATTTAATTTTAATTAAATGAATTAATAGATTTAAAAATTCAATTAATAAATTAAAAATAAGAAAATAACTCCCCTTTGGGTCAATGGGTCGTGCATAGCTTTTGGGTGATGATTCTTGGAAGAAATTGAGGCCCATTAGCAATTTTGAGGCATTTGAAGCAAAGTTGACTTTTCAAAATTCCCACAAATTTCCCAACTTCCACAAGGCATATCTTGCTCAATTTTTAGGCTTTGATCATGTTCTTGAACATTTTGGAAAGGTCTTGAAGTCCTCTAACCAATGCCTTTGGTCCCATATCATTTTTATTTACCAATCTCAAGTTATGGTCTTTGACTTAAAGTGCCTTTTTGTTGACTTTTGAAAATGACCTATAATGTTGAGATTGATAACTTTTTGTGAGAGCATTTATTGGACTTGAAGTGTGAAGATGAGTTGTAGGAAATGTCATTCTCTTCAAAATGAGATTTGGATGGAATTTTTCTGATAAACCATGTGGAAGTTATGCCTTGGTCAATTTGCAGTTGACTTTTTCAACTGTCCAAAAATAGAAACTTTTGCATCTTGAGACTTTTTGAGCCATGCCTTGAGAATCATGATCAAGAATTGATCAAATGATGTTTATGGCTTCAAAATGAGATGTTGACCAAAAATTTTGACTTTTGACTGTCAAATGACCATTTTGCCCCTGCAGTTGACTGTTGAGCAATTAGGGTTTTTGACTGTGCAATTTTGTGCTGTAAGTCTTGAAACTTGGTATAAGGATGCTTGACAATGTTTATAGGCATGTGGGACTTGTTTGAACCCTTGGAAACTTCAACTTCTTTGCCAGAACCAAAACCCTAATTTTTGACTGTTAAGAGGCAATTGGACTGTGCAACCCTTGGGAGATTTTGAAGCATGCTCTTTGCAAATCTTGAAGGAAATGGGAGGGCAAATTTTGGGGTACAACAGAGCCTATGTGAGGCTGCTTCAAGATGAGTCTGTGTTAGACTACATCTGGATGATGAGAAGGAACCCGTGTAAGATTGCTTCGTGATAAGTCATATAGATAATTTTCCTGTCTGGTTTCAGGTGTTAATCTACAATCAGCTGTTCACAGAGAGTTGTCCTGTCTGGTTTCAGGTATCAATCTGGAACTTGCTTTTATCGGTCGTTTGAGATAGTTGTCCGGGCTGGTTTCAGGTATTAATCTCTGACCTGAGAAAGAAAGATAGTTTTCCTGGCTTTTTTACAGGTATTTTCCTACCTTTTTACAGGTATTAAATCTTCAATCTCCTCATGTAGATAGTTTTCCTGGATTGTTACAGGTATTAATCTATAATCAGTCGTCCACTGATAATTTTCCTGACTGGTTTCAAGTTTTAATCTGGATCTTGAAAATTTCGGTCAGTATGAAACTTGACCTGTCGTATAATGAAGGAATCTTGGACGATTTCTACCTCAACAGATAATGAAGGAATCTTGGACGATTACTACCTCAACAGATAATGAAGGAATCTTGGACGATTACTACCTCAACAGATAATGAAGGAATCTTGGACGATTACTACCTGAACAGATAATGAAGGAATCTTGGATGATTACTACCTCAACAGATAATGAAGGAATCTTGGACGATTACTACCTCAATAGATAATGAAGGAATGTTTGACGATTTCTACTTCAATAGATAATTAAGGAATCTTTTAACGATTGCTACCTCAACAGATAATGAAGGAATCTTTGACGATTTCTACTTCAACATATAATGAAGGAATCTTTGACGATTGCTACCTCAACAGATAAAGAAATTTGCCTGTTTATAAGCTTTTACCTGAAAAGATAAAGGGTTAGCCATATGTAATATCATGATGCTTGAAGTGTAAATGATGCTCTCAAAATAAATGAGATTGTGATGCATGCATTCGTGTTGCATATGCTATGACACCTTTAAGATGATGTATGAATGCAATGTATGAACGTGTCAGTCATTCCACTGCTGTATTGTTGAACCAGGGAGAATGAATCCCTAATTGTTGTTGGGGATGAAGAATGTAGGTCTTCTAATTTGTTGAAATTGAAACGCTGGGAGATGAACTTCCGTTGTTGGAGAAATAAACTCTGACGGGGAAAGAAAACTCCATGAACTGCTTGGGGATTCTATTGAAATCCTGTTGGGGGAAGGAAACTCCATAATCCGATTAGGGATCTTTATGGAATCCTGTTGGGGAACCCAAAAAGTTTGACGACTTCACTGGGAAATTTTCTAGATGTCGAAGCAGTAGTTGGAGATTCTTTCTCCGCCGGGGATATAAGAACACCTGACCTCATTAGGCCGTAAGATGAGGATATGGCAGTGACTTTTTAGGAGTATGCCCTTTCCTCTGTAACTGCTGGAGAAAGTATCTACTAAGATTTTATGGATGGATTGAGTGTCATCCCAACTCTGGGGTTTCAAGTAGATGTTGATCAGGGTGTATTCTACTGATAGACAAATGATGAGATGATGGGACATAGTCGTAAACTTTAATCCTTAACTTTTTCCTGGACTGCCCTTTCGGGTTTTCAGTCCACCGGGAAACCCTTTTTTGCCCAAGCCGCCTCTTCAGGTTTTCCTCTTTCCGAGTGTACAATTTTTGTATATATCCCTAATTTTTTCCCGAACTCTTTTGGTTCGTCGGGATGTCCTTATTTTTGCCTAGGCCAGTCAACCTAGCAGGTCTTTTTTACGCGTAGTATTTTCTGACTATATCTGTGTTCATAGGGTGCGGAAAATTGTCACTGTCCATAGTAGTAAGTGTTGCCACACTCCCAGAAGATGTTTGCTTGATCGCACATGATTCGTTGCTGGAATTGATGTCTAATGCCCCAAGTGATTCAAATGAGATCTGCACCTAGCTATTTGGAAGTTTTGAGAGATTCCTCGAATCTTGACTTGACTACCCTAGATCAGATGGACACCATGTCATGCCACTTGATTAAGAAGGGCCTGTTACTGGAAATGTCTTTCCATCTGAGGTGATTCTGTCCATTGAAAGGATCTTCGTTCACTGAATATTCGTTGTGCGAATTTCTCTACTTGTTTGAACAATTATCTATATGCAAACAATGTCATTTAAAGAATTCAAAGCTTATGTCTGTTTTGAAGTTTGAAAATTCTTTTTTTAGTAAAACAAACAAATTTTGTAAGAGTGTGATATCAACTCAGGATTTTATAGCAAGCCTTATAGGAGTCAGGATACCTGTTGTAACAGTATGCTTCCGAACTAACCCATGTTTCAGCTAGGACTTTTAATGGTTGTAACGTGGCCTGGTTCATGGTTTAAGAAACAACGAATAAAGGCTCAAAATTTATTTGTACCCACCCGTTCTTCATGATGTTCTTCAGTCCTATGCTCATTCAATTGTGCATTTTGAATCTCGATCAGGTCTGGAATGTCGACCCTGATATTCCGGTGATGGTTCAGAAATTGAACGTTTGTTTGAGAAGGCAGTCGTTTTTGTAACCTTTTCTTTTTGTTGAGGATTTGTAGCGACCTCTTTTTTCATTTTATAATAATGACTGCCTGTTCTGATGCTTATGCGGAGCCATCACCGTCTTTTGTTCTAGAAGGGAATCTTCGACACTATTCATCATGTATGAAGGGAAAGCTTATGATTGAATGCACCTTTTAACTGAGAAACTACCCTGCTCCAGGTTATGATTAAGGGTTTTAATTTGTGTAAAAAGAAAAACTCCTCCTTCTTTGGCTCAAAGGGGTTGACTAGGGATTATCTTCCTTATTAATCCACTGTTTAGGATTTGAAACAAAGTATGTACATCGTCAGCGGGGTCTGTTCAAAAGCACATTGTATGAGATTATGGTATCGTTTTCGTCATCCTCCTTCTAAAGGCTTAGAGATTTTGATCGAGAGTTGAATATCACAAAAAGGGAACAAAAACACAGTTTGAATATAATGAATACGAACGAAATAATTCAAGACAAAACATATGCAATGCATTAATATGAATAACCAAAGTCTGACAAAAATACAAATGTTTTAAGCAAACAAAGAAATTACAAGTGATAATCCAAATGAAATAGACGCTCTCAATTTTGGCCATGATTTGGCATGGGAGAAGTGATCACATTGGGAGCCTCAAGAGGGTCAAATTCAATCTCTTTATTATCAATCAAATCTTGAATCTTGTTCTTCAAAGTCCAGTAGCTGTCAGTGTCGTGCCCAGGACTATCAGAATGATAGGCACATCTTACATTTGGATTGTACTTAGGAGAGGAGGTATCGGGGTTTTAAGGAGGATCCTTTAGTGTAATCAGCTCCGCTTTCAGCAAATGTTGTAACGCTTGAGACAATGGCATATTAATCTTAGCGTACTGCCTTTCTTGGTACTTTATCCTACGCCTATTGCCCTATCGTTGTTGAACGGGTGTAAGATTAGACATTAGCATCACTCCCACGGATTAATGATAGTCCTTTTTATTATGGCCTTTTTTACCATAGGCAACATTAGTTTCTTTTTTACCACCGAATGGCATCTTCTCAACATTAGAAGAAGCGGCCATCGTAATTTTCCCACTTTTGATACCGCTTTCGATCCTCTCCCCAGTCAGAACCATCTCTGCAAAACCGGATGAGGAACTCCTAATCAGAAGATTGAAGAACGGGCCTGTTAGAGTGCCCATGAAAATGTCTACCATTTCCCAATCAGTTAGAGGAGGTTGCACCCTGCCAGCCAAATCTTTCCATTTCTGTGCATATTCCTTGAACCCTTCTCTTGAGCCCATGGACATATTCTGCAATTGCACTCGAGTTGGTGCCAGGTCAGCATTGTATTGGTACTGCTTGTAGAAGGCAGCAGTAAAGTGTTCCCAGGTATAGATGTCGGTTCCTTCTAACTGATAGAACCACTCCAGTTGAATGCCAGCCAAACTTACTTGGAAGAAATAGACCCATAACTTCCGGTCAGCAATGTGAGGTTGGATTTTTCTGACGTATCATCTCAAGTGAATTTTAGGACAAGAGGTCCCGTCATATTTAGAAAATGTGGGGACCTTGAACTTTGGTGGGATGACCACTCCAGAAACCAACCCTAACTCTTCAAAGTCCAAACCAGGTATCTGCTGAATCTCCACAGCATTTAGGCGATCTTTCAATTGTTTGTATTTGTCATCAGCAGGAGGATATTGTTCCTCAGAGTAATCAGCTTCATCTTCATCAGTCCCCGAGTTGTTATCCTCTTCATGATTATCCCCCTCATTTGATGGCATTGAAAGATCTAGAGTTCTCTTGGTTGGTCTTTTAAATCTTCTTCCCAAATTCAAGACACCAGTCGGTTTCTTTACGTTCTTCTTATTTTCTTTGACGATAAGAGTTTTTAGATCTTCCTGCCCCTGGGCCAGAGCCAGGAACATCTGCTGAAACTGAGCGTTTTGAGCTTGAAGGTCTTTTACTGTCTATTCAAGAGCCATTTCTTTTGCTGAAATAAACAACGAAAAGATAAGAAACCTGCCTTGAAATACCTGATATGCAATGTCATGTATGGTATGTTTATGCGATGTTTTCAAGGATCTCGCGGGGTAAACATAAGAAAATGTCAGAAGTTGAATTTTGACTGCAGCTTTGACAGAAGAAATTCGTATTTTTGAATGTCCTTCTACGAGAATCAAGCTCACCATGTCGAGTGGGTCATCGCCCTTGACTCAAGTTGTTGTGTCTTGACAGTGTTGGCTAGAGGAAAATAAATCCCCTTGCCCCTTGCTAGACATTTGCTTTGTCATAACCTACATCACATACCCTTGAGATCCTTGAAATGGTTAAGGAAATGCTATGGTATAATGCTATGATGTGTATGTTATGTATCAAGCAAAAATGCAGGGTGATGAAGATAAGTATGTCTTGCAAGAAAACCAGTTTATTGGATAGTATACAAACAAGATCCTGCAAGGAATACAAACAAAAGCCCTGCAATGAGTTCAAGTTGTTAGATAATGAAGGCAAACAAGTCACACAAGCAGCTTTAGGTTCCGACTTGCATGGGGTTTGTAAGTGCCTTCGTTTGGGATTGGCTCATCTCTTGTAAAACAAATAGCAACAATAATGTAATGTAATGTACAATAGGAACAGCCTGAAAATTCTATTGTAAATGCCTAAACATGCTCTGGTACAACATGTCTCAAGAGATGTCATAACATCATACCAGACATCAAGCTACTGAACTGTCAAGACTGATGCAGTTCTGTTCCTAAAGTTATGCAGAATATTCTGCCAAATAGAATGCATAACAAGTAGCGAAAATTGAAGGCATACGTGGAGCCCTAGAAGATTCAATCAGAAGCTAAGGATAAGGAGAAAAGCTCGATTGAAGACCTAACTTGTAGCAGAAGTTTTCTGCTTATTTTATGCAGGTTGTTAGAGCTGCATGGCTGTTATGTGAAGGCCCAAATCCAGCTGGGTAAAGAGGGTTATAAATAGAAGCATTGTAACCTAATTTAAGCGGGTTCGCGGATTGACAAGATGTAATGATTTAGGGCTAGTTTTGTTGTGAACCACCCGGGCTGTGGGATGGTCACCATACTCCTTGAAACCTGTAGGTAAAAGGATGTATGCATTGTACTTGATTGAAGCTTTTAAGCATGATTAAGATGTGTAATGGAAGTGTATCTTCTGAACAGTTTATGTACTGTAGAAAGTTATCACTGCGGTGATTGAGGGGGAGTGAGAGGGGTCTCATATCTAGGATTGGATCTTAGGTAAAAGTGTCATTGGGTAGTGATTAAGTGAGAAGGCTGTCAACGGGTGTGTTGGCTGTAGGGTCTTTGAATTGATACTACTAATAGTGAACTTTATCCCTGGCTTGGAAGCCCCCAGATGTAGGTTGGTTGAACCGAACTGGGTGAACAATTCTGTGTGTTATTTACCTTCTGCATTGGTTATGTGTTTGATGTTACAGCATTCCTCGTGACATCAATGTATTTGATTAACCTTAACTGTTCTGAACTTCAGTAAATCAGAACCTGCGTTTGTCAAAAGGTGTTGCAGGCTCTGGTATGATAGTCCAGTGACTGTTGTAGAACAGATATCAAAAGTACAGCCCATTCTACCTGTACAGCGCTTAATGTCAGATCAGATGTCTTAACATTCCATTAGACATCCTGAGTCTGTGACATACCAGGAATTTCAATTGGTATCAGAGCAGGCATCCTGTCTGTCTCTGGATGAGATCCATGGGGGATACTTTCCTGTTGTGTACAAGGTAGAACATTGTTTGAACCAGTAGTTTTTTTTGGTCCCTAGGAGTGGAGGATGGACCAATTTGGGAGAAACTAGATCAATCTGATCAGCTATGTTGAAGGAAGGTGAAAATGTTTGAACAAATTCAAAGACCTCATGCGGGAGTGAAGATTTTGGAGAGCATTGTTCAACCTATATTCAGTATTATCAAAACCTTCATGCGGGAGTGAAGATATTGATAAGGCATCATATGTGCTTATAAAGCTTCCTTTTAACAGGGCTGTAGAGTTGGGTCTAGAAAGTTGCTTGGTGAAGAAGCAAACAACTTGAAGGATTAATTTAAGCAGGTTCTACTGCTATTCCGCTGCACAACTTCTGATACAACCCCTAAAGTGAAAGAAGAACTCTAGGGTTATTATTTTCAACAGAATTTGTAAGCAGATTTTGCAATCTATCAATAATGTCAAAGATACTTGAGAATTCCTCAAGTCCACTCATAAAGGCTTTTATTGTAAGTGTTGATGAGTATCAATTGATCAATGATTCTCATATACATCTGCAAGCTGCTTGAAGACCTTGAAGATTATCAAGGATAATGTGTTCCAAGGAGATGGAATTGATGTTCTTAAGGATGTTAGAACATCATGCAACTGCCAGTTGAAGAACAGATGTTCTGGGTGCTAAACACATGTAATGTGAGTACATATGTTTGGAACCTACTCCTGATCTGGAAGAGGAGACATCTGTTTTTGGAATAATTGATCAGGACACGATCAACAGGTCATCTACTCCAGTTATGAGTTTAAGGGAGTATATGTACTGAGCTAAATGCACTTAAAAGGACTTTAAAGCTATGATTTCCAGGTTTTCCCTCATGTGATGGATGATGGAACATCATTTCTGGATCTTCAGACAAGCAAATATGCTTAGCAAGCATGAAGAAGTAATCAGTCAGAAACATCTAGTGTGATTAAATAATTCTGTGATAAATATGTGGAAATCAGAATCAAAAGCTCGTGATGAAAAAGGATGTACAACATCACAACTATTGAAGACTTCAGTTGTTCCAGACTTATCAAACATCCTCATGATTGATAATGAAGTTTCTTCTAGTACAAGTTACAGAATGTGGCAATTTGAAACTTGTACAGCAAGCAAACTAAGGACTCTTAATTTGAAACCTGTGGCAAATTCCAAATAAAGAGTACTTACTATGTGTCTAAAGTAAAGAGCTCAACAATGTATCCATAAAGAGGGAAGTTGGATAACCCTTTGTTCAGAGGCAGTAATATGATCAAGCTGATGTGAAAGGGAGTTCATCTTACCTTGTTCTGTAAGATGCTTGGGTTTATTTCTCATGATCTTAGTGATTTCCAAGGAGGATAGGAATAAGAACAGGTTATGTGGTTGTTATGGATCTGATCATAAAGGATGATTAGCTTCTGGTGTACTCTTGTATCCTCTACAAGAAAAGTGTGCTTGGGATCAATGTTGCAACATCATCTCAAACGAAGGGTCTCTTCAGCAGAGGAAACTTGTAAGGACCAGTTGGTTCTTCATGCATGGAGTAATTATACTACCTTGAGAAGATGGCATAATCTAACTAATAATGAATACTTTGACGGGAGACTAAGTATTCATTAGGATCTTGGATAAAGATATATATAAACACCTTGATGGGAGACTAAGTGCATGCAAGGCTGTATTCTGAACCTATTTCTCAGAACTTGGTAGAGAGTTTATTTTTCTCTAAGAGTATTCTGGTGAGTAATTATTGCTGAAGATGAAGATCATACCTTCTTATGGGGAATATAAAAGGGCATCAATCCCCTGGATGTTAACTTCAGAACCCAAACAGATAGATTCATGCTGTAACATCATTATTGTTAGAAGTCAGTGGCAGAGACTTGGGTCTGTGAATCTTAATATTCTATTGCCTCATTCAGAAGTGGCAGTTCTATTGTTGGTTTGGAATAAGTAGATTCTACTTGTGTTTAAAAGTAGTATGCTTAACAATGCATAACTACTGTTGTGGTCTGAAGAACTTACTAGTATTAGCAACTACTAGTAAATATATTATACATGATCAAAGGATAATCCTTCTAGAAAGTCTGAATCTTAGTAAAAGCTTGTAAGCACACTAAGAAGGTTGGAGGTTGGTTTCAGACTATGGCTACATGATTTCTCTGCCATCCAAAGAGTCATAATAACTGTGGAAGTGCAAGGTCATGAATCAGAGATATCCTTACTATTCTACGACTAGTTCAGGGTGCTTGAAGTTACTACCTCAGAGCTAGTGCTACTGGTTTCCACGCTACGGTTTTGATTGGCCTTAACAAGGGGAGTCACTGAGAGTTGCACTTTTCCCAATTACAATATACATTAAAGGGAGACTTTGTATGTGTATTGTTGAACTTGATCTGAAGATCAGAAGTCAGAAGAGAACGGTTGTATACTGATGTTTATGTGTTCTGATAATATGACATTGTGAACTTCTAAGTGAAGTCATGAATAATGTCTCAACATCAGGAGATTGAAGAATTGCTCTTGTTATCTGTCTGGGTTCAGGAAGAAAATCTCAGAGATTCTTAAAAATCTCATAAGTGGCAGTTTTGATACTTTGAAGCAATAACAACTTGGTCTGGCAAATCAGAAATGCTTTTGTGGTAAAGACTTCACTAGCTCTAGCTACTACTAGTGAATGGTAGATCAGAAGAAGTAAATCAGATTAAGAAATCTGATATATTCAGCATATGTTCAAGGGGTCCTTTTACTACAAGAAATTGACGTGGCATCTAAATTTTGTGATGTCTTGTGAAGCATTTTGGAGCCTTCTGGTTTATTCCCTCCTTCCTTATTTTGCTGTCTGGAAGATGGTAGAAAGTAATTGTGGTGGATCTCAGCAACATTTAAGAAAGCATGATTGATGGCCATGCTTAATGTTACTAGTCTCTTGTTACTAGCTGTTTAAAGTGTCCTTCTCTGTGCCTAACTGAGAGAAGTAAAAAGAAGGCTGCTGTTGTTGAAGAATGTCTAAGTAAGTGTCAACGACATTACATCCTTGGAGAAATCAAGAAGAATACGTGGAAAATAACGTCACCACGTAATTGTAGCTATTCAGAAGCTATATTTGGTATTCTGTTTCCCAAAAGAATCTTCAACCTTAAAAGTCGGTCAAAGGCTGATTTTATTCAGGAATTGCTTTAACCCAAACTTATGCATGTATTAGGACTGGTTCTTTTGGCAGAAACAAACAAATGCATGCACAGTCAGTTTGAAATATGCAAACAACTTTAACAGGTATCCTTGACCAAGATTTTATATTACCATCTTCTTGAACCTGTTATCTCCTTATATAACCTCCTGTCACACATTCTATTCTCTCACAACCATCATGGGGTTTATACGGATTTGGGAAAACTGTTCTTGGATCTGGTTTTGTGAGGGCTTTCTTTGGCAATTTTTGGCCAAAAAGGGGGAGAAAGGAGTACTGTTAGAAACTGTCCTCGTTGCAGCAGCTACTACTCAAAATTTTGATCACAAAGACTTGTCACAAACTCAGCAGAAATTCAAATGGCGTGAATTTCTTTGTGACTTGTGATCTGAGTTATGAACACAGTTGTGACCTGTGTTCTGAGTTACAAGGGAGATATTCTGGTCACTCCTTAAAGGTTCTCTGATGCCTCTGAAAGGATAGTTTATCTCCCACGGTCCTCTTTTTCCACCATCAGTGACAAGAAATGGTTCGTGGTCTAAAAGGGAATAAGGTGCATCCTCTTCCTCCTGTGCCACAAGAGGTCCTGAATGGTGAGTATTATTGTTGTATTTGTTTTAGCCAAAATTAGCCAAAGGGGGAGATTGTAAGTGCCTTCGTTTGGGATTGGCTCATCTCTTGTAAAACAAATAGCAACAATAATGTAATGTAATGTACAATAGGAACAGCCTGAAAATTCTATTGTAAATGCCTAAACATGCTCTGGTACAACATGTCTCAAGAGATGTCATAACATCATACCAGACATCAAGCTACTGAACTGTCAAGACTGATGCAGTTCTGTTCCTAAAGTTATGCAGAATATTCTGCCAAATAGAATGCATAACAAGTAGCGAAAATTGAAGGCATACGTGGAGCCCTAGAAGATTCAATCAGAAGCTAAGGATAAGGAGAAAAGCTCGATTGAAGACCTAACTTGTAGCAGAAGTTTTCTGCTTATTTTATGCAGGTTGTTAGAGCTGCATGGCTGTTATGTGAAGGCCCAAATCCAGCTGGGTAAAGAGGGTTATAAATAGAAGCATTGTAACCTAATTTAAGCGGGTTCGCGGATTGACAAGATGTAATGATTTAGGGCTAGTTTTGTTGTGAACCACCCGGGCTGTGGGATGGTCACCATACTCCTTGAAACCTGTAGGTAAAAGGATGTATGCATTGTACTTGATTGAAGCTTTTAAGCATGATTAAGATGTGTAATGGAAGTGTATCTTCTGAACAGTTTATGTACTGTAGAAAGTTATCACTGCGGTGATTGAGGGGGAGTGAGAGGGGTCTCATATCTAGGATTGGATCTTAGGTAAAAGTGTCATTGGGTAGTGATTAAGTGAGAAGGCTGTCAACGGGTGTGTTGGCTGTAGGGTCTTTGAATTGATACTACTAATAGTGAACTTTATCCCTGGCTTGGAAGCCCCCAGATGTAGGTTGGTTGAACCGAACTGGGTGAACAATTCTGTGTGTTATTTACCTTCTGCATTGGTTATGTGTTTGATGTTACAGCATTCCTCGTGACATCAATGTATTTGATTAACCTTAACTGTTCTGAACTTCAGTAAATCAGAACCTGCGTTTGTCAAAAGGTGTTGCAGGCTCTGGTATGATAGTCCAGTGACTGTTGTAGAACAGATATCAAAAGTACAGCCCATTCTACCTGTACAGCGCTTAATGTCAGATCAGATGTCTTAACATTCCATTAGACATCCTGAGTCTGTGACATACCAGGAATTTCAGGGTTTGTAGGTAAGTACCCTCTTGAAGTTTAGTTGGATCAACCTGTCCTATTAATAGTAACCGGGTTCTAGGAATCTCATATCATTGACCTTTCTTTTAGGCATTTTTCTAGCTCAAGCACCGAAGTATTGCGTCCAGAATATTCCAAAAGTCTAGTCTCAATGAGTCTAGTATCAAGTATCAACCAATCTTCAGTCGGAACCAAAGCCGACCATTTCACTACTTTCTAATGGCTTAGGATGAGTCAATTCAAGGTTCTAAAGGTCAGTTAGCGCTTAATAACACTATAAGGAAGCCTAATGTTATCCTTGACTGACTCAAGGAACATTAGTACAAGCCAGAGTATCACGCTAACGTAGTTATCACATCGTCCATATCGGTATACGCTGTATAGCTTCCATGATTTATTGCTACTTACCTAAAAGGTGCCCCAGATCCAGGGTGTAGGATATTTAACAAATAACCCCAACAAGCCCTCAAAAGTAAAGCATACAAAACACATAATGTAAGGTAAATTTAAAATAATCTAACTCTAAGGTAACCCCACTTTTATAAGTATATCCCCAGCAGAGTCGCCAGTTATGTGATATAGTGGCAGAATCGACTGTTATACTGGTTTTGCATTTGTATTCACAAATGTTGCGGTAAGCAAGAGTCGCCACCGACTTTTCTTTTATCCAAATTAAGGAAAGGGTGAAAAGAACAGAAAAAGACTTTTTCGAGAGTTTTCTGAGTAAGGGGGGGGGGGGGGGGGGGCTAGATTTGGGAAAGGAAAGGTGTTAGCACCCTTTCCATTTGTAGTTCTCTACGGGCTCTTAAATACTTAGCTCATTTTTTAAATACCTTGTATTTTGTGCTTTAAAACAGGTAGTTTTGAAAATGCCTTAGTGCGGCGATTCACTTTGTGATAACTCTTGTATCAGCCCTCAAGAGTGTTGACAAAGCAAATTTTTTTTTAAAATTGTTTTTAAAATGTGTAAGTGTAAAAGGTTTGTTTTTCAGAAAGCATCTAACAACTATCTACTTGTACTTGAAAAGTTTGTCCTTTTCTTCCTATCCTTTAGACAGTGCTATCCTACTATTAGTGAGTAGGTAGCCCTATCGTTGGATGTATGAGGGACATTCGAAGGGACATTTTTATAGTCACAAAGACAATTAGGAAAGAAGTTTTAGTAACTACCCTAAGGTTCTAAGATCATATTTTTACCGAGGCAACTTCGAGAGGGTCATCGAGGGACTTATGATCTTTTTTGAACCAGAGGGTAGCCACTAAAACCTCTCACGTTTCGAGAATTGTGACTATTTCCGAAGGCAACCGAAGTGGGGATACCCTAGAGGTGTATATGTGCAAGGTGTGTTATGTTCAGTTATTTTGTCTTGTGTTAGGTTTGCTAATGTTTGATTTTTATGCTCTTGTCATGCAATCCTATTAGGCATACATCTAAGCAATTAATATATGTACAGGAATTTAAAGTGCGGGAATTTAAATCTACGCTATTACAAGGCCTCAGGGAGGGAGTTATTACAAGTCTAAAACTTGGGGAAAAAATAAAGAAAAGCGGTAAAGAGTCCTAATTAATTTCTATTACATCCCATGAGCAGGTATATTAATAATAAAAATGCGAAATTTAAAATAAGCACGCGAACCAAAAATACGCCTAAAAATCCTAAGGTAAAAGGAAATCTTTTTGTTTTGTTTTTGTTGATAAAAGAAAAATAAAACTTAAGTCTATTTAATTTTAATTTCAAGAAAAGGTTAAAATCATTAATTAATTTGTTTACAAAATTAATTTGATTAATAAAACACTAACCTAATGTTTTTTTTTGTGATTTTCTGATTTAAAGTTGATTCAAATGATAAAGTCAATAAATAAATAACAAAAACAAAAAATAAAAATACAAAGGGGGCATCCTTCGATCCAGGGAGAAATAGGAGGCTTTCGATTCAGAGTAAGGTGTCTTTCGATCCAAGGGAAGATGGCTATCCTTCGATCCAGTGAAAGAATGTTACCCTTCGATCCAGTGAAAGGACGTGGCTTTCGATCCAGAGGGCATTGTTGAAAGGGCCTGATAGATCACCTGTGAGGGAACTGAATCTGCAAAGATATGTTAGCAAAATAAAGATGCAGGACCTGGGTATCGAACCCATGTCCTTCGATCTTTTATGCGTTGGTCTGTTCAGGCTGGATCTGCAACAAGTGTTAGAAACAAAATAAATGCAGACCTGGGTGTCGAACCCAGGTCCTTAATCTTGAATACAAATCGAATGCATTACAAGTGTTAATATATCATGCAAATGTAAAAGTTTGTTCTTTTGCCAATTCTTACCAACAGTGGGAGGCTTCGATTTGGCACTTCTAGGCGTGGAAATGCTTGCTTAGGGGCTGGTGTGGACTCTTGGATGCAAGGTTTTCGTCTGGCTAATGCTTGTATGGGAAAGAATGCTTCTGTCTGATGCAGTGTATGTGTGTTCCCAATGATTTTTTTCCTCCACCCTCTTTTTCGTGTCCCTGACGATGTGTCCTTGGCCTTGTATTTATAGGAGTGTGATGTGAATGGAAATGGCAAGGGACAACCATTAATTATGGATTTGAAAGTAGAATAAAAAGATATCAGCCATTAACCATGGCTTTGAAAGCAAAGATCAAGTATTTGAAAAGTTTCCATTTTTGATGATTTCTCGCTCTTTTGGGTTTTGAATGAACCTGGACATGTTTCAATCCCTAACTCCTTCGAATGCCTCCAAGTCCCGCCCTTCGATTGGCTCTGTGTTACTTCCTTCAAATGTACCTCTTGTGTACCCTTCGAATGGACCTTCTGAATTCTTCTTCGAATGGATCTTTTGTTACCTTCAAATAGCACACATGTATGCCTTGTGCATTCTTAGAATGGGTCACCAATGTGTTCTCATAATGTGGCAATCATGTGCTGAAAGGTTCAGAGATAGAGTTGACGCAAGCAGTTTTGAAGGGAACCATTGCCCAGTCAAAACTAGCACAAAGGAAGCCAATGCCTTGGGGATGTTAGCATGAGGAGGTCATTGCACTGTGAATCGAAGGCCAGTTGAAAGGTTCTTGGCCTTGTGCATTGAAAGCAATTACAAAGGAAGTCTTTGCCCTTGTGAATCGAAACAAACTTGTAGGGGGTTCTTTCCTTGTGAATCGAAAGCAAGCCTGAAGTAGCTAATGTGCAGTCGAAGCCTTATGAACTTAACTTGATCGAAGGAAGCCTAGTGCATAATCGAAGACTTTGTGAACTTATCTTGATCGAAGGAGGCCCATCGCACAATCGAAGACTTGCAAACCAAAGCCTGATCGAAGGGTTTTAGATTCCCAATCGAAGCTCCTTATGCCAATTGGAAAACAAATTGCTCAGGCGCCAATCGAAACCACCTTGTCTCAAAGCCAATCGAAGACACCTTGTTTATCTTCAAAATTTTTATTTTTCCTTAATCAAGTGTTTGTGACCACCCATATAAGAGAAAACTTTGGAAAACATGAGAGGGCAAATTTTGGGGTACAACAAAGATTATTTAGGAAACAAATGATTGAAGACCTTGTTTGTAGTAGAAGTTTTTGTTGGTTTGTAACATCTGATGAACTTTGATTGAAAGCCCAAATCCAGTTGGGATATATGTTATAAATAGTAGTCTTTGTAACCTAAGAAAGGTATCCGCTGTATTTTGAAAAGATGTAATCATTAGGGATGAGTCTGAAGCCACTCTTTAGGTGAGTTGGTGTAAGTGAACAACTCAGGTTGTGAGATCGTCCTAGTGTTTTCACTCAGAAGCTGTAAAGTAATAAATTGAGTATTGTTCTTGGAGGAAGCTTGTAAGAAATTCCAAGTTGTGTTCTTAGTTAGGAGTAAAGTTCTAAACAATGGATTTTAACTTTAGGTCTTGACTAGGTATTGTCATGGAAGTGTGTCTTATGTTTTGCTATCATAGATGTGTGTCTTCCTGTGTTGTTGTCCAATCGTTGTCTGTGATTGATGAGGAATTGAGGAGGGACTCATATCTATGTGAGTCTTAGATAGAAGTATAGCACGGGTAGTGATTAATTGAGTAAACTATAAACTGGTATATTTGTTGTAGGGTCTATGAATTGATACTATCATAGTAGATTTGTCCCTGGCTTGGTATGCCCCTAGAGTAGGAGAGTTGCCCTAAACTGGGCTAATAATTCTGGTATGTTGTTTATGCTTTTCAGTACGGTTTTATATGTTTATACCTGCATGTGTTTGTTATGTTCAAATCAGATGTCCCAACATGTCATAGGACATCTGAGTTCTGATCTACCATAATTTCAAAGAACACAATTAATTTTTAACCTTGTTCGGTGCAACATCACCTATATCTGGGGGCTACCAAGCCAGGAAGGGAATCCACTACAATAGTATTAGTTTAAAGGCTAACCAGTCCAAGTTTACAATTTCTCTTAATCACTGCCCTGTGCAACTTCTACTTAGAAATCACCATCTACATATGAGAAATCACCATCTCACTTTAAACCATTAGAGTGATACCTGCAACCACAAAACTTGTGACTAGACTTAAACCAATCACAATCACAATGATGGTATAAAAGAAAACCCAACAGAAATTGACTCTTCAAATAAAAAATACTTAGTTAAGACTCTTAACTAAGAACAATACTTAGTCTGCTTAAAAGCATCTCCCAAGAATATACTCAACTCATTACCTAAAGGCTTCTGAGTGAGACACTATGTCTACCACAAGTATCAAAAGATATAAGGGTTACTTACAAACACAAAAACACAAGAGACCATCAAAACCTAAGACTTAGACTTCCCATAATTTTATAATTGTAAAAAAGTTAAATTACATTAGGTCTAGGTCTTCCTTTTTATAGTCTTCAGCTGTCCACAGGCTTTAAAATCTTCACCCAAATATTCCTTGATTCTAAAGTTGAGGGTTGCACTAATTATGCAGAAAAAATCTCCTTATATTCTTGGAACATATCTCCAAGTTTCTTAAAATAGAAACTCTTGTACAGTTGTAGATCAAATCTCTTGTTCTAGATTAAATCTTCTTGACCTCCGAAAATAACTGAGATATATCCAAAAGGAATCTCAGAGAATCAAATCAAATATGTTAAGAGATATAAAACATCAGCGCCTGTTGTACCAGATCACGATGTCATGACATCTGGTTGAAAGACTCATAACAATAAAATTGTCATGACAACTAATGTGGATGTTATATCGTCTTTCTCAACATCAGTATAGAACCATATTTTACCAACATTTAGCCAATCATAAAACCATGGAACTAACAATCTCTCTCTTTGGAATTTTTTGGCTAAAACAACCTTTTGCATAATAATCCCTAGAGAGGAATAACACCACAAGACACAAGCTACATGTTAAACATATAAACTATGAAAACGACGAAGAAGATGTCCTGCATCTTCAAAACCATTCAAGTTGTTCCCCCTAAAATATAGCACAAGAAAACCAACCTGAAAATCACCAGACCAAAACTAAGGAAAACCCAAATCACTTGCATGAGTTATCCAAGTTCACATATTTGAGATTCATCCCCTTATAGCAAAACACATGAGCTATCCAAGTTTACACATCAACATAATAGACATGATGTCAGAACATCTGGTTCGACATCTCTGCATGCCAGAAATCACATTTGCAGCAGGAACAACAGAAACACGAAAACATGACAGACTATCATGCTCCCCTTAAATAGTTGTATCCATAAAGCAAGACAAAAAACTACTCTCCCAAAAGCAGTAGCACAAAGTCCTATCACAATGCTAAATCAACATATCAAGACATGTGATATAACATCAGAACATACAAACACTAACAATTTACTCCCCATTTTTAGTCAAAATATTGACAAAAACTGGACCAAATGTACACAAAACACATGAAGACATATTGCACATAGGAAATAGACACACACCAAGGAAACACAAAACAAACACCAATAAAGAAGACAGAACTACAAAGACTGGTGAAACACACACACTGCTGGTTATCTTCAAGATTTCCTCACTTTTTACCCCTATCAAATAACCTTCTGCACTCCTTGCTTTTGTCAAATGTTACATGAGATATAACACTGAACTTGCTTGACATGAACACACTAGTGAATAACTTAACCAAAATTTTCTTTTATCTTTGGATTCAACCTACTATGAATCAACACTTTTATCCTTCTTAGATTCTAGCAACATAAGCTTTATAGCAGCAACCTTACGCTAGGATTGGTTCCTCTTGAAACTTAGCCTGTAATGAATGATTCTTAAACAGAGAGATATGTTACCTTGCTTGTAACGAAAGATCAATCAAAGGGAGAATTTTTGAAGCAAGTGTAGTTACTCTTATCATCAGTGCACCACTCACCACAGGAGAGATACACTCTTTTTTTCTTCTTCTCTTCCCAAGCTTTGACTGCAAGGAAATACAACTCTAACTAATATAGTCTAATCTAAATATAACCATAACTAAAATGACGATAAAGTGTGCAAGCCTCCTATGCTGCTTTTGACCCAATAGCAGAACAATTTTCCAAAACACTCTTCAAGGTTTCAATCTGACTTGCATCTAAGGACTCACTAAGTATGTCTTACAATATCTTCCCAAAGATCCTAAGCTAAGGAGAACACCTTTTCTTGTAGCAAGATCACTGAGAAAACTAAGAATAGTATCAATGAGCTTTGTCAAGTCAAACTTGAAAACTTGATTACGCAGGCTGTAACCAACTTTCCATAGTACAATGTCATGACATCCTTTTTGACATTGCATGAAAAACACTAGAGAGCGACAATTTCCTTCAGCATTATACTTATCTTTGTGAAGACTAGGATACAAACAAAACCTGGTTGATTCAGGAGACAAGATTGCTTCCCAAGGATAGTCCTCCTTCATTAACACCAACTTCATCAGATTTATTCTTGAAAGTCCATAATGTGTTAATAGCTTTATTCCAAACTACACCTATTAAGGTCTCCTTAAACTTTGAATGCAAGATAGAATCAGATTTACCTAAAATAGAGATCCCTTCACAAACCAAACTCCATACTATCCAATCTTCTAGATAAAACTCCTAAACTCTAGGTGACTTGAGAAATTTATGATTCAATTCCTTCAACTATTCAGAGCCTTCTATCCTAGAGTATCAATTTCGTGAGATGATATCCTAACATTTGGTTCAACATTATGCCCTTTCTTAAAGATATAAACATCTCTTTTAAGTTTTACTAATAGTAGAAGAAGAAAAAAGATATTCACTTAATACAATGCGGACCCATAAAGATCTTGGAAGACTTCAAAGATATTTGATTCTGCTTTGCTATAGTCCACCCAGAGCATTTTCATTTAACACTTTTTGAACCCCAACTTTCCTTAGCATAAGTTGATAAAGATTTTTGATAACTTCAAACAAATTTGATCTTTACTTTTCTAAAGTTCACCAAAATTATCAACAAACATCACAACAACATACCTCAGTTCAACAACACTCTCACCTTGCAAAAACGAATTTATGAGATTCACAAGAGGAAGTTCTAGAATTATTGCAGCAGATTGATGTTGCAACTTCTGGTGTGGCATCTTCACTTTAACTTCCTTGGAAATTCAGGATAAGTAAATAGATTTTAATAGCCAATGTCCTTATCTGAACTTCATTCTTCCCATTAGTGATCATTCATTCACATCCAGACCTTAATTACACAACTGAAACAACTCATCATATTAGATGTCAGACCTATAATCAAAGAGAACATCATTTCGGACACGAGAATCTTGAACAATCCAGTTCTTCAGCACCTTCATCTTTGGCCACGGTACCAAAGTAACATAGCTGATAGAATGATACATAACGCTCACCAGCTACTTTATAAATTCATACAGGTGACTGGCCTAACCAATGTCAAAACTCCTATCTTCTTTTGCTGAAGTATTCAGAAGAGAAAGGAAAAGGAAAAAGAAAAAGACAAAAAGAACCTCCTTTGAATTTTAACCGCTGCTTGGTTATTTGTTTGGCTGAGAAGGTCTTTTTGAGAGAGCCATTCAATCTTGACACAGAAGAATCTGATTAAACCAACATTTATCACAGAAGTGACATCTTTAATGCAAGACATGGCTTTTATCTTGAGTATCATGATGGATGTTATGATGATGAGATATTCTAATTTAACATCATTGACTTAGATAATTTACTCATTCATCCTTTTTATCATGTAAATGAGAAAAAGATACCTTCATATTATCTTCTTATTGACAAACTTCTTTACTTTTGTTGTATAAAATCCTTTGAAAGAAGTAGCCAGCTCACAGAAGCATCAAACAACCATTAATAGTTGTTACACTGAATCCAAGAAAGTTATCATCCTAGCCTTCCAAAGCTATCATCAATAGTTGTTACCCATATAAGAACAGGATGCCAAGACATATGTTACAACATCTGTAGACAGATTGAATAACAATAACAAACTGAAATAATTTGCAGAATTTAAATGTAGAATGATAAAGAATACAATCACTTGTTAACCCAGTTCGGTGAAACATCACCTGCATCTGGGGGATACCAAGCCAGGAAGCAAATCCACAATAATAATATTAGTTTAAAGCCTAAACAGTCCCAGTTTACAACTTCTCTCCTAATCACTACCCTGTGCAACTTCTACCTAGAAATCACCATCTAGATATGAGAAATCACCATCACACTTCCAATCACCGCAGTGATACCTACAACCATAAACTTTGTGACTAGAATTAAACCAATCAGAATCCCAATGATGGTATAAAAGAAAACCCAACAGAAGTTGACACTTCAAATCAACAATACTTAGGTAAGACTCTTAACTAAGAATAATACTAGGTCTGCTTAAAAGCTTCTCCCAAGAACAATACTCAACTCATTACCTAAAGGCTTCTGAGTGAGAACATTATGTCTACCACAAGTATCAAAAGATACAAGGGTGACTTACAAACACAAGAACATAAGAGACTCTTAAAACCTAAGACTTATACTTCCCCTAATTTTACAATTGTGAAAAAGTTAAACTATATTAGCTCCGAGTCTTCCTTTTTATAGTCTTCAGTTGTTCACAGGCTTTAAAATATTCACCCAAATATTCCTTGATTCATAAGCTGAGGGCTGCACTACTTATGCATAAAAAATCTCCTTAAATCTTGGAATATCTTTAAGTTTCTTAAAATAGAAACTCTTGTACAGTTATAGATCAAATCTCTTGTTCCAGATTAAATCTTCTTGACCTATGAAAATAATTGAGATATATCCAAAAGGAATCTTAGATAATCAAATCAAATTTGTCAAGAGATATAAAACAGCAGCGCTTGCTCTACCAGACCATGATGTCATGACATTTGCTTCGACATCTTATTGAAAAATTCATAACAACAAAACTCTCATGTCAACTAATGCAGATGTTATACCGTCTTGCTCAACATGATATCATAATTCTTTATGAGAAGCTCTAGATCAGGCTTTGCAGATCCAACAACATGATTACCACCTCGATAGAAAATCCCTTTTTAATGCTGATGTCAGAACAGATCTTCTAGACATTTGGACTTGACCTTCTATCCACTCTTTATGGTACCTGGTTAAAATTACCTCCCAAGTAACACAACATCATCAGATAACCCTTCATCAAAATCAAGATCTTAATGCTCCCCCTTTTATCTAACTCCCGACTGGTGATAACTTTAACTTATACACAGGCTGTCACCTTCAAGTCAACTCTCTTGATAAGAGACATGGGAATCTTATAAACCAACTCATCTTCTAAAATTTCTTCTCCCAACGAGCTAAAAGATTTGATATTACAAGGGAATTCATGAAAGGTCATAAATTGCTTTCATCATCTTTCTTCTTCAAGGTTTTAGGATGATATGTGAGTAGTTAGACATCTACACCTTAGATGTTCCTAAGAGAGGTCTTGAGAGAATTACAAGAAACTTTAGCCATAACACACATCCTTATCAGCCTGACAGATCTTTAGCACTTCTCTAGATAAATATAAGAAACAAATCAACCTATTATGGCTTCCAAGAACAATTCTTTCTTTAGCCTTAACACCAGAAACACCAATTATGACCTGCCAGAGTTCTTCCTTCAGAGGCATATGCAGTAGAAGTAAAAAAACCTCAACATACTCCCAGAAAGATGTCAGGACATCTTATAGGACATCTGACATAAATACAACTATTAGTAATTGTAACAACATCAAAACACAAACAACCATCAGTAGTTGTTATAACGGCAACACAACCATCAGTAGTTGTGACATAAAAAAAACACCATCACTATTTTGTAAACAACATCATTACAACCATCAGTAGTTGTAACATCAACACAACCATCAATAGTTGTGAAAGCAACAATATCAGTAGCAGTTATAGAACGCTCACAAGCATCAGACAGCCATCAATAGTTGTTACGCTGAATCCAATAAAGCTATCATCCTAGTCTTCCAAATCCAAATAGTACCACAAAAATACTACTTGAAGCTCACCCAATAGACAGAACAAGGTTCATGTTCTGATACCAATTAAAATTTTCTGGCACATACAACCCACATGTTTAAACTGATATTTCCCATATCATAACATGATGTCAGGACATCTGTTACAATAACTATAGATAGACTGAACAACAATATCAAACTAAAATAATTTTCAGAATGATAAAGAATACAATCAATTGTTAACACAGTTCGGTGCAATATCACCTACATCTGGGGGCTACCAAGCCAGGAAGGAAATCCATTATAATAATATTAGTTAGAAGCTTAAATAGTCCCAGTTTACAACTTCTCTCCTAATCATTACCCCATGCAACTTCTACCTAGAAATCACCATCTAGATATGAGAAATTACCCACCTCACTTCCAATCACCACAATGATACCTACAACCACAAACCTTGTGACTAGACTTAAACCAATCACAATCACAACGATGACATAAAATAAAACCCAACAGAAGTTGACACTTCAAATCAACAATACTTATTTAAGACTCTTAACTAAGAACAATACTTGGTATGCTTAAAAGCTTCTCCCAAGAACAATACTCAACTCATTACCTAAAGGTTTCTGAGTGAGAACACTACGTCTACCATAAGTATCAAAATATACAAGGGTGACTTACAAACACAAGAACACAAGAGACTCTCAAAACCTAAGACTTAGACTTCCCCTAATTTTACAATTGTGAAAAAGTTAAATTACATTAGGTCTAGGTCTTACTTTTTATAGTCTTCAGCTGTCTATGAGCTTTGAAATCTTCACCCAAATATTCCTTGATCCAAAAGTTGAGGGCTGCACTAATTATGCAGAAAAAATCTCCTTAAATCTTGGAACATATCTTCAAGTTTCTTGAAATAAAAACTCTTGTATAGTTGCAGATCAAATCTCTTATTCCAGATTAAATCTTCTTGACCTGCGAAAATAACTGAGATATATCCAAAAGGAATCTCAGAGAATCAAATCAAATATGTAAAGAGATACAAAATAGTAGCACCTACTGTACCATATTACGATATCATGACACCTGCTTCGACATCTGGTTGAAAAACTCATAACAACAAAACTGTCATGACACATATGCAAATGTGATACCGTCTCGCTCAACATCAATATAGAACTGTGTTTTACCAAAATTTAGCCAATCATAAAATCATGGAATTAACACAATGGATTATCTGCCTAGATCAATGTTTTTAAAATTGGATCAGTCATCAAACCTATGAGGGTACTGGGTCACTAATTCATTGGTCAAACTATTGGGTCACTGGTCAAACCACATAACTAAACTGGATTAAACTCAATAACTCAGTTGAATAAGCCAGTCTATATAATAAAACTATATATATTAAATCAGTCGAACCAGATGACTCAGTCTCAAAAAAATATCACGACATCTACAAATTTTAAAAAATTCAAAATATCATAATTTCACAAGTTTCATTATTTAAATTCACATTTTAAACATAGTCATCACACACAACAAAGTCTAATTACGAACGAGCAATAAGTTTTGAACAAAGTCTATTTATATTTTAATAGGGTTTTTTAAAAATAACTATCAAAATTATGTCGTTTTGACTGAGGAAAAAACATGTATTTAAATTAGGGGTGTTCAAATCCAAACCAAACCAAATAAAAACCGCAAATCGATCCAAAAAAACCGAAAACCGCAAAAAACCGAAGTTTATTGGATGTTTTTGGATGTTATTTTGTGAAAGTCGCACGGTTTGGATAGGATTTCAGATTGATTTTTCAAAACTGATCCAAACTAAACCGAATTCATATATTTTTATAGTTATTTATTTTTTACTAGTATGATATGTTACATGAATTTATTATTAGATGATAATTATTTTTTTAACACTATTTATTAGCTTGGGTTAATCTATGTATTTTTAGTATTTCATTAAATCAACCATAATCGATCATTCTCATTTTATAATATTAACTATATATTATATATTATATCAAATCTATGATTTATTAATATTTTTATAATATTAATAAAAGTAAAATTTGTAATTTGAATATCCGAAAACCGATTCAAATTAAATTTCATTAAATTGGATCGGATCGGATCGGATTTTTTTAACATATCATCCAAAACCGAACTGAACCGCGAATAAGTTTATCTTTGGACCAAATGAGTTTTTTTCCTTAAAATCGATCCAAACCAAACCGCGAACACCCCTAATTTAAATTCTTGGTATTCCAAAACCGTCGATTCACCTATTTTTTACTTGATTTGGACGGTTCTTGCCGGTTCTTAGTGGTTCAATAGCATACTTGATCCAACAATCATACAAAACCGGTAATCCCTCTAATTCCTAGTTCGACCGACCAATTTGGTCCAGTTTTTAAAATACTGGTCTAGATTAGAGAAATGCGAGAGGCTCCATCTAATCCAATCGTGATCATGGAGGATCCATATCTCCCCATAACTTTCACGAGCTTGTCTTTCAATTTTTATAATAATTGGAACAAGGTTTGAACAATGGTATTCCAAGAAATGCACTTAAGGTGTCCCAACCACCTCTAATACTTGTCTTGGTACCATAAAAAGAGAAGAAAAATCCATAAGGTAGGATTAACTTCAAGCTACCTGCATATTATTCCAAACGCCCTAATCAGCCTCCAACCGTTGAGCGAAATCTAGGAGGGGCGATGTTGGCCACCTTTAGAACATCCACTTCAAATGGCGAGAAGGGAACTAGAACCCCTAAATCATGGATAATATAGAGGTGTAGGTAGAAATAGGGGCTAGACAAATCGTCTGAGGCGGCCATATAAACCCTTTATATCATAGCACATCTCCAAGATAACTTTGTTCTAATCACCTGAAGAGGAGAGGTTGTATGTTTCTGAAAAAAGGTTAACCTCTCTTCATTTGTATAATAAGTCTCAAAATCCTTGACACCCTTGTGCTCAGGATTAGAAGTTACCATTAACTTTATGCTTCTTAAGAAAACATAAGGGAAAATGAGTCATTATCTCTACCACTAGTACCATCCCTCTCGGAACTAGCGAAACTGTCATAACTAGTCAACATTCATATCTCCATTAATTTATAGTCAATCGTCTCATCAGGACATTTGGCGTTCCTATAGTAATAGTTCCACATAGTTGTACGCTCATTACGAATAGAAGGCACTACTAGGTTGTCATTCTCATCTAAATCCCTAATTATCTCCATAAATGAAAAAAAGGATAAGAAAGAGTGACATAGATGTACCTACAAATGAGGGGTTGAGAACTTGAGCTTGGGAAAACTAGAAGGAAAGTATGCTCTTAAGGGATTATGAAGAAGACCTCAAGAACTTTGAAGATAAGGATATACGAAAAGGTAAAATGGTTAGGTTTGAACCCTTTCATAAGGATTTAAAAGCTAGTCGTAGGGGTAATAAAGGGTCTCTCTATACGTTCCTCAGTAGTCATAATAAATTCCTCATGTTTTTGAAATATGTAAGGGATTAGGGAACTTTGGCTTCCCAAGGCTAAATAATCATTAGTCATATTTAATGTTACGCATGCACCTTAACTAATGTTTGTAGTTTTTACCTCAACTGACGTTTGAGAATTCAACTCATTAACATATGGAAGTTTACCCTAAACCATACACGAGGGACTCTCCCCAGGGACACATGAGGGAATCGCCTTAGTAACTTATGAGGGACTCTCCCCAGCTACACCCGAGGGACTCACCCTAGGCCATACTTAAGATGAGACATATAAACTAAATCACTTCACCCTTTAGAAGTGCTCATGTTTGAGAGACTATGTACTAGTATATTTGCAAAAGATACACAAGAGGTGACGTAAAGTCCACTAAAATAGGAAATAGTGCATGTTGCCCAAAGAAGAGTCGCGAGTAGCCTACTTGTTATTGTACACACTCGTTTTCCCACTGCACGCCCATTTCCCAGTTATGTCGCCATTTATCTTAAATACTCGCCTGTTGTACCCCAAAATTTTCCCTCCCATTTTTGAATAAAATTGATTCAATACACCTCCTCATTCTTCTAGGGTTATCAATTTCCTAAGAATACTCAAAGGTTTAAGCATACAAACACATCTCCTAAGCAATTGACCTACAATTAGGGTTTTGTGTTTCTCAAAGAAAATTGAGCTTCTAATGCCTCAAGTGGATTCCATGATTCCCCATATGCTTTAAGGTATCCTCATGACAAGTTTCAAGTTTTTCAAGGTACCCTCATGACAATTTTCAAGCCTTTCTCAAGAATATTCAAAGAAAAGTGCAAAATTCGTATTCCAAATTCTAGCTTGTTTCGAGCCAAACAAAGGATCTAATCTCCTTCCTGAGATCCTTAGAAGTATCACCAATTCCAAGAACAAGTGAAATCGTGCCTAGGTTGTGCATACCAGGTGTTGTACCCTAAAATTTCCCCTCTCTTTTCTCAAGACATTTCTCACAAAAGATCTCAAATGCTCAAGAAGTTTCAAGAGTTGATCAGACAAGCTCACCTCCTAAGTACTGGGACCAAAAATTAGGGTTTTGGTTTTCTCAAGGACAATTGGACTTTTGATGCTTCAAATGAATTTCATAGATCATTATGGGTCTCCAATATTTCTTATACCAAGTTTCAAGTCTTGCATCACAAATTTGCTCAGTCAATTGCTCAGATGACTGAAAATCAGTTGTATTGGATAAAAAGTTAACTATGGTCAATATATAGTCAAACTTCATTATTTTTGGCCAACATCAACATTTTTAAGTCATGTTCATAAATTGATCAAGTTTTGATCATAATTCCTCAAGAAAAGCGTTCAAATCATCAAAGGGGCAAAATTGTCAAAATTTGGGTTTTGATTGAGAATGACTGATCATTGACTTTTGACCTAGCACATGACCTAATGACTTGGAGCATGATCTCAAGGACTCAAACACAACATATTGACCTAATTTCATGGCTCAAATCATTTCTCAAGATCAAAGGATTGATATTTGAAATTTGGATCAACTGATAAAAAGTTAACTAATACACAAAAAGTCAAACTTTGACTTTTCGGTCAACATTGAATTTCAAAGATCAAGATTCATCAAGACACTCAAAAATATAAATCTTGGTCAACAAGAATCAATAAAGTCAATAAATTCCACAAAAAGTCAAAGTTTTCAATACTTAGGAAAATTCTAAGTGTTTTTTTAACCTTGATAATTTCACTACTTCATGACAATTTTTCACCAAGATGCAAGATGATTCAAGGAAAACTTTCAACATAAAAGTTGTAGATCTTGATGAATTATACATCTTTGTACCTTAGTTTTGATTTCTAAAAAATGCTTAGATTTGAAGATATAGGCTCATAAAGTCAAGACATTTTTACTAAAACACTTAGTGAAATTTTCATCAAGTTAGGTAGATTTTTTTGTCACAACTTTTTGGCAATTTTTCACCAAGTTCCAAGTTGATTTAGCCAAAATGGTCAAAATGAAGGTTGTAGACAATGTTTCAAGCTTTCCAAAATTTCCAAGAACTTGAATAGATCATGCTTGAGCTAAGAGAATCTAAGAGAAGACGTTGAGCATCCATTCTTGAATTACAAGGCATTTTCATGAAGAACACTTGATCAAATCTCAAACCTATGCTGCATAATCTTGCTTTGTAGGCTTATGACTTGTAAATAACTCAATAATTATTTTTTTACATAATTGATTAAGGTATGATCCAAGTGATTAAGCCATTGTCCAAAGCAATTTTCCATTTTGGGAAGAAAGGTACCATTGCCATTCTTGAAAAGCCAACTTTATCACAAAGTCAACTTGTATTGAGCCTCTAACTTGTTTGTTCTGATCACACTCAACATGTATGCTCATAAGAAACATGTTTACAGCCTCTAGCCACCATACAAGCCCTTGTACCATTGCATTGGAACAATGTCTGTCAAAGTTGCTTCAAAATCAAGTCACATAACCATAACATGTGATCTTTAATATCTGATCACTAGAGCCTCTACAATCTTTTCTCTATAAATAGAGAGGTTGTTTATAAGCCAAGGGACGAGTTTATAAGGCCTCTGACCCTCTCAAACTCCCTCAAACCAGAATTTGTACAAAAATCTCCATAACTTGTCATTTCTGACTTTGAACACCAATCTCATAATCCACTCGTGTGTTTTCACTTTCAATCAATCACAAAGATTCCATACCTCATATATAACCCATCCCCATCCCTGTTTCAACGCTGTAACTTCATCTTCATTATCCTCCATTTCCAAATATTTAAACCTGCAACTTGACTTCTCCAGCACGATTCAGGAACTTTTAGCATAAAGTAAGAGTTACATTAGCTTCCTGGGAGTCCAATGAAGCTATCCAGATTATCACCACACTTCGAGGGGTGCTCAAACTCCATACACGATTTCCATTTTTAGGTAAGTTTTCTCAACTTTTAACTCTCTCTACAAGCATCATTAATGGTTACTTTGCGAATGAAAAATGTAGACATCATAGCCCTGATGCTAACCATGCCTTTAGTTTTCATTTATGTTGCCTGAGTGATACAAATTTTGGAGTTGAACTTTATGAAAAAATTAGGTTTTATTTGGTACCAAACAAAATTCATGTTCATCTTTGATTTATAGCTTTAGTTATTTACATGGTTGAATTTGTGGTGAAAAATGGAGTCGGTTTTATGTTTACACTTTTGAAAATGGTTGAGAAGTGAGCAACTTCAGAAATTTAAAAATGTTGACAATGGCTTCTGGCGCGAGGTTAGGGATGAAGTGCCATCAGGAAAGGGTTTATTTTAAATTTATTGTAACTTATCTTAATAACGAATGAAACACCCACCCCAGTGGCAGAGAAAGCGCGTGTATGGAATTGATCTATAAGGACCTGGATTCGAGCCCCAGTGGTACCCTTTTATTTCTTTCATATTTGTTTCTTTAAGATTCCATGCAGGCAAGCCCAAGACATACGCGCTACACCCCTCATCCATACCATCCATCTTCCAGGCAATCAAATCAAACGCTCCGCAAAGCAAAATGCATGATGCACTTCCAAAGGGCTGGCCACACCTGATCCATACATGCGCTGGATTTCTATTCTGGGCCTGAATTATTTTGAATTCTCACCCCCCTTTTGCTTACACACATAGACCATATACCTTTTTTTTTAAATTTTTATTTCTGATTTAAACAAAATACAAACTTGGGCCTATTGTTTTTTGCTACTTTACACGCATTTTACTTTTACACCCATACTCAACCTTTTTTTATATATTTTCTTTATTTATTATTTAACCAAAAATATAAAAATATATTTTCTTAAATAATTAAATTAGAAATATTCTAATATAAATATTTTATTAAATTAGTTTTATTATTTCTTTTAAAAATTGATATTAGTATTAACGTTCATTTTATTTTCTAAACAAATTATTTAGACTTAGGTTTCATTTTCTTCTTAATTTCAAGGAACTTAGATTTTAGGTCTTATTAATAATTAATTAACTTCTTTTGTAAATAAAATTAATTAGTCTAATTAGGTTAACTATAAAACCTTTTTCTCCATGAAAAAACCCTAAAGACAGTTTTCTTCCTCTTTACATTTTGTACATTCTATTATTCATATTCAATGGTTTGTAATAGATAATTAGGGCTTTATTGCTTGCTTCCCCCTATTCACAAACTTATACCCCCGATTCCCAAAGCGTTGTAATAGCATAGGATATTTAAATTCCATAATTTATCGTTTTCCTTATTTTTGTTAGTAATTAGGGTTTGCATGACAAGACTTAAAGTCATTTTCACACGGAAAAGTCATTTTCACACTGAAAAGTCAAACTTTGACTTTTGAATCAAAATCAAATCTCAAAAAAATCATATTTCATCGAGACATGTTGGAATATGAAGTTTGTTTTGTCAAGAAATTCAAAAGTCAAATTTTACTTTGGAAAAATCAAATTTCTAAATACTTGGAATTTTTCTAAGTGTTTAAGAATTATGACAATTTCAGAACTTCTGACCAGGTTATCACCATAACGCTCAACAAATTCTGGACACTCTCAAGGCAGAGTTTGGTCAGAACTTCTGGGCAAGTTTTCATAAAAAGCTTCAGTCAGAGGTTGCAAACATGGTTCAGAACATGATGCTTCAATCAGAATATATGGAAGCAATGTTCTCCGGTTCAGAACATGACGCTTTAATCAGAACATGTGGAAGAAATGTTCTCCTTCAGAAACATGCTGGAGCCAAAAGATACAAAGATCAGAGGTTGGATGTTACGCTGAAGCTGAACTCCTGATCCAGAACTAAGCAATGATGCAGAGTTTCACATGGCAGGATTTCTAGTTGTGATAAATCTCATCATCATTTAATGCTCACAACCACTTTCTGAGTCTTTATCCAAAGGATGTCCACCACGTGTACCTCTACTGTCTTGGGATAGCAACTTTGGTACTAAGCCCATACTTTGCTTTTTGCTTTTCCTTAATTCCTGCTGACAACCATCATGATTGCTTCAAGAAAAGGCAGCGCTTCAGCATATGAAGGTTATATTCAACACTTTGGTCAGAACATGACCAAATCCTAAAACCTTGTTTATACAACCTGCTGCAGACCTATAATCAGCAGCTAGTTCAGCCTATGCCTGTATCCCATAATTGCACCAAACTAGCATACGAAAACAGTGATGAAAAAGCAAGGGAATAATATACCAAAAATGTTCAAATCCCATTTGTCTTTCCCCCTAAAACCACAACAAATTCACCTATAAATATTTTGCTCCATCACACGTTCAAGGGGCTGGCTTTTGGAAAGAGAGAACTATCAAGAGAGAAAAGGAAGTTATGAAACCTTCATAAAAATCCAGATTTCTCATACACAAAAACAAACCTTTATTCTTCCCTTTGAATCAAAGAACTTGACATTTCCTCTTCCGTTTCTCTTGCTGACTCAGAACATCCAAAGGCAGCCACTCAAAGCTCCAAGCACACTCCCGGTTCAAGGTAAGTCTTTCTGACTTTGCTTGTTTTTCATTCTGAACATCATTAACATGTAAATAGTATAGTATTAATGTTGTACATATCATTGGTTAAGTAGAAAAACTATGGATCATAACTTCTTGATTAAGACTAGGCTCAGGATCAGGATTAGAACTTCTGTAAACTATTGTGTTTTTATCTTTCTGACTTGCTGATTGTTGAAAACTGAATAGATTACTGATATGCTGATTGAGTGTTGAAATATGGAATTAAAACTTCTAATGTTCATTCATAGTTTTAACATACATAACTTCTATGACTTTTCTCACTGTTAAACACACACAGAACTTCTGAGTTCTCTTTACTGTTTTAACACACAAAGCTTCTATGATTTTCCTCACTGTTAACAAACACTGAACTTCTGATGTTTACATGGTGATAACGCACTGAATTGCTAATGTTCACTCACTGGCTCAACACAATTCAGAACTTCTGATGATTCACTCACTGTTTTAACACAGCACAGAACTTCTGAGTTCTCCTTACATGACAAATACACTAAACTTTTGATGTTTCCACTCGCTATTTTCAAACACTCAGAGTTTCTGATTTTTACATGCTGATAACGCACTGAACTGCTGACGTTTGCTCATTGTTTTAGTGTAATACAGAAATTCTGACTTGTGGCCCACTGTCTGAATGCAACCCAGAATTTCTGTGTCCGTCCTCTAACATTTCTTGCAGGACCTCAGAGTGTACCAACTCAGAACTTCTGATACCCATTGGCGTTTCCTTCTGAGTCACAGCGCGCCTGGCGTCAGAACTTATGATCCTTTTTGTTTTGCTTGCAGTAACACTGTTTCTATCCTTCATTTATTTTCCTTTTCAGCATTTTAATATTAACATAAAAAACATAAAAATATTTTCCTTTTAATTTATTTCCTTAAGACAAAAACATTTTCTAAACAAGTTCATTTCTTTATTATATTATGCATTTCAATATGGTTGTAATAGTAACTTAGGACTCATTTTTACTTGCGATCCCCATTCATAAATATGTACCCCCATCCCCTAAATATTGTAATAGCGTAGGACTTTACATTTCTGCAATTTATCGCTTTCAAATGTAAATGCTAGTAATTAAGGTGTGTATTGCAAGACATGAAATTGACAAATAGACAACCTAAAAATCAAGACTAAATGCATGCAAACTAACACACTTGCACACTTACACCCTTAGGGTAATTCCACTTGTTGCCTTACAAAATGGCCATGTTATGCATGTGGGATGTCTTAGCACAAACAAAAATACAAGATCATAGTCCCTCGATGACGCTATCAAATTTGCCTTTCAAAATGATCTTAGTCCCTAAAAGAAAAGTGCTAAGTCATCTCACAACATTGCTATCATGGTCATACGATGGCCCATGCCCGTCCCTTCATATCCAACGATGGGGCTTCTTACCAAATCAATGGTAAGATAGCAACGTCTAAAGGAGGAGGAAAAGAACATCTAAGACCTTTTGAGTAGGTAGGTTCACTCTCAATTTCTCGCTTTCTCACAACAAAAACATTTCATGCACAAACACATCTCACAAACACATCTTTGAACTATTTTCGAAACAAACACTTTGTATGCGTTCTTATAAAAACGAGAATAATTACAAAGTTACATTTTCAAAATACTTTCAAAAACCACAAGCACATTCAAACAAAAGCAAGTGATCTAGCAAGTAACTAAGAGCCCATGGAAAACCATGGATGAAAAGGATGCTAATACCTTCCCTTTTCATAATCTACCCCCCAAACTCAAGAAAACATCTCAAAAGGTCTTTCCTGTGCTTTTTCACCTTTCCTTGTTGGATAAAAGAAAAGTCAGTGGCGACTCTTGCTCAACCGCAACATTTGCAAACACAAACACAAAACACCCAAGTCAGTTCTCCCACCGTATCACAGAACTGGCGACTCTGCTGGGGAATCATCTAAAAGTGGGGTTGCCTTAGGGATATATCATATTTACTTGCTTACTTTGTTTGATTTGCATGCTTTTAAATTTTGGTTCCTTGTTTGGGTTACTGTTAAAAATCCTACACCCGGATTTGGGGACACCTTTTAGGTAAGTAGCAATAAACTGTGAGGGAACTGTGCGGGGTATACCAACATGGTTGAAGCAGTAGCTATGTTGATGTGGCACTTTGGTTGGTACCGGTAACTCTTGGGTCAATCAAGGAGAGTATGGGGCCGCCGCGTGGTGTCGTGAAGCATCACCTGACCTTAGAGCCTTACTTGACCGACTTTGGTGCAGTCTGAAGTTGGTAGATACTCAATGCTACACTCATTGAGGTTGGACTCTTGAGCTTTGTTTGGTTGCGAGTCAATCGCCTATTGAACGAAGCTGGGAGAAAGATCGGTGATATTGAGATCCCTTAGAACCCGGTTACTATTAACTAGGACAGGTTGAGCCAACTAAACTTCAAGAGGGTACTTACCTACAAACTCCATGCAAGCCTAAACCTAAGGATTTGTCTACTTTGTGTGAATATGGTTATTTGTATATAAACTTGCTTACCTCGCATATTTGTACATAACATCATGACATCATAACATCATACCATAGCATTTCCTTAACCATTTAAAGGATCTCAAGGGCATGTGGTGCAAGTTATAATGAACTAAACACCGTCAAAATCAAGTACAACGAACCAGAGTCAAGGGATATGACCCACTCGATATGGTGAGCTTGACTCTTGAAGAAGGACTCTCAACGACACGAAGTTTCTTCAATCAAGATGCAATCAAATTCTAACAGTTTCTTGTTTACCCCGCGAGATCCTTGAAAACATGCATCCACATATCATGCATTATATCATGACACGTTTCTCCCACACAGGTCTCCTTATCTTCCTACTGTTTATTTCAGTAAGATGGATATGGAACAAATGGTGAAAGATCTCCAAGTTCAAAATGCTCAATTCCAACAAATGTTCCTGGCTATGGCTAAGGGGCAAGAGGACCTGAAGAATCTTCTCAAAGACAAGAGAAAAAGTCCAAGAAGTTAATAGGCGTCCTTAACTTGGGAAGAATATCTAGAGGACCAGTCAAGGAAGCTCTAGATCTTTCAACTCCGTCCAACATGGGGGATAGTCTTAAAGAAGACCACAGTTTGGAGATTGGTGAAGTTGAAGCTGACTACTCCGAGGAACAATATCCTCCCACTTATGACAATTACAAACAGTTGGAGGATCGCCTCAGTGCTATGGAGATTCAACAGGTACCTGGCTTGGATTTAGGAGACATGGGTTTGGTTTCTGGAGTGGTCATCCCGCCAAAGTTCAAAATCCCTACTTTTGCCCTGTACGATGGAGTCTCTTTCCCTAAGATGCACTTAAAGTCTTATGTTCGCAAGATTCAACCATACACAACTGATCCAAAGCTTTGGATCCATTTCTTCCAAGAGAGCCTAGTAGGGACTCAACTCGAATGGTTCTATCAATTGGAGAGTTCTCGCATCCACACCTGGGAGGATTTAGCTGATGCTTTCTACAAACAGTATCAGTACAATACTGATCTTGCACCAACTCGTGTGCAATTGCAGAACATGACCATGGGTTCCAACGAGAGCTTCAAAGGGTATGCCCAAAAGTGGAGAGATCTGGCTGGTAGGGTGCAACCCCCTTTAACTGACAGGGAGCTGATTAACATCTTTATGGGAACGTTGACAGGACCTTTCTTCAAAAACTTGATCAGAAGCTCCTCAGCCGGGTTCACCGAGCTAATACTGACCAACGAAAGAGTCGAAGCTGGCATCAAAAGTGGAAAGATCCAAGGAGCTACACCTTCTGATGCTCAGAAAAAGCCATACAATGGGAAGAAAGAGTCCAATGCCGTGTATGGTCAAAAGAGTCGTCATGACCAATACGTAGGAGCAATCTTGATCTCTAACCCTACGCCTACTCAACAAAGACAGGCGTATCAGCGTAAGGAGGTCGCGCCTAAAAGACAATTCACTAAGATCAACATGTCACTGGATCAAGCGCTACAACACATGTTGAAGGCAGAGCTGATTACGTTAAAGGCTCCTCTCTGGAACCCAAATACTTCCTCTCCTACCGATCATCCCAATGAAAGGTGTGCATACCAATCTGATAGTCCAGGACATGACACAAACAACTGTTGGGCTCTGAAGAACAAGGTCCAAGACATGATTGATGCCAAGGATATTGAGTTTGACCCTCCGGAGACTCCAAACGTGATTACTGCTCCTATGCCAAATCATTGAGAGCGTCTTGTTCATTTTGAATTTTCAATTGTAATTTCTTTTGTTGTTCAAATAATTATCTATTAATGTCAAACTTTGTTTCATTAATGCATTGCATATGTTTGTCTTGAATTCATCCGTTCATTTTCATTACATTTAAACTATGCTTTTTACTCACTTTATGAAATTTAACTCTTGCTAAAAGTTACAAGCCTTTAGAGGGAGGATGACGAAAACAATGCCATAATCTCATACAATATGCTTTTGGAGAGACCTTGATGACGATGTACAAGCATTCTTTTAAATCCTAAACACTGGAGTTATAAGGAAGATAATCCCTAGTTAACCCCTTCGAGCCAAAGAAGTAGAAGTTTTTCTATTTTTTTCCACAAAATTAAAACCTTTACACAGAACCTGAGGCAGGGTAGTCTCTCAGTTAATTCAAACGCGCGTTTAGCCGCAAACTCTCATCTCGTAATACAATGAATGACGTCAAGAAACATTCCTCTGGAATCAAAAGACGGTGATGGTTCCCTATCACATAGGCAGTCATTATCTCTCAAAAAGAAAAACCCACTAAGTCAAAACCTATAAAGGAGACTTAAGAAAACCGGGGCATCCCGCTGACTGTAATCTCAAAACAAGAACAATCAGGGAAAAATTAGGGATAACAAATCAAAAGAAAGAGGTCACTACAAATCTTCAACAACATGAAAAAAAATGTTGCAAAAATGACTTCCTTCCGACAAACTTAACTTGTCTGAACCATCACCAAAATGTCATTCCAGACTCAATTGGAATTCAAACGCACAATTTACTGAGCTTAAGACTAAAGAACATCACGAAGAGCGGGTGGGTACAAATACACTTTGAGCCTTTATCCTTTATTTCTTAAACCGTGAACCAAGCCACGTTACAACCCTTCAAAAGTCCTAATGGAAGCATGGGTTATTTCAAAAGCATACTGTTACAAAAGGTATCCCGACTCCTGTAAGGCTTTACTCAAAATCCAGAGTTGAATTACAAAATTCTTTACTTGCTAAAAATGCATTTTTCAAAACTTCAAGACAAGCATAAACTTTGCATTTATTTGAATATCACTGTTTGCATATGGCTATTTCTTTGACATCAGAGAAATTCACACAACGAATATCCAGTGAACGAAAGCTCTCTCAGTGAACAAAATCAGTTCAAGAAGGATGATACTTCCATTGTCAAAACTCCTATCAACAAGGGGACATGACATGTCACTATCCAGCACACCTGGGGCAGTCCAGTCAAGATTCCAAGAAATCTCTCAAAGTGCAGAGTAACCAGGGGAAAGTCTCCATCTCCATCACTTGAGGCATTGAACGTCAATCTCAACGAAGGGTTACGTACAATCAAACATTTTCTGGCAATACCACAAATACTTGCTACTAGGTGTAGTGACAAATCTCCCCAAAATCCTTCTCATAGGATGACTCCCAGCAAGGTTTTAATCTCTGAAAACCTTTCCCCAGCTGAGACAACCTCAAAAGTCCTCGAGGACTTTCCCCAATAAATAGTAGGATTCCCCAACTTGAGTTTGCCTCTCTGACTACTACAAATCAAAGGACCACAACTCCTCTTCCACAGTAGACTACTCTACAATCCCCAGCAGGTTACTGTGAAGCCTGGACCCAACCATACATTAGTTCAACTTCGACTCCCCAGTAGAGAAACAGACAACCGAGACTCCTGAACTTTTCCCCCCAAGCAGGAATCAATACTCTCCACAGAGTTCTCAACTTTCCCCGGCGGAGTTCTCCTCAACAAAACAGGAATCCTTGGTGGAAATATTCTAAGAAAAGTTTGAAGACTCACCTACTCTTCAACAGCAGTCCAGGATTTAATGACTCTCCAACATTTGTCAAGGATTTATTTTTCGGACAAAGATACACTTCAATAAACATGTCACATTTCATACATCCTATTTGCATACATGATAAGTGCATAAGACACAATCTCATTTATTTTTAGAACATCATGACATCATGCATTTCATGCATCACGACATTGCATACAACTAACATTCTACCTTTTTCAGGAAAGGTCAATCAACAGATGGCTACCATCAACCTTTTCAAGTTCCAGATTAATACCTGTAACAAGCCAGGAAAACTATTTGTGGACGACTGATTGTAGATTAATACCTGTAACAAGCCAGGAAAACTATCTACATGAAGAGATTGAAGATTAATACCTATAACAAGCCAGGAAAACTATCTTTCTTTCTCAGGTCAGAGATTAATACCTGAAACCAGACAGGAAAACTATCTCATCGACCAACCTTTTCAAGTTCCAGATTAATACCTGTAGCAAGCCAGGAAAACTACCTGTGGATGACTGATTGTAGATTAATACCTGTAACAAGCCAGGAAAACTATCTACATGAAGAGATTGAAGATTAACACATGTAACAAGCCAGGAAAACTATCTTTATTTCTCAGGTCAGAGATTAATACCTGAAACCAGACAGGACAACTATCTACTCGACCACCTCAAGCAACCCAATCTTCCGAAACAGTTCAGATGCGATCCATATATGGCTGACATTCTGATACTTATTCCAGATTCTCTTCTAGAAACAGTTCAGATGCGATCCAGATATGGCTGAGATTCTGACACTTATTCCAGACTCATTCAAAATACAGTCCAGATATGATCCAAATTCAGATGTCATTCTGTCACTCATTCAAATACAGTCTAGATACGATCCAGATTCAGATGTCATTCTGTCACTCATTCAAATACAGTCCAGATATGATCCAAATTCGGATGTCATTTTGTCACTCATTTAAATACAGTCCAGATACGATCTAGATTGAGATGTCATTCTGTCACTCATTCAAATACAGTCTAGATACAATTCAGATTCGAATGTCATTCTGTCACTCATTGAAATATAGTCCAGATACGATCCAGATTCAGATGTCATTCTGTCACTCATTCAAATACAGTCCAGATAGGATCCAGATTCAGATGTCATTCTGTCACTCATTCAAATACAGTCCAGATATGATCCAGATTCAGATGTCATTCTGTCACTCATTCAAATACAGTCCAGATACGATCCAAATTCGGATGTCATTCTGTCACTAATTCGAATACAATCCAGATACGATCCAGATTTGGATGTCATTCTGTCACTCATTCAAATACAGTCCAGATACGATCTAGATTCGGATGTCATTCTGTCACTCATTTAAATACAGTTCAGATACGCTCCAGACACGAACGCCATTCTGATAATCATTCAGTTCCAGCTTACAGATACAGTCCAACAATCATTTTTGGATGGCATCTTTAAGCCCATCTCCAACAACTATCCATTATCTCTCCAAATGGCATCTTTAAGCCCATTCCTTACATAATCAACTAACACATCTTCGAGTGCAAATTTTCTGGGCACTCTAGTGTTCAATCATCTTCCACCTTCAAGTCACGAATGGCAGAATTACCAATCTAACTCTTCAGGCGTAAGAAGATTGAACAGGGGTAGCTGTTGTACCCCAAAATTTTCCCTCTCATTTCTCAAAGAATCACCCTGGATCCTCAAGTTTGCTTCCAAGCCTTTAACTACAAATTTTCCAAGAAAATCACTCACAAGGGAAAAATGGTCATTTGCACACTGAAAAGTCAAACTTTGACTTTTGAATCAAAATCAAATCTAAAAAAAATCATATTTCATCAAGACATGTTGGAATATGAAGTTTGTTTCGTCAAGAAATTCAAAAGTCAAATTTTACTTTGGAAAAGTCAAATTTCTAAATACTTGGAATTTTTCTAAGTGTTTAAGAATTATGACAATTTCAGAACTTCTGACCAGGTTATCACCATAACGCTTAACAAATTCTGGACACTCTCAAGGCAGAGTTTGGTCAGAACTTCTGGGCAAGTTTTCACAAAAAGCTTCAGTCAGAGGTTGCAAACATGGTTCATAACATGATGCTTCAATCAGAATATATGGAAGCAATGTTCTCCGATTCAGAACATGACGCTTTAATCAGAACATGTGGAAGCAATGTTCTCCTTCAGAACATGCTGGAGCCAGAAGATACAAAGATCAGAGGTTGGATGTTACGCTGAAGCTGAACTTCTGATCCAAAACTAAGTAATGATGCAGAGTTTCACATGGCAGGATTTCTGGTTGTGATAAGTCTCATCATCATTTAATGCTCATTTAATGCTCACAATCACTTCCTAAGTCTTTATCCAAAGGATGTCCACCACGTGTACCTCTACTGTCTTGGGATAACAACTTTGGTACTAAGCCCATACTTTCCTTTTTGATTTTCCATAATTCCTGCTGACAACCATCATGCTTGCTTCAAGAAAAAGGCAGCGCTTCAGCATATGAAGGTTATATTCAACGCTTTGGTCAGAACATGACCAAATCCCAAAACCTTGTTTATATAACCTGCTGCAGACCTATAATCAGCAGCTAGATCAGCCTATGCCTGCATCCCATGATTGCACCAAACTAGCATATGAAAACAGTGATGAAAAAGCAAGGGAACAGTATACCAAAAATGTTCAAATCCCATTTGTCTTTCTCCCCAAAACCACAACAAATTCACCTATAAATATTTTACTCCATCACACATTCAAGGGGCTGGCTTTTGGAAAGAGAGAACTATCAAGAGAGAAAAGGAAGTTGTGAAACCTTCATAAAAATCCAGATTTCTCATACACAAAAACAGACCTTTGTTCTTCCCTTTGAATCAAAGAACTTGGAATTTCCTCTTCCATTTCTCTTGCTGACTCAGAACATCCAAAGGCAGCCACTCAAAGTTCCAAGCACGCTCCAGGTTCAAGGTAAGTCTTTCTGACTTTGCTTGTTTTTCATTCTGAACACCATTAACATGTAAATATCATAGTATTAATGTTGTACATATAATTGCTTAAGTAGAAAAAATATGGATCTGAACTTCTTGATTAAGGCTAGGCTTAGGATTAGAACTTCTGTAAACTATTGGATTTTTATCCTTCTGACTTGCTGATTGTTGAAAACTGAATAGATTACTGATGTGCTGATTGAGTGTTGAAATATGGCACTAAAACTTCTAATGTTCATTCATAGTTTTAACATACAGAACTTCTATGATTTTTCTCACTATTAAACACACACAGAACTTCTGAGTTATCTTCACTGTTTTAACACACATAACTTCTATGGTTTTCCTCACTGTTAACACACACTGAACTTCTAATGTTTACATGCTGATAACGCACTAAATTGCTAATGTTCACTCACTGGATCAACATAATTCAGAACTTCTGATGATTCACTCACTGTTTTAACATAACACAAAACTTATGAGTTCTCCTTACATGTCAAATACACTGAACTTCTGATATTTCCACTCGCTGTTTTCAAACACTCAGATTTTCTGATTTTTACATGTCGATAACGCACTGAACTGCTGGTGTTTGCTCACTGTTTTAGTGTAATACAGAACTTCTGACTTGAGGCTCATTGTCTGAATGCAACCCAGAATTTCCGTGTCTGTCCTCTAACATTTCTTGCAGGACCTCAGAGTGTACCAACTCAGAACTTCTGATACCCATTGACGTTTCCTTTTGAGTCACAGCACGCCTGGCTTCAGAACTTCTGATCCTTGTTGTTTTGCTTGCAGCAACACTATTTTTATATTGCATTTATTTTCCTTTTCATCATTTTAATATTAACATAAGAAACATAAAAATATTTTCCTTTTAATTTATTTCCTTAAGACAAAAACATTTTCTAAACAAGTTCATTTCTTTCTTGTATTATGCATTTCAATATGGTTGTAATAGTAACTTAGAACTCATTTTTTACTTGCAATCCCCATTCATAAATATGTACCCCCATCGCCTAAATATTGTAACGGCGTAGGACTTTACATTTCTGCAATTTATCACTTTCAAATGTAAATGCTAGTAATTAAGGTGTGTATGGAAAGACATGAAATTGACAAATAGACAACCTAAAAATCAAGACTAAATGCATGCAAACTAACACACTTGCATACTTACACCCTTAGGGTAATTCCACTTGTTGCCTTACAAAATGGCCATGTTATGCATGTGGGATGTCTTAGCACAAACAAAAATACAAGATCATAGTCCCTCGATGACGCTATCAAAGTTTCCTTTCAAAATGATCTTAGTCCCTAAAAGAAAAGTGCTAAGTCATCTCACAACATTGTTATCATGGTCATACGATGGCCCATGCCCGTCCCTTCATATCCAACGATGGGGCTTCTTAACAAATCAATGGTAAGATAGCAACGTCTAAAGGAGGAGGAAAAGCACATCTAAGACCTTTTGAGTAGGTAGGTTCGCTCTCAGTTGCTCGCTTGCTCACAACAAAAAAATTTCATGCACAAACACATCTCACAAACACATCTTTGAACTATTTTCAAAACAAACACTTTGTATGCGTTCTTATAAAAACGAGAATCATTACAAAGTTACATTTTCAAAATACTTTCAAAAACCATAAGCACATTCAAACAAAAGTAAGTGATCTAGAAAGTAACTAAGAGCCCATGGAAAACCATGGATGAAAAGGGTGCTAATACCTTCCCTTTTCATAATCTACCCCCCAAACTCAAGAAAACATCTCGAAAGGTCTTTCCTGTGCTTTTTCACCTTTCCTTGTTGGATAAAAGAAAAGTCGGTGGTGACTCTTGCTCAACCGCAACATTTGCGAACACAAACGCAAAACACGCAAGTCAGTTCTCCCACCGTATCACAGCTATATACGACATTATAAGGTTTTGAGCACGAGCTCGTACCCATTTGAGATAAGATTTAATAGGGATTGAAGTCTTAGGCCTCAAGGTCTTGATATCAAATCTGTTTACCATGCCTCAAGCTCGTATGATTTTCTGACGATACCCTTGAACATCTTCCTCGTAGTTAAACACAATGCTCTAGATAAGCATATCGTGAGGACCATCCCTTCGAGCATAACCAAATTGTCGCAGAGCCAGAGAAGGATTATAAGTTATGCCTCCCCTAATGCCAAGTAGTGGGACATTAGGGAATTCCTCGCAGCGGTCAATGACAGAAATATCTCCCATAGATCAGGAATACCAGAGAATATCCGAGTGAGAAAGTGACATTATCCTCCGCGACCAACCCAAACCTTCTTCATTCTTCAATACTGATTTAGGGAGGTGAGAAATAAACTACCTTGACAGCAATGGCATGCAACACCTAAGAATCCCTTTTCTCTTCATGGTGCTAGTGTGGAGGGTATATAAGATGTCTCCGAGTAGAGTAGGCACAGGGTTACGAGAAAGGAAAACCTTGATAGCATTCACATCTATGAATAAGTCTGGATTAGGGAACATCACTAAACCATAGATTAGAAGGGCCAGAACCTCCTCAAAAGCTTGGATATCCAAATCATCCCAAAACAAGCGAGCCTTCTCTAATAGGAATTTGACTAGAAAACCCTTGACTTCGCTTCTTGTTTCCCAGTTGGATACAATGTCGCACTGTTTCAGATGCAAAGCTGTTGCAATGACTTCTGGCTTTGGAGCTTCTTCTAAACCGGTGAAAGGCATCTGATCAAGAATAGGTATACCCAAGATTTGAAAGAATTCTTCCATGGTGGGTACCAGCTGATAGTCTGGGAAAGTGAAGCAATGGTGTTTAGGGTCAAAGAATTGAAAGAGCACACTCATCATCTTCTCATAAAAGCCCAAGGTAACTAGATTGAGAAGTCCACCATATTTCTTGGTGAACGAAGAAGTCTCGGGAACCCTTGATACCAACTCTTTGAGTTGGAGAGGTATTTTTACAAAGCTGATACATATAGTATTTTTATGAGCGGAAGCCATGATCTACAAAACAGAACAAAGATAAATTCCATTGGTCCCTGAAATGGTTAGTGTAATGAAAAATGGATATTATGACGCATGATGTGATGTTTAATAAAATTAATCACACACAAGCAAAACACACAAGACCTTAGGTTTAGGCTTACATGGAGTCTATAGGTAAATACCCTCTTAAAGTTTAGTTGGTTTAACCTGTCTTAGAAAAGTAACTGGGTTCTAAGGAGTCTCAATATCACTGATCTTTCTTTATCGAGCATTATTTCAGCTTAGCAATCTTTTCTTGCGGCCGAAACATCTCGAAAGTCCGATCTCAATGAGTGTAGCATCGAGTATCAACTAATCCCCAGCTTTACACTGAGGCCGACTATCTCACTACTTTCTAATGTCCATGTTTGTTCAACTAAGGTTCTAAGGCCCGTTAGTGATTCACGACACCACGCAGCGGCCCCGTATTCTCCTCGATTCAACACAAGGGATACCAGTATCAACCAAAGTGTCACACCAACACAGGTATCACTTCAACCATATCAGCCAATGCCGTACAATATCCATGATCTATTGTTGTTTACCTAAAAATATGCCCCCATATCCGGGTGTAGGATCTATAGTAACAACCCAAACAACCCTCCATGGATAAAGCATACAAAGCAAGCAATTAAAACAGTTTAAAAATGAACTAACTCTTAAGGTAACCCAACTTTTTATTTAATCTCCAACAGAGTCACCAGTTCTATAATACGGTGGCAGAACCGACTGTTATACTAGTTTTGCTTTTGTGTTCGCAAATGTTGCGGTGAGAAAGAGTCGCCACCGACTTTTCTTTTATCCAAATTTAAGGAAAGGGTGAAAAGAACAGAAAAAGACCTTTTCGAGAATTTTCTGAGTAAGGGGGGTATGTTATGGAAAGGGAAGGTGTTAGCACCCTTTCCATCCGTAGTTTTTTACGGGCTCTTAGATGCTTAGCTCATTTTAAAAAAAACCTTGTGCTTTATGTGTTTTGAAAAAGTAGTTTGAAAAATGCCTTAGTGCAGCGATTCACTTTATGATAACTATTGTATCAGTCCTTAAGAGTGTTGATAAAGTGTTTTTTGAAAGTGTTTTGAAATGTTTTCATGTAGGTGAAAAAGTTTGTTTTAAGCAAGCATCTAGGAACTATCTACTTACACTCGAAAAGGTTTATTCTTTCCCTCCTATCCTTTAGACAATGCTATCCTACTATTAGTGAGTAGGTAACCCTATAGTTGGATGTTTGAGGGACATTCAAAGGTACGTACAGTCATAAAGGCAACATATAGAGACACTTTATAAATTTTGTTTAAGGGACTAGATCATTTATCGAAAGGCAACTGTAGGGTCATCGGGGGACTATGATCTTTTGATTTAAGGGTCTTTTTCTAAAGCGTCCCTATTCTCGAGGGACATGACTGTTTTATTTTCCAAAAGGAAACCAAAGTGGGTGTAACTTAGAGGTGTATATGTGCAAGTGATTCAATTCAGTTCATTTATCTTTTATTATTAGGTTTGCTAGCGCTTTGTTTTCAGTCTTTCCATATAAGCCTAATTACTAGCAGTTAATATTTTTGCAGAAATTTAAAGTGCAGGAATCGTAAATCCTACGCTATTACAAGGCTTTTGGGGAGGGGGTATTTACATGTCCAAAAATGTGGAAAATAAAGAAAGCGATAAAGTAAATGCCCTAGTTTACGCTATACATACTCTCAGCAGATACATTAGTATAAAAAATGCAAAAAATTAAAATAACGCGAGCGAAATGTAAAGAGTCGTCTAGAGCCCTAAAAATTTTAATTAAACATAAAAAATCTTTTTTGGTTTTGTTTATTTTAATAAAATAGTTAAACTAACTTAAATCTAAATTTAATTAAAAATATTAAATGAAATTAAACCTAATTCTAATATTTTTTGTATTTTTATTAAGAAAAATTTGCATGAAATAAATCTAAGCCTAATTGATTTTAAATTGATAAAATGAAGTTAAAATAATTAATTAATTAATTTACAAAATTAAATTTAAGCTTAAGTCTAATTATTATTATCTTTTTTTGATTCTATGATTTGATAAAAATAGGTTTTAAAAGTAAAATATAAAACGAATGAAAAGCTAAAAAGAAAAATAGAAAAAAAAACATAAAAACTGAGCCTGATATAAAAAAATAAACGTGGGGTGTGTTTTTGAAATTGCTAGGCCCATGAGATGACAAGCCCAGGCCACGCTAGATTCTATACTGCTGACCCAGGAGGGTGATTGATGGGCTAGTACCCCAGGGTGTTGGATCCTTATCCTGTTGACCTTCGCTGGCCCAGATGTGAAGGCACATGGTATGTGCTTCAATGCATTGGATCCTGCAAGAAAATGTTAGAAAATGTAAAACTGCTGGACCTGGGACTCAAACCCAAGCCCTACCCCTTTCACACGTGTTGCCTTACCAACTGAGTTGTTGTTTCATTCATGCATTATAACAAACACATAGCCTTATATGTAAAACAAAGTTAGATATTATTAAAACAAAAACACGCGCTGATGAAATTCAAAGGGACCAATCAGGTAACACGAAAGTGCCGCGCATGCTCCCAAACAGAGTCAAAGGGTCAACGGTGCCGAAGGAGACCTCCAGTCATCTTCTCCTGGAAACCAAAACTTGTACTTGCAAAAACACACAATTTGAGACAAAACAAGAAGCCTTATCCTACATAAAATCCAACCCTGAACTCAATTTTGGCCTTAGATTGGTCTGAAAGTCCCTATATTAAGAGATCCAACCCTAACAGCCATGGATGCCCTAACAATGGCATCCAGTATTCTAGGTCTCAAACCTTCCATACGAGGCATCCATCCTGTCCTAATGAAGGTCCTGAGCACCAATCAAAGCATTAAAACATTCAGCAACACGAAAAAAAAATAAAGATTTGATTTTTTAGAGTTTTACCAAATGGTGATGATTGAAGATGGTGGTTCTTGTGTGTGTTGGGCTTATGTGATGATTGGAATGGACTCATGGAGCCTTCGTTGATGGAAGGCTTAGAAGGAGATGAATATGGCTGTAATTCATTTTTTGGATTTCACAACTTTGCTGAATTTTTGGCAATTTTTTCGTGGCCCTTTGAGGTAGCTTATGCGTGTGTAATGCTTGCAAATATGATCCTTATATAGAGAAGATGAAGGGGACAACGTAAGAAGGAAAGAATCAAGCCCATAAACATGTTTTTTAAAGCCATGATCACAAATTTGAAAAAAAATGCCTAAAATGGAGATTTCATTCCATTTTCAAACTTGGATGAACCTGGACATCCTTGCATGAAATCTTGGGCCTAAGGCTGACTAAAAACACTAGCCCAAAGATTAAGGCCCATCTCTATACATTTTGTGCAATTTATTTTATATTTATTTGAAATAAATTAAAATAAATATGAACAAAAAAGATAAAAATGGTAAATCAATGTGGAATTGAGATTAGAGGTCCTCCATAAGTTTAAGAAGATATTTGAAATCCAAGAAATTAAGCCATTGACCTAAAAGTTTAAGTTTGCTCAATGCACAATTCTTGAAATTTCCAAAATTTTCCCAACTTGGACAAGCCATAAATTTCTCAATTTGTATACCATGATGATGATCTTGAACTTTTTGGAAAGCCCAAGATGTCTAATTCAATCCCTCTTTTGATCAATTTTACATTTGAAGACTTTATCTTGATGTAAATGGTCTTGACCAAAAGTGCCTTTTGTTGACTTTCTAAAAATGACTTGTAATGTATAAGCTTGTACCTTTCAAATGGTGCATCTCTTGAACTTGAGGAAAAAATATAAGTTGTAGGGAATTTGATTCTCTTCAAAATGAGCTTTGGTTGGTGAAAAATAGATGAAGTATGTGAAAGTTATGCCTGATCATAATTTAGTTGACTTTTCCTATAGAAACCCTAATTTAGCAATTCTTGACTTTTGATAGATTGGGAGAATTTCTTGAGGAATCATGATAAACCCTTGATAAAATTATGGATATTACTTCAAAATGTTGATGTTGACCAAAAATCTTGAAGTTTGAGTGTATATAGGCCACATTTGACTTTTGACCTAGTACAATTGATTTTCCAACACCTGAGCAATTGATTGAGCAAACTTGTAGTGTAGGGCATGAAATTTGGCATGGAAAATCTTGAAGGCATATTAGGACAATGGATAGAATTGGAGACCTTTGGAGCTCACACATCTTAATGAAAAATGAAACCCTAATTAGAGGTTCATTGCTTAGGAGGAGAATTTGTCTGGTCAATTCTTTAGTCAATCTTGAGCAATTGAGGACCTCAATGAGCATGTCTTGAGTAAAATGGGAGGGAAATGTTTCGGGTATAATAGGTGCTAGCACCTTTCCTTTTCATAACTTACCCCCCAAACTCAAAATCTATCAAGGTCTTTCTTGTTCTTTTCACCCTTTCCTTGTTGGATAAAAGAAAAGACGGTGACGACTCTTGCTAACCGCAACATTTATGATAAAATGCTAAATAAGTCAGTTCACCCACCATATTACAGAATTGGTGACTCTGTTGTGGACTACTAAAAAAATATGGGTTACCTTAGGGTTAGATCACTTTACCTTCTTTCTTTGTTTGCTTTAAATTTAAGGGTTGCTTGGTGTGATACGGTGGGAGAACTGACTAGTGTTTTGCGTTCGTATTCGCACTTGTGCGGTTGAGCAAGAGTCGCCACCGACTTTTTATTTTATCCTAAAGGAAAGGTTAAAAAGCACAGCAAAAACCTTTTGAGATATTTCGTGGGTTCGGGGGGTAGATTATGAAAAGGGAAGGTATTAGCACCCTTTTCATCCATGGTTATCCATGGGCTCTTAGTTACTTGGTTTTTTAGATCACTTTCCTTGTTTTTTCGATTGCTTGAAAATGTGGTGTGTGTGAGTGCTTTTTGAAAAATGTTTTGGAAGAAGATGCCTTGTTTTAGGCTAACCAATGTATTTGACTCGTGTTTGAGTGTTTTACAAAAGTGTGTATCTTTTCGAAAAGATGTTTCAAATGTTTTTGAAAGTTTGTTTGAAAGTGTTGTGAATTGTGGTTTTTGAAAAGAAGGCAAGTGTTTTTGCAAGTTGTTCTCAAGTAACTAAGAGTTTTGTCTACCCTATTGTACTCAAAGGTTTTTGTCATGTTTTAACCCCTTTTAACAATTTTGTTCTACCATTGAAATTGGTAGGCAATCTTGCATTTAGGAAGTTTATTCGGGACGGGCGCGGGTCATCGTATGGACCATGAATGCAATGGTGCCAAGTGTCTTTGGCAATTTGCTTTGAAGGGACTATGATCATTCCGTTTAGGCAACACTTTGAGGGACTTATGATCATTTGATTTTGTTTTGCCAAAGATACTCGACGTGCAAGCATGGCCCATTTTGGAAGGCAACATGTGGGATTACCCTAGGGGGTGCAAGTGTGATTGTGTATTGATTACATGTATTTGTCTTGTATTAGGTTATCTAGCGTTTGATTTTATGTACATGCAAACCCTAGGTCTAACCATGGTATAATTGGAAAACTGTAAATTGCGGAAATGTAAAATCTACGCTATTACAAAATAGTGTCCGGGAGTGGGGGTATAAATGTACAAAAGGGGATGAGACTTATAGTATCCAATAAGTTACAACCAAATCGAATGTGCGATCAAAATGTAAATATCGAATATACAAATATAAGATAAAATGTGTATAGGGCAATGTGAATGTATTCGTGTAAGTGTACAAGTGTATATGTATATGAATTGTGTAATTATGTACAAGTGCGAGTTGTGGAATTGAAACGTATTAGGGTTTTTTGACCTAGAGAAATGTTTTAAATGAATCTTTGATTTATATGTTTAATTATGTACAAAAGAAAATGTTCAAGTTTTAATTAAGAATGTTTCTTTATTTGCAAAAAGTATTTTGATTAAATGTTGTGAATTTAATATTAGAAAAATGTATTTAAATTATTATGTACAAAAGTATATTAATTAAAAGAATAAAAAGAAGTATTTTCAATTTTTAATTATATGATGTGGAAATGTATTTTTATGTGCAAAAATATTTAAAAAAAGAAAATATGTCCAAGGTATATTTCAATTATATATCAAGAAATAAATTATGTATACTAAAAAGAAAATATATTTTAATATGTATTAAAAAAAGTTTCCAAGTTAATTGAATTAAACATGTATATAAAAAGTGTTTTAAATATATTAAAGAATGTAAGAAACATATTTTGTCTACTAAAATGATTTTTGAAAAGAAAAAGAAAGTTTATGTAATATAAATAATAAAAAGAGTCAGTATTTAAAATGGGTTTGGTTAGAACAATGTTAGTGTTTTTTTTTATGGGCTTTAGGGAGACTTAGAGACGGGTCAGGCCCATGTTTAACTTGAACGAATTTAGGGTTAGGGATTTTGTATCCAATTGAGGCGAAAATGCTTAGGGTTGACAGCGGCGTGCTCGTGTGTTCGTCTTCTCCGATCAAGCTTCCTGAGCAACTCACTCCGGCCACCAGCGTCGCCCTCCAGACCTTTCTTCCCTCCAAGGCGTAAGCTTCGCGTCCTCTTGACTTAAGGTTAGTTTTCAGCGTTTACGTTTCCTTTCTCTTTTACGAACTTGCGTGTTTTGTTTTGATTTGAATCTTAACTGATCTTTCGCTATTATGAGGTGAAGGAGAAGAGGTAGAAAGTTCATTACCTGACCTTGGAGAAGGAGGAGAGAAGAGGGGTGGAGACGCTTAGGAGGTCGGGACGGCGTGAACGTGATGTTTGCTTTGCTTCTGATGCTTTCCTGGTATTTTCGTTCTTACCTCTTGCTGTGTGAGGGTTTTATGATGATTTTAGATTTGCCTGAAAACCCTTCTTTCTAATTCACTTCTTTATCTTCTTCTTCCATGCCACTGTTGCCTATGTATTGTTGCCTGAGTATTTGTATGCTTCTTGTTTGACTGCCTTATTGCCCAGTGATGTGTACACTGAGGGCCTGATGGATTTGCCTTGATATTGCCTCTGAATGACTTGAGTTGCTTGCCTAATTTGACATGTTTCTTCTTCGTCCTATGATGAATCCAGGATTCTGAGGACTTGTGTATCTGGTATGCTTGAGTATGTTGTTGGATACGTCTTTCTGATTTGCCTATGATGAAGCCCCCCTTCTGAGGCCTAAGGTGGGTTTGGGAAATTTGGCTTGCTTTGAGATGCTACTTCTGCTTGTCTTGAACGTTTTTGAACAATTGTTGCCTCGTATTGCCTAATGATGAAAAGGTTCTGAAGGCATTTCTGATGCTTTGATGTTGCCTCTGGTTCTAAGAATAGTAAGGCCTCTTGATATTTCTTTGACAGGGTTCTTGAATGGCCAGAACTGTTTTTTTTCCGTTAAGGTTAAGGGTTTTCTGGGCATATGCTGGTCTTACAGGTTATGCTTGCTGAGGTGAAATTTAGCAGGTTATGTGTTTGTATGTTCAGTTTTGAGTTTCGAAAGGTGTTTTTGATGGCCTTGAGGGTGAGGCTTTGAATGGTTTTTGTGTTTAAGGCCAAGGTTTGGGTGTTTGAACAGGGTGCTGGTTGTATGTGTTTTATGAGGTTCTGGACTTGTATGAACTTGTATGTTTGATGCAGGGTTGTGTTTTTTCTTCTTATTCTCTTTTTACTGCTTTGTATTGGCTTGTGGATTTTTATATTGAGGCAGAGTTGTGTGATTTTTTGTAAGGATGCAGGCTCTGAGTTTTGTATATTTTTCTCTTTTTTTATCTCTCCTCTGAACTGTGTTCTCTATCTTTTGTATATCTTTTTTGTTATGTCCTACTGTCTATGCCTAAGACCTGAACTCTGCCTACTGCTGCTTTATCTCTCTTCTTCCCATTTTTCAGTACAGTTTTTATATTATTCTATGATTTTCCTGTACTATTTCTGAAGGGGCCCTGCTGGTGGGAAATGATGATTTAAGATTCAAGTTGCTTGCATCCTACATTTCTTGACTGCATCCTCTTTATCTCTTTTTTTGACAGTTTGTGTGCTGACTTTGCATTGATATCTTTTCCAAATCCTTCTTTGACAGCTTGGGATTTTTTAATATCTTCTATATCTTTTTTTGACAGCTTGGGATAGATTTTGACAGCAATTGTACTTTTGATTTTCTTTGATATCTTTGGCATTTAAGTGGGAATTGGACTTTTCAGTTTAGTTTGAACTTTTAGAAAATATGCATTTGACATTTGCATTCATGAATAAAAATCTTCCCTCTCTGTGAACCGGGAGAAATCCCGTGATTTGCAGAGAGGGTCAACTGATCCCAGTCAGTGGCCTCTAATGATGAGCAAATTTTAACTGTCTTTAATTAACTGCTTTCTGACTTTTCTTGTTCTTTTTGCAGATAAAAAAAAATGGAGCACCGGAGCGGAGTGAAGAGTGAAGAATATTAGAAATAGGATAGTTTTTATTTTATGTAATATTTAAATTAATGTAAATTATTGTCTGCAATTTAAATTATAAACAACAATTTGTACAAATAATTCAAATATCAATAAAATCCAAATTATCCAATTGGTTCTAATTTTCTTTATTGTTTATTTATTTATTCAAAATTCTTAGAATTAAAACAATTGAAAAAATAAATTTCAATCATTCAATTTTTTAGAATAATAAATAACTTAAATAATAACAATATTGATCAATTAAACCTGTCTTATCCAGTATCCAAAGCAAAGCAGCAGTCAACCGAAATAAACTGATCAAGCGCATTCCTTCTTCATTGATTTGCCATAAACACTGTGAATCCAATACTGCATACTGTATTTGACTTAATTTTGCTTGACTGTCAAGAAAAGTCCATTTGTCCGATTCTTGAGCCAGTTTGAAAATTCAGGAAATGTCTGAAGCTGAGATTTCTTGGGGAAAAATGCGAGGGCAAATTTTGGGGTACAACAGTTGCCCCTGTTCAATCTTCTTGGACCTGAAGAGTTAGATTGGCAAGTTTGCCTTTCGCGACTTGAAGGTAAAAGAAGATTGGACACTAAAGTGCCCAGAAAATTTGCACTCGGCGATATGATGGCGGAGGAGTGAATGGGCTTAAAGATGCCATTTGGTGATGGGCTTAAAGATGCCATCTGGTGCGAGAGAATTTTGTCGGGGGATGGGCTTAGAGATGCCATCTAGGAATGGGCTTACAGACGCCATTCGGCGACCGCTGGTAGGAGGATGGGCTTATAGATGCCATCTGGACATGTTTAACTGTATGTCAATGGTGAGTGGACAAGTGTTAGAAGGGCATCCATGTTTCGGAACATCTCTGAATCGGGGTCCGAACAAGCAACGGATTGACGTCCATGTCTGGAGAATCTGTAAACTATTTCAGGAGTTGAGATTGAATAAGCAGATAGAGCACCATCCTTTGTTGGGAAGCGTCCGTAAACTGTTGTCAAAAGTTGAGAAGAGTCTGAATCAGTTGGTAGATTGGCATCCGTTGTGGGGAAGAATCCGTAAACTGTTGTCAAAAGTTGAGAAGAGTCTGAATCAGCTGGTAGATTGGCATCCGCTGTAGGGAAGAATCCGTAAACTGTCTTCAAGAGTCTTGAAGTTGAAGAGGAACCGGTGTAGGGTTTCTTGATGATGCGTCTGAATGAATCTGGAATAAGTATCAGAAAGTCACCGTGTCTGGGTCACATCTGAACTATTTCTGGATGAATCTCGGGAGATGACCTTTGTCTGTCGACTAATCTTACCTGAAATGGCAAAGGGTTAGTTGTATGCAATGTTATGATGCATGACGCAATGTACGTGACATCAATATTTATGAATGAATGTAATGAATGCGCATGTAAGCTGATGAGCTAATCTTGCTAAGGATACATGAATCCGAGATGGCTGAAGATAAAAGCGTTTTGACTGCTGCCGGGGAAAATAAATCCTTGGCTGTCGCTGGGGAAGAGAATTCCTGATGACCTCTACCGGGGAGTTCCAAACTAGTAGGCTCATGCTGGGGAGGCCTGATTGAGAATCTTCGGCTTGATGGGAAGCAGCTCTGGAGACTTCACAGGGGAACTCAAGATTTGCCCCTCCAAAACTCTGTGGGGAGAAGGTTCAATGGTCTGGCTCTGCTGGGGATACCGAAGCTTAAACTCTGAAGGGAATTGAATTCCGGAGGATTCTCTGGCCGGGGATTTGCAAAGATAAGTTACTGTTGGGGAATTTTGATGAACTCCGCTGGGGATGGGAAGAATTTTGGCGAGCGCGATCTTCCGTGGTGGTTAGCTTGAGAAGAATCTGAACAAGCGATAAGTTATCCTCCGTTTACTTGGAGGACCCGGGAACTGTTTTCAGAAATCTCGAAGTTGAATAAGCAATAGAACAACATCCGTTGTTGGGAAGCGTCCGTAAACTGTTTTCAAAAGTTGCCTCTGAACAAGTCGATAGATTAACATCCGTTGTTGGGAAGAATCCATGAACTGTTTTCAGAAGTCTCGAAGTTGAATAAGCAATAGAACAACATCCGTTGTTGGGAAGCGTCCGTAAACTGTTTTCAACGGTTTGAGAAGAGTCTGAACAAGTCGGTAGATTAGCGTCCGTTATTGGGAAGAATCCGTAAACTTGTTTCAGAAGTCTTGAAGAGGAACCGGTGTAGGGCTTCCTGAAGATGAGCTTGTGTAAAACTGCATCGGTTTTGAACACTTTTGACATTCGAATGCCCCAAGTGGTGATGTAGGTAAATTCCTGGCTTATTACAGGTGTTGGTCTACAATCGGTCGTTCACAGATGTTTCCTGGGTTGTTGCAGGTGTTGATCTGGAATTCTTCAGACATGCCCTGGCTGGATACAGGAATCGAATCTGGAAAGGTGATAGTTGATAGATATGCCCTGGCTGGATACAGGAATCGAATCTTCAAACTCTTCAGACGTGCCCTGGCTAGATACAGGAGTCGAATCTGGAAAGGTGATAGTTGATAGATATGCCCTGGCTGGATACAGGAATCGAATCTTCAAACTCTTCAGACGTGCCCTGGCTAGATACAGGAATCGAGTCTGGAAATGTGGTCAACAGATATGCCCTGGCTGGATACAGGAATCGAATCTGGAGATGTGGTCAACAGATATGCCCTGGCTGGATACAGGAATCGAATCTGGAGATGTTGTCAACAGATATGCCCTGGCTGGATACAGGAATCGAATCTGGAGATGTTGTGGTTGATAGATATGCCCTGGCTGGATACAGGAATCGAATCTTTAAACTCTTCAAACGTGCCCTGGCTAGATACAGGAATTGAGTCTGGGAATAATGTAGTTGATTTGTTGAACACTTTTGACATTCGAATGCCCCAAGCGGTGATGAAGGAATCTTGAATCAGATTATTCTGCATATTGAGAGATTTCTTGAAATCTTGACTGGACTGCCCCAGGTTAATTGAATTTTGACAGATCTGTTGGACCTTGACTGGACTGCCCCAGGTTAATTGAATTTTGACATGTCATGCCCCTTGTTGATAAGGGATTTGATGGAAGTGTTATCCTCTTGAAGTGATTTTGACTTACTGAGAGAGTTTTCGTTCCTCCGAACATTCGCTGTATGAACTTCTTCGCTGTCAAACAAATAGGGTCAAATGCAGACAGTGATATTCGAATAATGCAAAGTTTATGTTTGTCTTGAAGTTTTTTTTTTTTCGTTTTGAAAAATGCGTTTTTTAGCAGAAAACTTTTCATAAGACAAGTCAACACGAGATTTAGAGCAAAGCCCTACAGGAGTCAGGATACCTTTTGTATCAGTATGCTTTCGAACTAACCCATGCTTCAATTAGGACTTTTGAAGGGTTGTAACGTGGCCTGGTTCACGGTTTAAGAAACAAAGGATAAAGGCTCAAAGTATATTTGTACCCACCCGCTCTTCGTGATGTTCTTCAACCTAAGCTCAGTTAACTGTGCGTCACACTCTGTTTTGAGTTTGGAACGACTTTTGGGCGATGGTTCACCAGTTTGAATTTGGGAGACAGTCATCATCTCCTTTTTCTTTTTCAACATTTTTCATGTTGTGGAGGATTTTGTAATGACTTCACTATTTTGATTTTGATTTGTTATCCCTAACTTTTACCTGACTGTTACCGTTTTTGGGATTACTGTCAGCGGGATGCCCCAGCCTTCTTAAGCCTCCTTCATAGGTTTTGGCTCAGTGGGTTCTTTCTCTTTTGAGAGGTTGACTGTCTATATGATAGGGAACCAACCCTGTCATTTGATTCCAAAGGAATGCTTTCTTTTTCGACGTCGTTCGTTGTGTTACGAACTGAGAGTTTGCGATTTCAACGCGCATTTTCTTTTGAATTAACTGAGATACTACCCTGCCCTAGGTTTATATCAAAGGTTTTGATTGTATCAGAACAGAGAACTCCTACTTCTTTGGCTCGAAGGGGTTGACTAGGGATTAACTTCCTTATAGCTCCAGTGTTTGGGAATTGAAAGAAATGCCTGTACATCATCAGCAAGGTCTGTTCAAAAGCATACTGTATAAGATCACGGTATTGTTTCGTCATCCTCCCTCTAAAGGCTTACAGCTTTTTATCAAGAGTCAAATATCATAAAGAAAAGCATAAGAGTAGTGAAACGAATGGATGAATTCAAGACAAACATATGCAATGCATTAATGAAAACAGAGTTTAACATCAACAGATAATTGTTTGGTAGCAAAAGAAATTACAACTTCGAAAATTCAAAAAGAAGCAAAAGTCTTTCAGCTTGAGCTTCGTCACTTCAAGTGGAGAACCCTTTAACGGAAGATTTTCATCTCACCGTCTGGCATGAATTCCAGCACCCCAATGTCAATCAGATCTTGAATCTTGTTCTTCAAGGCCCAACAGTCGTTGGTGCTGTGTCCCGGGCTGCAGGAGTGATAAACACAGAATTCGTCGGGATTAAAGTGAGGAGAGGAGATATTGAGCTTCTGAGGAGGGTCCTTTACGGTGAGCAAATTGACCTCCAACAGGCGCTTCAGTATGAAGAATGATGGTATTTCAGTCTCCGTAAACTGTCTTCCCGACTTTTCTTGTTTACGCTGATTACCACGTTGACGCAGGCGAGGTTGTTGATGGGTTTGTGACCCTGAAGCTAGCAGAGGAGCTTTCCCCTTGTCTTCTTGAGTGGATGGAGGCTGAGCGGTGACTTGCTCTTCGACCTCAGATGTTTGCCCCAGTTGGTTGTTTGGAAGCAGTTGGCGGACAAGAACTCTGAGTTCCTCTTGTCTTTGAGATAGGTCTTGGATGAGAGCCATCTGGCCCACCAACTGTCCCATCACTTGAGTCCTCAGTGTTGTCAGATCAAACTGCAGCTCCGCAATCTGATCACTCCTGGCATTGTTGGAACTCCCCAAGCCTTTGGCGAGGAGAGCTTTCATCTCTTCTTGCCCCAGAGACAAGTTCAGGAACATCTCCTGCAGCTGAGCAGTCTGGTCCTGGATGTCTTTGACAGACCTTTCTAGAGCCATCTCTTGCTGAAATAAACAGCAGGAGAGTAAGGAAACCTGAAAAAGAAAAGATTGTCAAAATGCAATGCATGATATATGGATGCATGCTTTCAAGGATCTCTTGGGGTAAACACAAGAAAATGTTAGAGGTCGAACTCTGCTCTTGGATTGGAGATCTCTGTACCGGTGGACGTCCTTCCACGAGAATCAAGCTCACCATGTCAAGTGGGTCATAGCCACTGATTCAAGTTGTTGTACTTGATCTTTTGGTTGGAGAACTTTGTATCGGTGGATGTCTTTCCACGAGAATCAAGCTCACCATGTCGAGTGGGTCATAGCCACTGATTCAAGTTGTTGCACTTGAAATTTGATGGTATTGGTTAGAGGAGAAACCTCTTGCCCCTTGGTAGATGTCTAGTTCAATGTAACCCTGCATCAAAAGAACCCTCGAGATCCTTGAAATGGTTATTAAAAATGCTATGGTATGATGTCATGATGTTATGTACATGTATGCACAAGCAAGTGAGTGTATATACAGGCAAACATATTCACACAAAGCACACAAGGCCTTAGGTTTAGGCTTGCATGAGGTTCAGGTACTACCCTCTTTCAGTTTGTTGGTTAAAACCTGTCCTATCAAAAGTAACCGGGTTTTAAGGATCCCAATATCACTGGATTGCTTTCATTGTTCATCGTTTCGATTTAGCCACTGAATTGGCGACCGAAATATTCCAGGAAAGCAACCCTCAATCGAGTGTAGTATCGAGTATCAACCAACCTCGGACTGCACCAAAGTCAGTTATCTCACTACCCTAAAAAGGCCAAGATGGTTCGATTAAGGTTCCTAAGGTCAGTTGATGCTTCGCGACACCACGCGGCAGCCCCGTACTCTCCTTGACTGAACTCAAGGGTTACCGGTACACACCAAAGTGCCACATCAACGTAGCAGACTGCTTCAACCATGTCGGTATACCCCGCACAGTTCCCTCACAGCCTTGTTGCTACCTAAAAAGGTTTCCCCAGATCCGAGTTAGGATCTATAAAACTCTGATACAAAGCCCATAAATGTAATGCAAACAAAGCAATCAATTGAAAGTAAAGGTGATCTAAACCCTAAGGTAACCCCACTTGCAAAATTCCCCAGCAGAGTCGCCAGTTCTGTGATACGGTGGGAGAACTGACTAGTGTTTTGCGTTCGTATTCGCACTTGTGCGGTTGAGCAAGAGTCGCCACCGAATTTTTATTTTATCCTAAAGGAAAGGTTAAAAAGCACAGCAAAAACCTTTTGAGATATTTCGTGGGTTCGGAGGGTAGATTATGAAAAGGGAAGGTATTAGCACCCTTTTCATCCATGGTTATCCATGGGCTCTTAGTTACTTGGTTTTTTAGATCACTTGCCTTGTTTTTTCGATTGCTTGAAAATGTGGTGTGTGTGAGTGCTTTTTGAAAAATGTTTTGGAAGAAGATGCCTTGTTTTAGGCTAACCAATGTATTTGACTCGTGTTTGAGTGTTTTACAAAAGTGTGTATCTTTTCGAAAAGATGTTTCAAATGTTTTTGAAAGTTTGTTTGAAAGTGTTGTGAATTGTGGTTTTTGAAAAGAAGGCAAGTGTTTTTGCAAGTTGTTCTCAAGTAACTAAGAGTTTTGTCTACCCTATTGTACTCAAAGGTTTTTGTCATGTTTTAACCCCTTTTAACAATTTTGTTCTACCATTGAAATTGGTAGGCAATCTTGCATTTAGGAAGTTTATTCGGGACGGGCGCGGGTCATCGTATGGACCATGAATGCAATGGTGCCAAGTGTCTTTGGCAATTTGCTTTGAAGGGACTATGATCATTCCGTTTAGGCAACACTTTGAGGGACTTATGATCATTTGATTTTGTTTTGCCAAAGATACTCGACGTGCAAGCATGGCCCATTTTGGAAGGCAACATGTGGGATTACCCTAGGGGGTGCAAGTGTGATTGTGTATTGATTACATGTATTTGTCTTGTATTAGGTTATCTAGCGTTTGATTTTATGTACATGCAAACCCTAGGTCTAACCATGGTATAATTGGAAAACTGTAAATTGCGGAAATGTAAAATCTACGCTATTACAAAATAGTGTCCGGGAGTGGGGGTATAAATGTACAAAAGGGGATGAGACTTATAGTATCCAATAAGTTACAACCAAATCGAATGTGCGATCAAAATGTAAATATCGAATATACAAATATAAGATAAAATGTGTATAGGGCAATGTGAATGTATTCGTGTAAGTGTACAAGTGTATATGTATATGAATTGTGTAATTATGTACAAGTGCGAGTTGTGGAATTGAAACGTATTAGGGTTTTTTGACCTAGAGAAATGTTTTAAATGAATCTTTGATTTATATGTTTAATTATGTACAAAAGAAAATGTTCAAGTTTTAATTAAGAATGTTTCTTTATTTGCAAAAAGTATTTTGATTAAATGTTGTGAATTTAATATTAGAAAAATGTATTTAAATTATTATGTACAAAAGTATATTAATTAAAAGAATAAAAAGAAGTATTTTCAATTTTTAATTATATGATGTGGAAATGTATTTTTATGTGCAAAAATATTTAAAAAAAGAAAATATGTCCAAGGTATATTTCAATTATATATCAAGAAATAAATTATGTATACTAAAAAGAAAATATATTTTAATATGTATTAAAAAAAGTTTCCAAGTTAATTGAATTAAACATGTATATAAAAAGTGTTTTAAATATATTAAAGAATGTAAGAAACATATTTTGTCTACTAAAATGATTTTTGAAAAGAAAAAGAAAGTTTATGTAATATAAATAATAAAAAGAGTCAGTATTTAAAATGGGTTTGGTTAGAACAATGTTAGTGTTTTTTTTGATGGGCTTTAGGGAGACTTAGAGACGGGTCAGGCCCATGTTTAACTTGAACGAATTTAGGGTTAGGGATTTTGTATCCAATTGAGGCGAAAATGCTTAGGGTTGACAGCGGCGTGCTCGTGTGTTCGTCTTCTCCGATCAAGCTTCCTGAGCAACTCACTCCGGCCACCAGCGTCGCCCTCCAGACCTTTCTTCCCTCCAAGGCGTAAGCTTCGCGTCCTCTTGACTTAAGGTTAGTTTTCAGCGTTTACGTTTCCTTTCTCTTTTACGAACTTGCGTGTTTTGTTTTGATTTGAATCTTAACTGATCTTTCGCTATTATGAGGTGAAGGAGAAGAGGTAGAAAGTTCATTACCTGACCTTGGAGAAGGAGGAGAGAAGAGGGGTGGAGACGCTTAGGAGGTCGGGACGGCGTGAACGTGATGTTTGCTTTGCTTCTGATGCTTTCCTGGTACTTTCGTTCTTACCTCTTGCTGTGTGAGGGTTTTATGATGATTTTAGATTTGCCTGAAAACCCTTCTTTCTAATTCACTTCTTTATCTTCTTCTTCCATGCCACTGTTGCCTATGTATTGTTGCCTGAGTATTTGTATGCTTCTTGTTTGACTGCCTTATTGCCCAGTGATGTGTACACTGAGGGCCTGATGGATTTGCCTTGATATTGCCTCTGAATGACTTGAGTTGCTTGCCTAATTTGACATGTTTCTTCTTCGTCCTATGATGAATCCAGGATTCTGAGGACTTGTGTATCTGGTATGCTTGAGTATGTTGTTGGATACGTCTTTCTGATTTACCTATGATGAAGCCCCCCTTCTGAGGCCTAAGGTGGGTTTGGGAAATTTGGCTTGCTTTGAGATGCTACTTCTGCTTGTCTTGAACGTTTTTGAACAGTTGTTGCCTCGTATTGCCTAATGATGAAAAGCTTCTGAAGGCATTTCTGATGCTTTGATGTTGCCTCTGGTTCTAAGAATAGTAAGGCCTCTTGATATTTCTTTGACAGGGTTCTTGAATGGCCAGAACTGTTTTTTTTTCGTTAAGGTTAAGGGTTTTCTGGGCATATGCTGGTCTTACAGGTTATGCTTGCTGAGGTGAACTTTAGCAGGTTATGTGTTTGTATGTTCAGTTTTGAGTTTCGAAAGGTGTTTTTGATGGCCTTGAGGGTGAGGCTTTGAATGGTTTTTGTGTTTAAGGCCAAGGTTTGGGTGTTTGAACAGGGTGCTGGTTGTATGTGTTTTATGAGGTTCTGGACTTGTATGAACTTGTATGTTTGATGCAGGGTTGTGTTTTTTCTTCTTATTCTCTTTTTACTGCTTTGTATTGGCTTGTGGATTTTTATATTGAGGCAGAGTTGTGTGATTTTTTGTAAGGATGCAGGCTCTGAGTTTTGTATATTTTTCTCTTTTTTTTATCTCTCCTCTGAACTGTGTTCTCTATCTTTTGTATATCTTTTTTGTTATGTCCTACTGTCTATGCCTAAGACCTGAACTCTGCCTACTGCTGCTTTATCTCTCTTCTTCCCATTTTTCAGTACAGTTTTTATATTATTCTATGATTTTCCTGTACTATTTCTGAAGGGGCCCTGCTGGTGGGAAATGATGATTTAAGATTCAAGTTGCTTGCATCCTACATTTCTTGACTGCATCCTCTTTATCTATTTTTTTGACAGTTTGTGTGCTGACTTTGCATTGATATCTTTTCCAAATCCTTCTTTGACAGCTTGGGATTTTGTAATATCTTCTATATCTTTTTTTGACAGCTTGGGATAGATTTTGACAGCAATTGTACTTTTGATTTTCTTTGATATCTTTGGCATTTAAGTGGGAATTGGACTTTTCAGTTTAGTTTGAATTTTTAGAAATTATGCATTTGACATTTGCATTCATGAATAAAAATCTTCCCTCTCTGTGAACCGGGAGAAATCCCTTGATTTGCAGAGAGGGTCAACTGATCCCAGTCAGTGGCCTCTAATGATGAGCAAATTTTAACTGTCTTTAATTAACTGCTTTCTGACTTTTCTTGTTCTTTTTGCAGATAAAAAAAAATGGAGCACCGGAGCGGAGTGAAGAGTGAAGAATATTAGAAATAGGATAGTTTTTATTTTATGTAATATTTAAATTAATGTAAATTATTGTCTGTAATTTAAATTATAAACAACAATTTGTACAAATAATTCAAATATCAATAAAATCCAAATTATCCAATTGGTTCTAATTTTCTTTATTGTTTATTTATTTATTCAAAATTCTTAGAATTAAAACAATTGAAAAAATAAATTTCAATCATTCAATTTTTTAGAATAATAAATAACTTAAATAATAACAATATTGATCAATTAAACCTGTCTTATCCAGTATCCAAAGCAAAGCAGCAGTCAACCGAAATAAACTGATCAAGCGCATTCCTTCTTCATTGATTTGCCATAAACACTGTGAATCCAATACTGCATACTGTATTTGACTTAATTTTGCTTGACTGTCAAGAAAAGTCCATTTGTCCGATTCTTGAGCCAGTTTGAAAAGTCAGGAAATGTCTGAAGCTGAGATTTCTTGGGGAAAAATGCGAGGGCAAATTTTGGGGTACAACACTTGGGTTTATTATTGCTTGTAAGATCCTACATGTAGATCTAGGGATGCCTTAGGTAAGTAGCAATAGATCATGAAAAATGTACGAATAGACTGATATAGTTAACATGATGGCTACAGTTAGTGCGACACTTTGGTTTGTACTAATGTTCCTTGAGTCAGTCGAGGATAACATTAAGCTTTCGTGTGGTGTCATTAGCACTAACTTACATTTAGAACCTTAATTTACCCATCGTGGCCATTAGAAGGTAGTGAGATAGACGACTTTGGTGCAGTCCAAAGTTGGTTGATACTCGAAGCTACGCTTATTGATATTTAACTTGCAGGATGTTTTGTTAGCAAATCCGTTGTCATACTAAAATAAAACCTTCGAGAAAGATCAGTGATATGAGATTCCTAGAACCCGATTACTATTTTAGGATAGGTTGAGCCAACTAAACTTCAATAGAGAAGGGTACTTACCTATGGACCTCATGAAAGCCTTTAAACCTAAGGCTCTAGTGTGATTTGTTTGTGTTTGCTACTTGAACATAACATCATGACATCATGACAGCATAACATTTTAGCTAACTGTTTCAAGGACCTAGGGATTTATCTTTGTCCTTTGTAGCAGGTCATGGATTCCGCTCGTAGAAATACTATCTGAATTGACTTTGTAAGGGTACCTTCCAAGCTTAAGGATTTAGTCTTAAAGGTTACCAAAAACTCTCAATTCACCAAAAGGCATGGCCATCTAGTCAGTTTGGTTACCCCCGATTTTGAAGAAGACATGATGAGTGTTCTATTCCAGTTCTTTGATCCTAAGCATCACTAGTTTACCTTCCTAGATTATCAGTTGGTGCCCATAATGGAAGAGTTCTCTAGGCTACTTGGAGTGCCTATTCTTGATCAGACACCCTTCACCGGTCTAGAGAAAGTTCCAAAACCTGAAGATATTGCAGCAGCCTTACATCTGAAGCGGTTAGACATTGTATCTAACTGGGAAACAAGAAGTGGAGTTAAAGGTCTTTTTGCTAAATTTATGATAGAGAAGGCTCAATTGTTTTTAGATGCCATGAGTTTTCATGCTTTTGAAGATATTTTGGCTTTGCGGATCTATGGTTTGGTACTATTCCCTAATCTAAACCGACTCATATATGTGAACGCCATCAAAATATTTCTTACTCATAATCCTGTGCCTACTTTTCTTGGAGATGTTCTGCACTCTCTTCACACTCGTACTGTGAGGAAGCGAGGTACTCTCATATATTGGATACCTTTACTATCCAGGTGGTTTATTTTGCCCCTTCCCCGATCAACGATGAAGAATGAACAAGGTTTAAGGTTATCTCAAATGTTGATGTCACTTGCTCATTCAGATATCTATTGGTGTTCCCGACCTCAAGAGGACATCACTATTATTAACCGCTATGGGGAATTCCATAATGTGCCACTCCTTGGCATAAGGGGAGGTATCACTTACAATCCTTCTCTAGCTCTACGCCAGTTTGGTTATGCTCGAATAGACGGTCCTCATAATATGTTTATCTAGGGTATTATATTTGACTATGAGAAAGATCTTCAAGGTTACGGTCAAAGGGTTATCCGTGCCTGGGGCATGACCAATAAGATTGATAACAAGACTTTGGGGAATAAGAATTTCATTCCTTTGGAGCCCTATCTCATATGGGTGCGGTATCATGCTCAAAATCTTATAATACCATATCTTGCTGTCCTACCAGTAATTATGGAGCCTGTTGTTGAAGGAGATGTTCCTCATACGATTCTTCATCCTGATATGCCTACTGACTTTGAAGAACTACAGAAGTCCTGGATTAAACTCAAGGAAGAAAGGGATAGCTTTGAGACTCAATTCTATGCTAGTGAGAAGAAAGTATTGGATCTGACGAAATAACTCGATGAAGAGAAGAGCCTTAATGCCTATGTCAACACAAAGAGGAAGCGTCCATGGGAGACTTAATTCCTTGGGCCTTAGGAGTTTCATTTTAACTATCTTGTTTTAATTGTAAGCCTAAAAGGCAGTTATAATTTGAACTTACTACTAAGTTTCTTTGTTTCCTTTTTGGAATAACAAATTTAAATCCCACGAGGTCCTTGAAAGCATTGCATATTAATATACATTTATATACCATATCATTGCATAATAGGTATTCTCAAGACATGTTTTTCATCTTCTTGCTATTTATTTCAGCAGAACTGACTCTTGAACAGACCATCAAAGATCTCCAAGCCCAGAATGCCCAATTCCAACAGATGTTCCTGAACTTAGGCAAGGGGCAGAAATAACTGAAGGCACTCATCACCAAAGAGAAGAAGAAAAATACAAAGAAACCAGCCAACATCCTTAAGATGGGAAGAAGGTTCAGGGGTCTAGTTAAGCGAGTTCAGGATCCCAATACTCCATTAGACAAAAACGACGAAGACGATAAAGAAGATAAGAGTGTGAAACTGAAAAAAGCAAGCATGGTCCTGTTAAATACTCTGATGAAGAGGAAAAAGATTATTTGAATGAACAATATCCCTTTGCTGATGAAATGTATAAGCATCTAGAAGATCATTTAAATGCTATGGAGAACCAGAAAGTGCCTGGGTTGGATTTTGAGGATTTGAGTTTAGTCTCGGGAGTTTCCATTCCTCATAAGTTCAAAGTCCCCACTTTTGCAAAGTATGAGGGTGTTTCTTTCCCAAAGCATCATTTGAGGTCATATGTTCAGAAGATTCAACCACACACTACTGACAGGAAGGTGTGGGTTCATTTCTTTCAAGAGAGCCTGTCTGGAACACAATTGGAATGGTTCTATCAACTAGAAGAGACCAATATCCATACTTGGGAAGATTTGGTTGCTGCTTTCTATAAGCAATACCAGTATAATGTTGATCTTGCACCAACCCCTATGCAACTATAGAGTATGACCATGGGCTCTAACGAAGGCTTCAAAGAGTATGCCTAGAAATGGAGAGATCTAGCAGGAAGAGTTCAGCCTCCCTTGTCTGATAGGGACTTGTTTGACATGTTTATGGCAACTTTGACAGGTCCTTTCTTCAATCATCTGATTGGAAGCTCTTCAGTCGGGTTCACCAAGTTAATATTAATAGGGGAACATGTTGAAGGTGGAACCAGAAGTAGAAAAATTCAGGTGGCTGCATCTTCAAGTACTGCGAAGAAGTCATTCAATGGGAAGAAAGAAGCTAATGTTGTGTACGGCCAGAAAGGTCGTAGTAAAGGTGACCACTATCAATCTGTGGGGGTAGTAATGATTTCTAATCCCGCACCAATGCAACATCAACAACAAGTTAATCAGCATAGGTTAGATGCACCCAAGAGACAATTCACCAAAATTAATATGCCATTGTCTCAAGCATTACAACACCTGTTGAAGGCCGAGTTGATCATGTTAAGGGATCCTCCTCTGAATCCCAACACTTCCTCTCCTCGGTATAATCCCAATGTAAGATGCGCCTATCATTCCAATAGTCCCGGACATGACACAAATGGTTGTTGGGCCCGGAAAAATAAAATTCAAGATATGATTGACTCTAAGGAGATTGAATTTGAGCCACCCGAAACTTCTAATATGATCACTGCACCTATGCCTAATCATGACAAGGGCGTTAATGCTATTGATGATGTTTTTGCCGTGGAAGACGCTAATAGCGACTGTGACATAGACAATTGGATTTTCCCTACTACTGGCAATGGGCTCAACAATTGGAAGGCTGAAGACTTTATCCCAATCTACTTTATTCAGGAGTAAATGCTATTTTATGTTTTCTTTCTTTCAAGTTTTTGGATATGTAATTTAAACAATAACTTTAAGCCTTGTGCCTTACCCAGGGCATAACGGTCCATTTGTTAGGGTTATTATCTTTCATCCACGTATTTTCATTTAATAAATCATTGGACGTTTTCATTCAAAAATTGAAATCTTTGTCTTTATTTTACTTTATTGCTTTCAAAATAGCTATGTGTTCTTATACACACCCACATAAAAAATTGCAGATCCACATCCACTCTGAATCTCATTAATAACAATTTTGCTATTGCCAATTATGAATTCGAAAATCCGATCTACCGAGCCGAGGAAGAAGGTGAGGAAGATCGTGAAGTTCTTGGAGAACTTGCTAGACTATTAGAGCAAGAATAAAGAGCTATACAACCATATGGAGAGCCAGTCGAGGTTGTGAACTTGGTACTGAAGAGGACATAAAAGAAATCAAGATAGGTGCCAACCTAGAAGAAAGTGTCAAAGAGAGGTTAATCCAGATGTTGCGTAACTATATTTATATTTTTGCTTGGTCGTACGAAGACACACCAGGGATTGATACTGGTATTGTGGTTCACCGTCTACCGATGAAGGAAGATTGTCCCCCTATAAAGCAGAAGGTTCATCGTATGCGTTCCGAGATGCCTGAAAAGATCAAGGTTGAAGTTATGAAGTAGTGAAATGTAGGTATCTTAGCTGTTACGTCCTATCTTCAGTGGGTTGCAAATGTAGTGACAATACCTAGGAAGGACGGTAAGGTGCGCATGTGTATAGACTACAAAGATATGAACAGGGCAAGCCCTAAAGATGACTTTCCACTTCCCCACATTGATGGTCTGGTTAATAACACCGCTCAAGACAAAGTATTTTCCTTCACGGACAGTTTCTATGGTTATAATCAAATAAGATGGCATCTGAAGACATGGAGAAAACCACTTTTGTCACACAGTGGGGCACTTTCTGTTACAAAGTTATGCCTTTTGGTTTGAAGAACACCGGTGCAACATATCATCATGCTATGGTAGATTTGTTCCATGATATGATCCATCATGAAATAGAGTTTTACTTTGATGACATGATAGCCAGGTCTCAGACTGAAGAAGAGCACCTTGATCACTTCCACAAGCTGTTTGAGAGGTTAAAGAAGTATAAGTTGAGGCTAAATCCAAACAAGTGCACCTTTAGGGTAAGATCCGGTAAAATCCTAGGTTTTGTCATCAGTGGTAAAGGTATTGAAGTCGATCTGACCAAGGTTAAATCCATTCAAGAAATGCCAACTCCCTGTACTGAGAAGGAAGTCAGAGGTTTCTTAGGATGATTAAAATACATTGCCAGATTTATTTCCCATCTGACCGCTACTTGTGAGCCAATCTTCAAGTTACTAAATAAAGATTAAGTAGTGAAATGGAACGACGACTGTCAGATATATTTTGACAAAATCAAGGAGTACCTTCAAAAAACCCTGATTTTGATGCCACCAGTTGAAGCAAGACCTCTTATCATGTACTTGGCAGTGTTAGAGAACTCAATGGGGGTGTGTATTGGGGCACCATGACGAGTCTGGTCGAAAAAAGCATGCAATATACCACCTTAGAAAAAAGTTTACCGACTGTGAAACAAGATACTCACTGCTCGAGAAAACTTGCTGCGCTTTGGCATGGGCTGCTCGCCGACTAAGACAATATATGTTGACTCGTACTACTTCGTTGATCTCTAAGATGGATCCAATAAAATACATATTCAAGAAGCCCTCTCTCACATGAAGAATAGCAAGATGGAAAATGGTCTTGATAGAATACGATATTCAGTACACTACTTAGAAGGCAATCAAAGGAAGTGTACTGGCAGATCATTTGGCCCCTCAAGATATAGACGACTATTAGTCTATGAATTTTGAGTTCCCATATGATAATATTATGCTAGTTACTGATTATGAAGAACCTGGACCGTATGAAGGACCTGAGCCAAGATCTCGATGGACTATGGTCTTTGACGGAGCTTCTAATGCGCTTGGTAATGGGATTGGTGTTGTGATTGTCTCTCCCAAGGGTTGCCATACGCCCTTCACCGCCAAGTTATTTTGATTGTACCAACAACATGGCAGAGTACGAAGCATGCATCATGGGTATCAATGCCGCTAACGATATGAGAATTAAATTCTTGAATGTGTATGGGGACTCAGCCCTAGTAATCAGCCAAATTAAGGGAGACTATGATACGAAGCATCTGAATCTCATCCCTAATCGGGAGCATGTGTTAACATTAATTCCATACTTCGAAGAAGTCACTTTTGAACACATCCCACGAGAAGAGAATTAATTAGCAGACACGTTAGCTGCCATGTCATCTATGTTCAGAGTCGGATGGGACAATGAAGCTCCTCGAATTACAATCGAGAAACTAGACGAACTGACACATTGTTACGAATTTGATACTGATGAAGTAGAGGAAAAGCCTTGGTACCACGAAGTGAAAAGATACCTCGAGACTCAAGAGTATCCTAAAGAGGCATCTATTAATGATAAGAAATTTCTACGGAGGTTCTCTGCCAAGTTCATTATGAGTAATAGAATCTTGTACAAGCTAACCACCATTCAACTTTGCTTTGTTGTGTAGGAAAGAAGGAAACTAAGAAGATTATGGAGGATATGTGTGATCGGTGGATCTGGAACTGACTGTTTAATGCTGGTTCGCGAAATGTCGCGGAAGCAAGAGTCGCCACCGTCTTTTATTTTCTTCAACATGGAAAGGACAAAAGTACAGAAAAATTCCTTATGAGATAGTTTCTCGGTTCGGGAGGTAGATTTATAGAAAGGGAAGGTGTTAGCACCCTTTCTATCCATGGTTATCCATGGGCTCTTAGATACTTGCTCATTTGTGTTTTCAAAATGTTTTCTTTTCAATTGTGAGTGGGTTTGAAAAAGTTTCGTTTAAAGATTTCAGATCGACTCTTGTATCAGTCCTCAAGAGTGTTTGAAAAATTGTTTTGAAAGCTTTTTGAAAAGTGTCGGTGTGAAAAGAGTTTTGATTTGTTTTTTGGAATAGAGCAAGTATCTACGAGTCATCTACCTACCCTAAGGAATTAGGCTGTGTAAATGTCCTTAAGGTAGTGCCATCCCATCATTGAGAGGTAGGTAGCACCACCGTTGGAGGTGTTCGGGTCAATTCGTTTGTAGGGACAGTGTGGTCACCAGAGCAATAGTAGGACACCTTAGAAGCTACCCTTATGCCATGTTCATGGACATAAGGACTTACTAAAACGTCCTATACTCGACGACCACGTTTCGAGGGGCAAGGCAACAGTGAGGCGTACCCTAAGAGTGGTGTGTGAATTTGTGTGTTATTTTCAGTTATGTTTTATCCAGACCAGAAGATAAACCCAAGTCTCCGAAATCCAAACCAGGCACTTGTTGAATTTCCATAGCGTTCAGACGATCTTCCAACTGCTTGTACCGGTCTTCAGTTGGAGGATACTGTTCCTCATTAAAATCAGTCTCGTTGTCTGAGACCACTGGACTTGGAGCCCTTCCCCCCTGGGGACTGTCTTTGCCTACAGAAGAACCAGCTTCCTCATTCAGCAGAGTGTTACCAAATCTCCGGCCCGTGTTGAATAGAACAGTTCTCTTCTTCTTCTTCTCCTTCTTCAGGAGCAAAGCCTTCAGCTCTTCTTGACCTTGAGCCAAACCCATGATCAGCTCCTGAAATTGTGCGTTCTGCGCCTGAAGGGCCTTGATAGACAGCTCGGTAGAGGATTCAGGGTTCATGATGCTGAAATAAACAGCGAAGAACAGTAAGCAACCTGAAAAGAAGAGTACCTGCTATGCACATGATGAATGGAATGCGTATGATTTATGTTTTCAAAGACAATAGGGAATCAACTTTGTAAACAAAAAGGAACACACTTCATTAGATTCAACTTTGAAATTTAAATTGTTCAACAGGTTGCCCTTAGGCGTTACATAGAAATGGAAATACTGAAAAGGGAAATAAAACTGTAAAAGAACATCCAAAGCTCATCATTGATCCCATGGTCTCCTCTTCTCAGCACGGATGTAGTCATTCAGAGCCCGCTCATTTTCCAACTGCTTTGTCAGCTTCTGGATCTTCAATTCCTGCTCATTGAACTTTTCCCGATAAGAATCCCGTTCTTCTCATAGTTGCGCCCAAGACCTCTTTAATGTCTCATAATCAGTAGGTATCTGAGGAGGGAGGACAGTTGGAGGAGCCCCATCTTTGTCAGGATACTCAAGAATGATGGGTCTGACAGCTTCGTATGGCATACCTAACTTCTGAGCACGGATGCAGACCCATTTGTAGTAGGCTTCCATAGGTAGAGAAGTCTTTGGTCCCAACTCTTGTGGGTCAGCTTTATGAATTCTGTCCCAAGCCTTGATGAACCTACGACGCAGCTCGTCACTATCCACCTGAAACTCAAAACTGATGTGAGGCACCAACATCTCATGAGGCCCTGCTCTTCTGGCTCTTCCAAACTGACGGAGAGCTAGACATGGATTATAAGAGATCCCTCCTTGGGTACCAATCAAAGGAACATTAGGATATTCTCCGCAACGATCAATAACGGCTATCTCATCCAAACCTCTGAGAGTCTAAATGATGTCCTTATCAGTGAGAGACATTAACCTATGAGCCCAACCTCTTCCTTCTTGGTTCTTCAACACGAACTTAGGGAGGTGCGAAATAAACCACCTCACCAACAAAGGGATACAACACCACAGAGTCCTCGTCTTCGGGAAGTACGAGCATAAAGTTGTTGCAGGATGTCACCAAAGAGAGTGGGCACAGGGTTCCGAGACATGAAGATCTTTATGGCAGTGACGTTAATGAAGTTGTCAGGATTAGGGAACAAGACTAGACCATAGATTAAGAGAGCCAAGGTGTCTTCATATGCCCTAAAGTCCAAGTCATTCCAAAAACTGTTATCCTTACCAACCAAGAACTTGGCCAAGAAACCCTTAACTCCGCTTCTAGTCACCCAGTTGTCCATTACTTCTTGATGGGTCAAGGGAAGAGCTGCAGCAACCTCCTCAAGCCTAAGAGTCTTTTCCCAACCAGTGTAGGGAGTCTGATCCAAGATAGGGATACCAAGCAAATCAGAGAACTCTTCCAGGGTAGGGACCAGCTGGAAGTCTTGAAAGGTGAAGCACTGATACAGAGGATCATAGAACTGAGTCAGGACACTCATAAGCTGTTGGTCCCACTTTGCCGTGACTAAACTGAGAAGAGAACCATGCCTCTGGATGAAGGAAGTAGTATTTGGAATTCTGCTAACCAACTATTCAAGCAACTCTGGTGGGTGAACAAAGTTGAACCGGATAGTATTCCTTTGCATAGGCATCATGATGTCCTACAAAACAGAGCAAAGGTGAAACCCTCTTGCCTTTGAAATGGTCAGTCCTTATGCAGGATGCATGCAATGTTCATGATGGCATGATGTTATGGTAAAGCACACCACAAATATTTATAAAGGCAAACATGATAAGGCACGCAAGTCACACAAGACAAGCCCTTAGAGTTTAGGCCAGCATGGGGTCTAGGTATTACCCTCTTTCAGTTTGTTGGTTCATACCTGTCCTATCAGAAGTAACCGGGTTCTAGAGGATCCCAATATCACTGACTACCCTCAATCGGTCATAACTCCAACATCACAATCTTTTCTTGCGGCCATAACCATCACGAGAGTTTAGCCTCAATGGGCGTAGTATACTGCTATTGTTCTATTGGCCAAGTTGGGTCATTTAAGGTTCTAAGGTCGGTTGGTGCTTAATGACTCCTCAGAAGACCCATATTCTCCTCGTTGCAACACAAGGGATATCGGTACAGACCAAGGTGTCACACCAACGTAGCCACTGCTTCACCCATGTCGGTCTACGCCGGACAGGTCCCTCACAGCTTATGCTACCTAACAGGGTATCCCCAGATCCGGGTTAGGATCTATGTAACTCCGATACAACCCACAATTTAAAGCAAACAAAGCACAACAATTGAAAACACAGTTATGAACTATCCTAAGGTACACCTCACTTTATAAATTTCCCCAGCAGAGTCGCCAGTTCTGTGATCGGTGGATCTGGAACTGACTATTTAACGCTGGTTCGCGAAATGTCGCGGAAGCAAGAGTCGCCACCGTCTTTTATTTTCTCCAACATGGAAAGGACAAAAGCACAAAAAATTCCTTATGAGATAGTTTCTTGGTTCGGGAGGTAGATTTATAGAAAGGGAAGGTGTTAGCACCCTTTCTATCCATGGTTATCCATGGGCTCTTAGATACTTGCTCATTTGTGTTTTCAAAATGTTTTCTTTTCAATTGTGAGTGGGTTTGAAAAAGTTTCGTTTAAAGATTTCAGATCGACTCTTGTATCAGTCCTCAAGAGTGTTTGAAAAATTGTTTTGAAAGCTTTTTGAAAAGTGTCGGTGTGAAAAGAGTTTTGATTTGTTTTTTTTAATAGAGCAAGTATCTACGAGTCATCTACCTACCCTAAGGAATTAGGCTGTGTAAATGTCCTTAAGGTAGTGCCATCCCATCATTGAGAGGTAGGTAGCACCACCGTTGGAGGTGTTCGGGTCAATTCGTTTGTAGGGACAGTGTGGTCACCAGAGCAATAGTAGGACACCTTAGAAGCTACCCTTATGCCATGTTCATGGACATAAGGACTTACTAAAACGTCCTATACTCGACGACCACGTTTCGAGGGGCAAGGCAACAGTGAGGCGTACCCTAAGAGTGGTGTGTGAATTTGTGTGTTATTTTCAGTTATGTTTTATCTTGTCATGCTTTTGGTGATCTACGCTTTGATTTTATTTGGGCCATTCATTCTTTCATGTGATTAGCAGTTTAAAGGGTGCGGAAATTAAAGTGCGGAAAATAAAGTCCTACGCTATTACAAGGCGCGGGTCTATACATCGCCAAATTAACAAAGACCCGTTTTTGAATAAAATGCGAAAAATAAATAAATTTCTAAATACTATTACAAAGCTTTGGGGCAATTACATAACTTTGGAAGAAACATAAGAATACGCGTGCGAAAAGAAATTGGAATCGAAAGTGCGAGGGCGTTGGACCCTTTAAAGAAATTAAATTAAAATTAAGAGGCAATTAATTATTTAATAAGAAAAGGAATTATTTTTTATGTTTTGTATTTATGAAAATAAAAGGAAATTAATTAAAATTAGAAATAAAACCCTAGTTCTAAATTGTTTTTAATTATTAAAGAGAAAATGTTTAAGTTTTAACCTAATTTACCCTAATTATTTAATTACATGAGTATTTACAAAGTTAATTAATAGTTAATAATAATAATAATAATAAGGAAAATTTATTTATTGAGAAAAAAGAATAAAAAATGCTAAAAACCTAATTTTTACATTTTTTAGTTATTAAGAAAATATTAAAATTGAAAACCTAAAATTAAACTAAATTGATTAATAAAATTTATTTACACAAAATATTAGTGAATTAAATATTAAAAAAAACAATAAACATATTTTATTTTTATGATTTTTCTGGTTTTTATTTTGTTATGAAAATTATTTTATGAATTAAATAAAAAATCAATTAAAATAAAAAATAAGAAAAGAAAAGGGAATTAAGAAAAGGAAATACAAACAATGGGGGGTTTCTGCCCAATTTGGAGGTTTTGCAAGGAATTTGGCCCACTGAATTCAAGGCCTGGTTGACTTTTCCAGCGCGTATATGGGATGATTGACTAACGTGCATGGTGGACTGCAGGTCTTGGCCATTGGATTGATCTCCTGGGCGCGTGGCAAGCAGAGGCATATGCGCTGTATGGTGGGTCACTGGGAGCGTACTGCACAGAATCATGTTAAAGAAAAAATTATAGGAGAAGTGAGGGACCTGGGAATCGAACCCAGGTCCCAATACCTGATGGACAACACACCAACCAGCTGAGCCAACGCGCGTATTTGATGTTAATATGGAACGTGATTATTATGAGAGAGAACAAACGCTATTGGTAGAACACAAAAAACACGCGCGAATGTTTGAATCGTCCCATCAGGTTATGACACATATGCATCGTCTTCCTCTTTCCCTGTAAAATAAAAGCAAATAGCGGGGGTTTTAAACCCCCACTAAACCAAAACTGCAATAATAGCGATTAGAGCAAGGCTAAAAAGAAAAAGGGCGCGAGGTATGGAATCGAATCGTCTGGATGTCACGATTTTAGTGGTACTAGTTTCATTGTCTAATTTTTCCAGATATGTAAACCCCTCTTTTGGAGCTTCAGAAAACTTAGAAAGCTTTCATGGCAACTTTTGACACGAGCAATATTAATCCAATTAAAGGACACCAATGGCTTCAGAGAGTTCATGTTAGTGTAAATCAAACATTAAAAGTCATGAATAACGTATGAAAATGCAAACACGAATATGAGAAAGTTTATGAACAGGGAGGCTTCATGCTACCAATTCCTTGAGTGTGGAGGCGTGGTTTTGATTGGAAAAGCTTCCTGGTAGTGTTAGGAGTGGATTGGAATCCTTTTGCAGTCTTGAATTATGCTCTAGCTAGGTTTTCAGTTTTAAGATTTTTGTGAAAAAAAGTGCAATGTGTTCTTGATCTTGCAGCGCAGCTCTTGTGTTCTTTTCATTAGGGTTCAATTGTGCATATATGTGTGAATGAATTAGGTTAGAAAAATAAGCCCATGATCCATTGTTTCAATGCTTTTGAATTTTTGATTTTGCATATCTTTTCTTCAAACTTTTCCATACCAATCATTGCCAATCATGAGAGATTCTTTCCTTTTTGGATGATGCACGAAATATTGAGTACATAAAGAGTGAATATGCTGCACAAAAAGATTTGAAAGGTGTCATTTGATATTTTTTCATATTTAATTTTAATTAAGTGAATTAATAATAATAAAAATTCAAATAATTAATCAAAAATGAGAAAATAACTCCCTTGGATGTCAATGGGTCGTGCATAGCCTTTGGGTGATGATTCATGGAAGAAATTGAGGCCCATTAGCAATTCTGAAGTATTTGAAGCAAAGTTGACTTTTCAAAATTCCCAAAAATTTCCCAACTTCCACAAGGCATATCTTGCTCAATGTTTAAGCTTTGATCATGTTATTGGACATTTTGGAAAGGTCTTGAAGTCCTATAACCAATGCCTTTAGTCCCATGTCATTTTGATTTACCAATCTCAAGTTATGGTCTTTGACTTAAAGTGCCTTTTTGTTGACTTTTGAAAATGACCTATAATGTTGAGATTGATAACTTTTTGTGAGAGCATTTCTTGGACTTGAAGTGTGAAGATGAGTTGTAGGAAATGTCATTCTATTCAAAATGAGCTTTGGATGAAATTTTTCTGATAAACCATGTGGAAGTTATGCCTTGGTCAATTTGTAGTTGACTTTTTCAACTGTCCAAAAATAGAAACTTTTGCATCTTGAGACTTTTTGAGCCATGCTTTGAGAATCATGATCAAGAATTTATCAAATGATGTTTGTGGCTTCAAAATAAGATGTTGACCAAAAATTTGGACTTTTGACTGTCAAATGACCATTTTGCCCCTGCAGTTGACTGTGAAGCAATTAGGGTTTTTGACTGTGCAATTTTGTGCTGTGAGTCTTGAAACTTGGCATGAGGATGCTTGACAATGTTTATAGGCATGTGGGACTTGTTTGGACCCTTGGAAACTTCAATTTCTTTGCCAGAACCAAAACCCTAATTTTGACTGTTAGGAGGCCATTGGATTGTGCAACCTTTTGGGAGATTTTGAAGCATGCTCTTAGCAAATCTTGAAGAATATGGGAGGGCAAATTTTGGGGTACAACAGTTGCCCATGTTCAATCTTCTTAGACCTGAGGATGTAGATTGGCTGGCGTGCCTTTCGTAATCCGAAGGTGGAAGATGATTGAACACTAGAGTGCCCAGAAATTTGCACTCATATAGTAGAGTGTCAGCAGTATGATGGTGGGAATGGGCTTACAAATGCCATTTGGAGATTGATGGATAGGAAGATGGGCTTATAGATGCCATCGGGAGGTTGTCGATCGCGAAGAGATTCCTTAGCGAGAACTTGCGTACCTGAGAAAGAAAATGATTACCTGGCCTGTTACAGGAGTTGGTCTTCAAACTCTTTGTGTAGATGCGCCCTGGCTGGGTACATGAATCGGATCTTTAAATTCTTCAGACGTGCCCTGGCGAGATACAGGAATCGAGCCCGGAGAATACAGTCGTCAACAGATACACCCTGGCAAGATACAGGAATCGGATCCTCAAACTCTTCAGACGCACCCTAGCAAGATACAGAAATCGGGTCTGGTAATGTTAGTCGTCAACAGATACACCCTGACAAGATACAGGAATCGGATCTTCGAACTCTTCAGACACACCCTGGCAAGATACAGGAATCGGGTCTGGTAATGCTAGTCGTCAACAGATACACCCTGGCAAGATACAGGAATCGGATCCTCAAACTCTTCAGACGCACCCTGGCAAGATATAGGAATCGGGTCTGGTAATGCTAGTCGTCAACAGATACACCCTGGCAAGATACAGGAATCGGATCCTGGAGCTTCAAAAGGTTTTTGTTGATAATGATGTGATGAATGAATCAGGGATGGTTACTACCTCAACGGGACGGTGAGAGAACCTTTGGGCGATTACTACCTCAACGGGGTGATGAGAGAACCTTGGGACGATTACTACCTCAACGGGACGATGAGAGAACCTTGGGACGATTACTACCTCAACGGGACGATGAGAGAACCTTGGGACGATTACTACCTCAACGGGACGATGAGAGAACCTTGGGACGATTACTACCTCAACGGGATGATGAGAGAATCTTTCAGATGCACCCTGGCAAGGTACAGGAATCGGGTCTGGTAATGCTAGTTGTCAACAGATACACCCTGGCAAGATACAGGCATCGGATCCTCGAACTCTTCAGACGTGCCCTGGCGAGATACAGGAATCGAGTCTGGTAATGTTAGTCGTCAACAGATACACCCTGGAAAGATACAGGCATCGGATCCTCAAACTCTTCAGACACACCCTGGCAAGATACAGGAATCGGGTCTAGTACTGTTAGTCTTCAACAGATACACCCTGGCAAGATACAGGAATCGGATCTTCGAACTCTTCAGACACACCCTAGCAAGATACAGGAATCGGGTCTGGTAATTCTAGTCATCAACAGATACACCCTGGCAAGATACAGGAATCGGATCCTCAAACTCTTCAGACGCACCCTGGCAAGATACAGGAATCGGGCCTGGTACTGTTAGTCTTCAACGGATACACCCTGGCAAGATACAGGCATCGGATCCTCGAACTCTTCAGACGCACCCTGGCAAGATACAGGAATCGGGTCTAGAATCGATCGTCAACAGATACACCCTGGCGAGATACAGGAATCGGATCTTTAGTTGCGACCGTTGATGGTAATCATCTTGGTATTAACCTTTGTCCTGAAAAGACAAAATGTTAGTTGTATGCGATGTCATGATGTATGACATGCGTGATGAGATTATACGTTCATGATGCGTATATGCATGCTATAATGTATGGAAATGCGATGTTTATGAATGTATGTTTTTGTCTAGGAAAGTAAATCCTTGACGGGTGCCGGGAAGTTAAATCCTGGGCTGATGTGGAATAGAGCTTTGTTGTTTCCGCTGGAGAGTGATGGTTGCAAGGATACCGGTAGGAGAAGATGACTCCGTTGGGGGATAAACTTGGCGAATAGATTACTCTGCGGGGGAAAATTATTCTAGCGATCTTGCTGGGGAACAATACTCTGTGGGCAGAGAGGTACTTTGTTGAGATGTTGGTAGTAACTTCGCTGGGGATACCGTTGTTATGTTGGAAGTGTTAATAGACTCTGCTGGGGATAAGAAGACTTTGCCGAGGACGGTCTTTCCGTGGCTTTTGGCTGAGGATAACCCAGTTATATCCTGGTAGGGAAATAACCTTTGCATAAAGCCGGGAGACGCGTTCGTGTTCTGCAGGGGGGAAGCTTCCAGAATCTACTGGGGATAAGCTTCCTGCTAGGGAGATGGATTCAAACTTTCCTGGGGAAACTTTTGGACTGGATTCTCCTGGGGAAATCTTTGAGATACATTGGGGAAGTGACTCCACTGAATGTCTGGTATACCGCCGGGGAACAATCTTAGATCAAGACTGCCGGGGATGCTTGTTAAGAATGTTTGTATATTGCGCTGGGGAATATTGAGATCTGCTGGAGGATACCCAACTTCCTTAAGGCTGATAGTATAGCTTTGCTTGGGGAGAGTGCATTGACTTGCTGACTCACTCTCTGGGGAATTAAGATATACTGGTTATGTTCTTCAGCTGAACCTACCTTGGTACCTTGGTGGACAGAGCAATTAGATCGCTTAGACCATTCATTATTGCCCCTGTTTCTAATGTTACCTGTAATTAATCCTTTGTTTCGTATGCAAATATTTATGAGTTAGCAATTAGTGTCAAATGCATATATCACAAATTGAACCTTGGACGTTCTTCGCAAAACAAAACATAAAAAGGAAAAACAATTGGCAATTTTAGCTGAAAAGTGAACTTATATTGATTTTTGAATTTTCCTGTAAATAGGCGTTTTATGTACAAGAGGCTGGCGTCCTAGTAAGAGAACGCCGCCGAATGAAATAATTTATACAATTTTGTACAAAGGAAAACAAAACAGCTATGTGAAAAGGATAATCCCACTGGGTTCCAACTCTGCTATCGCCTTTATGTCTCCGAGCGTCTCATCACTTGATGACCTAGCTGAAGATGAAGCTGATTGATCGATGCCGTTTGAACTTGATGTTGATACCGGATTCTGGATGCAAAGTGATCCAATGAGACATAGTATTACGCTTTATCCCTAACTTTTACCTGGACCGCCCTTTCGGGTTTTCAGTCCACCGGGATACCCATTTTTGCCCAAGCCGCCTTTTCAGGTTTTCGACTTGCCGGGTGTACATATATTTTCATTTCATCCCTCATTTTGCCCGAACCCTTTTGGTTCGCCGGGAAGCCCTAACTTTTGCCTAGGTATGTCAACCTAGCGGGTCTTTTATCATGCATAGTATCTTTTTACTATGTCTGCATTGGCGGGGTGAGGAAGGTCGTCCCCATCCATGGTGGTTAGAATCATGGCTCCTCCTGAGAACACATGTTTAACCACAAATTGCCCTTCGTATGTGGGGGTCCATTTGCCCCTTGGATCACTCTGAGGAAGGATGATGCGCTTGATTACCAGATCCCCAACTTGATACTCTTGTGGTCTGACCTTTTTGTTAAATGCCCTAATCATCCGTTTTTGATACGTCTGACCATGACAAATAGCAGCAAGTCTCTTTTCGTCAATTAGGTTCAATTGATCAAGTCGTGTCTGGATCCAATCATCTTCGCTCAGATCTGCATCCTTCTTTATCCGGAGAGAGGGTATCTGCACTTCGATCGGTAAGACTGCCTCCATGCCTTAGACCAAGGAGAAGGGTGTTGCCCCGGTTGACGTCCTTGCTGAGGTACGGTACCCATGTAGAGCAAACGGTAACATCTCGTGCCAATCTTTATAAGTCACTGTCATCTTCTGCACAATTTTCTTGATATTCTTATTCGCTGCTTCTACAGCCCCATTCATCTTCGGCCGGTAAGGAGAAGAGTTGTGGTGCTGTATCTTGAACTGCTCGCAGAGCTCAGTGATCATTTTGTTGTTAAGATTGGTACCGTTGTCCGTAATGATTCTTTCAGGGACGCCGTACCGACAGATCAGGTTATGCCAAATGAACCGTGCCACAATGTTCTTGGTTACAGTGGCGTAAGAAGCTGCTTCAACCCACTTTGTAAAGTAATCGATCGCTACCAGGATGAAGCGATGCCCGTTGGATGCTGTAGGTTTAATCTCACCGATCATATCAATGCCCCACATTGCAAAAGGCCAAGGTGCAGTCAGGACATTCAGAGGAACTGGAGGAACGTGCACCTTATCTGCATAAATCTGGCATTTATGACATGTCCGAGAATGTTGGTAATAATCGGCTTCCATTGTGGACCAGAAATATCCTGCCCGAAGGATCTTCTTTGCCATGGTATGTCCACTGGAATGCGTTCCGAAGGTACCTTCGTGTAGCTCCGTCATGATCCTTTCTGCTTCAGTCTTATCCACACAATGCAGTAAGGTCGAATCATGGTTTCGCTTGTACAGAATGCCGTTGCTATGGAAGAACTTTGCTGCGAACCTTCTCAGAAACTTTTTATCATTGACAGATGCACCTTCAGGATACTCTTGAGCTTCCAAGTATCTCTTCACCTCATGGTACCAAGGTTTCTCAGTCACTACCTCAGCCTCAAGATCACAACAGTATGCCGGCTCGTCCAGTTTCCAGATGATGACCCGGGGAGCCTCATTGTCCCACTTGACTTTGAACATGGAAGACATCGTAGCTAACGCGTCCGGCAACTGATTCTCCTCTCTCGGAAAGTGTTCAAAAGTTATCTCTGTGAAATGGGGAATCAATGCCAACACACATTCTCTGTAAGGAATAAGATTCGGATGTTTCGTATCTCACTCGCCTTTGATCTGATTGATCACGAGAGCGGAATCTCCGAAGACACTCAGAAACTTGATCCTTAAGTCGATTGCAGCTTGAAGACCCATGATGCATGCCTCATACTCCGCCATGTTGTTGGTGCAGTTGAAACATAGCCGGGCAGTAAGTGGAGTATGAGTGCCTTGAGGGGATATTATCACAGCGCCGATACCGTTACCCAAAGCATTAGAGGCTCCGTCAAAGTACATAGACCATCGGGATCCTTCCTCAGGTCCTTCATCCGGTCCAGGTACTTCACAATCAGTCACTATCATGATGCTCTCGTCCGGAAACTCAAAGTTCATTGACTGATAGTCGTCTACTGCCTGGTGTGCCAAGTGGTCTGCCAGTACACTTCCTTTGATAGCTTTCTGAGTCGTGTACTGGATGTCGTATTCTGTCAAGATCATTTGCCATCTTGCTATTCTCCCAGACAGAGCAGGCTTTTCGAATATGTACTTTATAGGATCCATCTTTGAGATCAACAAGGTAGTGTGAGTCAGCATATACTGTCTCAGCCGGCGAGCAGCCCATACCAAAGCGCAGCAAGTTTTCTCGAGCAGTGAGTATCGGGTCTCACAGTCGGTAAACTTTTTGCTAAGGTAATAAATGGCATGCTCTTTTTGGCCAGACTCGTCATGCTGCCCCAGCACACACCCCATTGAGTTGTCAAGTACTGTCAGGTATAGTATCAGAGGTCTCCCTTCAACCGGTGGCATAAGGATGGGTGGTTCTTGGAGATACTCTTTGATCCTGTCAAAAGCGGCCTGACATTCATCATTCCAACGTACTACCTGATCTTTCTTCAGCAGCTTGAAGATTGGTTCACAAGTAGCAGTTAGGTGCGAGATGAATCAAGCAATGTAATTCAGACGTCCTAAAAAGCCTCTGACCTCTTTCTCTATCTTAGGAACTGGCATCTCTTGAATGGCTTTAACCTTGGCAGGGTCCACTTGAATACCCTTATCACTTACGACGAAGCCCAGCAACTTTCTAGACCTTACTCCGAAGGTGCACTTGTTCGGGTTCAACCTCAGCTTGTACAGTTTCAAACGGTCAAACAGTTTCGGCAGATGGTCAAGGTGTCCCTCCTCAGTTTGGGACCTTGCAATCATATCATCGACATACACTTCAATCTCATGATGGATCATGTCATGAAATAAAGCAACCATGGCACGTTGGTAGGTTGCCCCAGCATTTTTCAACCCGAATGGCATGACCTTGTAACAGAAGGTGCCCCACTGAGTAACAAAGGTAGTCTTTTCCATGTCTTCAGGAGCCATCTTGATCTGATTATAACCTGAAAAGCCATCCATGAAGGAGAACACCTTGTGCTGAGCAGTATTGTCAACAAGAACATCAATGTGAGGTAGAGGGAAGTTATCCTTGGGGCTGGCCCTGTTCAGATCCCTGTAGTCAACACACATTCTGACCTTACCATCCTTCTTCGGCACCGGAACTACGTTGGCAACCCACAGAGGGTAAGAAGTCACTACAAGAAACCCGACATCGAATTGCTTCATAACCTCAACTTTGATCTTCTCAGACATCTCTGGACGCATACAGCGGACCTTTTGCTTAACCGGAGGGAAGTCTTCCTTGGTAGGCAAATGATGGACCACAATTTCAGTATCCAACCCAGGCATGTCTTCATAGGACCAGGCAAAGATCTCCACATAATCATGTAAAATCTGAGTCAACCGTTGTTTTATGCTGAGCTCCAGATTGGCACCAATCTTAACCTCCTTTATGTCCGTCTCAGTACCCAGATTTATTGTTTCCACTGGCTCTTCATGTGGTTGAATTTCCCTCTCTTCCTGGAGTAACAGTCTTGCAAGCTCACCAGGCACTTCGCAATCATCTTCACCTTCGTCTTCGGCTAAGTTGATCGGATTTTCGAAGTCATAACTGGCAGTAGCAGAGTCGTTACCAGTGAGATCCGGAGTGGATTGAAACCTGTATGGGTGAGTGTGTGTAAATATAGCTGTTTTGCAATATATAAAGAAAGAAAGAAAGAAAGGGAGCACAAGATTTGAAATGCGAAAAAAACGTCCAAGATCTTTATTCATGATATATGGAAATGACAGTTATAAGCCCTCACAAATGAAGCCAACGGTGCCCCGGGTAAGACACCGGGCCATAAAGTTTCAATTCATTGTTTATTACAAATAACAAAAACAAAGGAATTCATTAATGCGTAACAAAAGTAACAGGTAGGTTGTCCTTTGCAGTCCAATTGCTAGGTCCGCTGTCGGCCGTCGGATAAATCCAGCTGTCGAACTCAGATTCTTCCACCTCGTCATCATCCCTGATAGCATTCACTCCATGAGCAGGCAGGGGAGCTGTCACTAAATTGGGCTTCTCAGGTGCCTCAAACTGTACCTCCTTCACATCAATAAGGTCCTGCACCTTGTTCCTTAGGGCCCAACAGTCATCAGTAGAATGCCCCGGGCTATCGGAGTGATAAGCACAGCGGGCATTTGGATTATACTTAGGAGAGGTAGTGTTCACAACCTTCGGGGCCTCTCTAACAGTCACCAAGTTGGTGGATAGCAGCTGCGACAAGATTTGTGACAAGGCCATACTCAGCCGGGTAAATTCTCTTCTGGGTCTTTCAGCCCTTGGTTGGTTGAGTTACCGAGGAGTGGCAGCAGGCTTAGCAATCACCACCGCGTTGACAGCTTGGCAGCGCTCTGGTTTATCTTGCCTCCTAGGCCCATACACAGCACTGGCCTCCTTCTTAAAAGGTTTCTTCTCAGAACTTGAAGATGCACCTTTCTGAATCTTTCCGGACTTCATACCAGCCTCTATCCTTTCCCCAGTCAGAATGAGGTCAGTAAACCCTGCAGATGAATTGCCAATAAGATGATTTAAGAACGGCCCGGAGAGGGTCCCCAAGAACATATCTACCAATTCACGGTCAGTTAACGGAGGCTGCACCCTGCCAGCCAGGTCCCTCCACTTCTGTGCATACTCTTTAAAACCTTCGCCTGATCCTAGCGACATACCCTGGAGTTGGGTACGTGTAGGAGCAAGGTCAGCATTATATTGATACTGCTTGTAAAAAGCAGTAGCCAACTCCTCCCAGTTACGAACCTTGGTTCCATCCAGCTGATAGAACCATTCGAGATGAATCCCTGAAAGACTCTCCTGGAAGAAGTGGATCCACAAGTTCTTGTCCACTATATACGGCTGAATCTTCCGCACATAGGATCTGAGGTGTAGTTTAGGGCAGGACGCCCCGTCATACTTGGTGAAATATGGTGCTTTAAACTTGTGAGGGTTGATCACACCAGAAGATAAACCCAAGTCTCTGAAATCCAAACCAGGCACTTGTTGAATTTCCATAGCGTTCAGACGGTCTTCCAACTGCTTGTACCGGTCTTCAGCTGGAGGATACTGTTCCTCATTAAAATCAGTCTCGTTGTCTGAGACCACCGGACTTGGAGCCCTTCCCCCTGGGGACTGTCTTTGCCTACAGAAGAACCAGCTTCCTCATTCAGCAGAGTGTTACCAAATCTCCGGCCCGTGTTGAATAGAACAGTTCTCTTCTTCTTCTTCTCCTTCTTCAGGAGCAAAGCCTTCAGCTCTTCTTGACCTTGAGCCAAACCCATGATCAGCTCCTGAAATTGTGTGTTCTGCGCCTGAAGGGCCTTGATAGACAGCTCGGTAGAGGATTCAGGGTTCATGATGCTGAAATAAACAGCGAAGAACAGTAAGCAACCTGAAAAGAAGAGTACCTGCTATGCACATGATGAATGGAATGCGTATGATTTATGTTTTCAAAGACAATAGGGAATCAACTTTGTAAACAAAAAGGAACACACTTCATTAGATTCAACTTTGAAATTTAAATTGTTCAACAGGTTGCCCTTAGGCGTTACATAGAAATGGAAATACTGAAAAGGGAAATAAAACTGTAAAAGAACATCCAAAGCTCATCATTGATCCCATGGTCTCCTCTTCTCAGCACAGATGTAGTCATTCAGAGCCCGCTCATTTTCCAACTGCTTTGTCAGCTTCTGGATCTTCAATTCCTGCTCATTGAACTTTTCCCGATAAGAATCCCGTTCTTCTCACAGTTGCGCCCAAGACCTCTTTAATGTCTCATAATCAGTAGGTATCTGAGGAGGGAGGACAGTTGGAGGAGCCCCATCTTTGTCAGGATACTCAAGAATGATGGGTCTGACAGCTTCGTACGGCATACCTAACTTCTGAGAACGGATGCAGACCCATTTGTAGTAGGCTTCCATAGGTAGAGAAGTCTTTGGTCCCAACTCTTGTGGGTCAGCTTTATGAATTCTGTCCCAAGCCTTGATGAACCTACGATGCAGCTCGTCACTATCCACCTGAAACTCAAAACTGATGTGAGGCACCAACATCTCATGAGGCCCTGCTCTTCTGGCTCTTCCAAACTGACGGAGATCTAGACATGGATTATAAGAGATCCCTCCTTGGGTACCAATCAAAGGAACATTAGGATATTCTCCGCAACGATCAATAACAGCTATCTCATCCAAACCTCTGAGAGTCCAAATGATGTCCTTATCAGTGAGAGACATTAACCTATGAGCCCAACCTCTTCCTTCTTGGTTCTTCAACACGAACTTAGGGAGGTGCGAAATAAACCACCTCACCAACAAAGGGATACAACACCACAGAGTTCCTCGTCTTCGGGCAGTACGAGCATAAAGTTGTTGTAGGATGTCACCGAAGAGAGTGGGCACAGGGTTCCGAGACATGAAGATCTTTATGGCAGTGACGTTAATGAAGTTGTCAGGATTAGGGAACAAGACTAGACCATAGATTAAGAGAGCCAAGGTGTCTTCATATGCCCTAAAGTCCAAGTCATTCCAAAAACTGTTATCCTTACCAACCAAGAACTTGGCCAAGAAACCCTTAACTCCGCTTCTAGTCACCCAGTTGTCCATTACTTCTTGATGGGTCAAGGGAAGAGCTGCAGCAACCTCCTCAAGCCTAAGAGTCTTTTCCCAACCAGTGTAGGGAGTCTGATCCAAGATAGGGATACCAAGCAAATCAGAGAACTCTTCCAGGGTAGGGACCAGCTGGAAGTCTTGAAAGGTGAAGCACTGATACAGAGGTTCATAGAACTGAGTCAGGACACTCATCAGCTGTTGGTCCCACTTTGCCGTGACTAAACTGAGAAGAGAACCATGCCTCTGGATGAAGGAAGTAGTATTTGGAATTCTGCTAACCAACTCTTCAAGCAACTCTGGTGGGTGAACAAAGTTGAACCGGATAGTATTCTTTTGCATAGGCATCATGATGTCCTACAAAACAGAGCAAAGGTGAAACCCTCTTGTCTTTGAAATGGTCAGTCCTTATGCAGGATGCATGCAATGTTCATGATGGCATGATGTTATGATAAAGCACACCACAAATATTTACAAAGGCAAACATGATAAGGCACGCAAGTCACACAAGACAAGCCCTTAGAGTTTAGGCCAGCATGGGGTCTAGGTATTACCCTCTTTCAGTTTGTTGGTTCATACCTGTCCTATCAGAAGTAACCGGGTTCTAGAGGATCCCAATATCACTGACTACCCTCAATCGGTCATAACTCCAGCATCACAATCTTTTCTTGCGGCCATAACCATCACGAGAGTTTAGCCTCAATGGGCGTAGTATACTGCTACTGTTCTATTGGCCAAGTTGGGTCATTTAAGGTTCTAAGGTCGGTTGGTGCTTAATGACTCCTCAGAAGACCCATATTCTCCTCGTTGCAACACAAGGGATATCGGTACAGACCAAGGTGTCACACCAACGTAGCCACTGCTTCACCCATGTCGGTCTACGCCGGACAGGTCCCTCACAGCTTATGCTACCTAACAGGGTATCCCCAGATCCGGGTTAGGATCTATGTAACTCCGATGCAACCCACAATTTAAAGCAAACAAAGCACAACAATTGAAAACACAGTTATGAACTATCCTAAGGTACACCTCACTTTATAAATTTCCCCAGCAGAGTCGCCAGTTCTGTGATCGGTGGATCTGGAACTGACTGTTTAACGCTAGTTCGCGAAATGTCGCGGAAGCAAGAGTCGCCACCGTCTTTTATTTTCTCCAACATGGAAAGGACAAAAGCACAAAAAAATTCCTTATGAGATAGTTTCTTGGTTCGGGAGGTAGATTTATAGAAAGGGAAGGTGTTAGCACCCTTTCTATCCATGGTTATCCATGGGCTCTTAGATACTTGCTCATTTGTGTTTTCAAAATGTTTGCTTTTCAATTGTGAGTGGGTTTGAAAAAGTTTCGTTTAAAGATTTCAGATCGACTCTTGTATCAGTCCTCAAGAGTGTTTGAAAAATTGTTTTGAAAGCTTTTTGAAAAGTGTCGGTGTGAAAAGAGTTTTGATTTGTTTTTTTGAATAGAGCAAGTATCTACGAGTCATCTACCTACCCTAAGGAATTAGGCTGTGTAAATGTCCTTAAGGTAGTGCCATCCCATCATTGAGAGGTAGGTAGCACCACCGTTAGAGGTGTTCGGGTCAATTCGTTTGTAGGGACAGTGTGGTCACCAGAGCAATAGTAGGACACCTTAGAAGCTACCCTTATGCCATGTTCATGGACATAAGGACTTACTAAAATGTCCTATACTCGACGACCACGTTTCGAGGGGCAAGGCAACAGTGAGGCGTACCCTAAGAGTGGTGTGTGAATTTGAGTGTTATTTTCAGTTATGTTTTATCTTGTCATGCTTTTGGTGATCTACGCTTTGATTTTATTTGGGCCATTCATTCTTTCATGTGATTAGCAGTTTAAAGGGTGCGGAAATTAAAGTGCGGAAAATAAAGTTCTACGCTATTACAAGGCGCGGGTCTATACATCGCCAAATTAACAAAGACCCGTTTTTGAATAAAATGCGAAAAATAAATAAATTTCTAAATACTATTACAAAGCTTTGGGGCAATTACATAACTTTGGAAGAAACATAAGAATACGCGTGCGAAAAGAAATTGGAATCGAAAGTGCGAGGGCGTTGGACCCTTTAAAGAAATTAAATTAAAATTAAGAGGCAATTAATTATTTAATAAGAAAAGGAATTATTTTTTATGTTTTGTATTTATGAAAATAAAAGGAAATTAATTAAAATTAGAAATAAAACCCTAGTTCTAAATTGTTTTTAATTATTAAAGAGAAAATGTTTAAGTTTTAACCTAATTTACCCTAATTATTTAATTACATGAGTATTTAAAAAGTTAATTAATAGTTAATAATAATAATAATAATAATAATAAGGAAAATTTATTTATTGAGAAAAAAGAATAAAAAATGCTAAAAACCTAATTTTTACATTTTTTAGTTATTAAGAAAACATTAAAATTGAAAACCTAAAATTAAACTAAATTGATTAATAAAATTTATTTACACAAAATATTAGTGAATTAAATATTAAAAAAAACAATAAACATATTTTATTTTTATGATTTTTCTGGTTTTTATTTTGTTATGAAAATTATTTTATGAATTAAATAAAAAATCAATTAAAATAAAAAAGAAGAAAAGAAAAGGGAATTAAGAAAAGGAAATACAAACAATGGGGGGTTTCTGCCCAATTTGGAGGTTTTGCAAGGAATTTGGCCCACTGAATTCAAGGCCTGGTTGACTTTTCCAGCGCGTATATGGGATGATTGACTAACGTGCATGGTGGACTGCAGGTCTTGGCCATTGGATTGATCTCCTGGGCGCGTGGCAAGCAGAGGCATATGCGTTGTATGGTAGGTCACTGGGAGCGTACTGCACAGAATCATGTTAAAGAAAAAATTATAGAAGAAGTGAGGGACCTAGGAATCGAACCCAGGTCCTAATACCTGATGGACAACACACCAATCAGCTGAGCCAACGCGCGTATTTGATGTTAATATGGAACGTGATTATTATGAGAGAGAACAAACGCTATTGGTAGAACACAAAAAACACGCGCGAATGTTTGAATCGTCCCATCAGGTTATGACACATATGCATCGTCTTCCTCTTTCCCTGTAAAATAAAAGCAAATAGCGGGGGTTTTAAACCCCCACTAAACCAAAACTGCAATAATAGCGATTAGAGCATGGCTAAAAAGAAAAAGGGCGCGAGGTATGGAATCGAATCGTCTGGATGTCACGATTTTAGTGGTACTAGTTTCATTGTCTAATTTTTCCAGATATGTAAACTCCTCTTTTGGAGCTTCAGAAAACCTAGAAAGCTTTCATGGCAACTTTTGACACGAGCAATATTAATCCAATTAAAGGACACCAATGGCTTCAGAGAGTTCATGTTAGTGTAAATCAAACATTAAAAGTCATGAATAACGTATGAAAATGCAAACACGAATATGAGAAAGTTTATGAACAGGGAGGCTTCATGCTACCAATTCCTTGAGTGTGGAGGCGTGGTTTTGATTGGAAAAGCTTCCTGGTAGTGTCAGGAGTGGATTGGAATCCTTTTGCAGTCTTGAATTATGCTCTAGCTAGGTTTTCAGTTTTGAGATTTTTGTGAAAAAAAGTGCAATGTGTTCTTGATCTTGCAGCGCAGCTCTTGTGTTCTTTTCATTAGGGTTCAATTATGCATATATGTGTGAATGAATTAGGTTAGAAAAATAAGCCCATGATCCATTGTTTCAATGCTTTTGAATTTTTGATTTTGCATATCTTTTCTTCAAACTTTTCCATACCAATCATTGCCAATCATGAGAGATTCTTTCCTTTTTGGATGATGCACGAAATATTGAGTACATAAAGAGTGAATATGCTGCACAAAAAGATTTGAAAGGTGTCATTTGATATTTTTTCATATTTAATTTTAATTAAGTGAATTAATAATAATAAAAATTCAAATAATTAATCAAAAATGAGAAAATAACTCCCTTGGATGTCAATGGGTCGTGCATAGCCTTTGGGTGATGATTCATGGAAGAAATTGAGGCCCATTAGCAATTCTGAAGTATTTGAAGCAAAGTTGACTTTTCAAAATTCCCAAAACTTTCCCAACTTCCACAAGGCATATCTTGCTCAATTCTTAAGCTTTGATCATGTTCTTGAACATTTTGGAAAGGTCTTGAAGTCCTCTAACCAATGCCTTTGGTCCCATGTCATTTTGATTTACCAATCTCAAGTTATGGTCTTTGACTTAAAGTGCCTTTTTGTTGACTTTTGAAAATGACCTATAATGTTGAGATTGATAACTTTTTGTGAGAGCATTTCTTGGACTTGAAGTGTGAAGATGAGTTGTAGGAAATGTCATTTTATTCAAAATGAGCTTTGGATGAAATTTTTCGGATAAACCATGTGGAAGTTATGCCTTGGTCAATTTGCAGTTGACTTTTTCAACTGTCCAAAAATTGAAACTTTTGCATCTTGAGACTTTTTGAGCCATGCTTTGAGAATCATGATCAAGAATTGATCAAATGATGTTTGTGGCTTCAAAATAAGATGTTGACCAAAAATTTGGACTTTTGACTGTCAAATGACCATTTTGCCCCTGCAGTTGACTGTGAAGCAATTAGGGTTTTTGATTGTGCAATTTTGTGTTGTGAGTCTTGAAACTTGGCATGAGGATGCTTGACAATGTTTATAGGCATGTGGGACTTGTTTGGACGCTTGGAAACTTCAATTTCTTTTCCAGAACCAAAACCCTAATTTTGACTGTTATGAGGCCATTGGACTGTGCAACCTTTTGGGAGATTTTGAAGCATGCTCTTAGCAAATCTTGAAGAATATGGGAGGGCAAATTTTGGGGTACAACAATATGCACTAAGAATTATTTGGTACTCACTCTAGCGGAAACAAGATGGCTAACAAAATTTCGAGAATGGGTTATTATTGGTCTACTATGGAAACTGATTGACATTATCATACCAGAACTTGTCACAAAAGCCAGATTTTTGATGACAAAGTACATGTACCTCTAGTTCCTTTGAATGTCTTGACTGCTCCTTGGCCATTTGCAATATGTGGAATTGATATGATTAGAGAGGTTAAGCCTACTGCTTCTAATGGGAATCGTTTCATCCTTGTCGCTATTGATTACTTCACGAAGTGGGTTGAAGCAGCCTCGTTTGCCTTCGTTACCAAAAATGTTATGGCTCGGTTCATTAAGAATAACCTCATATGCCAGTATGGCATACCTAAAAGAATCATCATGGAAAATGGTAATAATCTTAACAATATTATGTTCATAGAACTCTGCATGCAATTCAAGATTAAACACCATAATTCTTCTCCGTGTCGACCAAAGATGAATGACGCAGTGGAAGCGGCCAACAAGAATATTAAGAAGACTTTGCAGAATATGATAGTGACATACAAAGGTTGGCACGAGATGTTTCAATTTGCTCTTCATGGTTATCACACTTCAGTACATACATCAACTGGGACAACCCCGTTCTCTCTAGTCTACAGTATGAAGGTTGTCTTACCTGTAAAAGTCCAGATTCCTTCCCTAAGGATTATGAAAGATGCGGGTTTAGATGAAGATGAGTGGATTCACACTAGGCCGGACCAGATAAATTTGATTGACGAGAAAAGGCTTGTGGTTGTTTGTCATGGTCAGATGTACCAGAAATGCATGATCAAGGATTTTAATAAGAAAGCCAGACATCAGGTGTACCAGGATGGTGATTTGGTAATAAAGCACATCATACTACCACAAGGTGATCCTAGGGGAAAATAGACTCCCACATATGAAGGGCCATTTGTAATCAAAAAGATATTTTCTGGCGGGGCTATGATACTTACCATCATGGACGATGAAGATTTTCTGCATCCTATAAACGCGAACATAGTCAAAAAATACTATGCATAAAAGAGACCCGCTAGGTTGACAGGCCTAGGAAAAAATAAGGGCATCCCGACGAACCAAAAGGGTTCAGGCAAAAATTAGGGATATATATATATATATATATATATATATATATATATATATATATATATATATATATATATATATATATATATATATATATATATATATATATATATATATATATATATATATATATATATATATATATATATATATATATATATATATATATATATATATATATATATATATATATATATATATATATATATATATATATATATATATATATATATATATATATATATATATATATATATATATATATATATATATATATATATATATATATATATATATAATAATAATAATTGTACACCCAGCAAGTCGAAAACCTAAAAGGCAGCTTGGGTAAAAAAGGGTATCCCGGTGAACTGAAAACCCAAAAGGGAGGTCCAGGCAAAAGTTAGGGATTAAAGCGTATGACTATGCCCCATTGGATCATCTACTTACAACAAGCATTGTTATTAACATCAAGATCAAACGGTACAGATCAATCCAATTATCTTCTTACAACGACAAGTGATGAGATGCTTAGAGACATAGAGGCAATAGCAGAGTTGAAACTCGATGGGATCATTTCCATATAGTTGTTTTTCTTGTTTATCACGTTGTATTTTTTTTTCAATTTCACAACTTCCTCTTACTGAGATTTTTGTCTCCTTGTATAAAACTGTATTTTCATAGGCAAACTTTCAAAATGAATACAACTCAGTCTATTTTAAAATTCAAAACTATTTGTTTTTACTTCCTCTATTTTGTTTGTGAATACGCTCAATGGTTACTTTGAACGAACATATGCATTCGAATATGACCACCATTTAAAAATATTTGCATAAAAAACAGGATTAAAATTTATGGAAGACTCTAGGAGTTGGGATAATGTTTAAGCCATTCATAAATCCCCACAGAACAATCTCCATGAAACTATCTCTACAGAGCTACCTTCACAAGCTCATCCCCAACAGAGGTATATTCCCTAACACGTCTAATATGCCCCCAAGCATAAATTGGGGCATCTTCCAGTAGCTCACCTCCATATCCCTAATGGATAGCTTGACCTGATCATCATCCCCAACAAGTCCCCTAGTGGTTAAGGAAGTTTGATCATTTCCCTAGCGTACAGTGGAGACTTCCTCAATGCAGCCTATAAAATTCCAATCCCCATCAGAGTTTATTTCCTTGACACAGTTTACAAGAATTTAATTCCCCAACAGATTTTATTACTCCAACACCGTAAATCTCTTACAAATTTCTCTTCTTCAACAGGGTTTAATCAAAGTTGCTACCTCCAAAAGAGTTTCTACGGTATCTGAAACTTGGACATATAGCACACCTAAGGAATATCCATCTCTTTTATCCCCAGTCAGGGTACGTAAGAATCAAATCCTTCAACAAAAAGAAATATGAACGATTTACTCTCCTTGAATTCCTCTATCCTCAAGCAGAAGTCGAATATCCCCAGCGGAGTATCCTCAAACAGAAAGCGGGAATCCCCAGCAAAATTATTCTAAGCAGAAATTGAAGAATCACTTTCTTCATCTCCAGCAACAGTCCGAGATTTATTTTCCCCAGCTAGACATTGTTACAAGGAGCTACCAATATGCTTTAACGACATATTGCATCCACACATCATTTCATAATATATCATAGCATATACATACTTAAACACATATAACATTCTCATTTATTTTGAGAGCATCATTACACAATGAATTACATACATCATGACATTACATAAAGCTAATTTTGTCTTTTCAAGTAAAGTTTGCAAAAGAGGAATATCATCAGTAATTTTCAAACAGGTCAGAGATTAATTCCCGAAATAGGACGAGGAAGCTATCTATATGACCAGGCGGTATGAATTCTCGAAACAGGATGGGTTTACCAACAAAAAACAGGTCGCAGATTAATTCCCAAAAAAGGACAGGGCAACTATCTATATGACCTGGCGGCATGAATTCCCGAAACAGGACACGTTTACCAACAAAAAACAGGTCGTGGATTAATTCCCGAAACAGGACGGGGCGACTATCTGCATGACCAATGATTTCCTTTAGAGACTGAATTCTGACGAGCATCTCCTTCAGGGCTTAGTTCTGAAAAGCATTTTCCCTCAGATTTTCTGAAAAGCATTCTTTAGATACAGTCAGGCGTAGACTCATTCTGATACTCATATCAACAGTTACTTTAGATGGCATCTGTAAGTCCATCTCCAGTGACACCCTATCACCTCTCCGAATGACATCTTTAAAGCCCATTCAAGCAATACTATCAACCAACAACGTTACTTTGTGCACCAGCGAGTGCAAATTTATGGGCACTTAAGTGTTCAATCCTCTTCCACCTTCAGATCACGAATGACAGACATGCCAATCTAACTCTTCAGGTTTAAGAAGATTGAACAGGGGCAACTGTTGTACCCCAAAATTTTCCCTCCAATTTTTGAAGACAATTGATTCAATCTACCTCCTCATGCTCATAGGGTTCTTAATTTCTCAAGATTACTCAAAGGTTTGAGCATACAAGAACCTATCTTAAGCAATTGACCTACAACTAGGGTTTTGTATTTCTCAAAGAAAATTGAGCTTCTAATGCCTCAAGTGGATTCCATAATTCCTCATATGCTTCAAGGTAACCTCATGACAATTTTCAAGCCTTGCATCACAAGTTTGCTCAATCAATTGCTTAGATGATTGAAAATCAATTGTATTAGACAAAAAGTCAACTTTAACCAATTTACAGTCAAACTTCAAGATTTTTGGTCAACATCAATATTTTGAACTCACATTCATCATTTGATCAAGGGTTGATCATGATTCATCAAGAAAACTCAAGATCCGTCAAAAGTCAAAAGTTACTAAATTAGGGTTTTCTTTAGGAGAAGTCAACTAAACTTTGACCAAGCATAACTTTCACATGTTTCATCAGAAAATTCTCAACCAAAGCCTATCTTGAAGGAAATTCAATTCTCTACAACTTTGTCTCTCTAATCTGAAGTTAAAAAATGCTTCATTTGAGAGATATGAGCCAAGACATTATAGGTCATTTTAAAAGTCAACAAAAAGACAATTTTTGTCAAAGCAATTTACATCAATTTAAAGATTCAAATGAAAAAATAACCTACATGAGAGTTGTAGGAGACATCTTGAGAATTTCAAAAAGTCAAAGATCACATTCATATGACAGAAATTGAGCAAGTTATGAGTTCCACAAGTTGTACAATTTTGAGGAAATGCATGAAGTACAAATTGAGAAAACTTGAAATGTTGTACTAGTAGACCTATCTTTTAAGATCTAAACATGTTCATGACCTTTTATAGGAATCCTAAACTCATTCATACCTTACCATGATTTTTTATTTATATTTATTTTGATTTTAATTTAATTAAATACAAAATAAATTAAATAAAATAGTAAAGTAATGGGTTAAGGCATATGGGCTTGTTTGTGGATCATATTTGAGGCCCAATAACTCCTTGCCAACCATGCAAAACCGTGGGAGGCAAGATTGGAACATAATCTTCTCAAATTGGAAAGTTTGAAAACATGTTCCTTTGGTTTTGGTAATGCATTGATCACGTTATCTTTGCCTCATTTGTTTGACCTAATGTCATCCTCTATATATACTCAACAACTACATATGCTCAGGACACAAATTGGCAGCCACAAGAACTAGGGTTTATTCATAAAATTCAAAGAAAAGTTCAAAATTCGTATTCCAAATTCTAGTTTGTTTCGAGCCAAACAAAGGATTTAATCTCCTTCCTGAGATCCTCAGAAGCATCACCGGGTCCAAGAACAAGTGAAATCGTGCCTAGGTTGTGTATACCAAGCAAACCGTTTGGTGAGTTTTTTTTTTTTAATTTTAATTTAATAAACTATGCATATTTAATTATTTGTGTGTGCCAGAATCATCTCAGGTACTAATTTAGAGCAGGTTTGGCCGTTCACATGGAAGTTTCCACGCCAGGATAACATTCCACCATTGTTAGGATTCCAAATGGCCAAGCTTCGAAACTCATCAAATAGCCACTTTCAGTCAATTCTGAATGCTCCATTAAATTCCCGAGGTCTTTTTAGTAGGGTAGGATCCCTCTTGTCGTTTGTTTGCGCATATTTTTTCAGGTTGAAAAACAAGATGTTGGAGAAGAAGGAGGGAGCCCTCGCATGTGGCGGCGCTAACTCGGTCAAGGGTTAGCGTGGCAGAGTGAGAGGTTCTGATTGGTCCATTTAAAAATTCTAGGCCCACACACGCGCGTGCAGATTGTTTCTTTTTGAATTCAGATTTTAAGTCTGAGTTTATTTTATATGATTAATGGTTGGTTGATAAACGCGAAACAAACAAGGGCGTAGTGGTAAGGGTTAAAGGTTGTGATGTATAGGGCGTGGGTTCGATCCCAACCTTTTGTAATTCTTTTTTTTCTTTCATTCACGCGTATTCATTTGAATTATTTATATTTTGATTGATTCCTGAACCATTAACATGCAACATAAGCAGATCAGATGGCAAAGGAGGCACGTTGTTGATTCAAAGGGCATGAGTTCAAGCCCCACCCCATGTATTTTACTTTTACATTTTTTCAATCCTTTTTTATTTTGACTAATTTCATTTTAATTATTTTAATGAACTCTGTTATTAACTTTTAATCAAGTTAAATTAGAAAAACCATAAAAAAGTAAGAAAAAAACTTATAAAAAAAAGTTTAGTCTTTTTCTTATCAATTAATTTAATTAATTTAGAATTAGGTTTTTGCAGTTAAGTTAATTAATTTATAATTAAAAATTAGACATTATGTTTTTTTATAATTATTATTAGCATATAAAATCAAACCAAAGATGCCTAAAAAGTTAATTTCTAATATTTTAGATTTTAGGACTTTAAAAAATCTTTCTAACATTTTTGTTTATTTTTGCCATTTATTTTCTTAGATAAATTGTATAGGATGTACAAATAATGTAATAGCTTAGTTTTAATTTCTCGCAAGGTTTTTATTAAATATTGTAATTTCCCCGAAGTCATGTAATAGTCCTAGGGTTTTACTTTTCCGCACTTATACTTTGTGCCTTGTATATATATAATTGTGTAGTAATAGGCTTGTATGACAAGATAAAATTAATTGGTAGATAACCTTAAACAATCTCAAGATAAATATAACTGAACTGAACACACTTTTCACCTCTAGGGTAACTCCTTTTGTTGCCTTCGGAAACATGTTCATGTCCCTCGAAAGTAAGGGGTACTTTAGTAAAAGACCCTCGATTAAATCATCATAGTCCCTTCAAATAAAGATCATAGTCCCCCGATGACCCATCGATGTTACCTACGAAAAATAATCTAGTTCCTCCGATACAAAATTTCTAAAGTATCTTTATATGTTGCCTTCAATGACCATTCGATGACCCTTCGCCTATCCCTTCACATCCAATGGATAGGGCTACCTACCAACTAATAGTACAGATAGCACTATCTCTAAAGGAGAAGGAAAAGAATAAGAATGACCTTGAGTGGGTAAGAACTTTTAATCGCTTGCTCACAACTCTTTTCTAAAAAAAATAATAAACATTTTACACACCACCTTTTCAAAAAACAAATATTTTCAAACACTTTGTACGCGTTCTTGAGGACTGATAAGAGAATCATTATAAAGTTAGCCGTAATTTGGATTTTCTAAAATATTTTCAAATCACACACACCAAGCATATTTTCAAAGTGAGCTAGCGATTAAGAGTACATAGATAACTACGGATGAAAAGGGTGCTAACACCTTCTCTTTTCATAACTTACCCCCCGAACTCAAAATCTATCAAGGTCTTTCCTGTTCTTTTCACTCTTTCCTTGTTGGATAAAAGAAAAGTCGGTGGCGACTCTTGCTAACCACAACATTTGTGATAAAATGCTAAACAAGTCAGTTCTCCCACCGTAATACATCGTCCATCTAAGAATACATGGGAATGGTGTGTCCTTATCTAGTAATAATACTTGAAAGATAGTCAACGAAGAGGGCCACATTCTCCAATATTATAAGGAGAATAACTACTTATTTTCCAAACTTCTGAAGAAGGAAAGGGTGATTACTGCTTTCTTGAGTTTTAAGCTTCAGGCTTATGAGATTCTTATAGATACCTCAACTCTAAAGTTTTGAAGGACATTCAATTAACCCAAAAAAAACACCAGTATAAAAAGCTTCTCACCATCCCTACATGAGTTTGCTCTAACACCACAACAATTTTAAAAACTATCTTATAACCCTACACAATTAGGAGTTATTATCTATTATACTTTTAACAAGTAAAAAATAGTTTAATTTAAGAAATTTAAATATTGTTATATTAAAAACAATAATTAATTTATCCTACTCAATGTGGCGGACCAATAATTTGGTTGTTATTTATATAGTGGTAAGGGAAACTCATTTTTCATATTTACTCTACCAAAATATTTAATTAAATAATTGGCGACGTGTTTTAAAAATTAGACTAAATTGATTAGTTGGACCGGTCAAATTGAGAATCAGATAGGTCAATGGTTTGATTTGATTTTTGGATTAGATATACTATAGAACCGGTGGAAACCAGCCAAAATCGGTAAAAATCAGTGAATCGTCGATTTTGGAAAATTGACGAGTCAAATGTATGCTTTTTTTCTCAGACAAAACGACACCATTTTCATATTCTTTTAAAAAAAATATATGATTAAAATATAATTAATTAAACTTTATTCAAAACTTATATGGAACAACTTTTCCTTGTTTGTAATTAGACTTGGTTCGAAATTCATTTAAATTTGTTTTTTGTATTATGTTATTATGAGCGCTATATTTAGAATATGAATTTACAGAATTAACTAGAGAATTTATGATATTTTTAAATTTTGAAATTTAGTAGGTGTCAAAATATTTTTTATAGGTCGAGTCATTCGGTTCGAACGATTTAATAAATATATAATTTTGTTATAGAGGTCGGTTTATTCAACCGAGTTATTCAATTTAATACAATTTAGTCATGTGACTTGACGAATGACCCAGAAGTTCAACCAATAAATGAGTAACCTAATACCTCCACCAATTTGATGATCGATCCGATTTTTTAAACAATGATTTGCAGCCCGTCAATAAGAAAAAAACAAAGTTAATTAATTTTTTAATGTGTATAATTATTTTATTTTACCTATAGTTATCATTGAATGTTGTTAATATTATGGTCAATGTCGTACATTTGGAAAGCTATCTTTAAATTCATGCCTGATATCCTGGATGCGAGTATATGGTGTATTGGCAACAAAAAATCTATACATGCCTGGAACGATTATTGGGTAGATATCGGCAAGAGTATTGCAGATTATGGTTTGGATATCCCCCGTGAATTACAAACTGCGAAAGTTTGTGACTTAATTAGCGCTAATGGTGATTGGAATTGACGATTGTTGGATAGTTGGATTCCGTCCAATTTGCACCTCGCCATCAAAGTTGTTCTTCTGCCTTTGGATCAAGATACTGAAGATAAAGTGCAAATCAGGGAACGAAAGATGGTTGTTTTTCAGTCAGCCATATGTATCAGAAGCTTCAGGAGACTGATGAAGACGAGAATGATGATGCTTGGAGAAGTATTTGGAAGTTGAGTGTTCAAGAACGTGTGAAAGTATTCATTTGGTTGCTCACTCATGATAGGTTAATGAGAAATTACCGCAAGAATTTGTGTGGTATAGGAGTGCTTCTAGCCCATTATGTGGAGATGTTTGCGAGTCTACTTTGCATTCTATGCGTGACTGCCCGATAGCAAAGAGGATCTGGGATAATCTAGTCCTAAGTAACTTACATTTCAATTTTTTTGCAGGTAATCTTCAGGAATGGATTTATTCTAATTTGATTGTGCATGGAGCTAACAATAATTGGTGCAATACTTGGGCTATTGGCTGCCACGCTCTTTGGTCTTGGAGAAACAAAGATATTCATATGGAAGACCATGCTAGACCTTATTATGATGGGAAGAATATAGAGCAGCAGGTTCAAGATTATGTATCAACCATGTCTTGGAAGCATGCTATTGTGGGAAAGAAGCTTTTGGTGGAAGAGGTTAGATGGATCTCGCCTGGTTTCTCTTTTGTTAAAATTAATGTGGATGACTCTTGTGGTACCAGAAAAATCTCGGGCTGTGGGGGTGTTATTCGAGATGAAAGAGGCAAGTGGTTATGTGGTTTGTCGAAGTTTATTGGAGTTTGCAATGTTTTTATGGCTGAGGTGTGGGGAGTTTATGAAGGTCTCAAACTATCTTTCTCTAGAGACTTTGGGAAAGTCATTCTCAACATAGACTCCAAAAGAGTTATTAGAGAAATTTTGCATAAAGAGAGTAACGGAGATTCAGTCTTTTGACCTTAATTTGTCAAATATGTCTATTAATGGCCAAACACAATGTTGTGAAGTTAGAGCATACTTTTCAAGAAGCGAATTATGTTGCGGATGAGCTATCAAAGAATGGGCGTCTTTTAAAGACCATTTACAAGGTGTTAGTGCGTGAGGAACTTTTAGTGAAGAGAGAAAGAAAGAATAATAAAGGAAATAAGGATTTATATTATTGAATTGTACAATAATGATACAGACTAGACTAGGACTATTTATATACAACCCTAATTGGGCTTGGGTCTACACAACTTGAATTATATTTAAATATTAAATCTAATCTAATCTAATATAATATTTCAACAAATCTAATTTAATATTTCAATACACCCACATGATCCAAGTTGTCAAACATCCTCAAAAATAGTCAATCTGAACTATTCCTAATTTCTTTCTCAAATTCATGAATTTGTCAATCTTCAATCCTTTGGTGAAAATATCGGCCAACTGTGCTTCACTCGAGCAATGCCTTACTTCAAATTCACCTTAATTTACCTTTTCCCTCAAGAAGTGAAATCTTGCTTCAATATGTTTACTTCTTCCATGCAGAGCTGGATTCTTTGCCAGGTTTATGGTTGACTTGTTGTCGATTTGCAATACAAGAGGTTTCTTCACTTCGACCTTCATTTTTTTAAGTACAGATCTGATCCAAATTGCTTGACATGTAGCATAGGATCCTGCTATATATTCAGCTTCACAAGATGATTATGCCACCACAGGTTGTTTCTTCGAACACCATGATATTGGAGAACCAAATACTTGAAAGAAATATCTAGTTGTGCTTCTTCGATCTTCCTTATCTCCACAACAATCATCATCTAAAAAATAATTAACTATTGCTTCTTTGTCTTTAGAATCTCGTCAAAATTGTATTCCACATATTATCGAACCCTTCAAATATCTCAGGATTCTTCTTGAAGCCTTCATATGTGACACTCTTGGTTCACTCATATATCTGCTTACTAATCCTACATCGAAACCTATAGCAGGTCGACTGTTGCACACATACCTCAGAGATCCCACAATTTGCTTGAACAAAGTTACATCGACTTTGTCTTCCTCTACATTATTCTCCAATTTTACATTTGGTCTGAAAGGTGAGGATGCAGGATTCGAATCATCCATTTCGAATCTATTGAGTATTTCTTTGACATACTTCCTTTGATGTAGCACCATACCTTGCTTGAAATTTTAAATTCCATACCTAAGAAATAAGACGATTTTCCCAGATCAGACGTTTCAAACTCCTTCATCATCAGCTCTTTGAACTTCAACAAGTTCTCTAAGCTATTTCCAGTTACTAGAAAGTCATCGACATATAAGCAGATGATTGTTATATCTTGTGCTACAACATGAACATAGAAACCATACTCAGATTTGCATTTGACAAATTCTAATTCGACTAAGTATGAGTCGAACTTCTTATTCCATGCCCTAGGTGCCTACTTGAGGCCATAGAGCGTTTTGTGCAACTTATATACTTTACTCACTTCCTTCTGAATCACAAACTCTGGAGGTTGTGTTACATAGACCTCTTCGTCTAAAGGATCATTCAGAAATGTTGATTTCACATCTAAATGAAATGTCGACCAGCCTTGGTTGTATGCCAATGCTACAACTAGTCGAACAGTCTCCAATTTTGCTACTAGAGAAAATACTCCAGAGTAGTTGAGTCCTTCTATTTGAAGAAACCCTCGAGCTACTAATCTTGCTTTATGTCTTGCTATTGAGCCATCAACATTATGTTTCAACTTGAATATCCACTTTACTTCGATAGCTTTTATATGTGCTGGCAATTCTACTAACTCCCATGTGTTGTTTCTTTCGATTTCCTATAACTCTTAGACCATAGTGTTGTACCCTAAAATTTACCCTCCCATTTTCAAGAAAAATTAATTCAAGACACATCCTCATGTTCATGAAGGTCTCAATTGCTCAAGACTTATCAAAGATTGATCAGATGGACTCTCCTCCTAAGCAATTGACCTACAACTAGGGTTTTGCTTCTTTAAAAGGAAATTGAGTTTCTAATGCCTCAAATGTACTTCATGGTTTCTCATATGTCTCAAATAATCCTTATACCAAATTTAAAGCCTTGCAATACAAGTTTGCTCATTCAATTGATCAGATGATTGAAAATTAACTATATTGGATAAAAAGTCAACTTTGACCAATCTATAGTTAAACTTCAAGATTTTTGGTCAACATCAATATTTTGAAGTCACATTAATCATTTGATCAAGGTTTGATCATGATTCATTAAGAAAACTCAAGATTCATCAAAAGTCAAAAGTTACTAAATTAGGGTTTTATTTAGGAGAAGTCAACTGAACTTTGACCAAGCACAAATTTTGCATACTTCATCAGAAATTCCTCATCCAAAGCTCATTTTAAAGGAAACTCAATTCTCTACAACTTTTCCTCTCTAAGTTCAAGACCGAAAATTCTTCATTTGAGAGATATGGGCCAAATCATTACAGGTCATTTTAAAAGTCAACAAAAAGACATTTTTTGTCAAAGAAATTTACATGAAGACAAAGACTTCAAATGAAAAAAATGATCAACATTAAAGTTGTAGGAGACATCTTGAGCTTTACAAAGAATCCAAGATCACCTTCATATGACAAAAATTAAGAGAGTTATGAGTTGTGAAAGTTGATAAAATTTTGAGAAATGCATGAAACCTACATTGATGATTTTTGAACTTATGGACTAATTGACCTAACTTTTGAGGTTCAAACATGCTTATAATATGTTAGGGGACCTCTAATTTCATCCATGCATAAATTTGTTTTTTATTTTATTTATTTTGATTTTTATTCAAATAAATCAAATAATATGAAAATAATGGATTAAGGTGTGAGGGTTTTTTTTGGATCAGATTTGAAGCCCAAAAAGCTCACAACCAGCTAGCAAAACCGTTCGCAACCAATAAAGGAAGAAAATATCCATTTTTGGAAGGTTTTGAATCACATTTGGTACACTTGATTCCATGGGATTTTGTACAATGTTTGTTGACCTAAATCACTCCTCTATATATACTCAACCCTCAGACCTCACAAGGACGGTTTTGCAGCCAAGAGAATAGGGTTTGAAATACAAAAATTCAAGAAAAAGTGAGCAATTGAGTTTCAAATTCCAAGCAGTCTTAAGCCAAACCAAAGCCAACAATCACTTCCTTGGGACCAAAAGAGTTTATCCAAGTCATTTGTCAAGCAATTCCACGTCCAAAACAACCATATCCATCATCACCGATTGAGGTATACAATTCAAAATTGAAACTTCTATCCTAAGCATTTTCAATACCATGTAGCATTTGATTTGCATTCTAATGATTGTAAGGAATAAATCTAGGAAATCGTTTGAAAGAATAGAGACCTGGATCGTGAGATGCCATTAATAGTGCACATATGAGTTTGCATTCAAATTGCATGATACACTAACCTTTTGCTTATTTTGAGCCCCGATTCGAGTTCAGGATGCAGTTTTGTATAGGACAAGCCCAGATTCTAACTGAATTAACACACAATCCCACTTTGCACCTCTAGGGTAACTTCTCTTGTTGCCTTACGAAGCACTGGTCACGTCCCTCGAAAGTAGGGATACTTTAGCAAAAGACCCTCGATATACAATATCATCATGGTCCCTTTCAAATAAAGATCATAATCCCTCGAGGACCCTTAGAGTTGCCTACAAAATGATCTAGTCCCTTCGATGAGCCTACAAGAAAAATGATGATAGCCCCTTCGATACAATTACTAAAGTATCCTTACATGTTACCTTCTATGACCATACGATGACCCCGCGCTTGTCCCTTCACATCCAATAGATAAGATTACCTACCAACTAATGGTATCGATAATACTATCCAAAGGAGAAGGAAAAGAATAAGAAAGACCATACTTAGTGGGTAGGACTCTTGAATGCTTGCTCACAAACAAAACATTTTTCACACTACACTTTCAAACAAATATTTTCAAAAAACACTTTGTATACATTCTTCAGGACCAACACAAGGATTATTACAAAGTTAGCCTTACATTGGCATTTAAAAATATTTTCAAACAAACCACACACACACAAAGCAAGTTTTAAAAGTGAGTTAAGCAATTAAGAGCCCATAGATAACTACGGATGAAAAAGGTGCTAACACCTTCCCTTTTTATAACTTACCCTCTGAACTCAAAATCTATCAAAGGTATTACATGTTCTTTTCACCTTTCCTAAATATTGGATAAAAGAAAAGTCGATGGAGACTCTTGCTAACCGCAATATTTGCGATAAAACCAAAAACGTCAGTTCTCCCACCGTATTACAGAACTAGCGACTCTACTGGGGAAATGTTTTATTGAGAGGGGTTACCTTAAGAGTTAGATTCACTTTACTTGCTTTTATTGTATGCTTTGTATGATTTACTTTAAGGGTTCATGCTTGGGTATTATTGGTTGTGTGAAAGATCCTACACCCGAATCTAGTGACTCCTTAGGCAAGTAGCAATGGATCATAAAGACTGCACAACATATACCGATATGGTTAAAATGATAGATACAGTTAGTGTTACACTTTGGTTTGTACTGATGTTCCTTGAGTCAGTCGAGGATAACATTAGGCTTCATTGTGGTGTCGTTAACACTAACTTGCTTTTAGAACCTTAATTGACCCATCTTGGCCATTAGAAAGTAGTGAGATATTCGACTTTGGTGCAGTCCAAAGTTGGTTGATACTCGAGGCCATGCTCATTGAGATTCGACTTTCGGGATGTTTTGGTGGCAAGCTGTTTATGAAAATAAAGCCTGTGAGAAAGATCTGTGATATGAGATTATTAGAACCCGGTTACTATTTTAGGTTAGGTTGAGCCAACTTAACTTCAATGGAGAAAGGTATTTACCTATGGACTTCATGCAAGCTTTTAAACCTAAGGATATTTTATGACTTGTTTGTATTTGCTACTTATTTAACATGAACATAACATCATAACATCATATCATCATAACATAACATTTTCACTAACCATTTCAAGGACCTATGGACTTATCTTTGTTCCTTGTTGCAGGTTATGGCCTCCGCTCGCAGAAATACTATCTGAATCAACTTTGTAAGGGTACCTTCCAAGCTTAAGGAGTTAGTCTAAAAGGTTATCGAAAACTCTCAATTCACCAAGAGACATGGTTATCTAATCATTTTGGTTACCTCAGGTTTTGAAGAAGACATGATGAGTATTCTGTGCCAGTTATTTGTTCCTAAGCATCAATATTTTACCTTCCCAAATTATCTGTTGGTACCCACAATGGAAGAGTTTTCTAAGCTACTTGGAGTACCTATTCTTGATCTGACGCCCTTCACCAGTTTAGAGAAAGTTCCAAAACCTGAAGTTATTGCAGCAACCTTACATTTGAAGCGGCCATACATTATGTCTAATTGGGAAACAAGAAGTGGAGTTAAAGGTCTTCTTGCTAAATTTATGATAGAGAAGGCTCAGTTGTTTCTAGATGCTATGAGTTTTCATGCTTTTGAGGAGATCTTGGATCTGTTGATCTACGGTTTGGTACTATTCCCTAATCCATACCAACTTATAGATGTGAACACCGTCAAAATATTTCATACTCATAATCTTGTGCCTACTTTGCTTGGAGATATTTTGCACTCTCTTCACACTCGTACTATGAGAGAGCAAGGGACTCTCATGTGTTTCATACATTTACTATCTGGGTGATTTATTTTACACCTTCCCCGATCAGTGATGAAGAATGAACAATGTTTGAGGTGGTCTCGAAGGATGATATCACTCTCTCATTCAAATATCTATTGGTGTTCCTGGTCTCGGGAGGACATCACTATTATTGACCAATGTGGGGAATTCCTTAATGTGCCACTCCTTGGCATAAGGGGAGGTATTACTTATAACCCTTCTCTAGCTCTATGTCAATTTGGTTATGCTCGAAGAAATGGTCCTCATGATATGCTTATCTAGGGTATTATATTCTATTACAAGAATGATCCTCAAGGTTACCGTCAAAAGTTTATACGTGCTTGGGGCATGGTGTATAAGATTGATATCAAGACTTTTGGACAAAAAAACTCCATCCCTTTGGAGCCCTACCTTAGTTAGGTGCGATCTCGTGCTCAAAATCTTATAATGCCATATCATGTTATCCTACCAGTAATTATGGAGCCTGTTGTTAAAGGAGATATTCCTCATACCATTTTTCATCCAGATATACCTACTGACCTTGAAGAGCTACAAAATTCTTAGATTCAATTGAAAGAAGAAAGGGACACCTTTAAGACTCAGTTCTATGCTAGTAAGAAGAAAGTGTTAGAGTTGACAAAATGACTTCACAAAGAGCAGAGCCTTAATGCATATGTCAACACAAATAGGAAGCGTCCATGGGAGACTTAAGTCTTAGGTCTTAGGATTTCATAATTTGTTTCCTTGCAACCCTTTTTGTTTTCATTGAAAGCCTAAAAGGTAGTTATAATTTGAACTTACTAACAAGAGTCTTTGTTTCTATTCCCTTTAATTAATAGATTTAAATCCCACGAGGTCCTTGAAAACATTGTATATGCATCTACATGCCATACATATCATTGCATAATAGGTTTCCAAGACAGGTTTCTCATCTTCTTGCTGTTTATTTCTGCAAAAATGGCTCTCAAACAAACAATCAAAGATATCTAGGCTCAGAATGCTCATTTTCAAGAGATGTTCCTAAGCTTAGCCAAGGGGAAAGAAGAACTGAAGGCGCTCATCATCAACGAGAAGAAGAAGAAGGCAATGAAACCAACCGACATCCTTAACATGGGAAGAAAGTTTAGAGGTCCAGTCAAGCAAGCTCAAGATCTTGATATCTCATTGGACAAAGATGACGAACATGATGAAGATGGTAAGATTGTTAAAACTGAGAAAAGAAATCATGGTTCTGACAAATGTTCTGATGAAGAGGAAGAGGATTATTTGGATGAACAATATCCCCCCGCTGGCGAGAAATATAAGCTTTTAAAAGAGTGTTTGAAAGCTATGGAGATCCAGAAGGTGCCTGACTTGAACTTTGAAGAATTGGGTTTAGTCTCAGGAGTCGTCATTCCTTCTAAGTTCAAAACTCCTACCTTTTCTAAGTATGATGGTGCTTCTTTCTCGAATCTACATTTGAGATCATATGTTCAGAAAATTCAACCACACATTGTTGACAAGAAATTATGGTTTCATTTCTTTCAAGAAAGTTTGTTTGAAACACAATTGGAATGGTATTATCAACTCGAAGGTACCAATATCCATACCTGGGAAGAATTGGATGCAAATTTCTATAGATAGTATCAGTATAATTCTGATTTGGCACCAACCCGCATGCAACTAGAGAGTATGTCCATGGGTTATGAGGAAGGATTTAAAGAGTACACACATAAACGGAGAGATCTTGCAGGCAGAGTTCAACTTCTTTTGGCTGATAGGGAATTGGATGACATGTTCATGAGTATGCTAACAGGTCCTCTATATAATCACCTACTTGGAAGTTCTTCATCCGGTTTCACTGAACTGATATTGACAGGGGAACATGTTGAGAATGGAATCACAAGTGGTAAAATTCAGGTGGCTACATCTTCGAATACTGCGAAGAAAGAATCCAATGTTGTGTACGGCCAGAAGGGTCATAATAAGAGTGACCACAACCAATCTGTGGGGGCAGTTCTGATCTCTAAACATGCGCCAGTACAATAACAACAGAATAATCAGCGTAAGCAAGTTGCACCCAGGAGACAATTCACAAAAATAAACACGTCGTTGTCTCAAGCATTGCAACACATATTGAAGGCAGAGCTTATTACATTGAAAGATCCTCCTCATAATCCCAATACTTCTTCTCCCAGTTACAATCCCAATGCAAGGTCATATCACTCCAACAGTCCTGGACATGACACTAATGGTTGGTGGGCTCTGAAAAATAAGATTCAAGATATGATTGACTCTAATGAGATTGAATTTGATCCTCCTGAGACTCCTAATGTGATCACTGCACCTATTCCTAATCATGACAAATGTGTTAATGTTATTGATGATGTTTCTTATGTTTCTGTTATGAGTGACTTGACTACTCCTTTGATGATTGTTAAGAAGAAGCTGTTGCAAGCCGGTTTATTTTTGGGTTACATTGAAAACTGCTAATACTGTGCATCCTATCCAATGGTTGTGTACTACTAAAAGAAGGTATTCAATGTTTGATGGATGATTATGTAATTCTATTTGAGAAGACTCCTTCTGAGGAGAGCCTATGTAAAAATATGTTTCAAGGCCAGAAGCTTGAAGACGTGTATGTGATTATAATTTCTGGTACTCCTGTAAGAATCACTTCTAAGGGTCATGTGAAGATTACAGCCGAGCCTAGGGTTGCTCCTTCGATCATTACCACACCTTGTCCATTTCCATAATCCTCTGTGTTGTACCCCAATTTTCCCCCCTAAGATTCCTCTATCATCTCATATCAACTCAATCACAGTAGGGTTTGGTTCTTCTCCCTATCTCTAGGCTTGCTCATGAGGAATCACCAAACATCTTGATTTATATATTGTGATCATCTATGATTTTTATTAATTAACTCTTAACTAATAAATACAATGAATGTTTGCTCTAATTGATGATGTTATAGGTAAGGGCACAACACATTTCACCAGTTTGATTTATAAGTTCATGAGTTTATTTTCATGCCTTCTTCAACAAAGTTTCATTGAGATTCAAGCTTCATCATTGAAAATACTTTAAAGTAATATCATGAAAAGGTCTACAATGATTTATCATGCCTCAATTTTTCAAAGAAAATTAAAAGATGCAAGAGTTGATTGAGGAAGTTTGACCTAATTGGACAAGTTCTTAATTTCTTGGTCACAAGTGCATAACTCTCTCAATTATTAATATTTGGAGGTGTTTTTTTGTTGCTATTGGTTCTTATTGTCATCCATAACAACTTATATTCACATGGAAAGAGTTATTGTGCAAGGAATGTTGTCAAGATTGGAAGTGTTTTCCAAGTCATTTTGGTGCTCTAGGAGCTAGGGTTTTGTACTTCTAAGGGCTATATCTTGCTCATATTTTAGTATTTTTGAGTGATTAGAAATAAATTCTTCTCTTTAAAGAGTTATCAACCAATCACTTCAAAATTTTCAATAAAATTTTATGTGGAAGATACCTAATGATGAAGAAAGATTAAAAGTCCTCTAGATAGCCCATCAAATTTTCTTACGTGACTTAAAAAGATCATAACTTGGTCAATTTTTATCTCCTTGAGCCCATTATTTTTCCAAAATGATCTTAAGAATGTGAAATTCAACTCTTCTTTTATGTGAAAAACTTGAAAGTGGATGGAAGATGCCCTAATAGTGCAAGAGATTATAGGTTATCTCATGAATTTTTACCAATTTTGCAAGACCATAACTTTTTCAATACTTGGTATTTTTGAGTGATCCAAGTTTCTCAATGCTCTTTGGGAAGTCTACTTAAATCTAGTATCATTTATAAAAGCTCAATTTTGGAGGAAGGCCTTGTTTGGAGTCAAAACATTATAGGACATTTTTTGAGAAAAACTTAAAAATTTTCTAAGTACAAAAAGTCAGTATCTTTTTCTCAACTTTGACTCATCATAACTCCTAGATCAAGTATCCATTTGATCCCATTATTTTCACATTACAAAATTTGTGAACTTATCTTTGAATTTTTTAAAGAATCATTCCCTAAGACTCCTTGAGTTGTGAATACCATTGATTTAAAGTTGGTACCTTGAAACTGACTTTTTCCTCCAAGTCAGAATTTGAAATGCACAATTCAGCTTTTAATCACTAAAATTTTGTGCGTTTTCACTTCTAATCATGTTTAAAAATCTTCTAGAAATTGATTAGCACCTTGAAACACAAGTTTTGGTTGAGTTTTGAGCAAAATGCGAGTCACACTTTTCATGCTTGCAACTTCACACGAATTCCCTCAAAATTGCATCATTCCACACGCTTGAGCATCCCATTTGCTTCCTTATAAATAAAGGATTATATCTCACTCATTTTCTCAAGCTTTTAATAGCTAATTGACCCCTGTTTAGATCCCACACGAACTCTAAATTTGAATTTCTGATTTCTTGCTTTCTCACTCTAAAACACCAAAAGCTCCATTCAGTTAGCTTCATCGAACTTCTCTGAAGCTAACCACGCTCTCACCTTCAAGAATTGTAACCTATACTGATCTATAGAAGTCCATTTTCAGAGCCACTTTATGCTACTTCGTTCAGGTAGATTTCTTGGTCAAAACGATCCAAATAAAAGACTAATCTACTCTTTGCATCCTTCCGATTCTCATGCTTTTTACAATTTGTGATTTCATTGAGATTTGAGTGAGATATTCCATAATTTTGTGCTCGCTATTATTTCTGCATTTTCTCAATTTAAGCCTTGCTCAGTTTGGAGGAATCCCAATCTAGGGCGTTTGGAGGTTGAAGACGACCTACGTGTCGTGCTTCAACCAATGAAAGCGCGACATGTGATTTTTTGAATTCAATCTAGTGTGTTTGCTTTATCATACGCGCACTTTGAGAGCCCTTGGATCTGATTACTTTCATTAGTCAGACTCCATCTAACGCGCCAAAATTTTAGTTGTTTTTAATATTTAAAAGGTGATTTGATGCAATTTCCAAAGTTGACCATGATATGCACAACGTGCTTGATCCTTTGGATCTGATTACTAGCGCGTCTTAACTCTCATCCAATGGTCCACATTTTTTTGGTTTGTTATTTTATTTTCTGATTTTTTATTTTAATTGATTTAAACTTCAAAAAATCATAAAATATTAATTTCTGACTCAAAAATTATGAAAAAAATTCACAATTTTTTTCCAAATATTATCTTTCTAATTCTTATTTTTTTTCATGATTTTATTTTCAGATTTGATATTTTTTTTATAATTTTCCTTTATTTTAACTTGTTTCTAATTATTAAAAAAATACTTTTTGATATTTTTATATTCTGATAAATTTTATAAAAATCATTTTACTCATTTCTGATTTTCTGAAATTTTTCTAGAATTTTATCTTGACTTCTACTATTTTTGATCTTTTTCTTCACTTATTTGAGTGATTTTAATTATTTTAAAAATACTTTTCTGTTTTAAAAAATCACCAAAAAAATTATAAAAATATTTGAGGTTAGCTCTGATTTTTCCATGATATTTTTAAAATTTTCTTTGATACTTTGAACATAGTTTACTATTTTAACTTCTATTTTAATTTTAAAAACAATTTAAAAATCATTTTTCCTTTTTAATTTATTCATTAAATGCAATTTTTTATTATTTTTTTGAATATATTCTGGCCATGTGATTTTTGATCATGAACTTCATTAACATCATTGAATCTTGGATGTTGAGTTTAACTCCACAAAAATGGATGAATGATTTTAATGATAGTTTGATTAAAATCTTTAATTCAAATACATCCCCTCCCTCTTCATCTCATCCTCTTCTCACTTGTGTTACATGTTATTGGAGAATAATCTACTTTTTATTTCTCCAAACATATGGTACATAGATTGCTATTGACCGACCTCAAAATATGTGTGAATTCTACATAAGTCCACTTACGATTGCTTAACATAGCGCTAAATGTTATCCCGGTTCGAGAAATGAACATTTGTGGCCCAAACCTATGTTTGCAAGCCCAAGTATGTTTAATTTGAAACCTTTGATCCAATAACCTTGATATTCATTGTTAAGAGGCTTTTGTCTTATCAACCCTCTAATGAATCTTCTTAAATTTTGGAAAAATGAATCATTTAAACATGGTTGATCATTCATTGTTGTCTTGAGATTTTGAAATGAATGATATACTTAACAAAAAGAAAATGAAACTTGTTGTTGAGAGGCTTTGATTTTATCAATCTTCTAATGAGTTTTCAAATGCAAGTTTCAAGATGGTCATTCAACTAACCTCTAATTTCTAACAATTGACTTGATTTTATGCTTTTACTTTATGCTTTTTACTTTAAGTACATTTATTTTATCATTTTCATTTCATGCTATTTTCATCTTTTCTCATTTGAGCATTTATCTTTATGTCATTTTTAATTTGCTCAGTTGAGCTTTTCATTTCTTTTTGAAGATATTTAATAATCAACTTGAACTATAAAAAGCTTTAATGTTACTTGGACTATTTGGTTACTATCCATGACATTTTGGAGTTATGGACTTGTTGGACTTTGGATTAGAGACCTTGAACTACCTTGAGACCCTTGTGACTTCTACTGTTATTTTGTCTGGAGTTCTTGGGGTTTTCACCAAGACATTGGGTTGTTTGTTTTCTTTGTGTGCAGGTTATTCTGATTATATGCTTTATATATGATCGGGAATTCATCTATATACAGCCGTTACTCTGCCCAATTTTTGTGAAGACACGATGCATTTGAAGCTTGGTTTTCTTAAGAGGTTTATTATCTTTGATTATTTGGTTTCAATCCAAAGGATGAGAATTCTACATTGACTCATTATGTCAAGTGTTGGCTTCTTGTTGGTTAGACGGTTCTTTTCCCTAACTTTTACCTTATGCTTTAGGATAGTCCCTTCATCTCCTCCCATTTTCTTTAATTTCAAAAATCTTCTACCTCCTTTTCAAAACTATTCTTGTTTTCCAAACTTAAACCGCTTTCATAATAAACTTGGACTTAGGTCCATGCATGTTCAAAAATATTTTTTAATCAAACTTTAAACAATTTAATAATACATTGACATTTTTTGTGAGAAGACTAACAGTCAATCAATCTTATTCAAACCATTTTTGCCATTTTAGCTTTTATCTTTAAAATTTTCTCAAAAGAATAGACTCTTGTCAATCCTTGTAGTGATGTGAGCTAATATACTTCTACGATATATAGTAAAGTGAGATATTTTCCACTTGGGTGTTGAGCGAGGCTTTGTTGATTTTAAAATCTAAGTCATATCCTCCACTTTTAGATGACGCAAATTCTACTTTCTCATAATCATGGGTAGTAAGTATGTTTTTCCAATCGGATAAGACGATGATGTCTCGTCTCTTAAAAATAACCCGCACACTTGTGTTTGTTTTTTTAAATTTTTTTTAAAGGTGAACTACGAATACCCTGATCCCCTATTGCACATAAGGTGGTACGTAGGCACTAAAGGTTCGCAACTGCGGAAGGTGCAAAAAATTATAAAAAATACTTCTTTTCTCATCCCCATAATGTATTTTTTATACAACACTTATAGCAAAAATACACAAATTTTCAAAGAGGTTCTTGTGGAGTACCGTAGATGTTTTGGGTGCTAATACCTTCCCTTTGCATAACCAACCCCCGAACTTAGATTCTCTCCCCCTCTTTTAGGTTATTCGCTCTTTTCCCATTCCTTTGGTAACAATAAAGCGTGGTGGCGATTTTTATTTAATTTATACGAGTCAAGTCAATCTAATGGCTTAGTCTCAACATTTCTACCGCTATAGAAAAAAATGGCGACTTCACTGGGAAAAGATCGACCAAATGCTGGTCCATCCCTAAGTGGGTTGAGCCTATATTTGTTTGTTTGTGCATGTGCTATTATTTGTTATATATTATGTGTTGTATATATCTTTGTCTGGATTTTCCTGGTTTCCAGGGTGCTTGGTAATTTCTCATAAGTCCTCTACCCGGACTTGGGCAAACTTAAGATAGGACGGGCGGTATAGTCATGTTAACTTTGAGGGAGTAATCCCAAAAAAGGAGGAATGAGATCCCCCACTCAGTCGAGGCCCTTTGATTGTAGTGTCATTTACCAAATAATCAGGAAGATATGTTGCTTTCGACTTGGGAGCCTGCTGAAACTGAGGACCGTAGAACCTTTAAGCCATCTGAGCCTTTTAGGTGTAGTGCGGAAACTATGATGGAGTAATCCGGAAGTGGTTGTCATACGATACTATACTTAGAAATTTTTTTCCTGAGAATATTACTAATTACCGAGTCAATCATGACGTTGGTAATATCCTAAGGAAGGATGTAGACTTTGGGAACCACTTATAACCTTGTTCGGTAGGTGATAGACTATTAGACCATACCTTGTGGATAGTACCTTTGACTTCATGCTCATGACGTCGAACCTATGAACCCCTGATATTTGTGATCTTGTGTGTGATTGTTCCATCATGCATTCATGCACCCATGAGCATCCTTTAAGACATTTTGGTTCAAGGGAATTAAAGTTGGCTTTTTGCGAATATCTCAAGTACTTTTGAACATGGATTTTGGAAAAAGAAAGACTCAAAAGTACAGTTTCAAGAATCCTAAGATAGATGATTTGAGGAGTATAATTCCCGATATTGAGAGTTCTAAATATTTTCGAAAGAAGTATGGATCAATTGTGTCTCTCATGAAGCTCAGGATGAAGGAGGGTATTCTCTCGACTTTGGTCCAGTTCTATGATCTGATGTATCGATGTTTCACTTTCCCTGATTATCAATTGATGCCTACATTGGAGGAGTATTCTTATCTACTGGGTTTACCTATTGTCGATCGTATTCCTTTCACCAGTTTGAAGGGGGAGCCAAAATATCATGAGATTGCTGCTATGGTTCATTTGGGAAAGTCTGAGATTGAGGCCCACATGACTACCAAAGGAGGAATTAGAGGATTACCCGCTTGGTTTTATTGGATAAAGCTCGTTTCTTTACTAGGATGAAGAGTATAATTTCTTTTGAGGCCATCTTTGCTCTGCTTGCTTATGGGTTGTTCTTATTTCCGAACATCGACAACTTTGTGGATATCAATGCCATCAAGATCTTTTTTATAGGGAATCCAATCCCTACATTATTAAGAGATGCTTATTACTCTATTCATCTTCGAGATTCCTATCATGGAGGGATGATCATTTGTTGAACGCCTTTGTTGTATCAGTGGTTTATTTATCACTTACCTCGGTCTGATGCTTTCTGGGATGTCAAGAAGGAACCTCGTTGGGCTCTAAAGGTTATGGCCCTCACTCATTCAGATATTTTTTAGTCTCATTAGGATCATCATGATGTAGAGATTATTGATAATTGTTGTAGTTTCCCGATGTACCTCTTCTTGGTACAAAGGGAGGAATTAACTACAATCCTGTTCTTGCACAATGATAACTTGGATATCTGATGAGAGATAAGCCAAATAATATTCATCTGAGTGGTTTCTTTTTCAAAGATGGAGAGGATCATAAGAAAGCTAAGGAGGAAATTGCAAAGGTGTGGCGCCATATTCACAGGAAGATTAGAAAGGACTTGGGACCTAGAGGAGCTGTTTCTTTGGAGCCTTATCTCCGATGGGTACAAGCAACGACAATTCAGTTGAAGATGTCGTATTCCTGTGAAGAACCTATGCCTAATATGTCTGTGAAGACCACTCCTCCCCTTTTAGATGATGTGGAAGAGCTTCAGCTTGACCTAGTTAGGATGCAGCAGGAGAAGGAGGCTTGGAAGAATAAGTGTCAAACTTTAGAGATGTCCTACCGAGAAGACTTGAAGGAGAAGGATAACTTAATTGAGATTCTTGAGATTCGTGCTATAGATATGATGAAGAAGCAAGAGGATTTATTTTCCTCTCGAGCTCGATCAGGACTTAGTCATTCACTTCCCAACTCTGGTGATTGAAAAGTGGTTTCCAACAGATATGTAGAAGAGAACAAGAAGTTGGAGGCTCAGATTGCAAGACCCATAGGAAAGCGTTAGTGTGTGGATGAAACCACCCAGCCGGAACCCGTCATCTAGATGTAATGAAACATCAATGAAGTCACCACCGAATGTCTTTTATCCCACCAAAGGGAAAGGTAAACATCGAAAAAACCTGGAAAGGGAGAAATCACGGTCTTTCGACTAAGAGATCGGGTAAGGGAGTCTGTTACGCAAGGGGAAGGTATTAGCACCCCACACGCCCGTAGTACTCTACGGTATCCACTCTTGTTGTATAATCTAATGGGTGTGGTCAAACCCTATGTCTATGGCTTAAAACTGAAAAGTAAATGCATGCGAAAGAAAAAGAAAACAATGTAGGGAAAATAAAAGTTGTGCTCGATCAGGCCCTACCCCAATGCCTACGTATCCCTTTTAAGGTATCAAAGCATCTGTAGTTTGGCTTACATATTTTGGTTGGTTTGTGTTTTTTTAGTTAAGACAACAAAAACAGTCAAGATGACAAAACATTAAATAAAGCAACAAACAAATGAGATGGTAAAACATCGACTAAATAATAACATAGTAACATGTCAAAGATGGCGAAACATCAAATGATAAAACAGATGACAAAACATCACACCTAACAATGATATTAAAAATCAAAGTAGGATAACAAACATGTGCGATGGCGAAAAATTAGCTTCAAACAAGTGTGCGATGGCAAAACATCGGCTAAAAGGTAGTAAAGTATCATGGCAAAGATGGCAAAACATGAATAAATTGGATGATGAAACATCACACCTAACAATGATATTGAGAATTAAAGTAGGATAACAAACATGTGCGATGGCGAAACATCGGCTTCAAACAAGTGTGCGATGGCGAAACATCGGCTAAAAGGTAGTAAAGTATCATGGCAGAGATGGCAAAACATCCATAAATCGGATGACGAAACATCACACCTAACAATGATATTGAGAATCAAAGTAGGATAACAAACATGTGCGATGGCGAAACATCAGCTAAAAGGTAGTAAAATATCATGGCAAAGATGGCAAAACATCAATAAATCGGATGACGAAACATCAGACCTAACAATGGTATTGAGAATCAAAGTAGGATAACAAACATGTGCGATGGCGAAATATCGGCTTCAAACAAGTGTGCGGTGGCGAAACATCGGCTAAAAGGTAGTAAAATATCATGGAAAAGATGGCAAAACATCAATAAATCGGATGACGAAACATCACACCTAACAATGATATTGATAATCAAAGTAGGATAACAAACATGTGCGATGGCGAAACATCGGCTAAAAGGTAGTAAAATATCATGGCAAAGATGGCAAAAAATCAATAAATCGGATGACGAAACATCACACCTAACAATGATATTGAGAATCAAGGTAGGATAACAAACATGTGCGATGGCGAAACATCAGCTTCAAACAAGTGTCCGATGGAAAAACATCGGCTAAAAGGTAGTAAAATATCATGGCAAAGATGGCAAAACATCAATAAATCTGATGACGAAACATCAAACCAAACAATGATATTGAGAATCAAAGTAGGATAACAAACATGTGCGATGGCGAAACATCGGCTTCGAACAAGTGTGTGATGGCGAAACATCGGCTAAAAGGTAGTAAAATATCATGGCAAAGATGGAAAAACATCAATAAATCGGATGACGAAACATCACACCTAACAATGATATTGAGAATTAAAGTAGGATAACAAACATGTGTGATGGCGAAACATCGTCTTCAAACAAATGTGCAAGGGCGAAACATCGGCTTGAAGATTCAAAAACAAAACCAAGAGGCGCACAAACAAATAGGACTAGTTTGTATCTTTTACCTTGAATAAGGGTTTGAGTTTATTAGAGGTGTTTTATAATTTACCAAGAAAACAATTTTTGTTTTAAGATGCAAAATGCAAAGGAAAAGAAAACAACTAAGGGAGACTATCCTAATCTCTAGCCCTAATGTTATCATACAATGATTGATCCTAAGGTTGAGGATAAAGGAAATTCCTATCCTATGTTAACATACATGGATTCCTACCTTAATTAACATGTTAAAGGAAGCTTAACAAAACTATGCTATATGGAACATGCAATGAGAGTGAAGTCGTGATCTCAATTTCTAAATTGAGTGACTCATCGATCTATCAATTAAAAAAAACAATAAATATCCTATAGGGAACATGCACTGAGAACGAAGTCGTGATCTCAATTTCTAAATTGAGTGACTCATCGATCAACAATTAAAGAAACAAAGCAATAAACATCCTATAGGGAACAAGCAATGAGAGCGAAGTCGTGATCTCAATTTCTAAATTGAGTGACTCATCGATCAACAATTAAAGAAACAAACCCAACACATGCATCAAACAAAACAGAGGGCCTCCTGAAATATATCAGCAACAGAGGTCCCATCTTGCAACATAGGACTATGCAAATAGAAGAAAGGAAATAGTGCAATACCAAACGGATAACTATCCATAGCAATTGAGCAAGAATAAAAGAAACCCAGAGAACTTCAAGCAAGCTGGCATCAGCAGACAAATCAAGTCAGAAATTACGCCATCAGGATGTAAGTAATGAGATTATCAGATATGAATAGATCCCATGGGCAATGTATAGCATTCATAGTCACATATATATATATATATATATATATATATATATATATATATATATATATATATATATATATATATATATATATATATATATATATATATATATATATATATATATATATATATATATATATATATATATATATATATATATATATATATATATATATATATCTTGCATAGACTATCAAATATGCCAAACACAAGGGTAGTGCCAATATAATAAATTGTGTTGCACAAATAAAGTGAAACACAATAGCTTTAAGTCAAGACTGGAAAACTTTTCTCAAAGTAGCTCGCACATTCAACAACCAAGTTAGTATTCCCATAAATAGAACGATGATTCTCATAAGGGATGGATGATGACACCATAATGAAGTGAGGAAACATGATAGAAAATATCAAACATTAGTCATGATACACAGAAGGAAACAAGTATATGCACAAATTGGTCAAAAGAATCAAAGGAATGTTGCTCCTTTCTATCACCATGTTGAGTTGACAATTTAATATCAATCAAGGATCATAAGAGCTTAAGAAGAATACAATCAAAGACCATGAAGGTCAGTAGAAAACAAAATTCAATCATGCACAATTAATTCATTATAGCTCACAAGCATAATAGAAAAGGAAACCCACACAATGCATCAAAAGGTTCAATCATTCAAACATAGGGCATGAAGTGAAATGGATTGATTTTATGTGGATAATCAGAACCAACATGATCATTAGGTGCCCAATTATAGGCCTCACTCAAGCTCATTGGCCATCGAACAAATTGCAACAAGATATGCAACATTAATTGAGTACCTTCACTTCAAAAATACATCAAAAATAGAAACAAGGATCAATAATTCAAACAAAAAATTTCTTAGCATCTTTGGAGTGTGTAGAAGTCAGAAAGTAAGTCTTAAGTTCATGAATGGTTGAGGAGGGGATCAAATGAGGCCCAAAGTTCAAAACTAGTTGGCCAAACTACCAAACTAGACAAGCTTTCAAAATAATTTGTGGAAAAATATCAAACCAAGTCAAATAATTCAATAAAAATGGTTTTCAGATCCTCAATACATTCATGAACCCTAATCAAGACCTAAGTTCCATTGTAAATCCAGGGCATAATGGTTTTGAAAATGAAACTTGCACAATAAGCAACAAACCCCTTATTTTTGACTTTTAATCTTAAATATTGATTACATAAGATCAAAATCCAAAAAAAAAATCATAACAAATATACATCAAACATGACAAAACCCAAGAGGTCAGAATACCTATTTTTCCATATTTTTTTGAATTAAAGAAAAGTCAAAAATAAAAATAAAATTCAAACAATTAATCAATTAAACAAATATCCACATCTCAAAATAAAACTCTAATAAAAAATCAGAAAAAATATCCAACCAAAATTATATTCAAATATTAGAATTAAAAACACACATTCCTGATTTTTTTTAGAATTTTTGAATTAAGGGAGATATTAAAATAAAAATCAAACAAACAAATAATTATTAAACTATTATTTAATTGCAAAAAATGCAAACCCTAGCTAAAAGTCATGAAGAGGTCAAAATAAAATTATATTCAGATTCTATGATTAAAAACAAGCTTGTATGATTTTTGTGAGAACATTTGAATTAAAGGAAGAATTAAAAAAAATTATGAAACAAATATTTCAAATAAACTTCTCAAATTAAATTTCTAATCAAAAATATAAAAATGTTAAACAAAAATCAGAATCAATTTCTAACTAATTTTATGAGTTCAAAATTTTTTGTGGAATTTTTTCAGATCAAAGAAATATTAAAACAAAAATAAACACTAAACAAATAATTAAATAATAACACAAATTTTTAAACCAATTAAAACATTTTCAAAAATTATCAAAAAAATGCACAAGGTCAGGAATATTATTTTTAGGTTTCCTGAATTTTTTCATAATTTTTCAACCATTTTTGAGCAATAAATAAAATCATGAAAATCAATTTATGAAACAAAATTCAAATGAATTAAAAAAACCAAACCAGCCAACCAGAGGAGGCCACACAATCATCTTCAACCTCTGGCTAGGGCAAAAACGCGTGTATGATCAGATCCATCACCTCATGTTCCAATCAACATAACATGCTCAATTCTACACCATTTTTCATGAAATTTTGTGCAAATTAAAGCTAGCATATCATACTTCATTATGCAATTCGAATCACATCAAACAATCAAACATAGATTAAGAACGGATCGTGTGAAAGTGACAAAAACTCACTGAGCAGAAAATTTTAGATGCATCATACATGCAAATCTCATCAAATCAAAAGCTCTGAAGCCACGAAACCACTTAATGAACTTCAAACAACATGATTATGAACTCAAATCACACAATGCACGACTATAAATCAAGATCCAAAGTTAAGAATTCTAACCTTTGAGACAAAAACAAATCTACTGTCTCCTTCACTCCAGTTGCAAACCAAGCCTCGATCTACAATCCTTATCACTTGGAGAAGAGAATGCAAGAAGAACCACTCAAAATGCGCAAGTGAATTGAGAGAATCGAAGAAATTTGCAGAACAAGTAGCTATGGAGTTTTCTGGGCTCAGGGGTGAAATGAAGCATGAATCTCGTTCAATGAAGCTTGCCTCTCAATATATAGAGCATGAAGAGGAGGGTAGGATAGGTTTTTCACACTGAAAACCGTTAGAAAGAATGAATTCCTCTTTTTGCCAAAATCAAGTGTGCACATGCAGCCCTGAAATCCCTCGTGTGTTTGTTTGACTTTTACGTGAATTTCAATCCATTTTATCTCAGGAAGAGATTAGCAAAAGAATTAAGGCTCAAATCCTTGTCTTAAATAAGTGTTGGTGATTAGGCATTTTCATGCCACTTTTTTGCAAAACCACGAGTTGCCCTTGCATTTGCCCATGTGCAGCTCAATCTTTGGCATGATGGGCCTTAGTATACTGCATATTAGTCATGGGCCAAGTTTGAAGTGAAACAAATGGCCATAAATCATGTTATCAAGAATTTGCAATTTGCATGGTATGCATGAATTCAATGAAATGCTTCCAAATTCCAAGGTCCATAACTTTCTCATATTTTTGAATTTGGACACAAATGAGTACAATTTGGAAAGGCATTGAAAAGATCTACAATCCTTTAGTTTTGAGTTTTAGCAATTTAATCCATTAAGTTTCCCAAAATTGAGCTTGAAATTCACTAAATTTGGAAAATGACCTATAATTTTGTGATTTCCAAGCTTTATAACTCTTGACTCTTTGCAAATTTGAACATGAAACCAAAAGGAGATGAAAGATCATCCTCTTATATTTCCAAGCGTACTTCACTTGCATTTTTTTGATCAAAGGTGAATAAAATATGAATTTTTGAAATTAAGTCCTCATTTCCCAAAATTAGAAACTTTTAGGGTTTCTTCATGAACAAGTTTCAACCTAAACCTCAATATTTTTGATCTAATGATCAAAATGGACTTGAAATATGAAAGGTACACCCTTGAATTGATGGTTGACCAAAAGTTCACTTGGTCAACCTTGACTTTGACTGATTTTGACCAAAATGACCATTTTGCCCCTTTGAATCAATTGATCCACTTCCCTTCAAAATTGATGGTAAAAACTTCAAACATATGATCTTCCAAACATATAGAGTCCATGTACAAAGTTTCACTTCAAAATTCTCAAGAAATCTTGATGAAATCCCATACCCTAGTTTTGGTTAACACCTTAGGAGACTGATGAATCATCTCCAAAATTTCAAATCTTCTGGATATCTTGACCAATTTCTTGTACAAAGAATTTTCAAATACCAATGAGATGTTGTAGCTTCCAAACCAAGACTTGTACATTGATCTATAGCCTTGATCAAACAAGACCCTAATTTTGACTGGTGAATTAAAAGAGTGATTCTTCTTATAATCAAACAAAAACTTCAATCCTCTGATGATCCAAGGAGATGGATAAAAAATCTTGAGATATGCAATAAATTTTGAGCTTGAAAGATCCAGAGGTTTAGATGATAAGATTCTACTTGAGCAACTTGTCAATGCAATCAGCCTTCAAAGCTTGAGGAAAATTTGATAACCAAAGTACTTTGATCCCATCACAATGTATGAATGCAATGCAATATGATATTCATGATGAAACATAAACCAAAATCAAGAGGGTAAATTTTGGGATGCAACAGCTGCCCCTATTCAAATATCTTCCACATGATAAGTGAGAAAAGTGACAACTTTTAAGCGTTCAGAGTTGAAGATGATTGAATACAAAAGAACCCGGAAATTTACACTCTTGAAGAAGAAAGAAAAAGAAGTAGAAAACCCCCAAGACATGCGTCAGAATGAAGCTGTAACGCATGTTGAAACAGAACAAAAACAAAAGAAGAGTAGACGCAACTAAACTTCCGGACAAATGTGCCAGGGTAAAACTGGGCTTCAAAAAGAAGAGGTGAGATAAAACTCAAACCATAAAGTATAGGCGAAACTAAGCTCTGGAAAAGAAAATGTACGTGGGTGAGGAGACGAAACTCTGAGCTCGACCCAAAGCAAAAGTGGCTAAAGTGCGTGATTCTAGAGGCACTTGCTAATCTCAACTAAGATAGACAGCATGAAGGAACTGAAAGAATCCTAGAAATGAGGAACAAAAGTGAGACGAAACTCGACTCAATAACCAGTTAGACGAAACTAAACTAGATGAGTACCTGGACGAAACTGGATTTCACGCACGGGTAACGAGGCGAAACTCGACCCATAACAAAGTGATGAGAGTTCATGTTTCTCAAAGCACCTGCTGGTCTCAGATTAATGGATAAACAGTGACGAAAACTGATCCAAGGAACAAAAGGAGACTGATTTCAAACCAGGGACGCAGTACGAACACTACACTCGGTAAAGAAACACCGTCAAAGGGTCCAAAGTAGGAAAGAAAAAACGAGATAAAGCTCGACTCAATAACTAGTTAGGCAAAACTAAACTAGATGAGCACCAGGACGACACTAGATTTCATGCACAGGTGACGAGGCAAAACCTGACCCAAAGCGAGAGTGATGAGAGCGCATGTTTCTCAGAGCACCTGCTGGTCTCAGATCAATGGATAAATAGTGAAGAAAACTGATAGAAGAATCCAAGGAACAAAAGAGACTGATTTCAAACCAGGGACGCAGTACAAACACTGCACTCGGTAAACGAACACCGTCAAAGGGTCCAAGGTATGAAAGCAAAAATGAGACGAAACTCGACTTAATAACTAGTTAGGAGAAACTAAACTAGATGAGTACCAGGACTAAACTGGATGTCACGCGCAAGGTGAGGAGACGAAACTCTGAACTCAACCCAAAGCGAGGAGATTAGGGCGTACACCTAAAAAACCTGCTGAAAGCGAATATCAGGACGAAACTGGTATTCAAAAAAGTGCATCAATAGACATTGGAATGAACCGGAGAGGGTAGTGAAGACTAAACCCGAGAAGACCGCGCCAGGGCGAAACTGAACTACAGTCAAGAGTAGACACTCAAACAAACAAATGATTGACGTCAACAGGATATTGGTATTGGGGGGGGGGGGGGGGGGGGAACTGAGATAATGAGGACGAAGACCTCGCTGGGGATTTAATCCAAAGTATTAGCAAATTCACTGGGGATAATAGAAACAATAATGGCTTATGTTCCAGTGCATGTTTGAATTCTTTTTTTATATAGCGAAATGTTCCATATAATGGAAATGCTACGCGTTTTGGTAAATGCAATGTAATGATGCATGTTTAAGAGTTCCACTGGGGAATGGCTAATTGAGAAGCCAATAACCAAGAAGTCAGGATCTGACATGACTTGCAAAAATAAATTGCGAAATCCAAAGTAGAGGAGAAAATACAGGGAAGCGCTAGAAGGGGAACCTCGATGAGACGAAGCTTCGTGGGGAAAAACAACCGAGCAACCAGTAGAAACGGGACACAAACATTGAGAGGAGCTGCAAAAATAAATTATAAACTCCTAGAGAAGATCAGATCAACACTGTAGCTTCTGAAGAAGATTAGACATTGAGGGAGAAGATCAGGGAAAGACTGTAATCTCTGGAAAAGATAGCGCGCGACCGTGTTGAGGATGATACCAAGACAACAAATCCGACGTGAGGGGTGAAAACCTTTGCTGGGGGAATAAAACTCTGCTGAGGAAACGGGACTTCACCGGGGAGACAGAACTCCGCTGAAGATTTTGTGTTGGAGAGAGATTTCTCTTGGAATGCAACCATTGGACGAATCATGTAGATAGTCACACAGTATCGATTGTACTGGGGATAAGGAAAAAAATCCTAACATAAGGATGCCCCAGTCAGCAGATCGGCTGGGAAATGAAAGGTCATGACGAGGGATCTCTGTCGGCAACTCCGTTAGAGAGTTGAAACTTCTTCAGAATGTGAGTTCCCATTTAAACAACTCCACTGGGGATGTGCGACACATCCAAACTTGAAGTCTCAGAATGAAGCCTTTAAAAGAAGATTCTTGGGGCAACAAAACTTCGCTGCGGAAACGAAACTTCACTGGGGATAGGTAAAGTCCTATTCATACATGGGCTCTGTGTAACAGAAGAAAACCAAATATTCCCTTTTCTGACAATCATTAAGCTTTTTACAGGTGTTCAACGCGTAAACTCTTTTTTGATGTCAAACAATTGTTTTGCATGCAGAAAGATGTTTATTTTGGGAATGACAGACCTGATGCGATGATTATTTAAGCCTTGAAGTTGAAAAACTTAACAAAGTGTCGCATCTCTGTTGTAAACGAATCACTGACTAGAGTGCAAAAACTTCAAAACTTTTCTTCCCTTTTTTTTATAAAAAGAGTCAAGATGTGGGTGATAAGATACCAACATGGATATGCAACACATATTTTGGAGTTTAGGGAACGTCATCCTGTTGTAGTATGCTTTCGAGTTAAACTCTTGTTTCAGTTAGGACTTTTAGAGGTTGTAACGTGGCCTGGTTCGAGGTTTTTTTTTTTGAAAAAAGTTTTTCAAGGCTCAAGTTATTTGGTGCCCACCCCCTTCGTGATATTCTCCTGTTCTAAGATCAGATGACTCATCACAAGCATTCATCTTTCAAAAGGATTGGTAATGGTTGAGTGATCACGACAAATTCTACAACATGATTGTCGCTTAACTTCTGCTACTTTTTTGATATTATTGTTCCTTTTCTTTTGATGAAAATTTTATTGAATAATCTCTCTTCTTTTTTTTTTTGGCCTTTTAGGCTCTCTTTTCCCTAACTTTTTCCTGGACAAACTCTTCTGAATTTCAAAAAAAAAAATTAGTCCAGCGGGACGCCCTAACTTTTGCCTAAGCGACTTGTTTTCAAGTTTCGACTTAGCGGGGCTTTTTGTTTCCTTTTTTATTCATACTTTCCACTTAGAACAAGTCAACATGACTTTAGGTCTTTGAACTTTTTCTTTCTTTCTCTTTTTTTTTTTAAAACAAAAGCCTCATTCCTTGGTCGGCGAGGGATAGCCATTATTGTATTGACTCAATATCGACCTCAGAACTTTGTCAGGAAATGAACGTCGTGGTTTAGACACTTTTCCTGATCTCATGATGCGAAAGATAAAATATGGTGATCCTCAGATGGGAAGTTCCTTCTGAAATTTGAATGCTTGGTCAAATTAACTGAACATCTACCCTGCCCCCAGTTAAAAAAAACAAGTTTTTTTTAACAGAAAAGAAGCTCCTACTTCGAAGGCTCAGGGGGGTTACCGAGGGTCTAACTCCCTTATATCTCCGGTGTTTAGGGATTGAAACAATTCTTGTACATCGTCAACGGGGTTCTACTCAAAAGCATACCACTACAGTCATCGTTTTTAGCTAAACTCCTTCCTCCAAACTCTTGGCTAAGCAAAAGAATTGGCACAACTGGTATCAAAATGCCCAAAAAATCAATTAAAGAGTGATACTGGATGGATTAAGTAAAATGAAACAATTTTTTTCAAGGCAAAAATATTCAATGCATTAAGATTGACACTCGGCTATAAACAAAATCCTATATGCAGACAATGCTAAAAGATTCAATCAAGATAACACATGAAAGTGTGGCAAAGAAACGCAATAAAAGCCAATATGGGGAAGAAATGTTTCCAATTAGGTTCGTCGATCTCGCCGACCTACCGTAATCTTGATATTACCCTGACCCATGACCTTCACCAATAGCACGGAGCGGTGAAACAAAAGGCAAGGCAATCACCAGTAAAGTGAATGAGAATCCTATCAATCAGAGAACCAAACATGCCCCTTGCACAGTAGTAACTGTGTTTGTTATCCATATTTCAAGCGACCAACTGACCATGACTTAGATTACCATTTCCGTGTAAGGTCCATGAAGTTTATATGCACATGCTTATAAAAAATATTGGACGTTTTTGCAAACAAAATAGTAAAAAGGGAGAAAAGAAAAGTATGCGTATACTTGAAAGAAGATATTCTATTGATTTTGAGAAATCAGCCTGTGAAAAAGGCATTTACATTTGGAAGCAAGTAATTACAAAATCAAAGAAAACAAGTGTTTACAAATGGCAATGTGAATGTGAATATCCATCAAGTCCCGACTCTGCTATGACTCTTATGACTCTTACGCTTTCATCTTCCTTCTTTCAGACAGATCATACTTGGATTAGCTTCGAGCTTATGCCAGGTGATAGAATGAAGGAAAGAAATAAAGGATCCCATGCTGAGCGTAGTCATTTTCTTTAAGTCCCTAACTTTTGCCTGAATCGCCCTTTAGGGTTTTCGATTCACCAGGACACCCTCTTTTTGTCTAAACCGCCCTTTCAGGTTTTCAGTTTAGCGGGTTTTTTTAATTTTTTATGCAAAGTATTTTTTAACTATGTCAGCATTTACAAGGAGAGGGAAGTACTCTCCATCCATAGTCGTGAGCATCATCGATCCTCCAGAGAAAACTTTTCTGACCACGAAAGGACCTTCATAAGTCGGAACCCACTTGCCCCTGGGATCTCCCTAGGGGAGAATTATCCTTTTTAGCACAAGGTCACCTGGCTTGTAACACTGAGGCCGTACCCTCTTATCAAAAGCTTTCCTGATCCTTTGCTGATATACCTGACCATGACATATAACTGTCAACCTCTTCTCGTCAATAAGTTCCAACTGATCCAACCGATTTTGTACCCATTCACTTTCATCCAGCTTAACATCTCTCATGATTCTAAGAGAAGGAATCTCGACTTCTACCGGCAATACCGCTTCCATGCCGTAAACAAACGAAAATGGGGTTGCCCCAGTCGAAGTACGCACAGTGGTGCGATAATCATGCCAAGTGAAAGGCAGCATCTCATGCCAATCTTTATAGGTTACCACCATCTTCTGCATGATCTTCTTGATATTCTTATTGGCCACCTCGACAACACCGTTCATCTTTGGTCGATATGGGGAAGAGTTATGATGATTGATTTTGAAGGACTCACAAAGCTCTTTCATCATTTTGTTGTTCAAATTAGACCCATTATCGGTAATGATCTTTTCAGGCACTCTGTAGAGACAGATAATATTGTGCTTAATGAATTGAGTTACCACCTGCTTGGTGACATTGGCATAGGATGCAACTTCGACCCATTTTGTAAAATAATCAATGGCAACCAGAATGAAACGGTGCCCGTTGGATGCAGTCAGTTCAATTTTGCCGATCATATCAATTCCCCATATCACAAACGGCCAAGGGGAAGTCAAGACATTCAAAGGTACTGGCGGAACATGCACTTTATCAGCATAGACTTGACATTTGTGGCAAACTCGTGCATGATTGTAACAGTCAGTCTCCATGGTGAACCAATAATAACCTGCTCGCAAGATCTTTTTAGCCATGGTATGCCCGTTGGAATGGGTCCCGAAATCACCTTCATGTATCTCCTCAATGATTCTAGCTGCTTCTTTCTTGTCAACACATATGAGCAGTAAACCATCATGATGCCTCCTATACAATACACCACCACTGAGAAAGAACTTGGCTGAAAATCTTCTCAAGAACTTCTTATCTGTGACAGATGCTTCTTCAGGGTACTCTTGTGTTTCGAGATACCGTTTAACATCATAAAACCAAGGATTACCATCTGATTCCAAACTAGCCTCAAAACAGAAAGCTGGCTCACTCAAACTTCTGATGGTAATGGAAGGTGCCTCATTAGCCCACTTAACCTTGAACATGGAGGACAAAGTTGCCAGTGCATCAGCTAGATTGTTTTCTTCTCTGGGAATATGCTCAAACGTGATCTCCTCGAAGTACGGAATCAGCTTCATAACATGCTCACGATAGGGAATTAGGTTCTGATGGCGAGTCTCCCAATCCCCATTAATCTGGATGATAACAAGATTGGAGTCCCTGTAAACTTTCAAAAATTTGATGCGCATGTCGATTGCCGCTTCAATGCTATAAATGCAAGCCTCATATTCAGCCATGTTGTTAGTGCAACTGAAACAAATACGAGCCGTGAAAGGAATATGGTATCCCTCAAGGGGAGTGATAATGGCTCTGACACTGTTGCCCATGGCATTGGAGGCACCATCAAAAGCAAGCGTCTAACGTGATCCCGGATCGGGTCCTTCGTCTGGGTCTGGCATGTTACAATCCCGAATATACACAGTTTCCTCATCTGGGAAATCAAACTTCATTGGTTCATAATCGTTCAGGGGCTGATGAGCAAGATGGTCGGCTGGTGCACTACCCTTAATTGCTTTTTAAGTAGTGTATTGGATATCATATTCGGTGAGTATCATCTGCCAACGGGCTACCCTGCCTGTAAGAACTGGCTTCTCAAAAATGTACTTGATTGGATCCATTTTGGATATAAAGTAGGTGGTGTGAGTTAACATGTACTGCCTTAAACGTTTGGCGGCCCAAGCAAGCGCACAACAAGTCTTTTCCAGCAATGAGTACCTCGACTCTCATTCCGTAAAGTTCTTACTCAAGTAGTAAATAGCCTGCTCTTTCTTCCCTGTCTCGTCGTGCTGACTGAGGACACAACCCATTAAGCTCTCCAACACAGTTAGGTACATGATTAGTGGCCTTCTTCCACTGGCGGTATAAGTATCGGAGGTTCCTGCAAATACTCCTTTGTTTTATCAAAGGCCTTCTGACAATCCTCATTTCATTTCACTGCCTGACTTTTCTTCAACAACTTGAACAAAGGTTCACAGGTGGCTGTGAGATGAGAAATAAATCTAGAAATGTAGTTTAACCTTCCCAAGAAACCACGTATTTCCTTCTCTGTCCTTGGCTCAAGCATTTCCTGTATCGCTTTTACTTTTACCGGGTCCACCTCGATACCCCTTTCACTTACAATAAAATTCAACAGCTTGCTGGATCTCACCCCGAAGGTGCACTTATTCGGATTCAACCTCAGTAGGAACTGCCTCAGCCTCTCGAATAATTTTTCCATATGAACAAGATGTTCCTCTTCCGTATCAGATTTATCAATCATATCATCCACATATACCTCAATCTCTTTATTAATCAAATCATGAAAGAGAGTGACCAAGGGGCGCTGATATTTTGCCCCGGCATTTTTCAAACCGAACGACATCACTTTATAACAGAAAGTTCCCCAAGGCGTGATAAATGTTGTTTTCTCCATATCCTCTGGAGCCATCTTAATTTGATTGTAACCCGAAAAACCATCCATGAATGGGAACACTTTGGAATAAGCAGTATTATTGACCAACACATCAATATGCGGAAGAGGGGAATCATCTTTAGGGCCGACCTTGTTACAATCCCTATAATCCACGCACATCTTAACCTTACCATCCTTCTTGGTCACAGGCACAATATTTGCAATCCATGGCGGATAATTGATGACCTTTAAGAAATTCGCGTCCAACTGCTTCTGGACTTCCTCTTTGATCTTCTTAGACATCTCAGGATGAGTTCTTCAGAGTTTTTGCTTGACAGGGGAACAACCTTCTTTGAGCGATATTCGATGCACCACTATGTCTGTATCCAACCCAGGCATATCCTCATAAGACCAAGCGAAGATATCAGAATACTCACGGAGTAGCTTAATCAATCTGACCTTTATACTTTCTTTGAGATCTGCCCATATCTTGACTTCTCTTCTTACCTCTTATGTGCCAATATTCACCACCTCAATCGAATCCTGATTCGGCTGGATAACCTTCTCCTCTTGTTTTAACAATCTTGCTAATTCCTCAGGAAGATCACAATCCTCATATGCTTCTTCTTCAACTTGATAAATAGGAGTATCAAAGTCATAATAAGCCATAGCAGAGTCGTTATCAATATGATCGGTAGTGGAAGTGCATCTGCATGAATGACATTTTGGCGTTTTTAGTGATAGTGTGTGAAAAGAAAAACATTGCCATTTAAATGAAAAAAAAGAAATGGAGAAAATTTTTGAATGCAAAAAAAAAGTCCTTTATTTCATGATAAACTTTTTGGAAATAAACATGGTGGCCCTACACAAATGATCCACTACGCCTTGGGCAGAGCGTAGGAATTATGATATGATAATAAAAGAAAACAAGAAAATTACTCCTCGGCGCTTGAAACTTGGATAACATCCAAAGAAGTCCAATTGTTGAGTGTCTGGCCTGGAATACTCGGACAAATCCAATCCTCGATATTTTATCCATCAACCCTATCGTTGCCAACTGCATTGACGTGTCCTTCTTGAGCAGCTCAAGGACGGGAAAACTTCACAGGAGTAGATAAACTAGATGCTCTGGGAGTTGTACTCTGCTGACCTGGGCTAAAACCAAGACCAAATTTATTAAACTTTGGGGTAACGTCTAGCACCTGACCCCAACCTTCAAGGTTACCACCTTCAACCACAGCTTTCGCATCCTTGAGAGAAGACATAACAGTTTCAGGTTTCCTTTGCTGCTCTGGAGGAGGAAAATTGATAGCATGAACTGTCTCAAACGCCTGAAACGGAGTCTCATGTATCTCGCCTTCAACCTCAACATAGCGGAATGATGTCAAATGAGTTACAATGTACTCTTCTTCGCCGCACACGGTTATCACCTTTCCATCTGCAAGATACTTGAGTTTCTGATGAAGAGTAGAAGTGACTGCCCCTGATTTATGAATCCACGGCCGCCCCAACAAACAACAATACGCTGGCTGTATGTCCATCACAAAAAATGTAGTTGTGAAGGTGCAAGGACCAACCTAGATTGGTAACTCCACCTCCCCAAACACTGACCATCGAGACCCATCAAACGCCTTCACCATTAAATCACTAGGGCGCAGCTCTAGTCCAGAATAATCAATCTTCATCAATGCTGACTTGGGAAATACATTTAAAGACGATCCTGTATCCACCAAAACCCGGGATAAAGTAGTGCCCCTGTACTCCATTGAAATATGTAACGCTTTGTTATGGTTTGGCCCCTCCGGAGGAAGATCAAAATCTGTGAAGCCCAGACCATTCTAGGCAGATATGTTAGCACAAACATTCTCAAACTGATTGACTGTTATCTCATGTGACACGAACGGATTCTTTAACAACTTCGTCAAAGCATTTCTGTGAGGTTCTGAATAAATCAACAAAGACAAGATAAACATCTTAGAAGGAGTATGGCTCAGATTATCAATTATGCTATAATCACTCTTTCTGATAATTCACATTAACTCTTCAACCTCATTGGGAGCTGAAGAAGCTTCTGGTATTAGAATTGGTTGAGTCACGCTGGCTAGCGTAACCCTTGGATTACCAATCATCGCCTGCTGTTTTCCTTTTTCTCTTGCAGAAGCATCTGCCATATCTTGCACATTGGAAGAACCAAATACTCTCCCGCTTCTAGTCATTCGACCCACACCAGAAAAATTATGAACATCCTCTTCATTACCTTTAGCACGTTCTTTCTCAGACGAACGAGTACTTACTTCCTGCTTCACCCCCTGGTAATAAACATCGGAACCATAATGCCATGGGATAGCCTTTTCACTGGTATACGGCATGGGACCAGGTACCGTAATCATCAAAGGAGGCGCCCTAGATGGGGCAGGAATATGCACAGGGGTGTAAGGAATAGATACCACAACAACATCTTCTTCATTAACCTTACGGTAGCTTGGTTTTCTATTGAACTGCAGGGAACCCTCCTTTATCATCAATTGGATACCGGCTTTTAAATCATCACAGCCCTTCAGTTGCTATTTACACTTGGAACACTCTGAAGTACAACCCGGGAAAATAGAATTGTCAAGAAAATACCTCTTAACATAGCACAACAGAGTAGTTACTTGTTCCACCTTCATGATCAAATTGAACACTTCACTATTATCATCAATCATATTAACAACACCCCCTCCATTCCTAGGCATTGGGTTTTGAGTAACATTCGGACCAGTCACTGGGGTAAACTTAATTTCCTTAGCATCCAACAAGTCTTATATTTTGCATTTCAACACAAAGCAATTGTCAGTAGAATGACCAACTCCGCCTGAATGGAAGTCACATCTTACGTTAGCATCATAATTAGTAGGAAGTCTTGCGGGTGATGGTGGCATATTTCTCAAACCGATCAACTTCAAATCGAGCAAATGGTGGAGTGCTTCAGTAAGAGATACTGGCAAGGGATCGAATCTTCTCGGCTGTCTCTGCTGCTGATTATTATACTGACGGGGAGCATCTTGCTGTCTTTGTTGTTAAGGCACTGTATTCGGTCTCTGCCGCGGAGGATCATTAACAGGAATAGAAACAACATTTATTTGTTGGTGATGACGATCCTCTCTCCTTCCTCGAGTAAACCGCACTTGCGTCGCCTTCCTTTTTCTTAGGGTAAGTGTTGAATGGTTTCTTACTACACCCTGATGAGCCACTAGAACCTCCAATCTAAATTTTCCCCAATTTCAAACCTACCTCAATTCTTTCACCAGCCATAACCAAGTCTGCAAATACTGCCGAAGTACTTCCTATCATGTGCTCATAGAACGGTCCTTGCAGGGTACTCATAAACATATCAATGAGTTCTCTCTCCATGAGTGGAGGTTGAACTCTTACAGCCAACTCACACCACTTCTGAGCGTATTCCTTGAAAGATTCTCTTGGTCCCTGTGACAAATTCTGTAACTGAGTGCGATTATGCGCCATATCCATATTGTACTGATAATGTTTGACAAAATCCCGAGCAAGATCATTCCAACAACGAATATGGGTTTTCTCCAACTTCATGTACCACTCCAGGGACGCCCCAGATAGGCTATCCTGGAAAAAGTGAATCAAAAGCCCCTGATCCTCGGTATGCACCGACATCTTTCGGAAATAAGCAGTTGCATGAGTAACAGGACATGACGTTCCGTTGTACTTTTCAAAAATAGGAGGCTTGAACTTTGGAGGAACTTTCACCACAGACACCAACCTGAGATCATTAGCATCCATACCAAGGACTCCTTGTCCTTCCACAGCCTTCAAACATTCTTCCAACAACCGATACTTCGTATCCTCAACTTGAACTTCCGACTCTGAACGCCGAACAGAAAACTAATCTTCATCCTGGTCAAAGTCATAATCCTGCTCCTGATAGTTCCTTACACCGCCCTGATTATCTCTTTTGTTCCCCACAAGCCGAGGTCTCGGAGACGGGGGAAACTGCCCTACGTTACGCACAAAAGGGTTTCCAGGCATCCCGTGAAAATTTCCAGCAGGATGATCTTGCACATCCCCCAATCCTACAGAAATGTCCTGATAGAGCCCTTGATTTCCACCATCCCCTGGATAGCGTCGCTGGTTATTGACAATGGAAGCCAGTTCCTCCTATCGGCGATTTACTTTGGTGATGACCTCCATGAACTGGGTAATCTGAGTAGCCATCTGGGCCTTCATTTCAGCGAGTTCAGCTTGAACTTGTTCCATCTGTCTTGGCAAATTGTTTCTGGTGGAATACCGATGAGTAGTCGTCTTGAATTCAAAATAAGAAAATCAGCAGAATAAGAATATCGTCTTGAGATAACCTGTAATGTTATGAAATGCATGATGTGCATGATATGTTTGTCATTTCCAGGTATTCAAGAGTCCTTTTATTCATCAATCACGGCGTGCAACCAATAATCAAGCATACAATCAAGGGGAAAAAAGGACAATAAGACAAACACTTCAATTATTTACAAACAAAAGAAACGATGTTCGAGTGACTTCAGACATTTAAGAGTGTAATGATAAACAACAACATACATGTTTCAAAGTAAACTTAACAAAAACTGAATAATAATAAAAAACGATGGTCCCTTCCAACAATCCTGGGGGTGACCAAATACACCAAAGGTAAGTAACAAAAACTAAATCTCCGGAACAAGACACGCTTCAAGGTGTTGACAATACTCTTCAAGCCTGGCTTTTTCCTTCAAAATTTGTGATACGACTACTTTTATTTCTTGAAACCGATCCTCTATGACACGTCTCTGGGCCACTTCCTTCATAAGCTGAGCATCTTTGTCTTTGAGCTGTTTCTCCAAGTTTTGGATCTTCTTCCTGTAGCTATTCTCAGATACCTGAAGCTTCCGACACTCTTGCTGGGTCTTACTCAACTTTTCTTCCATTTCAGCATGAGATCTCTTCCTAAAACTGGTTGCATCAGAAGTTTCCCCTTGAGCTTCTTTGAGTTTGCGAGCTAAGTCGGCCCTTTCTTGATCTACCCAATAAAGTTTCATCCCTGCCTCACGGCCTTTTGCACGAAGTTTAATATTCTCAACATGAACCTGGGTGAACACCTCGGTAGGCACCGTGTTACTCAGAACAGTAGGAGGCTGCTCACATATAGGAGTCGACCTTGCAAATGGCAACCGTAAAATCTTAACCCTGGCTCTAATCCACTCCAAGTAAGGAACCCTAGCAATAGGAACCTTCTTGCCCAAAGTAGTTATATCCTTCTTGTGAATTCCCTTCCAAGCACTTGTCACTCTTTTCAACATCACAGGATCACTTCCTTTAACAAAATACACTGACTCAAACACCTCCTCAACCTTTGGCGGTCCATCCATTGCATATCCTAATTGACGATAAGCAAGCACAGGATTATAGTTGATACACCCCTTAGTTCCTATGAGCGGAACATTAGGGAAATCTCCACAGCTAGTGATAATACTTCGTACTTCTCCCATGTCATAATTCCACCGGATGTCAAATGAAGTAAGGTTGACAAGTCTTGATGACCATCGAAGAGAATGTCTGGTATCCACGAAAGGGCAACTTATCGGTAGGTGAAACTTAAACCATTGATACAACATTGAATGACAGAAACTCACATTACCTCCTTTTCCATGCCTGAAATGAATGGTGTAAAGAGTATCTGCTAAGAGTGTTGGTACCAGGTTCTTATTTCTAAAAACATAAATAGCCGTCAAATCCACAAAATTTCTCTTGCCAGGGAAGAGGATGATCCCGTATATCATGAGAGCAAACAGAGAGCTGAAGTCGTTCCAATTCCCTTTCTTTTCCCAGTCTTCTGCTTTCTTCACTAAGAAATCCAAATAAAACCTTGTAGTATCCTCACTTGATTTCCAATTGTCTTTCACCTCTTTCAAACTCAAATGAAGAATTTCAGCAATAACTTCGAACTTCGACTTCTCCGGCACTCGGACAAAAGGAACTTCATTGGACAACTTGATATTTAGTAGATACGTGTACTCTTCTAGTGTGGGAACCAGTTGATAATCTTGAAAAGTAAAACACCGTAACTCCTTGTCATAGAACTGGAAGAGGGTGATCAAGGCCATCGGGTCGACTGGAGTGTTAAGGGCTAATAACAAATTTCCATAGTTTTTGTTGAAATTATTCATAACATCACCCTTTAAATAAGAACTAAACCTCTTCAATTCGGACAGATCAACCGAAGGAATCTGGTAAGAGAAAGTATGCCTGGTGGGCTCTTTAACAAGAACTGAATCAAACTCAACTGACGGGAGGCCATCCATTTCTGATGGAAAGAAGACTCTTGAATGTCCCTGGAAAATGATATGTGCATGCTAGTTATTTTTTATACATCATTTTTTAGAAACAAATATGCTATGATGCAACATGACAGGATCAAAGTTCCACACTGGATAATGGATGAACCATTACAAAACAGCACCACTCAAGATCAAAAGAAAATCCCGAAGCTTCAAAACCATCATGGGAGCCTGAGTCACCTTCACAACACAAAGTCACCAACAGTACCTGTACCTGTAAGAAAAGTTTTCCCGCCCCTCTCACCGGTGTAGTCTAGGTCAAGGTAAGGTTAAAATCCAAATCAGAGTACAAGAGCTCGAATGTCGGTATCATCATACGATAACACCTATCCGAACTACCTCTAAAGTCATGGGTCTCATGGTCATGTCTACAAAGCATCCGCCTCATAGCTGCCATGGCCACTCTATTCCTAGTTCCTATGGAATTCACTCATAGCCTAGGTATGAGGCCTTTTACCTCATGGAACAACCCACCCACCAAGAAATCCAGAATCCAAACAGTCCAGCCAAATCCAGTATGCAGAAAGTAAAGCGCACATAGGATGCAATGCAAACAGATAAATATGAAAAGCGGCAAAATAAACACCCAAAAAGAAAACAAACAAGAGCTAGGATCGACTCTGGGATGGACCAGCAAAAGGTCAATCTGTCCCCAGTGAAGTTGCCAATTGAAACCACCCGGCCGGAACCCGTCATCTGGATGTAATGAAACATCAATGAAGTCGCCACCGAACGTCTTTTATCCCACCAAAGGGAAAGGTAAACATCGAGAAAACCTGGAAAGGGAGAAATCATGGTCTTTCGACTGAGAGATCGGGTAAGGGAGTCTGTTACCCGAGGGGAAGGTATTAGCACCCCACACGCCCGTAGTACTCCACGGTATCCAGTCTTGTTGTCTAATCTAATGGGTGTTGTCAAATCCTATGTCTATGGCTTAAAACTGAAAAGGAAATTCATGCGAAAGAAAAAGAAAACAATGTATGGAAAATAAAAGTTGTGCTCGATCGGGCCCTACCCCAATGCCTACGTATCCCTTTTAAGGAATCAGAGCAGTCGTAGTTAGGCTTACATATTTTGGTTGGTTTGTGTTTTTTTAGTTAAGACAACAAAAACAGTCAAGATGACAAAACATTAAATAAAGCAACAAACAAATGAGATGGTAAAACATCGACTAAATAATAACATAGTAACATGTCAAAGATGGAGAAACATCAAATGATAAAACAGATGACAAAACATCACACCTAACAATGATATTGAGAATCAAAGTAGGATAACAAACATGTGCGATGGCGAAACATCAGCTTTAAACAAGTGTGCGATGGAAAAACATCGGCTAAAAGATAGTAAAGTATCATGGCAAAGATGGAAAAACATCAATAAATCGGATGACGAAATATCACACCTAACAATGATATTGAGAATCAAAGTAGGATAACAAACATGTGCGATGGTGAAACATCGACTTCAAACAAGTGTGTGATGGCGAAACATCGGCTAAAAGGTGTAAAGTATCATGGCAAAGATGGCAAAACATCCTTAAATTGGATGACGAAACATCACACCTAACAATGATATTGAGAATCAAAGTAGGATAACAAACATGTGCGATGGCGAAACATCGGCTTCAAACAAGTGTGCGATGGCGAAACATCGGCTAAAAGGTAGTAAAATATCATGGCAAAGATGGCAAAACATCAATAAATTGGATGACGAAACATCACACCTAACAATGATATTGAGAATCAAAGTAGGATAACAAACATGTGCGATGGAAAAACATCAGTTTAAACAAGTGTGCGATGGAGAAACATCGGCTAAAAGGTAGTAAAATATCATGGCAAAGATGGAAAAACATCAATAAATTGGATGACGAAACATCACACCTAACAATGATATTGAGAATCAAAGTAGGATAACAAACATGTGCGATGGCGAAACATCGGCTTCAAACAAGTGTACGATGGAGAAACATCGTCTAAAAGGTAGTAAAATATCGTGGCAAAGATGGCAAAACATCAATAAATCGGATGACGAAACATCACACCTAAAAATGATATTGAGAATCAAAGTAGGATAACAAACATGTGCGATGGCGAAACATCGGCTTCAAACAATTGTGCGATGTCGAAACATCGGCTAAAAGGTAGTAAAATATCATGGCAATGATGGCAAAACATCAATAAATCGGATGACGAAACATCACACCTAACAATGATATTGAGAATCAAAGTAGGATAACAAACATGTGCGATGGCGAAACATCAGCTTGAAGATTCAAAAACAAAACCAAGAGGCGCACAAACAAATTGGATTGGTTTGTATCTTTTACCTTGAAGAAGGGTTTGAGTTTATTAGAGGTGTTTTATGATTTGCCAAGAAAACAATTTTTGTTTTACGATGCAAAATGCAAAGGAAAAGAAAACAACTAAGGGAGACTATCCTAATCTCTAGTCCTAATGTTATCATACAATGATTAATCTTAAGGTTGAGGATAAAGGAAATTCTTATCTTATGTTAACATACATGGATTCCTACCTTAATTAACATGTTAAAGTAGGCTTGACAAAACTATCCTATAGGGAACATGCAATGAGAGCGAAGTCGTGATCTCAATTTCTAAATTGAGTGACTCATCGATCAATCAATTAAAAAAAACAATAAACATCCTATAGGGAACATGCACTGAGAGCGAAGTCGTGATCTCAATTTCTAAATTGAGTGACTCATCGATCAACAATTAAAGAAACAAAGCAATAAACATCCTATAGGGAACATGCAATGAGAGCGAAGTCGTGATCTCAATTTCTAGATTGAGTGACTCATCGATCAATAATTAAAGAAACAAACACAACACATGCATCAAACAAAACAGAGGGCCTCCTGACATATATCAGCAACAGAGGTCCCATCATGCAACATAGAACTATGCAAATAGAATAAAGGAAATAGTGCAATACCAAACGGATAACTATCCGTAGCATCTGAGCAAGAATAAAAGAAACCCAGAGAACTTCAAGCAAGCTAGCTTCAGCAGACAAATCAAGTCGGAAATTACGCCATCAGGATGTAAGTAATGAGATTATCAGATATGAACAGATCCCATGTGCAATGTATAGCGTTCATAGTCATATATATATATATATATATATATATATATATATATATATATATATATATATATATATATATATATATATATATATATATATATATATATATATATATATATATATATATATATATATATATCTTGCATAAACTATCAAATATGCCAAACACAAGGGTAGTGCCAATATAATAAATTGTGTTCCATAAATAAATTGAAACACAATAGCCTTAAGTCAAGACTGGAAAAGTTTTCTCAAAGTACCTCGCACATTCAATAGACAAGTTATTATTCTCATAAATAGAACGTGGATTCTCATAAGGGATGGATGATGACACCAAAATTAAGTGAGGAAACATGATAGAAAATATCAAACATTAGTCATGATAGACAGAAGGAAACAAGTATATGCACAAATTGGTCAAACGAATCAGAAGAATGTTGCTCCTTTCTATCACCATGTTGAGTTGACAATTGAATATCAATCAAGGATCATGGGAGCTTGAGAAGAATACAATAAAAGACGATGAAGGTCAGTAGCAAACAAAATTCAATCATGCACAATTAATTCATCACAGCTTACAAGCATAATAGAAAAGGAAACCCACACAATGCATCAAAAGGTTCAATCATTCAAACATAGGGCATGAAGTGAAATGGATTGAGTTTATGTGGATAATAAGAACCAACATGATCATTAGGTGACCAATTATAGGCCTCACTCAAGCTCATTGGCCATCAAACAAATTGCAACAAGATATGCAACATTAATTGGGTACCTTCACTTCAAAAATACATCAAAAATAGAAACAAGGATCAATAATTCAAACCAAAAATTTCTTAGCATCTTTGAAGTATGTAGAAGTCAGAAAGTAAGTCTTAAGTTCATGAATAGTTGAGGAGCGGATCAAATGAGGCCCAAAGTTCAAAACTAGTTGGCCAAACTACCAAACTATACAAGCTTTCAAAATAATTTGTGGAAAAATATCAAACCAAGTCAAATAATTCAAGAAAAATGGTTTTCAGATCCTCAATATATTCATGAACCCTAATCAAGACCTAAGTTCCATTGAAAATCCAGGGCATAATGGTTTTGAAAATGTAACTTGCACAATAAGCAACAAAACCCTAATTTTTTACTTTTAATCTTAAATATTGATTAGATAAGATGAAAATCCTAAAAAAAATTAGAACAAATATACATCAAACATGAAAATACCCAAGAGGTCAGAATACCTATTTTTCCATATTTTTTTGAATTAAAGAAAAGTCAAAAATAAAAATCAAATTCAAACAATTAATCAATTAAACAAATATCCACATCTCAAAATAAAACTCTAATAAAAAATCAGAAAAAATATCCAACCAAAATTATATTCAAATATTAGAATTAAAAACACACATTCCTGATTTTTTGTGGAATTTTTGAATTAAGGGAGATATTAAAATAAAAATCAAACAAACAAATAACAATTAAACTATTATTTAATTGCAAAAAATGCAAACCCTAGATAAAAGTCATGAAAATGTCAAAATAAAATTATATTCAGATTCTATGATTAAAAACAAGCTTGTATGATTTTTTTGAGAATTTTTGAATTAAAGGAAGTATTAAAATAAAAAATTATGAAACAAATATTTCAAATAAATTTCTCAAATTAAATTTCTAATTAAAAATAGAAAAAATGTTAAACAAAAATTAGAATCAATTTCTAACTAATTTTATGAGTTCAAAATAATTTTTGTGGAATTTTTTCAGATCAAAGAAATATTGAAAAATAATAAACACTAAACAAATAATTAAATAATAACACAAATTTTTAAACCAATCAAAACATTTTCAAAAATCATCAAAAAAATGCACAAGGTCAGGAATATTATTTTTAGGTTTCCTGAATTTTTTCATAATTTTTCAACCATTTTTGAGCAAGAAATAAAATCATGAAAATCAATTTATGAAACAAAATTCAAAGAATTAAATAAACCTAACCAGCCAACCAGAGGAGGCCACACAATCATCTTCAATCTCTGGCTAGGGCAGAAACACACGTATGATCAGATCCATCACCTCATGTTCCAATCAACATAACATGCTCAATTCTACACCATTTTCATGAAATTTTGTGCAAATTAAAGCTAGCATATCATACTTCATCATGCAATTCGAATCACATCAAACAATCAAACATATATTAAGAACGGGTCGCGTGAAAATGTCAAAAACTCACTGAGCAGAAAATTTCAGATGCATCATACATGCATATCTCATCAAATCAAAAGCTCTGAAGCTACAAAACCACTTAATGAACTTCAAACAACATGATTATGAACTCAAATCACACAATGCACGACTAGAAATCAAGATCCAAAGTTAAGAATTCTAACCTTTAATACAAAAATGAATCTACTGTCTCCTTCACTCCAGTTGAAAACCAAGTCTCGATCTACAATCCTTATCACTTGGAGAAGAGAATGCAAGAAGAATCACTCAAAATGCACAAGTGAATTGAGAGAATCGAAGAAATTTGCAGAACAAGTAGCTATGGAGTTTTCTGGCCTCACGGGTGAAATGAAGCATGAATCTCGTTCAATGAAGCTTGCCTCTCAATATATAGAGCATGAAGAGGAGGGTAGGATAGGTTTTTCTTACTGAAAACCGTTAGAAAGAATGAATTCCTCTTTTTGCCAAAATCAAGTGTGCACATGCAACCCTCAAATCCCTCGTGCGTTTGTTTGCCTTTTACGTGCATTTCAATCCATTTTATCTCAGGAAGAGATTAGAAAAAGAATTAAGGCTCAAATCCTTGTCTTAAACAAGTGTTGGTGATTAGGCATTTTCATGCCACTTTTTTGCAAAACCACGAGTTGCCCTTGCATTTGCCCATGTGCAGCTCAATCTTTGGAATGATGGGCCTTAGTACACTGCATATCAGTCATGGTCCAAGTTTCAAATGAAACAAATGGCAATAAATCAAGTTATCAAGAATTTGCAATTTGCATGGTATGCATGAATTCAATGAAATGCTTCCAAATTCCAAGGTCCATAACTTGCTCATATTTTTGAATTTGGACACAAATGAGTATAATTTGGAAAGGTATTGAAAATATCTACAATCCTTTAGTTTTGAGTTTTTGCAATTGAATCCATTAAGTTTCCCAAAATTGAGCTTGAAATTCACTAAATTTGGAAAATGACCTATAATTTTGTGACTTCCAAGCTTTATAACTCTTGACTCTTTTCCAATTTGAACATGAAACCAAAAGTAGATGAAATATCATCCTCTTATCTTTCCAAGCATACTTCACTTGCATTTTTTTGATTAAAGGTGAATAAAATATGAATTTTTGAAATTAAGTCCTCATTTTCCAAAATTAGAAACTTTTAGGGTTTCTTCGTGAACAAGTTTCAACCCAAACCTCAATCTTTTTTATCCAATGATCAAAATGGACTTGAAATATGAAAGTTACACCCTTGAATTGATGGTTGACCAAAAGTTCACTTGGTCAACCTTGACTTTGACTGATTTTGACCAAAATGACCATTTTGCCCCTTTGAATCAATTGATCAACTTCCCTTCAAAATTGATGGTCAAAACTTCAAACATATTATATTCCAAACATATAAAGGCCATGTACAAAGTTTCACTTCAAAATTCTCAAGAAATCTTGATGAAATCCCAAACCTTAGTTTTGGTTAACACCTTAGGAGACTGATGAATCATCTCCAAATTTTCAAATCTTCTGGATATCTTGACCAATTTCTTGTACAAAGACTTTTCAAATACCAATGAGATGTTGTAGCTTCCAAAACAATACTTGTACATTGATCAATAGCCTTGATCAAACAAAACCCTAATTTTGACTGGTGAATCAAAAGAGTGATTCTTCTTATAATCAAACACAAACTTCAATCCTCTGATGATCCAAGGAGATGGATAAAAAATCATGAGATATGAAATAACTTTTGAGCTTGAAAGATCCAGAGGTTTAGATGATAAGATTCTACTTGAGTAACTTGTCAATGCAATCAGCCTTCAAAGCTTGAGGAAAATTTGATAACCAAAGTACTTTGATCCCATCACAATGTATGAATGCAATGCAATATGATATTCATGATGAAACATAAGCCAAAATCAAGAGGGTAAGTTTTGGGGTGCAACAGTGGAGTGATCTTCAAGAACTTTTCTTTTTTAGGATTTTAGATTCTATCTCTTCTTGTACTTCGGATTGTTGAAACTTGTACTAAAAAAGTTGTAATCCATTTTGAAGTTATTATAATGAGATTTTCAGTATTTCAAAATGTGTTGGTACTTTAATATTTGCAAATCGTCTATAATTCTTTGAGTCCATTTAAATATTAATAATAAAAAAATAAATCATGTGCATCGCATATCATGCATCATCTGGTACATATTTATTTCATTTATGTTCATACCCAGGTGTCTTACTAAATTTCCCTACTTTGTTCAGCAAGATATCTCACTCGTACAATACTCGAGCTAATTCCAGGAAGAAAATGGAGAATCTTGAACAAGAAAATTGTGAGCTGTGCGACGAGGTTACTGCTTTGAAGGCCGGTATGGCTAATCTGACTGCTTTGATGGAATCATTAGTGGCTGCTCAGAATCAGCCACCACTTGCTCAGCCTCAACAAATAACAATAGCTTCCGAGGGTCCATCAGTTCCTGTTTCTATTACCCCAGTAATTGTTGCTTAGAATCATATGCCTCAGGGTTACCCATGGAGAATGCCTAAAAGCTTCATTCCAGAAGGTTTTAATCTTAACACTCAAGCTGCTCCGGTCGTGCAAGATACTTCTACTCTCACACCTCCTATGGTGCATATTACTCTGGCTGCTAGAAATGAGATCCACTACATTGCACCTCCTTCGGTGAATTCTATGTTGTTTGTTAATGATGAAGTTTCTTGTCTTGTTCCTCCACTGAGTGAAAGTATAGGTTTCTATGACCGGTTGGATGACTTTCAAGACCAATTCAATGAGATGCATAAGGAAATGAAGGCCCTTCGAGGAAAAGAATTGTTTGGACATAACGTCAGTGAGATTTGTCTGGTTCCCAATGTAAAGGTGCCAGCCAAGTTTAAAGTACTGAAATTTGAGAGGTACAAGGGCAACTCTTGCCCTAATGACCACCTTGTGATGTATATCAAGAAAATGTCTACCCAAACTAATGATCAACATTTTCTCATTAATTTATTCCCATATAGTTTAATTGGTGCTGCTCTGAAATAGTGTATGAGTCTGGACAATAGTAGTATCCGCATCTTCAATTATCTAGGGGAAGACTTTATCAAATAATATAAGTATAATATATTCATGGTGCCTGACCGTGACTAGTTGAGGGTAATGGCTCAGAGAGACATAGAGTCATTAAAAGAATATGCACAGAGATGGCACAAGATAGCTGCCCAGGTGGTGCCACCTGTGGGAGAACAAGAAATGACCAAGGTCTTCCTAAAATTCCTTGGATCATTTTATTACAAAAGGATGGTCGCTAGTGTGCCAAGGGATTTTAACGAAATGGTGAGCATGGGTGTTCGTTTGGAAGAGGCTGTCAGAGAAGGGCGTTTGACAAGAGATGAAGGGACAAAAAAGTCGTCGTACAGTTTCTCTCGAAAGAAAGAAAGTAAAACAAGTGTTGTTATTGGAGAAAGGAAGATTAGATCAACTAGAAGGAATCAATGGTTCCAACAAAAAGTTTCTTCTGTGACTTCAGTCGTCAATGTAGCTCCAACCACAGTTTCCTATCAGAGACCATCTCCTCAGGGAAATCAAGGGCAAAGTCAGAAAAGAGAAGCATTTGACTTAATTCCAATGAGCTATGCAGAGTTACTCCCGACTTTGATTTAGAAGAAGTTAGTTCAGCCTAGGCCACCCCCTACTATACCATCACCTTTACCCTGGTATTATAAGGCAGACCAGACGTGTGCTTTTCATCAGGGAGCATCAGGGCACAATATCGAGAACTGTTATCCTTTGAAATCTGAAGTACAAAAGATGGTGAGATATGGCCTTTTATCCTTTAAAGATGTTGGCCCTTACGTGAAAGATAATCCTTTACCTAAGCATGGAGGAGAAAATGTTGTAAACATGGTTACTGGTTGTCCAGAGGACTTCCGGATTTTTGATATTAACCTGGTTAGAGGATATTTGGTAAAGATGCATGCTGACCTCTGCGAGTTTAGTTACTATACGCATGACCATGCTGGTTGTGGTATTTGAAGTACAAATATCCAAGGATGTGATAAGATAAAGCTGATCTTCAGGAAATGATGGACGGAGGCCTCATTCATATAATTAGGCCTAGGGTAGAGTACGAAGAAGATGTGAATATGGTCTATGGATGTCCCGGTGAGTTCCATATTTTTGACGTGAATCATATGAATGATGATTTGGTGTAGTTGCATGATACCTTCTATCACATGGATGGTCAAGAAGAACACCATTATGGGTCTTGCCGGATCTGCTGCATAGATTCTCGTGGTTGTTCCATAGTGAGAAAAGGTGTTCAGTTGTTATTGGACAATGGTACTATCAAGATTTCAGGAAATAGAGATGATTACGATGGGATTAATGTGATTGAAGATTGCTTGGCTAAGACTGTGTCGGATGATGAGTACGCTTCTGCGGATGAATTCTTTTCCTCAGATGAAGATATGTTTTCCAATAATGATTCTGTGATGTCCAAGTATTCTTAATAAGGGGTGAATGTTATTGTTTCTTGCTTTGGTGTTCCCGCCCCTATAGAGATTGAGTACCATAGCAAACCAACTATTGCTCCAGTGGTGATTTGCTTGCCGGGTCCTGTTCCTTACGAATCAGACAAGGCTATGCCATATAAATACAACACTAAAATCCTAGAGGATGGTATGTAAGTTTCCATCCAACCTTTGTCCGATGTCAATAATATTGCTGAAGCCAGCCGAGTGACCCGCAGTGGCCGTATTTTCGCACCTGTCATTCGAGGGAATGTTAATGCTAATAAAAATTTGTTTAAAATACTGAACCTCAGAAGGAAGTGGGGGAATTTAGTGGTACTACTCTGGAAAAAGATGTGGATGATATATTGAAGATTATCAAGATGAGTGACTACAGGATCATAGATCAATTGTTACGGACTCCATCAAAGATATTTATTCTAGCCGTGCTAATGAACTCTTCTGCCCACAGGGAATCTTTGATGAGAGTATTGGATCAAGCTTTTGTGGAAAGTGATATGCCTTTGAACCAATTAAGTAGTGTTGTTGTTAAAATTCTGGTATCAGATATGTGATATCGAAGGAGATGTCACGACACAAATATCTGAGGACAATGTAAAGTGCAACAATAATAAAAGCAGTAAAAACACAAAGGATTGTTAACCCACTTCAGTGTACAACAACACCTACTCTGGGGGCTACCAAGCCAGGGACAAGTCCACTAAATAGTATCAATTCATAGACCCTCAGCAAACAACCAGTTTACGATCTAATCACTTAATCACTACCCGTGCTATACTTCTACCTAAGACACATCTAGGTATGAGGCCCTCCTAAAATCCCTTCAATCACTAATAGTGAAGAACAACATAATTATTAAGTTTTAAAGACTTCAATCATTCAACACTTAAAAGCTTATTAATGATCCACAATTAACAACTCAAATAAAAACTCAATTATTAAATCAATACTAGAGTATATTACAGTTAAAAGACTTAGACTTCTAAAACAGAAGAAATATATTCTTCTTCAAAAGTTGCAGTCAAACGAATAAGGATGCAAGTCCTTATAAAGGCGCAACAATTGGCTTGGGATGAAAAACAAATATTCTAATCCCTTGAATATTTCCATGAAAGTAGGCCAAGACTTAATCCATAAGGACAATGCAAATATAAAAATATTCCTCCATATTTTTCACAAACTATGAGTCGTAAATCCTGAATAATGGCGCGCATAAAAATAGGAAATAGAAAACCTAAACCAGATATGAAGTTCGTTCAGCTCAGGAGGCAGATGTCAAGACATATGCTTTGACATTATTCAAAATAGTTTTCTTCAAATGTTAAGACATTTAGCAAAACATTATCAAGTCATTGTTTTACCAAAATTGCTACCAACAAACACTTACAAACTCCCTCTTTGGCAAATTTTGGATAAAACATTATTTGAGCATATTATCAGAGCAGCAGCATAAGCAAAGCATAAGCAAAACAAAATCTCAATTAGCAGTTAGCTGTTATCATAAGAAGATGTCAAAACATCTTCTGAGACATGAGGCTCCCCGTCAAGTATTAAGCTCCCCCTCAGTCAATGGTCAGTCAGTTTCTCTCCCCCTTTTTAGTCATAATATGCCAAATAAAAGGATGAATTCAAGAGAGTATCAGTAATATAGGTACAGACCCATAGAATCCATAAGTCAAGCACATACAAGTGCCAAAAATAAACAAAGGGGTCAAACAGGTAAAAAACACATAGTCTAACTGTCTTCAGGACCAGTAGACTTGGCAGGGCCAAAACTTCCTTCCTCACTAGAATATCCTCCTTCAGAGCTTACTCTATCATCATAAATGTTGTCCTTCTGCAACTCCTTGATCATCTTTTCAAAAGTTACATTTCTTACTGAGCTAACTCCTTCCCTTAATTCAGCAATCATGTCATCCTTGGTTGAGGTCTTGTTTTCAGCAGATGCAGATATCAAAACAATGTCTAGGACATGTTTTCCTGAAAACAGCTTGAAGTGAAGGGTCAAAGAAGACTCCCTCTTGCAAACTACATCATTACCACTCAGAATTCCAGGATCTTGATTAAGAATAATTCCACAAATAAGATATGGAAAGGCAATAGGCATTTTGATAGCACATGTTCTTGCATGCTTAATAGTTTGATAAAAAATGTAAGCACCATAATCAAACAGTTTCTTATTTCCAACAGTATAGATAAACTTTCCTAAGCCAATTGTAATGGCTGAGGTATGATTGGTAGGAACCCAGTTAGAAGCTCCAATTATATGCAAGATAGCATATTTCACACTTAGCTTGCTAACAGGAAGCTTATTCTTCATGGGCCACTCACTCACTTGGTTTGCAGTGATGGCTTCGCACACTTGCTTATCAGTTACTTCCAGCTCACAATCATCATCTTTAGACCTATCCAGAAATCTAATGATGACAGTAGGGGAAAATTCCACACACCTACCTCTAACAAACACCTTCCTGTACCCCTTACTTTTATGATCAACACAGTCAGTAGGAATATTAATGATAAATTCCTTAACAAGAGTCTCATAACATTTTTCAAACATCGTGACAGTCTTCATCAATCCAGTAGAAGAAATTAGCTCCATAATATCTTTGCACTCCAGTGCACCAGCTCCCAACTCTCTTTCAAGTCAATTCTTCTTTTAAATACATATTTCCACTTTTCATCATTTCCAAAAGAATGGAAGGAAATGTTGTTAAGAGGAGCATCATGCACCCTAACAGAAAGCTTCTTACTTGTAGATTTCTTCACAGGAGAGATGTCTTGGACATCTTCCTTGACATCATAATCAAAGTTAGCTTCTTCTACTAATGCAACTTTCTTCTTAATTCTGGATCTCTTCAGAGGTGAGATGTTCTGGACAACATCATTATCATCATCTGTGGAGCTATCAGGTCTAGATTTTCTTTTGTCAGAGGGAGGAACAACTTTACTCCAGGGCTTTAGGGGAACCTTACACAGTCTTCTTCTTGATGCTCTTGCAAGGGGGTGTGACATCCACAGTCTTTCTTTTTCTAGTCTTGAGCCTTTTAGCAATTCTAGGCACCACATTAGAAATGAGCTCATTGTCAGAAAGCTCATCAACATTAACCATATTCTCAGCTTTTTGATACTCTGCAGCTTTAGAGCCAGCAACATCTTCCTTAGCAGGAGAGTCCTTCTCAGCAGATGATGTCTCAACATCTTTCTCAGCATTTGCTTCCACTTCTTCTAGAACAGAAGTAGTAAGCTTTCCAAGTTCACTTTCAGCAGCATCTTTCTTGAATGTGGATGATTCAACAACATTTTTAGGATCATTTCCTTTGTCAACTGGATCAGGCAAGAAGAGTTGAAATTCCAGGCACAACAAAACCTTCATTTAACACCCTATCTACCAGCCTTCTAATACTTCTATCAACATTAACAATGTCTTCTTCTATCCTATCATCAGTAGCAGTAGAAGCATTACCTTTAGAAGTGTCAAACTCGTCTTTGGATTTCTTTGCAGGAGATGATATGGGTTTCTTGACCTTCTTCTCAAGAGGTGGAATTGCTGCTAGAGGAGTAATGTCAAGTACTCTGTCAAGGGAGAGCTCCTTAGGATGGTTGACAGATTTTGAGAGAGACGATGCATGATGTTGAGACATTTTTGAATAATTTTGAGCAAGGAGATGAAGAATGACAAGGTTTCTTTTTCTCTAAAGGAAAATGAAGAGTTTGTGAAAGTAGAAGCACGTGATTTTGTAGCGTGTGGGAAAAACTTTGAGACAGCCTGGTAATGATTGCTTTCGAAATTTGATTTGTTGGAAACATAAATAATATAATTTCACTTTAATGATATTCCTACACGCCCTTAATTGCTACAAACCCTCATATAAGAAAATCCCTAATTTTCCTCTTAAGTTCTCAAACTGATTAGCATCCAAAGCCTTAGTGAAAATGTCAGCTAGTTATAATTCAGTAGCTACATGTTCTAAGGCAACAATATTTTCATCAACAAGCTCTTTTATGAAGTGATGACATATATAAATGTGTTTGGTCCTGCTGTATTGAATAGGATTTTTTGATATATATATGGAACTTAGGTTGTCACAGAATAATGTCATGACATCTTGTTTGACATTATATTCTGTTAACATTTGTTTCATCCAAACCAATTGAGAACAACTGCTTCCTGGAGCAATATACCCAGCCTCAGCAGTGGACATAGACACACAATTTTGCTTCTTACTAAACCAAGATATGAGATTATTTCCCAGAAAGAAGAATCCTCCTGATGTACTTTTTCTATGATCAGCACTTCCTGCCTAATCAACATCACAATAACCAGTTAACGTAGAACTAGATCCATGAGAATACAACATACCATAGTCACTTGTCCCATTCACATATTTAAGAATTCTCTTCACATGGTTGGCATGGCTAACTTTAGGATCATCTTGATATCTAGCACACACCCCTACAAGAAAGGCAATGTCAGGCCTGCTAGCTATAAGGTACAAAAGACTGCCTATCATACTTCTGTAAAGACTTTGATCCACACTTACTCCTTTTTCATCTTTAGACAATTTCAGATGTGTGGGAGCAAGAGTTCCTTTATGACTGGAATTTTCCATCCAAAATTTCTTTACTATATTCTTAGCATACTTAGCATACTTTATGACTGGAATCTTCCATTTGTTTAACTTGCAGACCAAGAAAGTAAGTTAATTCACCAACAAGGCTCATTTCAAATTCTAACTGCATTTGCTTGACAAAATGTTGAACCATCTCATTTGACATCCCACCAAACATAATATCATTAACATAAATTTGTGCAATCATGATCTTCCCTTATTCTTCCTTGACAAAAATAGTTTCATCTATTCCACCTTTCCTATATCCATTCTCACCAAGAAATTCAGTCAATCTCTCATACCAAGCTCTTGGAGCCTGCTTTAATCCATACAGAGCTTTCTTTAGTTTTTACACATGGTTAGGAAGGCTTGGATCAACAAATCCTTTAGCTTGTTCTACATAGACTTCCTCATTCAGATAAAGATTGGAGAAGGCACTCTTTACATTCATTTGAAACAATTTAAATTTCAGAATGCAAGCAACTCCCAAGAGTAGTCTGATTGATTCAAGTCTGGCCACAGAAGCAAAGGTTTCATCAAAATCAACTCCTTCAATTTGAGTGTATCCTTGTCCATCTAACCTTGCCTTATTTCTAGTAACCACCCCATTTTCATCAGATTTATTCTTGTACACCCATTTTGTGCCAATAACATTTGTCCTTTCAGGCCTTGGAACCAGATCCCAAACTTCATTTCTACTAAATTGTTCTAGCTCTTCTTGCATAGCATTAATACAAAACTCGTCAGTTAAGGCTTCTTTGACATTCTTAGGCTCAATTTTTGAAACAAAGCAAGAGTTTGATATCCCTTCTCTTGATCTAGTAGTAACTCCTTTATTTAGATCTCATATGATAAGCTCCTTAGGATGATCTCTCAGAGTTCTAACTGAAGGCCCTTTATTGAGATGATTGGGCTCAAGATCTTCTTGAGGTGGATTAGAATCAATACTCCTGTCATTGGATTCTGTTGGACTATCAGACAAAGATGTTCCAACATCTTCTAATACATCTTCTTCATTACTCCATCCTCTATCATCAATAATAACATTTATGGATTCCATCATAACCTTGGTTCTGGAGTTAAAGACTCTGTAAGCTCTACTATTTATAGAGTAACCCGGGAAAATTCCTTCATCACTCTTGGGATCCATCTTCCTTCTCTTTTCACGGTCTGCTAAGATGTAACATTTACTTCCAAAAACATGAAAGTATTTGACACTAGGTTTTCTTCCCTTCCATATTTCATACAATGTGGCTGAGCTGCCTTTCGTTAAAGTGACTCTGTTATGCATATATCACGCAATATTCATAGCTTTAACCCAAAAGTGGTAGGGTAACTTCTTAGCATGAATCATAGCTCTGGTATATTCTTGAAGGGTTCTATTTTTATGTTCTGCAATCCCATTTTGTTGAGGAGTAATGGGAGAAGAGAATTCATGACTGATTCCTTCAGAAGAGCAAAAGTCAACAAATTTATTATTCTCAAATTCCTTTCCATGATGACTTCTGATTCTGATGACATGACTATCTTTTTCCCTTTAAAGTTTTTGACAGAGATCTTTAAACACTTCAAAAGTTTTTTGTTTTTCTCTAATAAAATTTATCCATGTGTACCTAGAGAAGTCATCTACAATAACATGGGCATACTTCTTTCCAGCAAGACTTTTAACCTGCATAGGTCCCATCAAGTCCATGTGAAGAAGTTCCAAAACTTTTGATGTAGTAAGATGTTGGATATTCTGATGTGACATCTTAGTTTGCTTGCCAATCTGGCAGTCACCGCTTACTATTCCTTCTTCTATCTTGAGCTCATGAATCCCTCTCACGGCTTCTTCAGATATAATTATTTTCATTCCTTTCAGATGCAAGTGTCCCAATTTTTGATGCCATAATTTAACTTCATTTTCTTTGGCTAAAATACATGTTGACGAGAAGTTCAACTCTTGGGGAACCCATAAATAACAGTTGTCTTTAGATCACATTCCTTTCATAATAACTTCATTCTTTTCATTGCAAACAAGACATTCTTCCTTGGTGATGTTAACTTTGAATCCTTGATCACACAATTGGCTTATACTTATCAGGTTAGATGTTAACCCTTTAACAAGTAACACATCATCAAGCTTAGGGACTCCTAAACATCCCAACTTGCCAACTCCTTTGATTTCACCTTTGGTCCCATCACTAAAAGTCACATAACTGGTGGAATGAGATTTGATATCTATCAACAGATTCTTGACACCTGTCATGTGTCTAGAACACCCACTGTCAAAGTACCAGTCATCTTTGGTTGATACTCTAAGAGAGGTATGAGCTATGAAACTAGCAATATTAGACTTGGGAACCCACTGTTTCTTATTTTTGCTATTTTGGGGAATCTGCTCAGTTTTGGGAAGAGGAGCAGTTTTAGGATACCCATACAACTTGAAATAGAAAGTCCTTATATGACCAAGCCTTCCACAACGATGACATATCCAGGTCTGGGAATTCTCTCTGGTGTGATTAAAATTTTTCTTGCCATGATGTCCTTTCTTGGCATGATGTTTAGACATTTGATTCGACATCCTTGGTTTAGACTTGGCATGAGTGGAATCTAATGAAGGTTCTTCTGAATTTGGTTCCTTTTTCTCATTAAACCCTAGACGACTCTTGTCTCGTATCACTCTTCCAGCTTGAAGAATTTCATCGAATGTGTCAGACCCATTATTCAGCATCTTGAGAGATTTGACCATTCTATCAAGGTTTGAATTCTGAGAAGTCAATTCACTTTCCAGATTATAAATAGTTTTTAGATGCTCTTCCCTTTCCACCTTCAGCTGAGTTATGAGGACTTTCTGTTTCTCCTCTTCTTGGCACACTTTTGCACTTTTGAGACATAATTCTTTGTATGAAGCAGCTAGCTCATCAAAGGTTAGTTCCCCATCACTAGACTCTTCATCAGAGACATACTTTCCTGTCAATGTTTTAACATATTTGGCAGATTCTTCAATATCACTGAGTCCTCTTCAGACCAAGTAACAAATAGATTCTTCTTCTGTTTCTTAAGATATGTAGGACATTCGATCTAATGTGACCAAAGCCTTCACATTCATTACATTGTATTCCCTTCCCTTGAGTGGATTTTTCTTCAGCCCTTTTTCTTTCAAACTCATTTGACTTATGGATGTCAGATGAGATGTTCTTGACATTTGATATTTGGTTCCTATCCATTCTTTTTATCACTTAGTTAAATTATCTTCCAAGCATAACTAAGGAATTTGATATTCCTCCATCTGTATCCATATCACAGTCCTCCTCTTCATCTTCAGTATTTGATACAAAGGCTATGCTTTTGTTCTTCTTTTCAGATCTTTTATTGATGATTAATTCAAATGTCAGAAGGGATCCAACAAGTTCGCCCAGTTTCATTTTTTCAATGTCTTGAGCTTCTTCTATAGAAGTAACTTTCATATCAAATCTCTTGGGAATAGACCTGAGCATCTTTCTCACCAATTAGTCTTCAAGTATTTTCTCTCCTAAGGCACTGGATGCATTAGCAATTTCAAGAATGTTCATATGTGTAAGTGTTTGTTAGAAGCAATTTTGGTAAAACAGTGACTTGATAATGTTTTGCTAAATATCGTAACATTTGAAGCAAAACTGTTTTGAATGATTTCAAAGTAGATGTCTTGACATCTGCCTCCTGAACTGAACTCAGCCCAATATCAGTTCATGTTTTATGTTTCCTAATTTCCTGCGCACCATAATTCAGGATTTCTCACTCATAGGCTGCGAAAAATATGGAGGAATGTTTTTCTATTTGAATTATCTTTATGGATTATATCTTGGCCTGTTTTCATGGAAATATTCAAAAGATTTGAGTAATTGTTTTTCAGCACAAGCCCACTACTGCGCATATATAAGGACCTTCTTTCTTATTCAGATGACTACAACTTTTAAAGAATAATACTTTCTTTCTGTTTTAGAAGTCTAAGTCTTTTAATTGTCAAACACTCTAGTATTGATTTAATACTTGTGTTGTCATTTGGATTGTTAATTGTGTATCATTCATAAGCTTTTAAGCATTGAATGATTGAAGTTTTTAAACTTATTATTTATGTTGTTTCTTAACTGTAAGTGATTGAAGGGATTTGAGGAGTGCCTCATACCTAGGTGAGTCTTGGGTAGAAGTATAGCACAGGTAGTGATTAATTGATTAGATTGTAAACCGGTTATTTACTGAGGATCTATGAATTGATACTATTTAATGGACTTGTCCCTGGCTTGGTATCCCCCGGAGTAGGTGTTGTTGTACACTGAACTGGGTTAACAATCCCTTGTGTTTTTACTGCATTTATTATTGTTGCGATTTACGTTGTTCCTCAGATATTTGTGTCGTGACATCTCATTTGACATCACATATCTGATTCCAAATTTTCAATTGGTATCAGAGCATGCATCCTGCTCTGTATCTGGGTGAGATCCAGGGAAGATACTTTCTGGTACTATGGACTAAGAAGGAGAATTTGTGAACAGACCACAGATTCTTGATGGAAGTAACTATGATTACTGGAAACCACGTACGGTTTCTTTTTTAAAGTCTTTGGACAGCAGGGCTTGGAAAGATGTTTTAAAAGGATGGAAACACAATGTCAAATTGAGAGAAAATGGAGAACCTACTTCTGAGTTAAAACCAGAAGAAGATTGGTCTAAAGAAGAAGATGAAATTGCTCTTGGAAATTCTAAAGCCTTGAATGCGATATTCAATGGAATTGACAAGATCACTTTCAGATTAGTGAACACATGTGAAGTAACTAAGGATGCATGGGGAATTCTTCAATATACTCATGAAGGAAAATCCAAAGTTAAGATGTCAAGACTTCAGTTTCTCACTGTGATACGGTGGCAGAACCGACTGTTATACTGGTTTGCATTTTTTGTTCTTAAATGTTGCGGTAAGCAAGAGTCGCCACCGACTTTTATTTTATCCAACAAAGGAAAAGGAAAAAGAACAGAAAAAACCTTTTTCGAGAACGGGGGGTAGATTATAGAAAGGGAAGGTGTTAGCACCCTTTCTATCTGTGGTTTTCCACGAGCTCATAGGTACTTGCTCATTTTGAAATTGCTTGTGTGTGTTTTGAAAAGTTTTTGTTTAACTTCGTGATAACCCTTGTATCTGTCCTCAAGAGTGTGACGAAGTTGTTTTTGAAAACTGTTTTGAAAGTGTTTATGAAAAAGAGTTTTTATTGTTTTGAGCAAGTACTTAAGAGTTTCTACCTACTAAAAAAAGATTGTTCATTTTCTCATTTCCTTTAGACAGTGCTATCCTACTATTAGTGAGTAGGTAGCCCCATCGTTGGATGTTGAGGGACTATCGAGTGGGACACTATGGTTATCGAAGGCAATATGTAAAGATATCTTAGCATTCGAAGGGACTGTCATCATATAGGCAACATCGAGGGACAAGATCATTTCTCGTAGGCAACTCGAGGGATGTTAGGGACCATGATCTTTATGATGACTTTAGAATTAAGGGTCTTTGCTAAGACATCCCTACGTTCGAGGGACATGACCATTATTTTCCGAGGCAACCAAGTGAGGTATACCCTAAGGGTGCATATGTGCAAGGTGTGTTATGTTCAGTTATTTTAGTCTTGTGTTAAGTTTACTAATGTTGGATTATTCTTGCCATACAATGCTATTAGTCATACATCTAGTAGTTAATAATTACAGTAATTTAAAAGTGCAGAAATATAAAACCTAGCTATTACAAGGCTTCTGGGAGGGGGATTATGTACATATCCAAAATAGGGGAAAAATAAATAAAAGCGATAAAGGTCCTACTAATCATCTATTACATCCCAATATACAGATATAATAATAAAAGGAAGTGTGAAAGAATAATAACACGCAAATTTGAAAAGACGTCTAAAAATCCAAATGTATAAAAAATCTTTTTATTATTTTTTGATTTAATTTATGAAAATGGTTTTAGTTAAAAAATAATTGATCTAGATCTATATTTAAAAAAAAAAGTTAATTATTAAAGAAACATGAAATTTAAATAAAAGAAATTAATTCTATGTTTTTTTGGTATTTTTGTTACGAAAAGGAAAATAAATTAAAATGAAATTAACCCTAAGTTCCATTAATTTTAATTTAAAAAAAAGTTAAAGTGATTAGTTAATTAATTTACCAAAATTAAAATGTAATTAAGAAAAATCCTAAATCTATTTTTATGTGATTTTTACATTTGTTTATTGATTAAAATAAAAAAAGGGATTAAAAGAAATAAATGAAATGAATAAAACAAGAAAATAAAGATGGGCCTAGTAGCAAAAGTAAACAGGGGGTGCAATCATCAGAATTCCCTAGGTCCGAATCTTCGAAAGCTTCATTCCCTAACCATGGTATTTTCAGATTCTTGCGTGGATCCTCTGATTCAACCATCCATAATTGTTCTATATAAACTCAAACAAACGTTAGCATGCCATGAAATGTGATTAAAATTAGAGATTCGAAGTTTAAAATTTTACCAAACTGGTGTTGTCAAATGGGGGCGTGCTAGGCGTGTGATGGATTGATCTTGGGCCTTGTAAGACTCCCGAGGACTTCAAGAGGATGGTTTGAGGCTTGATGTCAATCGAGAGAGACCGTAACCTCGAGATATGACTTGCACCAAATCTTTGATTTCTGGAGAGCTTTTTGAAGAGCTTTTTGAGAGCTTTCTAGAGAGGAATTTCGTATTTTTCTAGCTTGTATGGCTCTATATTTATAGAGGAGAATGAGGAGACAATAAAGCATGGAAAGAATCTCCCTCATAACGTTGTGTTTTAAGACGATGATCAAAATATGAAAAATGCCATATTAGATGATTTTATGTCATTTCCACATGTGGATGAACCTGAACATATTTGAAGGGTTGTTGCACGAAATCAATTGACAAAACCAACATAAAACTTGCCCAAAATGGATTCACATCAAAATTTACATTATTTCTATTATTTATTTATTTAATTCTTAATTTTAATGAATAAAATATCAAAATAAATAGCATAAATAGTAGAAAAATGTATGGGTGGTCTTAGATGTCGTGGACGATGTTAGGAATGAGTTCCAAACTTGAAAAGATAGGCCCAGTTGGAAAAAAAATCCAAGTTTGGTCAATATTTGCTTCATGCATTTTTTCAAAAATTGGCCAAATTTGACAATGCATATCTCTCTCAATTTTAACTCTATGAGGGTGTTCTTGGACTTTTTAGAAAGCTTAGGATGTCCCCTAAGCAACCTATTTGGTTTCATCTCAATTGGATCTTCCATTTTCATGTAAGAAGCTTTGAACCAAAAGGTGTTTTTGTTGAATTTTGAAAAGGACCTATAATGTATGAATTTATATCTTTTCATGAGTGAATTTATTGAACTTGAGGGCTGAAGATTAGTTGTAGGTAATTGGATTCTCTTAAAAATGAGCCTTGGATGATAAATTTCTGATAAAGTATGAGAAAGTTATGCCTGGTCAAAGTTTGATTGACTTTTCCTATAGGAACCCTAATTTACAACTTTTGAGTTTTGATGAATTAGGAGCATTCCTTGAGAAATCATGATCAAACCTTGATCAAATGATAGGTATCACTTCAAAATGTTTATGTTGACCAAAAATATTGAAGTTTGACTGTATGTGAGTCACATTTTACTTTTGACCTAGTATAGTTGATTTTCAGGCATTTGAGCAGTTGACTGAGCAAACTTCTTGTGCAAGGCATGAAACTTGGCATGGATGATCTTGAGGAGATATTAGGGAAATGGAAACAACTTAGGACCCTTGGAAACTCAAACATATTGATGAGGAGTGAAACCTTAGTTTGAGGCTCATTGTATTAGGAGGAGGATTTGGCTGGCCAATCCTTAGTCAAATTGAGCAATTGAGGACCTCTAGGAGTTTCTCTGGTGTGAAAATTGGATGGAAAATTTTGGGGTGCAACACTCACCAAAAAATTTGAGAATGAAGGATGATGAAAGTATTAATGACTTCCATATGAACATTCTTGAAATTGCTAATGCATCAAGTTCATTAGGAGAGAAAATACCTGAAGACAAATTGGTGAGAAATATGCTCAGGTCTCTTCCCAAGAGATTTGATATGAAAGTGAGTGCTATAGAAGAAGCTCAAGACATTGAAAAAATGAAAGCGGATGAACTTGTTGGATCCCTCCTGACATTTGAATTAAGCATCAATTAAATATTTGAAAATAAGAACAAAAGCACAGCCTTTGTATCAAATACAGAAGATTAAGAGGAAGACTGTGACCTGGATACAGATGGAGGAATATCAAATGCCTTAGCTATGATTGGAAGAGAGTTTAACAAAGTGATAAAAAGAATGGATAAGAACCAAAGATCAAATGTCAAGAACATCTCATTTGACATCCTTAAGTCAAATGAGTTTGGAAGAAAAAGGGCTGAAGCAAATTCCACTTGTTACCTTGAAAAATCTTAAGGTATTCAACCACGTGTATTAAATGAGGATATTCTCATAAGCTAAGGGTCATCCTCTAAAGTATGGGTTTTTGGGAAATTTTAGCCAAAGTGTTTGAAAATTTGGTTTTATTAAACTAGATTTAATGTTTAAAGGGAATGTCATGCCAAACTGTTGAAACTGAGCCAGGTCGACCAAAAGGAAATAAAAGAATATATGTTAAGAAATGGTCAAAATTTGTTTACTCGACCAAAGGGTGAAAGACAAGGAAAATGGTCAAAATTGGTTTTAGTCAACGAAAAGGGTTTCTGGACTTAGAGGAATTGTTGTTGATTTTTAAATCTTGCCAAAGGGAAAGTGTCGAAGCGAGTCAGAAGCAGTTTACTTTCAGAAGCTAGGAGTGGGAAGATTTAAATTTCAAAGTCATCAGCAGTTGCCAGCGATTTACAATTTGTTTAAGCGCCAAATAGGTGGCGACATCCAGTGAAGCGGTTATCTCAATATTTTTAATATTGTCCGTAGATTTCATCTAGGCAGTTACATTGTAAATATTATAAATAAGCAGATTTAGTGTAGTTTTTTGGTGTGTTCACCTGTATGCCCAAATCACTTGTCAAAACTCTGTCATTCCGAGCGTTAGGAAACAAAGAGTGAAGAAGTGCTTGACGTACGTGAATCACCACTTTTATTTCAATGCAAACCCTTTATTTTTCCATTATCTCTTTTGAATACTTTATTCGCTTTCTATGTACTGTCGAACAAAGTCTATACATTATTTTCTACTTGGCGTAAACAATTCAATACTCTCTGCCGGTCATGAGTCACCAGTTAGTTAGTCTATTGAATATTATTTTCATATGAATATCTTTTGTCGGTCACCAGTCAGTCGATCGATTCATAGTGTGGAAAGCCGTTATACTTGTTCCCTTAGTCATGGAAAACCGTTTCCCTTGATAAGGATTTCGATAGAATAAGTATAATAACCAAACTCTTAGCACGTGTCTTAAGATCAACTGGTCGATCTTGCGAGTTACCCTTAATTTTAGGACTTTGGGAGGACTAGGGGCTGTTTACCATTTTCCACAGTAAACAAATTGGCACGCCCAGTGGGTCACAGTGCTAAGAATTTGTCTTAAGTGTATGCAACTTAGAAATGGAAAGTTAACCAAAGAGTATAATAAACCATCATCTAGGAAGCATATATTAAGAATGACAATTCCTGATAATCCAAACGTAAACGGAATACCGTCACGAACTTTAACTACTACTGATCCAGTAGTTTCTCAAGTTGCACCTTTTCCTCCAGTCCGGTCAGCTGCAGCAGGTTCCACACAAATTTCTCAGGCTCCACCGGGAAGCCCAAGGTCTGTAATGACTATGACCACCATACCTAACGTGCCACGTTTTGGTAATGTGGATCCTGTTTATGGAATTCTATATTCCATGATGCCAGGATACTAGTGAACATCGAATGCATTAGTGGTGTCAGATAATGTTCAAAATTTGAACTCCCCTTTACAAGCATCTGCACTAGGAGGAAATAATAGAGGCAACCAAATTAGAGGAATGCCTTATCAACCAATAGTACCACCTCTCACTAACACTTAAGTAGCAATGTTAAGGAAACAAATGGATGATAGTAACCATGAGTTGATTAATATGTTAACTAACCAAATGGGTAATGTATTTAATCCTATAGTACAAGATTCGGCTGAGACTAATAGGCAGTCTGCTGAAACAAATCGACACGTGATTGCCCAATTAACATGTTTGTGTAATTTTTTATGTGCTCCCCCAGCACCTATTTGACATGCGCCACTTGTTCGACTAGATTCCCCTTGTCAAATGGACATAGGGGCAATACAGGATGAAACTGTCCATCAGGGACAAGTGCTAGTACCTCCAAGGAATTTGATTATCGATCCAGCTAGGGCATTAGTACATCGACATCAAAAGGTTGATCAAATTGTTGAACAAATTTGACAAGAGGATTTAGCCATAGAAAATAATCTAGCCACCATTGTTGAAAGAATTATGGCTAGGAACGGTATGAATACCACACTTCATAGGCCAACATATTCTTCCCCTTTGTCTGAATATATCTTACATACTGAAAACCCTAGAGGATGGAAAATTCCTAAGTATACAAAATTCGGGGGAGAATCTGGAGAGTCGACAGTGGAACATATTGCTAGGTATTTGACTGAATCTAGGGATATGTCGAATAATGAAAACTTAAGGGTAAAACATTTTCCTTCTTCCCTTACTAAGGCAGCTTTCACGTGGTTTACCACTTTGCCTCCAAATTCGATTGACTCATGGACTAAGTTGGAAAAACTTTTCCATGAACAGTTTTATGAGGGTCATTTGAAAATTAGTTTGGTTGAATTGTCAAGCATTAAAAGAAGGTTTGATGAAACCATTGATGATTATCTAAATAGATTTAGGTCATTGAAAGAAAGATGCTTTACTCAAGTACAAGAACATGAGCTTGTTCAAATGGCTGCTGGAGGTTTAGATTATTCCATTAGGAAGAAAATAGATCCGACCTTCGTGAAGAGTATATCACAGTTAGTTGATAGAGTTCAACATCTAGAGTGTCTGTGACTAGAAAAGGTCAGACATACTAAGGCTAGGACTAAGAAAGAAAAAGTAGCCTTCATAGATTACGATGACACATATCCCATTTGTGAGGCCGACTATACCTCACCAACAGAGGCAGAGGTCGACGTGGATAAAATGAAGCTAGAGCCAGCATATGAATGTAAATCACTATTTCTTGCTAAAGGAAAAAATACGGTCGAAAACAATCCATGATTTCCAGCGAAAACTTATATGTTTGATGTCACTAAATGTGAAGAAAATTTTGATTTGTTAGTTAAAGATGGTCAAATTTTAGTACCCCCGGGTGCTAAGTTACCACCAATAGAATAGCGACAGAAAAGAGGTCTTTGTAAATTTCATAATTATCTTGGTCAAACAACCTCTCAATGTTAGGGATCTCGTACAAAAATCACTGCAGGAGGGTAGATTGAAATTTGCTGCATGGAAAATGAAGATTGATACTGATCCTCTTAGGCAAGAGGAGACTTTGTTTCTTGACCCTGTTGACATCAACATGGTAGAAATTAATGAGTTTCTTGATGATGATATGGTCGAAGAGAATACTGGAGAAAGTCCTGATGTCGACTTAGTTGATATGTACCCAAGGCCTGAGGAGGACTTGCTAGACTTCCTTTACCACTGTAAGAAAAAAGGTTCGCAAGCTTGCTTGTGTCCTAGGTGTGGCACCTTGACTGACCAAATAGCTGCTGAAAATTTCCAGAATCTGCAGTTAGAAAAGAACAAGGGAAAGACGTACAATCAAAGATTCCATACACCAAGGGACCCAAGAAGAACTGTGGGAAAATCCCATGCCAAACCAAGAAGTTATATTCCTTCAGCAAAGGCTCCTAATGGTACTTGGATTAAGCCTCAAGGGAGAAGGGGGGCACCAATTGATGGTGATATTGCTAGAGACCCAAACAAAGGAATGTCGTCTATTAACTACCAACATGAGTTTAAGTCTGAGAGGAAAAGTCATATTTCTGAAAATGACATGGGGAAGAAACCCATGACTCGAACTCAATCGAGACGCTTCTAGTGTCGAAAGAAGGCTGAGAGGAAAGCATCTGCTGGCCAGATTGCTGCAAACAAAGCTGGAAATCAGAAGCAGTATAAAGTGAAGGTCAATTCCTCTGCAAAAGAATGAATCAAAGAGTTTGTGAGTCGACCAGCTGCTAAGTGTTCTGAAAAAGCTACTGACAATTTTGATTCCGAGTCTGAAGAGAGTTTTAATATCTTAGTTAATGTGGTATCAATTCTGCCAGCATAATATGATTGCTTAACTGAAGTGGAAGATTTATCAGACGTTGATGCTGAGGAGATGGCTTTACACAAGCCAACATGTTACTTTGTGATGAATAATGGTTTGATTGAGAACCAAGATGTATTCTTTAAAAGACCAGATATGGCCATGAGGAGCAATTTGAAGCCTCTTTCAATAAGGGCAAAGCTTGAAGGGGTGGCTATCAACAAGGTATTGGTAGTTTGTGGTGCTACGGTAAATATTATGCCACACCACCTATTGCATAAAATTGGTAAATATGACACCGATGTTAAATCTCATAACATGGTCTTATCAGACTACAAAGGAAGGACTAGAAACACTATAGGTGTGATCCAAGTTGATATTATTGTTGGCTTCGTTACTAGGCCAACTATATTCATGGTGATTCAAGGCAAGCCAAGTTACAACCTCTTAGTAGGGAGGGAATGGCTGCACGGTTTAGGGGTTATACCATCTTCTATGCACCAGTGTTTGGTGATTTGGAGGGAAGATGGTATTGTCGAGAACATTGAAGTTGATCAAGGATATTTCAGGGTAGACGTGAATAATGCCGGCAAGAAGCAATTTGACAGGAAATTAGCTAACATTTCCCCATGTCAACCTGTTGAATATGTGTATGCCAACCTTGATGAGGCATTTGTTTCGTTGAAGTTACATGAGACCCATGGTTTTATATGGGACGTGGAACGTCTTGAGGATCCATACTGTGACAACCGACTGACAGGCTGGGGAGGCATAAATGATGATGTCTGGACTAGATGCTCTGAAAAGGATTTATATTGACGAAAGTAAAATAAATTTGGCGCTAGAGGCAGAAGAAAATATGGCTGTCGAAGCTAATAAGACACAAATTCTGAATGAAGGAGCTACTTTGGCTATTGAGCCAAAGCCACCAGATAAAAAAGAAGTGGTCGGAGAAAATGTCGATAAGTAGCGTCTAGACTGCATATATGACGAAGAACCCTTAGGCTTTGAAAAGGATTCGATGGCACCAGAAAGAATGCAGCCACAAGACCCTTTAGAAGAAATAGATCTTGGCGAAAAGGGGGATAAAAGACCAACTTATATCAGCGCCAACATCGACCAAAATTTAAAGTCTGAGGTAATATATTTATTAAAAGAATTTAAAGATTGTTTTGCTTGGGACTATAACTAAATTCCAGGTTTAAGCAAGGATTTGGTCGAACTAAGGTTACCAATAAAAGCTGGAAAGAAACCAGTGAAGCAGACTCCTAGACGTTTCGCTCCAGCAATAATGTCGAAAATCAAAGAGGAGATAAAAAGACTCCTCAAAAGCAGATACATAAGAACTGCAAGGTATGTCGACTGGTTGGCAAACATAGTGCTAGTAATTAAGAAAAATGGAAAATTAAGAGCGTGCATCGATTTTAGAGATTTAAATGCTACCACTCCTAAAGATGAATATGATATGTCTGTGGCAGAAATGTTGGTCGACTCTGCTGCTGTTTTAAATATTTAAGTATGCTTAATGGTTATTTTGGTTATAACCAAATTTTGATTGCAGATGAAGATGTGCCAAAGATGGCACTTTGCTGCCCAGGGGCACTGGGAACCTATGAATGGGTTGTCATGCCATTCAGTTTGAAAAATGTCAGAGCGACATATCAAAGGGTAATGAATTCTATTTTCCATGATTTTATTGATGAATTCATGCAAGTTTATATTGATGAAATTGTGATAAAGTCGAATAGTAAATCGATTCATCTTCAACACCTTCGACAGTCTTTTGAAAGGATGAGGAAATATGAATTAAAAATGAATCCATTAAAATGTGCTTTTTGTGTGCAGGCAGGTGATTTTCTTGGCTTTGTGGTGCAAAAAAAAGGCATAGAAGTGAATCAAAGCAAGACCAAAGCCATCATGGACGTCAAACCTCCATCGACCAAAAAGGAACTCCAGTCTTTGTTGGGCAAGATAAATTTCCTAAGGAGGTTCATATCCAACTTAAATTGAAAAACCAAAGTATTTTCACCACTACTTCAAATGAAGAATGAGGATTTCGTTTGGAAAGAGGAGCATCAAGAAGATTTCGACAAAATCAAAGACTACTTAGTGAAGCCTCCAATATTAGCACCTCCTGTTAGACAATGGCCTATAAGGTTATATATTGTAGCCTCATATTCAACTATAGGAAGTATGTTAGTCCAACAGGACGAAAAAGGTGTCGAGAGACCTATATATTATCTTAGTCGAATGCTTAATGATCCTGAAACTAGGTATAGTGATATAGAAAACTATGCCTTTGCTTGTATTTATCTTGTATTAAATTAAAGAAATATATAAAGCCTGTTGATATGTATGTATCTTCTCATTTCGATATTATTAAGCACATGTTGTCCAAACCGATTTTACATAGTCGAATTGGTAAATGGGATTTAGCATTAACATAGTATTCTCTGAATTATGTGCCCTTAAAAGCAATGAAGGGAAAAGTGGTGGCAGATTTCTTGGTTGACCATTCAATGGTTGGTATGCCTCAGAACTATATAGATCTAGCGCCATAGAAATTATACTTTGATGGTTCTAGCCATAAAAATGGAGTTGAAATAGGATGAATTATAATTTCCCCCAGTGGAATTCCAGCAGAGTTCAAGTATAGAATCGACGGTATATGTACAAATAATGAAGCAGAATACGAGTCTTTAATAACAGGACTTGAACTACTGCTAGAATTGGGATCAAGGAACGTCGAAATTATGGGAAACTCTGAATTAGTAATTAAACAAGTATCAAAGGAATACATATGTGCTAAAGAAAATGTAATCATGTATTTTGTGATTACTATTAGATTGTTACAGCAATTTGAACAAGTGAGTATTTGACACATACCTCGACGAGAGAATGAAGAGGCTAATGACCTAGCAAAAGAAGCTTCAGGATACAAGAAAGACCAAAATGGAGAACTTATTCAGGTAAGAGAGAAAGTTCGCGCAACTTGGTTATCTCCTTCAGATTTGTCAATAATAAAGTTAGGGGCTGTAGATTCCGAATTTTTTCAGATTTTAACTGTTGACAATGGGCAAGAGAATGGTTGGCGAAAGCCATTGGCCGACTATATGCGTATCCCTACAGGGTCGACAAATCGTAATATCAAGTATTATGCCCTTATTTATGTTTTGATAGAGAATGAATTATTTAAGAAAACTGCAAAAAGAATATTGCTTAAATGCCTTGGAGAAAGTCAAGAATATGTAGTAGTGTCAAATGTGCATAGTGGAGCATGTGGCGCACATCAAGCAGCACACAAAATGAAATGTCTTTTGGTGCGTTCAGGTGTCTATTGGACTTCAATGCTAAAAGATTTCATCGAATTTGCTAAAGTTTGTCAAGAATGCCAAGTGCGTGGGGGCATACAACATGTTCCTGCAAGTGAATTACATGCAATTATAAAACCCTGGCCATTCAGAGGATGGGCCTTAGATGTGATTGGAGAAATAAAACCAGCGTCATTAAAATAGCAAAGGTATATTTTAGTTGGTATTGATTGTTTTACAAAATGGGTCAAGGTAGTAGCCTTAACAAATGTCGATCAAGAAGCTGTTATTAATTTTATACAAAATCACATCATATGTCGGTTTGATATTCCAGAAACAATTACAACTGACCATGGATCAGTGTTTACTGGACGAAAAATGCAGGAATTTACGCAAGAAGTTGGAATTAAATTGTTAACTTCTACTCCTTACTATGCTCAGGAAAATGGCCAAGTCGAAGCTGCCAATAAAGTAATAATTAGCCTAATTAAGAAGCATGTAGGAAAGAAGCCAAGGAATTGGCATAAAACACTAGATCAAGCCTTATGGGCATGTAGAACTTCCCCTAAGGAAGCAACAGGAACTACTCCATTTCGACTTGCATATGGGAATTATGTAATGTTACCAGTGGAGATACATGTTCAATTAATAAGAATCCAAAGACAACATGAAATACCATCTGAGGACTACTGGAATATGATGGCGGATGAGCTTGTCGACTTAGATGAAGAAAGGATGTTGGCCCTTGATTCGTTAATAAGACAAAAAGAAAGAGTGTCCTGAGCTTATAATAAAAAAAGTAAAAGATAAAGTATTTGTTGTCGACGATTTAGTATGGAAAGTAATATTACCTATGGACAAAAATGATAGAGTCTTAGGGAAATGGTCCCCAAATTGGGAAGGGCCTTTTAAGGTGATGCAGGTTTTTTCAAATAATGCCTATGAACTTGAGGAGTTAGCCCCAGATCAACAGATCTTAAGGGTAAATGGTAAGTACTTAAAAAAGTATAAGCCCATTCTTCAAGAAGTCAAAATTTCGACAGAATGAATATTCTTCGAATTAACAAGCTGGTAAAATTGTGTTCGAAACCAGCAAATTCAAAACATGCATAAAATGTGTACAATAGAGGAAGATATATATAAGACAGATAAATAAAGGTGCCATTAAAATTTGTCTTAAAGCCATAAAGAAATCACAAGATCGTTGGTACAATGATTAAAAGGGTTTAAATCTGTTTTGGAATGACCGCAGTTCACCATAGAGGTTTGCGGCCTGATATTCAAAATCTTCTGTTTGAGTCCTAAGTGTTTCAAGCTCCGTTTCGACAGAAGAAATTGCTTCACTTACGGCCACAACATCCACGACTATTTGGTCAGCCTTTTCTTGAGCTGGATTAATAACATTATTAATCTCTTCCTCTTGCTTGGCAATCAATTCTAATTCCTTGTCGAGAGCAGAAATCTGGTCACATATTTCAGAAGCTCTTTTCTATTTGGGACCCAGTTCCTATTTTTTCTTTCCAATCATTGCTAATAAATCAGTGATTTCTTCAGTGGCTTGTACCACCATATCCAAATTCTCATTCACAAAAGCTTTCTTCGACTCGACTGCTTCCTCATTTTCCCTAATACTTTTGACATTTTGGAGTAGAGGAATAAAGAATTTCTCAAATGTCGTTATCATAAACATGGTTGATTCAGAAGTGTTGAGCTCTTTCATTTGAGTGAGAGCGTTTGAAAGTTCTGGGCCAAGAGTTGGATCAGAGTGAAGCAGATGAGGTAAACCAGGATTCAAAGCATGTGTCCGAATTTTAGTCATTAGATTTTTGGCTTTGATTGCTTCAGGACTTATCTTGTCATTGTGTGCTTGAGATTGGTCAGACTCGGAAGAAAGAGTGTGAGAACTCACGAAGCGACGCAACCTAGAAATTTCTTATAGAGCAGAAGGCTTGACTCCCATGTGTTTTGGTGTAGTAGGTGAGTCGACCTTTTCTTTCCCAAAAGAAGTGAGAGGCGTGCCTCGTGTGCCTTCAGGAGGGGGCAGGATTTGGGAGGTGGTAACATTTTTATTTGCTTCTGAACCCTACAAGGAATCTGAGAGGCTAGAGTCAGAGCTAGTCGAACTATAAACCTTATGTTTGGCAGGACTAGTGACTGAGTCAGAGTCACTAAGAGTAGCCGGAATAGTCAAGTCAATAAACTCACCATCAACAATGCCAGGATTCTCACGATGATGAGGGGAAGAAGCTTCTGACAGAGGAGTATAGTCAGACACACTTAGTTGTTGGCCATAGACATTAACCTAAAGAAAGCAAGAAAAGATATCAGCCAAACAAATTTAACAAACAAAAAGGAAAAAGAAACTAAAAAAATAATCAGCTAGTACTTGTGTCGACGAATCAAGATCGACAGACTCATCCTTAGCTGAAGCATCAACAGCGTCTCCCATTGGGTTTGGAGCTTTATTAATTCTGGGAGCACGAGTCAGAGTGACAATGGCTGTGTCGACCACTATAGTGTCAGCACCTAAATCTAAGGTAGCTTCAGGATTTTTAGCCAAGATCATTTTACGTCTCCTTCTTGTAACAAGGGGGACTTCGACATCATCTGGTTCTTCTATTTCATCAACATGATTTAAACCAACCTTTGCTTCAGCGTTCTGGGACACATGTACCTTCGTCTTCTTCTTCTTTTTCGCCACCTTGTTTTCAGTAAAAGAGTCTTTTTTCCTCTCGTGGCTTTTGGATTTGTGGGAGCGTTGAGGGGACTGAACATTAGGTGATGGCTTAGTATCTGAAAAAGATATAAGTCAAAGCAATTGTGTTAGTCAATAATGGAGAGTTGAATCGACAAAATATACCTCAGTCCTCTCAGAATTATGTTGTATGTCCTTCTTGGACCGTTTGGATTCTCCAGAGGGAGCAGTAAAATCTGCTGAGCGTTTTTTACTCTGGAAAACAAGGAAAATATTAGTAAAGATTAAGGCATAAAAGACATGGAAACAAAAAGTATATAAGTACACCTACAGAGGAAGTCTTCTTGAGTGAAGAAGAAACCGGTTCATCATCAGAGGGTGTATGGTCAGGGATAATCTACAAGAGATTGGCTAAGTCAGATATGCCAAATTAGGAATGATAATTGACAGAAAGTTAAGTTTAAACCTGATTCATTGAAGGTTTTGGTTTGCCAACAGAAACGGCGCTCGCCTGATCTATTTAGATAACTGTAAGGCAAGTATAAAACAATTAAATAAGCAACCAAATCAAAATAAGCAGGGGGTAAGCTTTCCAGACATCGTTACCGATTTTTGTGGTCGAAAGTACTCTAAAATATCGGAGATCATAATGAAGATTCCCTAATAGTTAGGTAGATAATACTTTATCGGTACCACTCTGTCGGCCTTTTTCTTATAGGAATTTTGCATATCCGATAAAGAGTAATACCACCAGTCAGGAATAGGTGGGCCAAAGGGCTAGATGGAAAAGGAGGAAATTTGATGTTTCTAAAGTGAAGAGCATAAAGATATTTGTCTTTCACATAACCAGGGATTTTAAGTGTCGAGATCCTATCGGTTACCTTCTCCTTTAATTCGACAGTGGCCTTAAAAATGGTCCGACGAAGATTATTAGGTCGATACACAACTCGGAAGTAATTCTAGAAAGCTAGAATTTTATTTAACATGATTAACCTTACACTTGGTCGATTTCGCCTGCAAATTGGAAAAAGTTGTAGTTAGTTCATCCAACTTTGCATCAGGATCACCAATGAAAGTAATAAAATATGACTGCCACCAAGTCTCAAATTCTTTGGTGTAGTAGAAAGATGGTTGGAAAGGAGTGAGAGTAAGTGTGATACGGTGGGAGAACTGACTATGGTTTTGCGTTTGTTTTTGCAAATGTTTCGGTTGAGCAAGAGTCGCCACCGACTTTTTATTTTATCCTAAGGAAAGGTTTAAAAAGCACAGCAAAAAACCTTTGAGATTTTTCTTGGGTTCGGGGAGTAGATTATAGAAAGGGAAGGTATTAGCACCCTTTCTATCCATGGTTATCCATTGGCTCTTAGTTACTTGCTTAGATCACTTGCCTTTTGTTTTCAATTGTTTTAAATGGTGCTTGTGTGTGTGGGTTTGAAAAATGTTTTGAAAAGAGGCCAATGTGGTGGCAACCTTTGTAATGATCCATGTTGGGATGTATACAAAGGTGTATGTCTTTTGAAAAGGTTTTCATTTGTTTTTGAAAGTTGTTTTTGAAAGTGTTGTGAGGTATGTTTTAGAAAATAGGCAAGTGTTTTATTTTTTTTGCAAGTTTGATTCAAGTAACTAAGAGGCTATCTACTCCTAAATTTCTCAAAGTTTATTGCTATGTTTTAACCCTTTTAATAAGTTTGTTCCACCATTGTATTTGGTGGACAATCTCATGTTAGGATGTGAAAGGGACGGGCGCGGGTCATCGTTTAGACCATAATTGCAACGGTGTCAAGTATCTTTGGGCATTTTCTTTAAGGGACTTGATCATTTGTTTGGCAATATTTTGAAAAAATGTTATCGAGGGACTATGATCATTCAATTTGTTTGTTTTGCCCAAAGAGACCTAACATGCAATATGGCCCAATTTTGAAAGGCAACAAGTGGAATACCCCAGGGGGTGCAAGTGTGATTCGTGTGTCCATTTTCATGCTTGTTTGTCTTATATTAGGTCCAACTATTTTGTTCATTTTTTTTATTCGCATATAAACCCTAATTCTAGCATTGTATATTTAGAAAGCGATAAAGTGCGAAATTTAAATTCCTACGCTATTACAACACAATAATATAGGGAGGGGGGTACAATGTTTCAAATGGGGATTTTGACAAGGAATTTAAACCTAAAACTATTACATCAATTTTGAATTTATACAATTTAATTAATGTACAATAGTTAAAAAATGGAATAAAATATGCAAGAATGCAAAAAAGAGGTTTTTTTATATGTATGAAAAAAAGGATTATTTATGTAAAATAAAAAGATATTATTTTTGGAGTATTTTAAAATTTAGGGCAAAAACCCTAATTCTATTAAATAAAAGGTATTATTTATTAATATATACAATATTTATCATTTATACACAAAAATAAAATAAGAAAAGAAATATATTTGTAAAAAATGATTTTTTAGTGTTTAATATTAATAAAATAAAATATGTATATTTTTAGTATTTTATTCTAAGTATATTAATAAATATATATATTTATGTATTAAGTTTTAAATATGTATTATATATATAAAAAATAATAATATTTAATATTTAATAAAAAAATAATTTTCCTATAAAATATTTTCAGAAAGTAAAACAATAAAAAAAATGTATAGAAATGCATTTGTACTATTTTTTTTAGTATTTTAAACAAAATATATATATATATCTATTTATGTATAAACTAAAAGAAAATTAGATAAATGCCTAACAAAATCAAAAATAGTGAGAAAAAATATTTTTATATTTTTATGTCATGAGAAAAAATAAACAAAGTCAATCAAAAAAAGAAAAAGTCAAAAAGTCAAAGAAATAAGCAAATGGGCCCTGGGGGTGCAAAAGCAATTATGTGGTGCAAAAAGCAGAACCAAAACTGGCCCAGCCCATGAAACACCTTCTTCAACCTCTGAACAAAAATTTGTTCAAAAACGCGCGCAAGAAGCTCCATTTGAATATCCTGATTCTTTGATTTTTTGAACAAACTTCCAACATAAGAAATGTTAATCATGAAACCACGATTCCAAATATATAAAGAACATCTCCTAACTCTCAGAAATGAGAGAGAATTTTAACAATCCCAAATCCTGACCTAAGTTTTCTACCATTTTCAGACCTTAAATTCTCACAGCTCAGGCAAAAGAAATGAAAAGTAAAAGAATGTACATGTTCAGTGGCATGAGTAGAACATTGTTTCTTCACAAACTTAAAGCTAATGATGCCTAATAAGAGAGATACGAATTCAAAAACTTACCTGTTCAGTTGAAGTTCTATCTGGAAATGTAGGAACTTTCAGTGCAAGGTGATGATTGGAAAAGCTTCCTTGAGGTCCAGGGATACTATTCCAATGTTTACTTTGTCTTGAAAGCTTCTGAATCGAGCTAGAGAACTTCACCTGCAAGTCAGAAATATGAAAATGGTGGAACCAGTTAGAGGGATTACAGGTCGTGTTTTTGCTTTTGGTTAGCTTGCATAGATGTTAGGGGATGTATGTGAACTGGTTTGGGCAAGAATGCTTGAAGGGATTGAGAGATGATACTCAAACTGCAGGCCTTGCCCTGTTTTAGCAGTTTGAGAGTGATTCTGAGATTGAGTGTGTTTTGAAGGCTAAGGGCTCGTGTATTAGCTTGGTTGTGTTGTGTGGAATGTGTTTGATAACTTTGTCTAAGTGTTCTTGAGCTGATATGGTAGTTGGTATTAGTTATGCAATGTTTCCTACTTCTTAAGCAAACAAAGGCAACTTGTGTTTCTAGGTCAGTAGAGGACCCCTAATCCTGCTGCAAAGCTTCTCTTGATCAGAGTGATTTGTTCATAATCTTGTGCTAGTCAGATTTGCAATGTACTTGTTGGATTTTCAATTTGACATAAAGTGCCACTTTTCAAGAATGGATATTATGCTTTTTCCAATTTGGGATTAATCCTTTAGACAATGCTTGAACTCAAAGAACATGGTCTTGGAACAAAGAATATGCATTAAATTTATGAGTGTAACTTGGTTTAAGGACCTGTAATCTAGCTTAAAGCATGCTGAGTTCAAATTGCAAGGTTATGGACATGTAACTTGGTCATGAACAAAGTGAGTTTTTGCCATATTGAGAAATTCGATTCTCCCTAACCATGAGGTTGTTTGAGAAGTTCTTGGACATTTTGGAAAGCTTGGAATGTGTACTACAATCCATCTTTGAAATGAAAATTGAAATTCCAAGTGGAAGTGTATGTAAAATGGCCTTGAAGTGGGGTAGAAAAACTTGTCAAAATAGGTCAAAAATTCACTAAGTTAAGAATGGTTTAGTGCCCTTATTCAAAAATTTGTAACTTGAGATACAAGCTTCAAATGAGAAAACTTTGTGAATAAAAGTTGTAGATTATGCAACAAGCTACAACTTTCATGTTTTGACTTTTGTTTGAATCCAAATGAATCATGGTGAAAAAGTGGGGCAAAGTTAGGAAAAAATTAGGGTTTTCCATAACTTAGAAAAATTCTAAGTTATGAAAAATTCCATTTCAAACCCTAATTTGCATTTCTTGGTTTCTTGGTGAACAAGTTTCATGATTTGGCATGTTTTGATGAAAAATGAATCTTGACTCTTGATTTTGACCAAAAAGTCAAAGTTTGACTTTTCAGTATACAGTCAAAATTGATCAATTGATTGGGAAATTCAACTGTCAATCTTGTGTACTTGGGATCTTTTGAGTTTGTTGAGCATGTCAAGATAATTCCATGGGGTCCTTGAGTCCATATGTGAGCTTGGTTTGCCATTGGCTAGGTCAAACAGTCAAAAATTGCCTTTGTGCAGTCAAAACCCTAAAAATGACCATTTTGCCCTTTTGATGATCTGATCAAATTTCTTGTGGAATTGTGATCCAAACTTGATCAAATGGTCCATATGAGTTCATAATGTTGATGTGGGTCAATTTTCATGAGATTTGACTGTCAATTGGCCACAGTTGACTTTTTCCCCAATACAGCTGATTTCTAGGTCATCTGTCCAATTGACTGGGCAAAACTTGGAATCAAGACTTGAAACTTGGTATGGATAAACTTGGGAGTCCAACATGAAGCATGAAAGTCATATTAGGCATTTTAGGTCAAAACATCTTTGTTCAAACACAAACCCTAATTTGGGTCCATAGTGCAAGGAGAAGTCCTGAGCAGAGGAAACCCTAACTGAATCTTGATCTTCAAAGGTCTGGTGGTGAGAAAATGTTGAGGAAATGGGAGGGCAAATTTTGGGGTACAACAGTAAGTGTAGACCTTCGTGCCCATATGTTTTTGATATCTTCTTTAATAATTTCGAAAGGTTGGTCAAATATGATGTCTATCAGCAGCTCGTGAGAATTGAACAAGGACTTGTTGACAAGTTTACAGAGTCCTAATTGTCGATCCACCAAGTTAGGCTGATAAGCAACCAAGCCTAGATTCACGCCGACAATCACAGAAGACGGAAATTGGGGAGTTAAGTAACGTCTCTAGAGGATTGGGGAATTTTTCCTGTCTTCTTCTTTTGCAGGTGGGAAGTCCCTAGTAAACCACTCTGGGCCATCTTGTCTATCATGAAACGGGGCCATAGAGGGTGTGAAATTGACTCTTGTCAACATGATGTTGAACAGCAGTTTGAAAACTTCAAGATTTGGGTAACCCTTGTCAATAGGAGTCAAAGGAAGAAGGTGTCTCCTAATGATATGGTTTTAAGATGGAAGGCATGCTACTTTTCTATTCCTAAAGGGCTTGATCTCCTCAGAAAGAGTGGCATTCAACCATAATTATAAGAGCCAAAAAGGACCATGGACCAAAACATTCTTTTTCTTTGGATTAGTAGGGTCGAAACACTTGATTTGATTAGTAGCGTCAGTCAAGGATGCGTAAAGAGAGGCCAAAATCATCTAGCCTAAAGCAACATTCTCACCCATGTGCAATTGTGTAGCCAGATAAGAAAACTGTTTGGTCACCTGCATCGACCTGGAGCAAAAAATAAAGTGAGGCAGTCATAAGGTTAAAAATGCTACATGCTCTTCGTCAGTTATGGGGCCAGAAATTTGAGCATGATGGTCAATGAAGTAGTTGTATGCTGGTTTACCAGCTTCACCAATGTCGAACTTTAGTGGCACAGGTTCAACATCTCTATAGTTAAAAATTATTCCAAATGGTTTTAACCCTGTGATGGCAACAACGTCGAACAGGTTAGGAGTAATCATACCACACTTAGTATGAAAAGTGTTGGTCGAGCCTTCCCAAAAATGTACGAAATCTAAGAGCATGCCACTAGAGTAAGGCTGGCCATATCGAGAAAGTTCTAACAATGTGTAAATGCCCATTCTTTTCCATTGATCTCCTTTGTCAGTTTCTAAACGTGTCATCCAAGCACAAAACATAGGGAAATGCAGAGCTGGAGCAGTTCTAAAGTTCATGTCAATGTACTTGAGCGAAATGGGGTTTGGAGAAGAAATTATGGGTTTGGTAAAAGTGCTAGTAGGAAAAAATGCTTCCTTATCGTCTACATAGATTTTGGAGGGTGCATCTGCAGGAAGTGGCCCTAAAAAGCTAGGGGTTTTTCTTCAAGAGAAAAAAAGGATAAATACCTGAGATTGCCAGATTTTGGCTTTCTCCTCAGCAAATGGAGGTTTCGGCACATATGCCTTACTGCCGGTGAGGCATAGTTGAAGAGCGATTACTGGAGAAGAAGTTTGATTATCAACATTCACCATTGTAAGAATTTTGAAGGAGGATGAAGATGGGGAACAATGATGAAATTTGCAGGTTCTGCATTTTTCGGAAGCAAGGGTGTGAAGAAGCGAAAAAAAGTAGAAAAAAAAGAGAAATAAGGGTATTTATAGACTCTGAAAGGAAGGAAGAAATAATGGCAAAAATCTTTGTGATTTCCTAAGTTTAAATCGTGCCATTTTAGGGACACATGCTGTGAAATCAACGTGAGTTAATGGGCTACATCTCCCACTAAAAGTGCAATGATGGCAAAAATTAAATGTCACACGTCTCGAAGCTGAAAAGCGTGATACGTTACCATGATTACATGACATCATGAAAAAGGCAGAACAATAGCGTTCACTTTTGGAGGGATGGAAATGGTTTAGTCAAATGGTAAAACCGACGCTTCAAAAATGCCATTATCTCATATGAGTCGAAATTCGAAAATGGCATCTCTGGGGGGGCATTTTGTTACCTTGAAAAATCTTAAGGTATTCAAGCACATGTATTAAATAAGGATATTCTCATAAGCTAAGGGTCATCCTCCAAAGTACGGGTTTTGGGGAAATTGGAGCCAAGGTGTTTGAATATTTGGTTTTATTAAACTAGATTTAATGTTTAATGGGAATTTCACGCCAAACTATCGAAACTGAGCCAGGTCAACCAAAAGGAAATAAAAGAATATATGTTAAGAAATGGTCGAAATTGGTTTAGTCGGCCAAAGGGTGAGAGACAAGGAAAATGGTTGAAATTGGTTTTTGTCAACCAAAAGGGTTTTTGGACTTAGAGTAATTGTTGTTAATTTTTAAATCTTGCCAAAGGGAAAGTGTCGAAGCGAGTCAGAAGCGGTTTAGTTTCATAAGCTAGGAGCGGGAAGATTTAAATTTCAAAGTCATCAGCAGTTGCCAGCGATTTACAATTTGTTTAAGCACCAGATAGGTGGCGACATCTAGTGAAGTGGTTGTCTCAATATTTTTAATATTGTCCGTAGATTTCATCTAGGCAGTTACATTGTAAATATTATAAATAAGCAGATTTAGTGTAGTTTTTTGGTGTGTTCACTTATACGCTCAAATCACTTGTCAAAACTCTGTCATTCTGAGCGTTAGGAATCAAAGAGTGAAGAAGTGCTTGACGTACGTGGATCACCACTTTTATTTTAATGAAAACCCTTTATTTTTCCATTATCTCTTTTGAATACTTTATTTGCTTTCTATGTACTGTCGACCAGAGTCTTTACGTTATTTTCTACTTCGCCTAAACAATTCAATACTCTCTTCCGGTCACGAGTCACCAGTCAGTTAGTACATTGAATCTTATTTTCATATGAATACCTTCTGTTAGTCATGAGTCACCAGTTATTCGATCGATTCATAGTGTGGAAAGTCGTTATACTTGTTCCCTTAGTCACGGAAACCCAGTTCCCTTGATAAGGATGTTGATAGAATAAGTATAATAACCAAACTCTTAGCGCGTGTCTTAAGATCAACTGGTTGATCTTGCGAGTTACGCTTAGTTTAGGTCTTTGGGTGGTCCAGCGTTTGTTTACCATTTTCCATAATAAACACCACTCAAGGGAAGGGAGTATAATGTCATGAATGTGAAGGCTTTGGTCACATTAGAGCTGAATGTCCTACATAACTTAAGAATCAAAAGAAGTATTTGTATGTTACTTGGTCTGAAGAGGACTCAAAGAGTGATCTTGAAGAATCTTGCAAGTATGTTAAAGCATTTACAGGTAAATATGTATATGAAGAAGAGTCTAGTGATGGGGAACTAACCTAGCTGCTTCATACAAATAATTGTGTCTCAGAAGTGCAGAAGTTTGCCTTGAAGGGGAGAAACAGAAAGTCCTGATAAATCAGCTGAAGGCAGAAAGGGAAGAGCATTTAAAAACTATTTCTAAACTGGAAAGTGAAGTGACCTCCTTGAACTCAAACCTTTATAGAATGGTCAAATCTCTCAAAATGTTGAATAATGGGTCTGACACTTTAGATGAAATTCTTCAAGCAGGAAGAGTGACAAGAGACAAGAATGGTATAGGGTTTAATGAGAAAAAGGAACCAAATTTTAGAGCACCTTCAGTAGATTTCACTCATGCCAAGTCTAAACCAAGGATATCCAATCAAATGTCTAAACATCTTTGCAAGAAAGGACATCATGGAAAGAAAAAGTTTAATCTCACCAAGGTGAATCCCAAGCCTTGGAGATGTCATCACTATGGAAGGCTTGGTCATATAAGGCCCTTATGTTTCAAATTGTATGGGTATTCTAAGACTAATCCTCCTCCCAAGACTGATAAGATTCCACAAAATAGCAAAAAGAAGAAATAGTGGATTCTCAAGTCTAATGTTGCTACTTTCATAGCTCACACCTCCCTCAGAGTATCAACCAAATATGACTGGTATTTTGACAGTGGTTGTTCTAGACACATGACAGGTGTCAATAATATGTTGGTGGATGTCAAATCTCATTCCACCAGTTATGTGACTTTTGGTGATGGTGCAAAAGGTGAAATCAAACATGTTGGCAAGCTTGATTGTTCAGGAGTCCCTAAGCTTGATGATGTGTTACTTGTTAAAGGGTTAACAGATAACCTAATAAGTATAAGCCAATTGTGTGATCAAGGATTCAAAGTTAACTTCACCAAGGAAGAATGTCTTGTGTGAAATGAAAATAATGAAGTTATTAAGAAAGGAATCAAATCTAAAGACAATTGTTATCTATGGGTTCCTCAAGAGTTGAACTTCTCCTCAACATGTGTTTTAGCCAAACAGAATGAAGTTAAACCATGGCATAAAAAATTGGGGAACTTGCATATGAAAGGTATGAAAAGAATTATATATGAAGAAGCAGTGAGAGGGATTCCTAAGCTCAAGATAGAAGAAGGAAGGGTATATGGTGACGGCCAGATTGGAAAAGCAGACTAAGATGTCACATCAGAAGATCCAACATCTTACTACATCAAAAGTTTTGGAACTTCTTCACATGGACTTGATGAGACCTATGCAGGTTAAAAGTCTTGGTGGAAAGAAGTATGCCTATGTTGTTGTGGATGACTTCTCTAGATACACATGGATAAGTTTTATTATAGACAAATCAGAAACTTTTGAAGTGTTTAAAGATCTCTGTCAAAAACTTCAAAGGGAAAAAGATAGCCATGTCATTAGAATTAGAAGTGATCATGGAAAGGATTTGAGAACAACAAATTTGTTGACTTTTGCTCTTCTGAAGGAATCATCCATGAATTCTCTTCTCCCATTACTCCTCAATAAAATGGGATTGTGGAACACAAGAACAGAACCCTTCAAGAATCTGCCAGAGCCATGATTCACGCTAAGAAGTTACCCTACCATTTTTTGGCTGAAGCTATGAATACTTTATGCTATATCCATAACAGAGTCACTCTAAGGAAAGGCACTTCAGCCACCTTGTATGAAATATGGAAGGGAAGAAAACCAACTGTTAAATACTTTCATGTTTTTGGAAGTAAATGTTACATCTTAGCTGATCGTGAACAAAGGAGGAAGATAGATCCCAAGAGTGATGAAGGAATATTTCTGGGTTACTCTACAAATAGCAGAGCTTACAGAGTTTTTAACTCCAGAACCAAAGTTATGATGGAGTCAATACATGTTATTATTGATGATAGAGGATGGAATGCTGAAGAAGAAGTCTCAGAAAATGTTGGAACATCTTTGTCTGATATTCCAACAAAATCAAATGACACAAGTATTGATTCTAATCCACCTCAAGAAGATCCTGATCCTAGTCATATTAATAAAGGACCTTCAATTAGAACCCAGAGAGATCATCCTAAGGAGCTCAACATAGGAGATCTAAATAAAGGAGTTACTACCAGATCAAGAGATGGGATATCAAACTCTTGCTTTGTGTCAAAAATTGAGCCTAAGAATGTCAAGGAGGCCCTAACTGATGAGTTTTGGATTAATGCTATGCAGAAAGAGCTAGAACAATTCAGTAGAAATAAAGTTTGGGATCTAGTTCCAAGACCTGAAGGGAAAAATGTGATTGGCACTAAATGGGTGTACAAGGATAAAATTAATGAAAAAGGGGTGGTCACTAGAAACAAGGAAAGGTTAGTTGCACAAGGTTACACTCAAAATGAATGAGTTGAATTTGATTAAACTTTTCTCCTGTGGCCAAACTTGAATCAATCAGACTTCTCTTAGGAGTTGCATGCATACTAAAATTTAAATTGTTTCAAATGGATGTAAAGAGTTCCTTCTTAAATGGCTATCTGAATAGAGAAGTCTATGTAGAACAACCAAAAGGATTTGTTGATCCAATTTTCCCTAAACATGTTTCCAAACTAAAGAAAGATATGTATGGATTAATGCAAGCTCCAAGAGCTTGGTATGATAGGTTGACATAATTTCTTGGTGAGAATGGATACAGGAAAGGTGGCATAGACAAAACCCTTTTGTCAAGGAAGAAGAAGGTAGGATCATGATTGCATAAATTTATGTTGATGATATTGTGTTTGGTGGGATGTTAAATAAGATGGTTCAACATTTTGTCAAGCAAATGCAGTCAGAATTTGAGACGAGCCTTGTTGGTGAATTAACATATTTTCTTGGTCTGCAAGTTAAACAAATGGAAGATTCCATATTTTTACCTCAGAGCAAGTATGCCAAGAATATAGTAAAGAAATTTGGGATGGAAAATTCCAGACACAAAAGACTCATGCTCCTAAACATATGAAGTTGTCTAAAGATGAAAAAGGAGTAAGTGTGGATCAAAGTCTTTACAGAAGTATGATATGCAGTCTTCTATATCTCACAGCTAGCAGACCTGACATTGCCTTTGTTGTAAGAGTGTGTACAAGATATATAGCTGATCCTAAAGTTAGCCATGCCAACCATGTGAAGAAAATTCTTAAATATGTGAATGGGACAAGTGACTATGGTATGCTATACTCTCATGGATCCAATTCCGCCTTAACTGATTATTGTGATGCTGATTGGGCAGGAAGTGCTGATGATAGAAAAAGTCCATCAGGAGGATGCTTCTTTCTGGGAAGTAATCTCATATCTTGGTTCAGTAAGAAGCAAAATTGTGTGTCTCTATCCACTGCAGAGGCTGAGTATATTGCTGCAGGAAGCAGTTGCTCTCAATTGGTTTGGATGAAACAAATGTTAACAAAATACAATGTGAAACAAGATGTCATGACATTATTATATGATAAACTAAGTGCCATAAACATATCAAAGAATCCCATTCAACACAGCAGGACCAAACATATTGATATCCGTCATCACTTCATAAAAGATCTTGTTGAAGATTGTTTCCTTAGAAGATGTAACCACTGAATTGCAACTGGCTTGCATTTTCACCAAGGCTTTGGATGCTAATCAGTTTGAGAACTTAAGAGGAAAATTAGGGATTTGCCTATATGAGGGTTTGTAGAAATTAAAGGCGTGTGGGAATATCATTAAAGTAATATTATATTATTTATGTTTCAAACAAATCAAATTTAGAAAACAATCATATCAAGACTGTCTCAAATTGGTTTCCACACGCTACGAAATCACATCTCTCTACCTTCACAAACTCTTCATTCTCCTTTACAGAAAAAGAACCCTTCTCATTATTCAACCTCCCTGAAATCTCTCCCTTGATAGAGTACTTGATGCTACTCCTCTAACAACCATCCCACCTCTTGAGAAAAAGGTCAAGAAATCCATATCATCACCTGCAAGGAAATCCAAAGATGATAAAGGTAACTCTTCTACTGCTACTGAAAATAGGATAGAAGAAGAGATTATTAATGTTGATAGAAGCATCAGAAGGCTAGTAGATAGAGTATTAAATGAAGGCTTTGATGTTCCTGGGATTTCTACTCCTCTTTCTCGCATGCCTCCTCCGGCTGACAAAGGAAGTAACCTAAAAAGTGTTGTTGCTGAATCATCCACCTTCAAGAAAGATGCTGCTGAAAGAAAACTTGAGAAGCTTGTTATCTCAGTTCTAAAGGAAGTGGAAGAAGAAAATGTTGAACAAGATATTGAAGAGAACTCTCATACTAAGGAAGATGTTGTTGTCTCCAAGGATGTAAAAGGTCAAAATGCTGAGAATGTAGTTAATGTAGATGAGCTATCTGACAATGAGCCCATTACTAATGTGGTGCCTGGTATTGCAAGAAGGCTCAAATCCAGGAAAGTGAAGGATGCAAGTGTCACACCCCCTTCCAAGACAACCAAGAAGAAAATCATATATGAACCCCCAAAGTCAGGAAGTAAAGTGGTTCCTCCCTCTAGCAAAAGAAAAGATAGACCTGATAGCTCCACCGGTGATAATGATGGTGTTGTAAAAAGATCTAAAAGTAAAAAGAAAGTTGTGGTAGTTGAAGAAGCTGACTCAGACTATCATGTCGAGCAAGATGTTCAAGACATCTCTCCTATCAAAAAGTCTGTAAGCAAGAAGATTTCTATTAGGGTTCATGATGCCCCCTGTGATACGGTGGGAGAACTGACTTAGATGTTTGCATTTTATCGCAATTGTTGCGGTTAGCAAGAGTCACCACCGACTTTTCTTTTATCCAAAAGGAAAGGTTGAAAAGAATAGGAAAGACCTTTGAGATTATTTCTGAGTTCGGGGGGTAGATTTATGAAAAGGGAAGGTATTAGCACTCTTTTCATCTGTAGTTATCTACGGGATCTTAGTTGCTTTCTAGATCACTTGCTTTGTTTGAAAAATGTGCTTTGTGTGGTTTTTGAAAGTATTTTGAAAAGGCGTATTCGTTTAGGCAAACTTTGTAATAGTTCTTGTTCGTAAGAACGTATACAAAGTGTTGAGCTTTTGAAAATATTTCATGTTTGGAAAGTGTTGGTGTATAAAAATGTTTTTGTTGTGAGCAAGCGAGTAACTAAGAGCAATCTACCTACTCAAAAGTCTTTAGATGTTCTTTTCCTCCTCCTTTAGATGTTGCTATCTTACCATTGTTTTGGTAAGAAGCCTCATCGTTGGATGTGAAGGGATGGGCGTGGGACGTTTGTATAGTCATAGAAGGCAACCTATGGGACATTTTAGCGATGTCGTTTTAGGGACTAGATCATTTACCGAAGGCAACATCGAGGGTCATCGAGGGACTATGATCTTTTATCAAGGGTCTTTGCTAAAACGCCCATGTTCTAGGGACACGACTATTGTTCTGAGGCAACAGGTGAGATTACCCTAAGGGTGCATTTGTGTAAAGTGTGTTTGATTGCATGAATTTTGTCTTTGATTTTTGGTGGTCTACTTGTTGGTTTTTATCTTGCCATACACACCTAATTACTAGCATTTGTACAAAAGTAAAAAAAAAATGCAGAAAATAAATCCTACACTATTAAAACCATATTGAAGTGCATAAAAATATAAAGGAAAAAATAAGATATAAAGAAGGAAAATGAGTTCTTTCGATTGGGGGGAGGAGAATCCTTCGATTCTGCTTCTGTTGGCCTCCTTCGATTGGGAGTTGGCACCAGAAAGGCATGACCTTCGATTGGGCATTGGCTTCAGTCAGGTCATGGCCTTCGATTGGGCTTTAAAGTCAGCAAGGCGCGCCTTATGGTTCTGCCTTGTTGCCTTGTGGCCTTCTTCGATTAGGCTGACATCAACAAGTCACGGCCTTCGATTTTGCCTTCTCTGCCTTGTTGCTTTCTTCGATTGGGGCTGGCATCAGCATGTACATGCATTCTGGATAGGCCTGGAAGTTAGCATGGAAGCCCAAGGCTTTGTTTCATGTTTCTTCCCTCCTGTTTCTTTCGTTTGAGATATTAAATGGCAACATGGCCTAAGGCCATGCTAGTATTTGTCTTGTAAACAGTTTAATACTTAAAGCATGTTTAGGTAAACAAGAAGCAAACGAGAGGGTTAGTTCTGAAAATATATTAAGAGGGTGGAAATGAAAAGAACAAAGTATTATGTACATGTTTCAAACGAAAGACAAAGTTACTCACATGCTATGCCATGAAACGAAAGGTTCAAGGGTAAGAGTGACTTACCTTGCTTCAACCTTGAATGTGAACTGGGCCTTGAGTGGTGGCTCTGGGTTCTCCTGGATTCAAAGGGAGGGGCCTGAAGCTAGGCCTTAGATAATGGATTCGAAGGAAGAAAGAAAGCAAGTGTGATGCTTCTTTCCACTGGATTTGAAGGAGACTGAAGTGTGGAGCTGTTCTTCAGAATCGAAAGAGGTGAAAATGGGATTATGGGTTTTTTGATTTCACGAGTGTTTAAGGACTTGAGAGCTTTGTTGTTATGTTTGAGAAGATTTTGGAGGTTTCGTTCCTCTGGTCAAAAAATCCCCTTGGCCTTTGCAAAGAATTCCTCTATTTATAGAGAAAGAATGGACATGTTGTCCAAAGCCATCCTTGCAAAGAAATAATAAAAATATGTAACGTGAAAGTACAAGTGGGGGGCCTTTTGGCAGTTGGGGTGCAGAAGATGTGATTTATGCTTCTGGCCTTGCTTGTGCTTAGACAAAAATCAGGTTGAAAATTGATTTTGTGAGTAAAGTACCTTTTATGAAGAAAGGGTACATAGTCGTTTGCCATTTTATCCAAGAATGGTATTATCCAATGAGTAAACCTTAAAACCCTTAGGAAATGTATCACAAACTTGTGTAAACCAAAAGAAAGCTTTGTATGTAGATACTTTTTGTTCAATCGAAAAGCTTGCTTTCCAGGGGGCACGTGTGGCCAGCATGTCATGGCCTTTAACTGCAAGCATATAGGCAACATACTTGTCCAATCGAAGGGTTTGTCTTACAGGGGGCACATTTGGCCAGCAGGTCATGGCCTTCGATTGCAAGCATGCAGGTAGCATACTTGTCCAATCGAAAGGCTTGGCCTTCATGGAGCACTTGTGACAGCAAAATTTGGTACTCAAAGCAAGCATGCAAGCAGCATGTTTGGTGAATCGAAGGGTTTGCCTTGCAGGGGGAACTTGTGCCTAGCAAACTTGGGATTCAAAGCAAACATGCAGGAAATGGAAGATATAGACGAAGCCTGCAACAAGAAGTCACATGCCCAGATGAAAGAGGCACGCTGGTAGCAAAATTTGAGCAATTGAAGGAGGTGCAAAGTCCAATCGAAGGAGGCTTATTTTTCTCCAAATTTGTCAAAATGTTATTTTTATTTGTTTTTTCCCTTTTTGACAGTTTCCTTTTAATTTTGGTACTGGAAAATCCCAATGAACTCGTGCAAGCTTGAATCCTGAGAATCTTTGTGAGAAAAGCCTTGAGAATTGAGAGGGCAAATTTTGGGGTACAACACCCCCCTTGACAATATTTACTTCCATTCTGTTGGGAATGCTGAAAAGTGGAAGTACGTGTTTCAAATAAGAATTTCCATGGAAAGAGAATTGGGAGCTGGTGCTCTGGAATGCAAAGAAATCATGGAGCTAATATGTTATGTTGGACTAATGAAAAATGTTACCAGGTTTGCCAAATTCTACGAGACTCTTGTTAAGGAATTTATTGTTAATATTCCTGTTGACTGTGTTGATCATAAAAGTAAGAAGTGTAGAAAGGTGTATGTTAGGGGTAGATGTGTAGAATTTTCCCCTACTGTCATAAATAGATTTCTTGATAGGTCCGAAGATGACTTTTGTGAGCTAGAAGTAACAGATAATCAAGTGTGAATAGCCATCACTGCCAATCAAGTAATTGAGTGGCCTTTAAAGATCAAACTTCCTGTTAGCAAGATAAGTGTGGAATATGCTATTTTGCACAGAATTGGAGCTGCAAATTGGGTTCCTACAAATCATACTTCAACCATCACTATTGGCTTAGGAAAGTTTATTTATGCTGTTGGAAACAAGAAACTATTTGATTATGGTACTTACATCTTTGATCAAACTAATAAGCATGCAGAAACTTGTGCCATTAAGATGCCAATTGTTTTTCCTTCCCTCATATGTGGAATTATTCTTGATCAGCATCCTGGAATTCTAAGTGGAAATGATGTAGTGTGCAAGAGGGTGTCTGCCATGACCCTTCATTTTAAGCTTTTTTTAGGAAAACATGTCCCAGACATTGTTTTGACATCTGCACCTACTGAAAACAAAACCTCCACCAAGGATGACATGATCTATGAATTAAGGGAAGCATGCAAGAAATTAGATAATGTGATCAGAGTTAGCTTAACAAGGAAGCTAACTTTTGAAAATATGATCAAGGACCTGCAAAAGGACAACAACCTTGATAATACAGTGAGCTTTGAAGGTAAAGACTCTAGTGAGAAATGAAGTTCAGGCTCATCCAAGTCAACTGGTCCTGACGACATTTAGACTAATTGATGTTTCTTTACTTGACCCTTTTGTCTCATTTTGGCACTTGTATGTGCTTAACATTTGGATTCTATGGTCTGTACCTATATTACTGATATTATCTTGAATGCATCCTTTTATTTGGCATATTATGACTAAAAAGGGGCAGAGAAAGTGACTGACTAGTGACTGACTGACCACTGATTGAGGGGGAGCTTGATACTTTAGGGGGAGCCTCATGTCTCAGAAGATGTTTTGACATATTCCTTTGCTAACAGCTAACAACTAACTGAGTTTTTTTTCTGTTTTGCTTGCTTTGCTTATGCTGCTGCTCTGATAATACTTTATTAATGTTCTGATAATGTGATCTCATAATGTTTTAGCCAAAATTTGCCAAAGGGGGAGTTTGTAAGTGTTTGTTGGCAACAATTTTGGTAAAACAAAGACTTGATAATATTTTGCTAAATGTCTTAACATTTGAAGCAAAATTGTTTTAAATGATGTCAAAGTAGATGTCTTGACATCTGCCTCCTGAACTGAACTCAACCTAATATAAGTTCATGTTTTCTATTCCTGATTTCCTGCGCACCATAATTCAGGATTTGTGACTCATAGGCTGCGAAAAATATGGAGGAATATTTTTCTATTTGAATTATCTTTATGGATTATAACTTGGCCCATTTTCATGGAAATATTCAAAAGATTTGAATATTTGTTTTTCAGCCTAAGCCCACTACTGCGCATATATAAGGACCCGCTTCCTTATTCAGATGACTACAACTTTTGAAGAAGAATACTTTCTTTCTGTTTTAGAAGTCTAAGGCTTTTAATTGTCAAACACTCTAGTATTGATTTAATACTTGTGTTTATATTTGGATTGTTAATTGTGTATCATTCATAAGCTTTTAAGCATTGAATGATTGAAGTTTTTAAACTTATTATTTCTGTTGTTTCTTCACTGTAAGTGATTGAATGGATTTGAGGAGGGCCTCATACCTAGGTGAGTCTTAGGTAGAAGTATAGCACGGGTAGTGATTAAGTGATTAGATCGTAAACTGGTTATTTACTGAGGGTCTGTGAATTGATACTATTTAGTGGACTTGTCTCTGGCTTGGTAGCCCCCAGAGTAGGTGTTATTGTACACTTAACTGGGTTAACAATCCCTTGTGTTTTTACTGCATTTATTATTGTTTCACTTTACTTTGTTCCTCAGATATTTGTGTCGTGACATCTCATTCGACATCACATATCTGATACCAAAATTTCAATATGAAGTCATTAATACTTTCATCATCCTTCATTCTCATATTCTCAAATTTTGTGGTGAGCAACTAAATTCTTGACATCTTAACTTTGGATGTGCCTTCATGAGTAGATTGAAGAATTCCCGATGCATCCTTAGTGTGATACAGTGGCAGAACCGACTGTTAATATTGGTTTGTGTTTTTTGTTTGCAAAATGTCGCGGTAAGCAAGAGTTGCCATCGACTTTTATTTTATCCAATCAGGAAAAGGAAAAAGAACAGAAAAAACTTTTTTCGAGATGTTTTTGAGTACGAGGGGTAGATTATAGAAAGGGAAGGTGTTAGCACCCTTTCTATCCGTGGTTTTCCACGGGCTCTTAGGTACTCGCTCATTTGGAAAACTGCTTGTGTGTGCTTTGTTTTGAAACGTTTTCTTTTACTTCGTGTTAACCCTTGTTTCTGTCCTCAAGAGTGTTACGAAGTTGTTTTTGAAAACTTTGTTTGAAAAGTGTTTGTGTGAAAAAAATTTGGTTGTTTGAGCAAGTACCTAGGAACTAATCTACCTACTCAAAAAAAGGTCTGTTCGTTTTCCTTTTATACAATGCTATCCCATTATTGAGAAATAGGTAGCATCGTCGTTGGAGTTTTTAGGGACATTCGAAGGGACAAATACGATCACAAAAGCAATGTAAGAAAATGTTAGTAATCATCCTAAAGCCTTAAAGATCTTTTTCGAGGCAACATCCGAATGGGTCATTTTAGATCTTTCGGGGCTAGAGGACAGCCACTAACAAACCCTATACTTCATGACTGTTTACCGAAGGAAACTGTAGTGGAGTAAACCCTAGGAGTGAGCATGTGTGGGTGTAATTTTGAGTTATTTTATCTTTGCATATTTAGGGTTTTCTACTGTTTTAATTTTCAGTTAGTCTTTCCATACAATCCTATTAACATTCATCTAAGCAGTTTATAGTTTGCGGAAATTAAAAGTGCGGGAAGTTAAAGTCCTAGCTATTACAAGGCTTTTGCAGATAAATAATTATCTTGGAATGAAAATAAAGATTCAGAATTTAAAACCCTAATTACTATTACAAACTCGGAGCAGTTACAATAATGATAAAAAAGAATTAAAAGCCTGCGGCGAATTAAATGCAAGAATAATTGGAGAACCCTAAGAAATCTAATTGAAAAAGATTTAGGTTATTTTTGAGAAAAATTAGATTATGTACAAATTGAGTCCTAATTCTAAGTGATTTTAATTATAAAAAAAGAATTAAATTGCCCTAATTTTACTTAAACTAATTAATTAAGGAAATAAAATATTTTTATGAAAAAAATGATTTTGGATGTTTTTAGGATTTTTGATTTGATAAAAAAACATGATTTTTTGGTGTTATTTGTAAAAAGAAAATAATTAATAAAACAATCAGAAAAAAGAAAATTAAAGAAAGAGAAGAAACTGGGCCTGTATGGAAGCTGAATGGGGGTGCAATGTTGAATTTTATGCCCAGACCCATGAATGTTGAGCCTATTCCCACGCTTGATCTTGTGTAGCCACGCTTTGAGGGTGCATCATGGACTTCCCTTTGACTGAGTGTTGGATCTGGATTAGTGATGATCTAGTGGCTGGGTGGTTGGAGTATGGTGGATGTTTGGCTGTGTAAAGTACAAGATCTGCAATTGAACGTTAGGAAAATAAAGAAAATGCTGGGACCTGGGATCGAACCCATGTCCTTTCTCTTTTAAACATACGCCCTTGCCAACTGCGCTACATGGATTAATTGATAATATAATAGCCATAATAAGTAATATATAAAACAAAATGGGTAACTGAATAAAACAAAAAAAAGCGCGCACAATTCAAATAAGCGAGTGGTGTTGCGTCAGCTCATCATCTTCCTCACTGTCCGTCGTCTTAGGTATGAGACTTATACCTACGGACTGAACTCCATAGCCATAGCCATGCAAGCTTCCAAAATTCACAGCAAGCATGATAAATCAATTGTGAGTACATATATCAATTCATCTTGATCTCACGAGCATAATGGCACCCTTTTCTTGGGCCAATTTAACCTGTATAGAAAAATCCTAAAACGGAAAGGTAAACCCTAACAATGGAAGTTGGCGAAGTAGTTATAAAAACACAAAATTACTTAAACCAAAACATTCCAAATGATGATACCAATGTAATGCTATGCTTAAAAGTGATTAATTATGTGTAAATAATCAAAGTCAAATTCAAAATAATTTCCAAACCGTGAGAGGCGTGGAGGCTGATTCAGGGCGTCTCAAGACGTGCAAGCGCTCGTATTAGCTTCAGGAGATGTCCAGGAAGGGATTTGTGGCTTTGAATTGCTTTGAATCATTCTCTAGGTTAGAAATCCGATCCACACTTTTTGTCAAATTTTTCAGTTTTGTTTGATGCTTTCCACGACTGCAACCCCCATCTTCTTTTGGCTTAAGTATGTTCAGTATATGTAGTGGAACGAATTAGGGAAACAAAAACACTTTGTATCTTTGATAATCATGGAGATTTGATTTGATTTCTTTGCTATAAGATATCTTTTCAAAACCATCCAAATCATGCTATTTTCGCCTCAATTTGCCTTGATCTGATTTGATATGATTAGTCCAGCTTGATTAGATTATGACTCCTACAAAAATCAGATCAAAGTCAATCTTTTATATTTTTTGCAATTTATTTGATTTAATTTAACTTTTAAATAATAAAAATCAAAATAAAATAAAAAAATAAAGCAAATAATATATGGATACTGACTCGGGTCGTGGACCATGTCTCTAACAAGATATAATCATGAAAAGCTAGTCCCATTTGCCAAAAAATGCACTTTTGAGCACATTTGACTTTTGGCAATTTTCCAAAAATGGTCAACTTTGACAATGCATATCTCTTCCAATTTTAACCCTAGAGAGGTGTTCTTGGAGTTTTTAGAAAGCCTAGGATGTCCCCTAAACAATCCTTTTGGTTTCATCTCAATTGGGTCTTCCATGTTCATGTAAGAAGCTTTGACCCAAAAAGTGTTTTTGTTGACTTTTCAAAAGGTCCTATAATGTAGAAATTCACATCTTTCCATGAGTGCATATTTTGAACTTGAGGGCTGAAGATGAATTGTATGGAATTGCATCCTCTTAAAACTGAGCCTTAGATGGAAAATTTCTGATAAAGTATGAAGTAGTTATGCCTAGTCAATGTTTGGTTGACTTTTCCTATAAAACCCTAATTTAGCAACTTTTGGGTTTTCATGAATTTGGGGGCATTCCTTGAGGAATCATGACAAACCCTTGACTAAATGATGGATATCTCTTCAAAATGTTGATGTTGACCAAAAATATTGAAGTTTGACTGTATGTGGGCCGCAGTTGACTTTTGACCTAATATAGTTGATTTTCAGGCATCTGGGCAATTGACTGAGAAAACTTCTTGTGCAAGGCATGAAACTTGACATGGATGATCTTGAGAACATATTGGGACCATGGAAGGAATTTGGGACCTTTGGAGTTCCCACACCCTAATGAAAATGGAAACCTTAGTTTGAGGTACATTGTCTTAGGAGAGAGTTTGTCTTGTCAACTCTTGGGCATCCTTAAGCAAGTTGAGGACCTCAATGGGCATGTGTTGAGTAAAATGAGAGGGCAAATTTTGGGGTACAACACTTAGCTACTTCGCATGTGTTCATTAATATGAAAATGTTCTTGTCAATTCCATTGAATATAGCATTCAAGGCTTTAGAATTTCCAAGAGCAATTTCATCTTCTTCTTTAGACCAATCTTCTTTTGGTTTTAATTCAGAAGTAGGTTCTCCATTTTCTCCCAATTTGGCAGAATATTTCTATCCTTTTAAGACAGCTTTCCAAGCTCTGTTGTCTAGAGACTTTAGAAAGGCCACCATACGTGGTTTCCAATAGTTATAATCACTTCCATCCAGAATGGGTGGTCTGTTCATAAATCCTCCTTCCTTATCCATAGTACCAGAAAGTATCTTCCCTAAATCTCACCCAGATATAGAGCAGAATGCCTACTCTGATACCAATTGAAATTCTGGTATCATATATGTGATGTCGAAGGAGATGTCGCGACACAAATATCTGAGGACAATGTAAAGTGCAACAATAATAAAAGCAGTAAAAACACAAAGGATTGTTAACCCAGTTCAGTGTACAAAAACACCTACTCTGGGGGCTACCATGACAGGGACAAGTCCACTAAATAGTATCAATTTATAGACCCTCGGTAAACAACCAATTTAAGATCTAATCACTTAATCACTACCTCTTCTATACTTCTACCTAAGACACACCTAGGTATGAGGCCCTTCTCAAATCCTTTCAATTACTAACAGTGAAGAACAACAAAATTATTAAGTTGTAAAGACTTCAATAATTCAATAATTAAAAGCTTATGAATGATCCACAATTAACAAATCAAATAACAACTCATGTATTAAATCAATACTAGAGTGTATTAGAATTAAACGACTTAGAATTCTAAAACAGAAGGAATATATTCTTCTTCAATAGTTGCAGTCAAACGAATAAGGATGCAAGTCCTTATAAAGGCGCAATAGTGGGCTTGGGCTGAAAAACAAATATTCCAATCCCTTGAATATTTCCATGAAAACAGGCCAAGATTTAATCCATAAGGATAATGCAAATAGAAAAATATTCCTCCATATTTTTCGCAAACTATGAGTCACATATCCTGAATAATGGCGTGCATAAAAATAGGAAACATAAAACTTAAACCAGATATGAAGTCCGTTCAGCTCAGGAGGCAGATGTCAAGACATCTGCTTTGACATCAGTCAAAACAGTTTTCTAGCAAAACATTATCAAGTCATTGTTTTACCAAAATTGCTGCCAACAAACACTTATAGTTGGGAATATTACCTCTTGTAATAAAATGAGTTTCTATGATGACAAGCTGCCCGACGGAGGAAGGAATCATAATTTGGCTCTCCATATCTCTATGAACTGTAATAACAATTCATTGTCCGATGTGCTGATTGATAATGCATATGCTTTAAATGTCATACCAAGGAGTACACTTATGAAGCTGAAGTACCAAGGAACTCCCACGCGCCCAAGTGGCATAATTGAAAAAGCTTTCGATGGATTAAAGAATTAAGTCATCGAGGAAGTATATTTGCCTATTCACATAGGTCCACATTTATTTCAGATTACGTTCCAAGTTATGGATATTGTCCCTCTTACAGTTGTTTGCTGGGGCGACCGTGGATCCACGAGGCAGGAGCTGTTACTTCAACTTTGCACCAAAAGTTGAAGTTTGTTCCTGAAGGAAAGGTGGTCATCATAAATGGAGAACATGCTTTGTTAATATCTCATTTATGCTCTTTCAGTGTTGTGGAAGCGGATGAAGCTGCTGTTGGAACTCAATTCCAAGCTTTATCTGTTGATAATGCAAGGGAAAATGAGAATTCTATAACTTCGTTTAAGGATGCTCAGCAGGTAGTGCGTAATGGCCCTAGTAAAGTATGGGGGTAGATTGTGGACCCACCTGTGAATAAGAATAGAGCTGGTTTGGGATTCTCTGTGAAGAATAGTAAGGTGAGAACATGAAGCCCAAATCTGCTTTGGGAAAATACCAGGATATCTTTCACAGTGGAGGTTATCTTCATCCAACTGTTCCTAGGATCAATGCTATTGTGGAAGGTGAAGCAGAGCAGGAGATGTCGAACTACGTGACGCATGGAGTTAGAGTCCAAAATTGTATCATCGTCGATGTTCCCTCTTGCATTCATATTTGAAAGTAATATGTGTTTGTTAATCTTTTCAAAATCTTTCGCTCTGCCCAAGGTGAAAGTATTGATATTATATGGGCATATTTGTTGCTTTGATCTTTAAAATTAATAATAAAAGTTGTCTTTGATTCCCAAATTGTGTCTTTTTATCTGCTTTTTCTTGGAAAATGGTAATCAGAAAAATCCTTTCAAAATAAATAATGACTATAATTTAATATGCATAATCAGTTGTTATATATGTCAGATTCTAAAAGAAATCATAAATCACATGTGCAGATTAATTAAAAAACCTGTCGAATACAATGACCCTACACCCTCTCCCAACTTTAAATATCCTGCGTATGTGGCCGAAGAAGAAGAATATGATGAAATCCCAGAAGTGGTTCCATGGTTGCTTGAGCGTGAGGAAAGTTCCATTCAGCCGTATAAAGAGTCATTGGAAACAATCAATTTGGGTACAGAAGAGGATCTGAAAGAAGTCAAGATTAGAGTATTGCTGCATCCCGACGTGAAGAGCAGGTTGATTGAAATGTTGAAAGAGTATGTGGATATATTTTCTTGGTCTTACCAAGATATGTCGGGGTTAGATACTGATATTGTGGAACATCATTTGCCACTAAAGCCAAAATGCCCGTCAATCAAGAAGAAATTGCAAAGAACTCACCCTGATATGGCAGTGAAAATTAAAGAATAAGTTTTAAAGAAGATTAATGTTGGTTTTCTTGTGACATCGATGTAACCTCAGTGGATTGCCAATATTGTCCCAGTACAAAAGAAATACGGAAAAGTTTGCATGTGCGTTGATTATAGATATTTAAACAAATCTAGTCCAAAAGATGATTTTCCATTGCCACATATTGATATGTTAGTTGATAGTACAAAAAAATTCAAATTATTCTCGTTCATGGATGTATTTTCCGGATATAATCAAATCAGAGTGGCTCCTGAGGACATGGAAAAATAACGTTTATTACACCCTGGGAAACATTCTGTTACAGAGTGATGCCCTTCGGGTTGAAGAACGCTGGTGCAACATACCAGAGGGCTATGACAACCCTATTCCATGATCTGATACACAAGGAAATTGAGGTATACGTTGATGACATGATTGCTAAGTCCCAGACTGAATAAGGGCATATAGAAGATTTATTGAAATTGTTTCAGCGTTTGAGGAAGTATCATCTCCGCTTGAATCCAAATAAATGCACCTTTGGTGTCCGATCAGGAAAATTGTTAGGTTTCATTGTCAACCAAAAAGGAATTGAAGTTGATCCTGATAAAGTCAAAGAAATTCAAGAAATGCTAACGCCAAGAACTTAAAAGCAAGTTAGAGGCTTCCTCGGGCGTTTGAAATACATTTCCAGATTTATTTCCCATATGACTGCAACATTTGAGTCGATTCTTAAGTTGTTAAAGAAAGATCAGGGTTGTGTAAGGACTAATGATTTCCAAAAGGAATTTGAAAGTATTAAAGAGTATCTACTGAAACCTCCTATCTTGATCCCGCCTGTTGAAGGAAAACCATTGATTATGTATCTGACAGACTTAGATAATTCTATGGGTTGTATTTTGGGACAACAAAATGAAACATGGAAGAAGGAATATGTCATTTATTATGATGACCGAACTTTATGAAGAATTCAAGATTGTCCATCACAATTCATCTCCTTACAGGCCAAAGATGAATGGGTTTGTTGAAGCTGCTAATAAAAACATCAAGAAGATCATCCAGAAGATGGTTGTTACCTATAAAGATTGGCACGAGATGCTCCCTTTTGCTTTGCATGAGTACCGTACATCTGTCCACACTTCAACAGGGGCAACCCTGCTCTCTCCTGTGTATGGTATGGAAGCAGTGCTCCCCGTCGAGGTTGATATTCCCTCTTTATGTGCGATAATGGAAACCAAGTTGTCAGAAGCTGAATGGGTCCAGAACAGGTTTGACCAATTGAATTTGATTGAAGAAAAGAGAATGACAGCTTTGTGTCATGGTCAGTTATATCAGAAGAGAATGATGAAAGCTTTTGATAAGAAGGTCAAGCCTCACAAATTCAGAGAAGGCGACCTCATGCTCAGGAAGACCATGTCTTCTAACACTGATTCTAGGGGCAAGTGGACTCCCAATTTTGAAGGCTCATATGTTGTCAAGAAAGCCTTATCTGGTGGTACATTGATTCTTAAAACTATGGATGGCGAGGAGTTCCCACGTCCTATGAATGCTGATGCAGTCAAGAAATACTTCGCCTAAAGAAGTAAAATAATAGCTCGCTAAGTTGAAAACCCGAAAGGGCGGCTTAGGCAAAAAAGAGCGTCTCGGTAGGCTGAAACCTGAAAGGACGGTCTGGGCAAAAATAAGAGACATAAACAGAATAAATTCTTCTCGCTAGGTTAAAAACTCGCAAGGGAAAACTCGCAAGGTTAAAAACTCTATCCCAGATTCCCCAGTAAGGTCTTCGCTCAAATGACGAAAGTTCCTTCTACCTTTGCATGCTGAGATGGAATCATTAGCAAAACATCGCCCTTTTGCCGTGTTGGCATTATTGTTGTTGTTTATTTCCCAGACAACTAGATAAGGGAGGTATCTTTTCTAAGAAGTGTTGAAAAAATTGTCATCTTTTTGGGTTTTCTCCCGCCAATTGTTGGATTTGATTTAAAATCCCCATAATTTTGATTTTTTGCGATATTGTTTGACTTCTTAAATCCCCAAGTAAAGCTGTGATAATGTTTCTCTCTGAAAGTTGTTATCCCCATGTGGTTTCATAATTTCTCCCCAATGAAGTTAACACGAGATCCCCAGTCGATATCTCGATGATGCGTTTTTCATTTGCCCTAGTGAAGTCAGTATTGTAATCTCTAGTGGAAATTTAAACATTGAGACATTTGTTTTCCCCATTGAAGCCTGTGTGATCTTCCCGGGAGAAGCCTGGAGAAGGATGTTATATCCTTGTATTTGTACTAATTTATTGTTTTGATTTGATTACTCTCTATGATACGGTGGGAGAATTGACTTAGGTGTTTTGCATTTTATCGCAAATGTTGCGGTTAATAAGAGTCTCCACCGAGTTTTCTTTTATCCAAAAGGAAAGGCTGAAAAGAACAGGAAAAACCTTTGAGATTATTTCTTGAGTTCGGGGGGTAGATTATGAAAAGCGAAGGTATTAGCACCCTTTTCATCCATAGTTATCTATGGGCTCTTAGTTGCTTGCTAGATCACTTGCTTTTGTTTGAAAATGTGCTTTGTGTGGTTTTTGAAAGTATTTTGAAAAGGTGCCTTCATTTAGGCAAACTTTGTAATAGTTCTCGTTCGTAAGAACGTATACAAAGTGTTGGATTTTTGAAAAAGTTTCATGTTTCGAAAATGTTTTGAAAGTGTTGGTGTTTGTTTTGAAAATAAGTAAGAGTGTTTGATTTAAAAGATGAGCAAGCAACTAGGAACGATCTACCTACTCAAAAGTATTTGTTCATTTCTTCCTTCCTTTGATATTTCTATCTTACCATTTATTTCGTAAGAAGCCTTATCTTTGGATTTAAAGGGACGGGCGTGGGTCATCGTATAGCCATGATAGCAATGTTGTGAGATATCTTTTCATTTCTCTTTGAGGGACTAAGATAATTTTGAAAGCCAAAATTGATAGCGTCATCGAGGGACTATGATCTTGTATTTTTTATTGCTCTTTGCGAAGATACCCCACATGCATAACATGGCCATTTTTGTAAGGCAGCAAAGTGGAATTACCCTAAGGGTGCAAGTGTGCAAATGTATTGGATTTACATGCATTTGTTTATCTTGAATTAGGGTTTGCTAACTTTTTGATTTTAATCTTTCCATACAAACCCTAATTACTAGCATTCATATTAAAGCGGTAAATTGCAGAAAGTAAAATTACTAAGCTATTACAACATTAGGGGAGGGGGTATACAAATTTACAAATGGGGATTTTGCAAGAAAATTAAACCTAATTATCTATTACAACCATATTGAATAATATACAAAATTGAAAAGAAAATAATGCAAGAATGTAAGTGGAAAAGGAATGATTTTGTTTGGATTTTTATGAAAGGGTTTTAACTTAATTAAAGAGAATGATTAATTATGATAAACAAAAATTAAGTTAAAATTAACTAAGAAAGAAATTGAGCTAAAAAGAGCATTTTTAGGGTTTTTTGTGAAAGGTTTTAAATTAATAAAATTAAGATGAAAATTAATTAATTAAAAGAAACCTAAGTTCTTAATTAATTTTAATTTAAAAGAAAATAAAATAATAATTAAACCTAAGTCTAAATACTTATTATTTAAGTAAAAAGAAATTAATTTGTTTTAAGAAAATGTTTTTAGTCTTTTGTATTTATAGAGAAAATAAATTAAATAAGGGTAAAAATAATAAACAAAATATTTTTGGATTTTTTATTAATAAAAGTAATAATAATAATAATAATAATAATAATAATAATAATAATGAAGAAGAAAATATGAAATGAAAAATAAAATAGAAAATAAAATGAAATAATAAAGAAAATAATGGGCCAGGGGTGCAAAAGTAAGGCAACAGGTCAGAAACTAGCAAAAAAACAAAGAAGCCCAAAGGAGAGGCCCATACGCTATGTTTGTAAACAAAAAAATGAAAATATGAAAAACAGAACCAAAAGGTAGCACTGGGTGTTAAACTCATGACCTCCAACACAAACACGCGCTACCTTTGCCACTGGGATGGCTGTACATCTGGTAACATAACTGAAATAATAAATACATAATACAAAATAAGTTCCAGAAATGAACTTCATCTTCAACCTCCAGCCATGGTTCCTGTAACTCAAAAATGGAAATCGTGAAATGAGTTTGAGCTTGATTCAAGGTGCTGCAATGATCATGTTGGCTTCCTTGAGTCTCTAGGAAGCTAATGCAATGCTTAGCTTGAGTTGAGAGTGGCTGAAATAGCCTGGAGAAGACAAGTTGTAGACTCTGTTTTTTGGTTTTGGAGGTTATGGTAAATGGTGTTACAGTTCTGGAATAAGGATGGGGATGAGTTGTATTTGATATGTAGGAGCTTTTGGAAGTGAAAGGCCAAGAAATGTACGAGGGAAATGGAAGTTTGATATGTAAAGTCAGAACTTGCACAACAATGGTGTTTTGAGGAAATTTCTGGCTAGAGGGAGTTTGGGAGTGTTTCAGGGTGTTAATGCTCGTGTCTTAGCTTACAAATAGTGCCTCTATTTATAAGCAACAAGTTTGGAGACTTGTTGTTGATCAGAATTCAAAATCACAAGTTTAAGCATAACATGTGATTTTTGAGAAATCCAAGTTTCAATGCCTTGTGTACTAGCTAAGATAGAGTGGTTATGCATTAAACACACTTGCTTCTGACTTTGTAGATGGAGTGTGATCAGAGGGAACAAGTTAGAGGCTCAAGAATTGACTTTGTGCATAAAGCTTGCTTTTCAAGAATGATATTATTCACTTTCTTCCCAAAATGGCAATGTGAATTGGATAAAGCTTAAACCACTTGGATTATAACTCAAACATTTGTGTAATCCATTAATGATGGATAGATACACAAGTTAGAAGGCCTGTAAAGCAATATTATGCAGCCTAACATTGAAATTCAATTATGTGTTCATCAAGAAATGACTTGTAATTCAAGAATGAAACCCTAACTTCTTGCCTTTGATTATCCTTGATCGAGTATGATCTCAATTATTTATTTGACATTTGGAAAGCTTGTAACATCCTCTACATCCTCTATGTTGGACATTTTTTAAAATTCATCTTGGAACTATGTGAAAAATTGTTATGAAGTTTCCAAGTTTCATGAACATGTATTCACAAAATCGTAACTTCAAATCCATGCATTTCTAGGAGAATTTGTGTTATACAATGTTTTAGATATAATTGGTATCTACAACTTTCATGTTGGAAGTTTCCTTTGAATCATCTTGCATCATGGTATAAATTTGGCTCAAATTTGTGAAAAAATATGAATTTTCCAACACATAAAATTTTCTAAATTTAGAAATTTTGACTTTTCAAAATGAAATCTTGAATTTTTGATTTCTTGATGAACAAGTTTCATATTTTGACATGTTTTGATGAATTTTGATCTTTGGTACTTGATTTTGACCAAAAAGTCAAAGTTTGACTTTTCAGTGTACAATTGACTTTTCATCAATTGACTGAAATTCAACTGTCAATCAATTGATCTTGATAGATGTTTTGAGTCATTCCATTAGGTAAAAATGAAACATTTGAATCCTTGAGATCAAAACTTAAAAAATCAATCATTTGCTAGGTCAAAAATCAGAAATTGCCCCTTCTCAGTCAAAACCCTAATTTTGACCATTTTGCCCTTTTGATGATCTGATCAAATTTCTTATGGAATTGTGGTCCAAACTTGATCAAATGACATATATAAGTTCATGATGTTGATATGGATCAAAAGTTATGAAGTTTGACTATAAATTGACCACACTTGACTTTTCCCCAATACAACTGATTTTTAGGTCAACTAATCAATTGACTGAGCAAAAATGTGATTCAAAACTTGAAACTTGACATGAGAAACCTTGGGGGTCAAAAATGATCCATGAAAGTCATATGGGCCATTAAAATTCCATTTGTCCTTGTGCAAACTCAAACCCTAATTTTCAGTCATCAGTGCTTGAGGAGGTGTCTTGAGTTGATCAACCCTTGTGCAGTCTTGAACCAAAGGAGATCTTGTGGGAGATTACTTGATAAATGAGAGGGAAAATTTTGGGTTACAACACTCTCAAATTGTGTTTCTTCCCAGGGAATTTAAGTCGTGGAATGGGAATTTGTTTCCTCGGATGGTGCTTACTTTCTTATATATTTTTCCTCCTGGATGTGATTTAGCCGAGTGTTGACTTTATCCAAGTTGGTTTTGTATGGTTATTCCCAATGTCGTATGTTTGTTTTGTCAGCATATACATATTAATATCCATACATACATCATGCATAGTTAAATTAAAATTCATTGCTCATTTGCATTTATTATAATATTTTGTTGGCATATTACCCTATTTTGAAGAGTTATGTTACCCTCTCTTTAATAGATTGTCAACCTTAAGCAGAAAGTGTATATCCTTTCAATTTCCCCACTGAGTTATCCCTCGTTGACAAATTTTTGCTCCAGCCTTCTATTCAGTTTATTTTCTAATTAGATCCATGTTTCCTCTTTGAGTTTAGTTCTCATCAGATGCTATATTGGTTGACTGTTTCTTTCCAGTTTATTTCTAGTTTGGATCTGTGGTTCCCGGTAACATTATTATTATTATGTTTTCTTCAGGCTTTGAGCCATGGTTTGATAATGTGCATTTATTTTACACGAGAAGTACCTCCTCAGCAGGAATATATTGGCATTTCCCTGGGAAGTCATAATTCTTTTCCCAGCAGCATTATTGCAACCCCTCCTCATAACAGCGAGTGGCAGGTTTCTTTATTTGAGAAACTTGTATTTCCCAAGTAAGTCTGTTAGTTCCTAGAGAAGATTCATGTTTGTTTACTTTGATGAATGGTAGTCTCTTCATTATGAGAGATAGTTCGTTGTTGATGTTTGTACTCCAATGGATGGTAGTATCGTCATTATGGGAGATAGTTCATTGTTGAGATTTGTACTCTGATGAATGGTAGTCTCGTCATTATGGGAGATAGTTCGTTGTTGAGATTTGTTACTCCGATGAATGGTAGTTCTCGTCATTATGGGAGATAGTTCGTTGTTGATATTTGTTACTCTGATGAATGGTAATCTTGTCATTATGGGAGATAATTTGTTGTTGAGATTTTGTACTCTGATGAATGGTAGTCTCGTCATCATGGGAGATAATTTGTTGTTGAGATTTGTTACTCCGATGAATGGTAGTCTCGTCATTATGGGAGATAGTTTTTTGTTGATATTTGTACTCCAATGGATGATAGTCTCATCATTATGGGAGACAGTTTATTGTTGATATTTGTACTCCAATGAATGGTGGTCTCTTCGTTATGGGAGATAGTTAGTTGTTGAGATTTATTAATCCGATGAATGGTAATCTCGTCGTCATGGGAGATAGTTTGTTGTTGATATTTGTTACTCCAATGAATGGTAGTCTCGTTATTATGGGAGATAGTTCGTTGTTGAGATTTGTTACTCCGTTGAATGGTAGTCTCGTCATTATAGGAGATAGTTCATCGTTGAGATTCACTTTGCTCTGAAGAAGTTTGTTTGTTTCCAGTCATAAGTATTGATGCTGGTCACTTGTGGCTTACCCTAATATTCATGTTTTTTAGTATTATCCTACCACTTCTTTCCCCATGTGGGTCGACATTACCTTTTTTCCTATATTCCTAGTGAGTGGATAGTTTGCGGTTATCTGTCGATCACTTTTATCCTTTATTTTATCTCCTCAATGTTTGAGTTGATGTTACTTTGTCTCCTCTTTGGGATTTACCCCAATAGAGTCAAGTCTTCTATTTACCAGTGATTCATTTTCCTGGTTTATTTTTCTTTTATTATTGTATTTTATGTTTCCCCGATGGTATCCCGTGTCACCTTTGAACCTGTTTATTCACATGCAAAATCATAAGCATTGCATGGCTTCTTAGGGACAAAAATAGGGTTTGTTTTGTATTTTAGTATCTTTAATAGTGTCGACACGAGGATTTTAACCTTCGCATCTCCGGATAGAAGACACTTAAATAAGGGCAGTTGTTGTACCCGAATTTTTGCCCCTAAGATTCCTCTATCATCTCATATCAACTCAATCACAACAAGATCACACTAGGGTTTGGTTCTTCTCCCTATCTCTAGGTTTACTCATGAGGAATCACTAAGCATCTTGATTTATATATTGTGATCATCTATGCTTTGTATTGATTAACTCTTAACTAATAAATACAATGAATGTTTGATCTAATTGATGATGTTATAGGTAAGGGTACAACACATTTCATCAGTTTGATTTATAGGTTCAGAGTTTATTTTCATGCCTTCTTCAACAAAGTTTCATTGAGATTCAAGCTTCATCATTGAAAATACTTTGAAGTAATATCATGACAAGGTCTACTATGATTTATCATGCCTTAATTTGTTAAAGAAAATCAAAAGATGCAAGAGTTGATTGAGGAAGTTTGACCTAATTGGACAAGTTCTTGATTTCTTGGTCACAAGTGCATAACTCTCTCAATTCTTAATATTTGGAGGCGGTTTTTGTTTCTAAGGGTTCTTATTTTCATCCACAACAACTTATATTCATATGGAAAGAGTTATTGTGCAAGGAAGATTGTCAAGATTGAAAGTGTTTTCCAAGTCATTTTGGTGCTCTAGGAGCTAGGGTTTTGAATTTTTAAGGGATATATCTTGCTCATATTTTGGTATTTTTGAGTGATTACAAATACATTCTTCTCTTTAAATAGTTATCAACCAATCACTTCAAAAGTTTCAAGAAAATTTTATGTGGAAGATGCCTAATAATGAAGAAGATTACAAGTTCTCTAGATAGGCCATCAAATTCTCTTATGTGACTTCAAAAGATCATAACTTGATCAATTTTTATCTCCTTGAGCCTATTCTTTTTCCAAAATGATCTTAAGAATGTGAATTTTAACTATTCTTTTATGTACAAAGCTTGAAAATGGATGGAAGATTCCCTAAGAATGCAAGATTATATAGGTCATCTCATGAATTTTTACCAATTTTGCAAGACCATAACTTTTTCAATACTTGGTATTTTTTTAGTGATTCAAGTTTAAAAGTGATCTTTGGGAAGTTTAATTCAAGCTAGTATCATTGATCAAAGCTCAATTTTGGAGGAAGGCCTTGTTTGGAGTCAAAAAATTATAGGACATTTTTTGAGAAAAACTTAGAATTTTTCAAGTACAAAAAGTCAACATCTTTTTCTCAACTTTGACTCATCACAACTCCTAGCTCAAGTATTCATTTGATCCCATTATTTGCACATTACAAAATTTGTGACCTTATCTTTAAATTGCTTTAAGACTCATTCCCTAATACTCCTTGAGTTGTGAATGCCATTGATTCAAAGTTGGTACCTTGAAATTGACTTTTTCCTCCAAGTCAAAATTTGAAATGCATAATCAAGCTTCTAATCACTAAATTTTTGCGTGTTCTCACTTATAATCATGTTTAAAAATCTTCCAGAAGTGATTAGCACCTTGAAATGCAAGTTTTGGTTGAGTTTTGAGCAAAATACGAGTCACACTTTTCATGCTTGCAACTTCACACAAATTCCCTCCAAACTGCATCATTCCACACGCTTGAGCATCCCATTTGCTTCCCTATAAATAGAGGGTTATATCTCACTCATTTTATCATGATTTTGATATCCAATTGACTCCTATTATGATCCCACACGAACTTTGAATTTGAATTTCTGATTTCTTGCTTTCTCACTCCAAAACACCAAAAGCTCCATTCAATTAGCTTCATTGAACTTCTCTGAAGCTAACCACACTCTCACCTTCAAGAATTGTAACCTATACGGATCTACAGAAGTCCAGTTTCAGGGCCACCTTGTGCTACTTCGTTCAGGTAGATTTATTGGTTAAATCGATCTAAATAAAAGACTAATCTACTCTCTACATCCTTCTGATTCTCATGCTTTTTACAATTTGTGATTTCATTGGGATTTGAGTGAGATAATCCAGAATTTTGTGCTCTCTATTATTTCTGCATTTTCTCAATTTAAGCCTTGCCCAGTTTACATAAATTTGACACGATGGTACCATTCGAATCGTCTTGAAGAGACGAATCTAATGGTACCGATCTGGTCCTCTAATTTTACAATTTGAGGAATCCCAGTCTAGGGCGTCTAGAGGTTGAAGACGACCTACATGTCGTGCTTCAACCAATGAAAGCGTGACTTGTCTTATTTTGTGTAGGTGTTTAGGTATTGGCTTGCATTTTTGGTAAATTCCAAGTGTATGTGTGAATGTCATGACTGATGTCATAACATTCTAGTTCAGGTTGTACTAACTCATTAGGTACATGTGCAGAAAAATATTGTAATTCAAATACTGATGTTTATAAGTGTGTATCTGAGCATGTTTGCAAAATGATCACATTTTGCTAAATCAGTAGACAGGTTTTCTCAGATGTCATAACAGATGTTATGACATCCTGTTCTGAACTAGCAGGATTGCAGGATTGGATAAGTCTGAGTTTTTTCAGGAAATAACTCAGTCCTTCCTAAACAGAATCCTGCGTTTTCTGAGGAGTAACCTAGCTCAATCCTAACCTGATCAATAAAGTACTGTGACCTGGTCTTTAGGTCAAACGGAATCAACCCTAGGTTTTTGGAAACCCTAACTGAAGTTGCAGCTGCTATATATTCAACAGAGCTGCGGTTTTTCAAGGTATCCCTGCTGATTGATTAGAAGATCAATTTTGTAATCTGTATAGATTTGTTTATTGTACTCCAAGCAATTATCATTGTGATAAGTGCCTTGGAATAGGTTTCAATTGTAAGGGTTGTGTAGCACTCAAAGCTTTGAAGCAAGAGTGTTTGAATGTCACTTGACTAAAGCTGTGAAGCAGAGTCAAGTTAGTTGTGTACATCACTCAAAGCTGTGAAGCACGAGTGATTGTGTTACTTGATTAAAAAGCTGTGAAGCTTAATCAAGTGTGTGTTTTTGAAGAGTGTCTTCATCAATTCTTAAGTCAAATTGGTTTATGTATCACTGCTGTGATTGAGGGGGAGTGAGTAGGAACTCAGGTTTAAGTTGTACTTAGATTAGAATTGCATTGGGTAGGTCTTAAGTGAAGGAGATAAACTGGTTGGTTTATTCCTGAATTAACATCTCTTATAGTGGATTCTCTCCCTGGCTTGGTAGCCCCCAGAGTAGGTGTTGTTGCACACTGAACTGGGTAAACAATTGACTGTGTTATTTACTGCTTTTGTATTTACTGTCATATAGTAAGTCAGATACGGTGTCATAACATTGGACGTGACATTGAGTATCTGTAGCCAGAATTTCAATTGGCATCAGAGCAGGCACCCTGCCTGTATTACTGGGTGAGATCTAGGGATATCACTTTCTGGCACTATGGACAAAGAAGGAGTTTTTGGAAATAGACCACCCATTCTGGATGGAACTAATTATGACTACTGGAAACCTCGTATGATTGCCTTCCTAAAATCTCTGGACAAAAAGGCTTGGAGAGCTGCTGACAAAGGATGGATTCATCCCACCATAACTGAAAGAGATGGGACAATCAGTCTGAAGCCTGAGGAAGATTGGAGTAAAGAAGAAGATGAGTTAGCTCTGGGAAATTCAAAAGCTTTAAATGCCTTGTTCAATGGAATAGATAGAAACATCTTCAGACTAGTACATCAATATGAACTGGCCAAGGAAGTTTGGGATACTCTCAAAACTACTCATGAGGGCACTTCCAAAGTAAAAATGTCAAGGCTTCAGATGTTGACCACTAAGTTTGAGAATCTAAAAATGATGGAAGATGAAACCATTCATGGGTTTCACATGAACATCTTGGAGATTGCCAACACCTCAGGAGCACTGGGAGAAAAAATGTTAGAAGAAAAACTGGTGAGGAAAATTCTCAGATCCTTGCCTAAAAGATTTGCAATGAAGGTAACTGCCATAGAGGAAGCCCAGGACATTAGCAAGTTAAAAGTGGATGAACTTATTGGGTCTCTTCAGACTTTTGAGATGGGGATCACTGATAATGGTGACAAGAAGAACAAAAGCATAGCACTTGTATCCAACACTGATGTTGAATACAAGGAAGATGAAGAAGAAAACATATCAGAAGCCATTGCCATGCTTGGAAGACAGTTCAACAGGCTCATCAAAAGAATGGACCCAAAGTCAAAGTCTAATGTTCATAACATTCCTTCTGACATTGACAGCAGAAGACCAAGGTCAGAAGATAAGGGAAACCAAGGCAGAGGTATTCAATGCCATGGATGTGAAGGATATGGACATATTCGAGCTGAATGTCCTACCTTTCTTAAGAAGCAAAAGAAAGGAATGACTGTTACCTGGTCTGACTATGATTCAGAAAGCAATTCTGAAGAAGAATCTGCCAAACTAGTTACTGCCCTAACTAGTGTTTGTACTTCTGAAAGTGACACCAGTGATGAAGAAGTGACATTTGAAGAACTGGCTGATACCTACAAGAAATTGTGTATCAGAAGTGGTGAAGTCTGTGTGCAAAATGAGAAACAATCAAAACTCATTGTAAAGCTGGAGGCTGAAAAGAGGGCAAATCTTGAAACTATAAGTCATTTAGAAGGAGAAGTTCAACTGCTGAACTCACAACTGAATCAAATGACCAAATCTGTCAAGATGTTGACCAATGGAACAGACAAATTGGAAGAGATCCTTCAGGCTGGACAAAATATGGGAAATAAATCTGGCCTAGGATTTGTGGAAACAAAGAAATTTGGTACCGGGAAGCAAATGTCAAAACGGATGTCTCAACATTACTCTCAACATCAGGGACAGAGACATATGAAGAAAAGGTACCAAAGATGGAGATGTCATCATTGTGGGAAATATGGTCACATAAAGCCCTTCTGCTTCAGATTACATGGATATCCTAATCAGAACTCAGATGTCAAACCTAAGTCTAAAAAGGTACCACACGCTCCTCAATGGAAGAAAAAGGCTACTGCACTGATAGCACACACTTCCCTGAAGATCTCTGCAAAGGAAGATTGGTACTTTGACAGTGGATGTTCCAGACACATGACTGGATTCAAAAATCTCCTCAATAATGTTATGCCTCACACCACCAGTTTTGTGACCTTTGGAGATGGTGCTAAAGGAGAAGTCAAAGGAGTTGGTAATTTGGACTACCCTGGAGTTCCAAGTCTGAATAAGGTACTGCTGGTAAAAGGGTTGACTACTAATCTCATCAGCATCAGTCAATTATGTGATCTAGGATTCATGGTCAACTTCTCAAGATCTGAATGTCTAGTATTTAATGAAAAACTAGATGTTGTAATGAGAGGAATCAAATCCAAAGATAACTGTTATGTGTGGCAGCCTGAGAACACTGATATCTCCACTATGAGTCAAATCATCAAAGAAGAAAAAGAGATGAAACAGTGGCAGCATAAGCTTGGAAGAATAAAAAGAGCTATTCCTATGGAAGCTGTCAGAAGAACTCCAAAACTACAGGCTGATAATATATGTGATGTGGCAAATAAACTTGAAAAAGAATGTGTTGTCAGAACCTTAAGTCATCTTGACAAGGATGTTGGAAAGAACAAGTCTCATAAATTCTGTTCTCAAAACATCTGGTCAAAACAGATGCTACCTAAGTACAATGTTACACAAGATGTTGTGACATTGTGTTGTGATAATCTGAAAACATTTAACATCTCCTTGAACCCTATTGACTTTGAAGAGAAGAAGTCATTTGAACTGGAACATAGCTTCTCTAAGCTTCAGCTGACTGATTCTTCTACCAAGGCGCTTGTTGGAAATAAACTTGAAAATTTGAGGGGCAGATTGGGTATTCACCAACATGATAAATTATAGCAATTAGTTTTGCTGAAAACAAGGGTTGAAGGGATTAATTTTATTAAGTCTATATTTAGTGGGTTAATCATATTCATTCACAATTCCTTCAAAAGCCTTAAGAAGTTGAAGAGACTCCCTTGTACTCCCTACCTCTCTCATCATTGCAACCTGTTTCCTCCTCCCAATCAAAGAGTTTTCTCAAACTGCTACTATTACTCAACGTTAAACACAATGTCTCAGACATCGTCTTCCACCATGGCGGCTTCGTCTCACTCATCATCGTCGTCATCTGATCAAGATTCTAGGGCAATCACTACATGCATAGAATCTGAATTTCTTGAGGTCACTCCTCTCAGGGAGATGGCAACTGACCCAGCCAGAGTCAAAAAGCTCGGGACCAGACATGCAGGAAGAGCTCGAGCTACAGTCTCTGGTAATTCTTCTCATCCTTCGTCTTCTATACCTAATAGAGAAGGATCAGTTCAAGTACACCAAGCTATTGCTAGGCTGGTTACTAGCATTCTGAGTGGCAACCAATCTGTACCGGGGATTTCTATCCCTTTGAATCAATCAGAAAGTCCAAATGTGGAAGGTTCTGAAAATGTAGATGTCACTGAGGATGTTGTGACACCAAAAGACAACATTCAGAACACCTCTGAAAAGGCTGCTAATCCACCTATCATTGATGTGGATGAAGATTACTCAGATAATGAACTGATTGCTAATGTGAACCCTAGCATTGCTAGGAGATTGATGAAAAGAAAGAGTAGTGAGAATGTTAAACCTGATGCTAAGAAATCCAAGGCTGAAGGGATGGCTGAGAAAATTCAGACAAAAGGGAAGAAGGCACAGGTGCAGACTGCTAGACAACCAATCTCTAAGAAAAGTAAAGAACCTGAAACTTCTGACTCTGATGATGAATCAGAATTTGAGATTGATATTGAAGATACTCCCATCAGAAGGAAGCTCCCTTCCAGCAAGATTGCTAGAGTACCTGAAGTGCCAACAGACAACATCTCCTTTCATCATCCTGATAATGCAAACAGATGGAAGTATGTTTGCTTGAAGAGAATAGCCTTGGAGAGAGAACTCAACAATGATGCCTTGGAGTGCAAAGACATCATAGATCTGATCAGGAATGCTGGGCTAATGAAGACAGTGATGAAGTTTAACAAATGTTATGAAAATCTGGTTAAAGAGTTTGTAGTGAACCTGTCCAATGATTGTGCTGATGGGAGGTCAGCTGACTTTGAGAGTGTGTTTGTTAGAGGAAGAAGGGTCAAGTTCTCTCCATCAGAAATCAACAAGTTTCTTGGAAGAACAAATAAGGACTGTCCTGATCTAGAGGCAACTGACAATGAAGTATGTTTGACCATCACTGCCAGGCAAGTAAAGTGCTGGCCATTGAAAGGGAAGCTGAATGCTAGTAAACTCAGCATGAAATTTGCCATCTTGCATAAAATAGGTGCAGCAAACTGGGTGCCTACAAATCACAAATCAACCATCTCCACAGGATTGGGGAGATTTATCTATGCTGTAGGAACCAAGACTGCCTTTGACTATGGAAGGTACATCTTTGAACAAACCTTGAAGCATGCTGGCAGTTATGCTGTCAAAGGACCAATTGCTTTTCCCTCCCTCCTTTGTGGAATCATCCTTGCACAATACCCTGACATCCTTGTAGCAAGAGATACAGTCTGCAAAAGAGCTCCTGCCCTTGGCCTGCACTACAAACTGTTTCAGGGATCCCATGCTCCAGACATTGTCATAACATCAGCTGAGACATCGTCTGCAAAGACCCAGTCCAAAACATCAGATGTCATAGTTGTTTTAAAAGAAACTTGCAAAGATCTGGATGCTAGAAAAAGGACCCTAGAAGCTCTAATTGCCAGGCTAGAAAAGGAGGAAGCTGAAGAAAGCAGAAGGGAAGAAGATGAAGGACAGCTCAACATTGAAGAAATTGGCTCCTCTGAATCTGATGACAGTGCTTGAAGGTTGATTGCTGCTTGGTGGTGTTGCTGGTGGAGTTTGGAAGTGTGTTCTGCTGTTGTCAGCTGCTGATCTCATTATTTTGTTTTGGATAAACTGTATAACTTTATAAACATGTAATCTTTGGCCCATTTGTGGCTAAAGTGGGGGAGAATATTTTTGGTACTGCTTAATTAGTACTTGACACTATATTTTTCTGCTGTCACTTCTGTCACTTATTTCTGCTGCTCTGATTGTTTAGGAACTTTAGCCAAAAATCTGCCAAAGGGGGAGTTTGTAGGTGTTTAGGTATTGGCTTGCATTTTTGGTAAATTCCAAGTGTATGTGTGAATGTCATGACTGATGTCATAACATTCTAGTTCAGGTTGTACTAACTCATTAGGTACATGTGCAGAAAAATATTGTAATTCAAATACTGATGTTTATAAGTGTGTATCTGAGCATGTTTGCAAAATGATCACATTTTGCTAAATCAGTAGACAGGTTTTCTCAGATGTCATAACAGATGTTATGACATCCTGTTCTGAACTAGCAGGATTGCAGGATTGGATAAGTCTGAGTTTTTTCAGGAAATAACTCAGTCCTTCCTAAACAGAATCCTGCGTTTTCTGAGGAGTAACCTAGCTCAATCCTAACCTGATCAATAAAGTACTGTGACCTGGTCTTTAGGTCAAACGGAATCAACCCTAGGTTTTTGGAAACCCTAACTGAAGTTGCAGCTGCTATATATTCAACAGAGCTGCGGTTTTTCAAGGTATCCCTGCTGATTGATTAGAAGATCAATTTTGTAATCTGTATAGATTTGTTTATTGTACTCCAAGCAATTATCATTGTGATAAGTGCCTTAGAATAGGTTTCAATTGTAAGGGTTGTGTAGCACTCAAAGCTTTGAAGCAAGAGTGTTTGAATGTCACTTGACTAAAGCTGTGAAGCAGAGTCAAGTTAGTTGTGTACATCACTCAAAGCTGTGAAGCACGAGTGATTGTGTTACTTGATTAAAAAGCTGTGAAGCTTAATCAAGTGTGTGTTTTTGAAGAGTGTCTTCATCAATTCTTAATTCAAATTGGTTTATGTATCACTGCTGTGATTGAGGGGGAGTGAGTAGGAACTCAGGTTTAAGTTGTACTTAGATTAGAATTGCATTGGGTAGGTCTTAAGTGAAGGAGATAAACTGGTTGGTTTATTCCTGAATTAACATCTCTTATAGTGGATTCTCTCCCTGGCTTGGTAGCCCCCAGAGTAGGTGTTGTTGCACACTGAACTGGGTAAACAATTGACTGTGTTATTTACTGCTTTTGTATTTACTGTCATATAGTAAGTCAGATACGATGTCATAACATTGGACGTGACATTGAGTATCTGTAGCCAGAATTTCATTTTGAATTCAATCTAGTGTGTTTGATTTATCATATGTGCGCTTTGAGAGCCTTTGGATCTGATTATTTTCATTAGTCAGACTCCATCCAACGCGCCATAAGTTTAGTTGTTTTTAATATTTAAAAGGTGATCCGGTGCAATTTCCAAAGTTGACCATGATATGCACAACATGCTTGATCCTTTGGATTGATTACTAGCGTGTTTTGACTCTCATCCAATGGTCCACAATTTTTTGGTTTGTTATTTTATTTTCTGTTTTTTTATTTTAATTGATTTAAACTTCAAAAAATCATAGAAAATTTATTTTTGACTAAAAAATTATGAAAAAATTCACAAAAATATTTTCAAATATTCTCTTTTTGATTCTTATTTTTTTCATGATTTTATTTTCAAATTTGATATTTTTTTATAATTTTTCCTTCATTTTAACTTGTTTCTAATTATTAAAAAAATACTTTTTGATATTTTTAAATTTTTAAAATTTTTATAAAAAATCATTTTACTCATTTTTGATTTTCTGAAATTTTTCTAGAATTTTATCTTGACTTATACTATTTTTGATCTTTTTCTTCACTTATTCGAGTGATTTTAATTAGTTTAAAAATACTTTTCTGTTTTAAAAAATTACTAAAAAAATTATAAAAATATTTGAGACCAGCTCTGATATTTCCATGATATTTTTGAAATTTTCTTTGATACTTTGAACATAGTTTACTATTTTACCTTTTATTTTCATTTTAAAAACAATTTAAAAATCATTTTTCCTTTTTATTTTATTCATTAAATGCAATTTATTTTTTATTTTTTATTTTAAATATATTCTGGCCATGCGATTTTTGATCATGAACTTCATTAACATTATTGGATCTTGGGTATTGAGTTTAACTCCACCAAAATGGATGAATGATTTTAATGATAGTTTGATTAAAATCTTTAATTCAAATACATCCCCTCACTCTTCATCTCATCCTATTCTCACTTGTGCTACATGTTATTGGAGAATAATTTACATATTATTTCTCCAAACATATGGTACATAGATTGCTATTGACCGACCTCAAAATAGGTGCGACTTCTACATAAGTCTACTTACGATTGCTTAACATAGCGCTAAATTTTGTCCCAATTCGAGAAATAATCATTTGTGACCCAAACCTATGTTTGTAAGCCCAAGTATGTTTAATTTGAAACCTTTGATCCAATAACCTTGAGATTCATTGTTATGAGGCTTTGGTCTTATCAATCCTCTAATGAATCTTCATAAATTTTGAAGCTAAGTGAATCATTTAAACATCGTTGATCATTCATTGTTGCCTTGAGATTTTGAAATGAATGATATACTTGAAAAAAAGAAAATGAAACTTATTGTTGAGAGGCTTTGATTTTATCGATCTTCTAATTAGTTTTCAAATGCAAGTTTCAAGATGTTCATTCAACTAACCTCTAATTTCTAACAATTGACTTTATTTTATGATTTTACTTTATGCTTTTTACTTTAAGTATATTTATTTTATTATTTTCATTTCATGCAATTTTCATCTTTGCTCATTTGAGCATTTATCTTTATGTCATTTTTATGTTACTCATTTGAGATTTTTATTTCTTTTTGAAGATACCTAATAATCAACTTGAACTATAAATAGCTTTAATGTTACTTGGACTATTTGGTTACTATCCTTGGCATTTTGGAGTTATGGACTTCTTGGACTTATGATTATAGACCTTGACCTACCTTGAGACCCTTGTGACTTCTACTGTTATTTTGTCTAGAGTTCTTGGGGTTTACCCCAAGACGTTGGGTTGTTTGTTTTCTTTGTGTGCAAGTTATTCTGATTATTTTCTTTGTTTATGATTGGGAATTCATCTGTATACAGTCGTTACTCTGCCCAATTTTTGTGAAGACACGATGCATTTGAAGCTTGGTTTTCTTAAGAGGTTTATTATCTTCGATTGTTTGGTTTCAATCCAAAGGATGGGAATTCTACATTGACTCATTATGTCAAGTGTTGGCTTCTTGTTGGTTAGACGGTTCTTTTCCCTAGCTTTTACCTTATGCTTTAGGATAGTCCCTTCATCTCCTCCCATATTCTTTAATTTCAAAAATCTTCTCCCTCCTTTTCAAAACTATTCTTGTTTTCCAAACATGAACACTTTCATAATAAACTTGGACTTAGGTCCATGCATTTTCAAAAATATTTTTTTATCAAACTTTAAACAACTTAATAATACTTTGACATTTTTCGTAAGAAGACTAAAAGTCAATCAATCTCATTCAAACAATTTTTTCCATTTTGGCTTTTATCTTTAAAATTTTCTCAAAATAATATACTCTTGTCAATCATTGTAGTGATGCGAGCTACTATACTTCTACAATATGTAGTAAAGTGAGATATTTTCCACTTGGGTGTTGAGCGAGGCTTTATTGATTTTAAAATCCAAGTCATATCCTCCACTTTGAGATGATGCAAATTCTCCTTTCTCATAATTGTGGGTAGTAAGTATGTTCTTCCACTCAGATAAGATGATGATGTCTCGTCTCTTAAAATTAACTAACACACTTGTGTTTGTTTTTTAAAAAAAAATTTAAAGGTGAAAAAGTTTGCACGGAAGGTGGTACGTAGGCACTAAAATTTGGTACGCACGGAAGGTAAAAAAAATTAACTATTGCACGGAAGGTGGTACGTAAGCACTAAAAGTTCGCAAATGCGGTGGGTGCAAAAAATTATAAAAAAATACTTCTTTTCTCATCCCCACAATCTATTTTTTATACAACATTTATAGCCAAAATACACAAATTTTCAAAGAGGTTCCTGCGGAGTACCGTAGATGTTTAGGGTGCTAATACCTTCCCTTTACATAACCAACCCCCAAACTTAAATTCTCTCCCCCACTTTTGGGTTATTCACTCTTTTCCCATTCCTTTGGAAATAATAAAGCGCGGTGGCGATTTTTATTTGATATGTGCGAGTCAAGTCAATTCAATGGCTTAATCTCAACATTTCTACCGCTATACTCTGATAAGGCTATCCCTTGGAATTATGGAGCTAATGTCTACTACCATGGCGTCAAGCAAGAACCATTGGTTGTCAAAAATGAAAATACTGAAGTTACTGATCCCAATGTTGGCAATATTGTTGGGACTAGTAAGGTTACCATAAGTGGAAGAGTTTTCTCTCCAGAGGTCTCTCCAAAGGCCGTTACTACACCAGTTCATATACCTACTACTAAATAAACTTCTAAGACTCGAGGAGAAGAACAGATGACTGAGCCTGCCCAGACGGAGGCACCAAAAGAGGTTACTGTTGAAGATACCTCCAAGCAAGATATGGAGGAGGTACTGAAAATTATTTGAAAGAGTGACTATAAGATTGTTGAAAAGTTGGGGAAAACCCCCTCCAAAATATCTATTATCTCTGTTGTTATGCTCTGAAGCCCATGCTCAGGCTTTGGCAAAGTTTCTGAAATTTTCTCATGTACCACAGGAAATCTCTATTTATCAGTTCGGAAATTATGTTGCTAGCATGACAACTGATAATGGGCTAGGCTTTTCTGACGTTGATTTAACTCTCGTAGGAAGGAGGCATAATAAGGCCCTGCATTTGTCTATTGAGTGTAGGGGAACTACCTTATCTCATGTGTTGGTGGACACATGTTCCTCATTGAATGTATTGCCAAAAGTTGTTTTAGATAAACTTGACTATGAAGGGGTTGTGCTAAAACCCAGTGACGTTATGGTGAGAGCTTTTGATGGTTCAAAGAGAATGGTGCATGGAGAGGTTGATCTTCCAATCAAAGTGAGTTCCCAAGTCTTCGAATCAGCTTTCTATGTGATAGACATTCGTCCAACCTATTCCTATTTTCTTGGACGCCCTTGGATTCATGGAATAGGCGTTGTTACTTCTACTTTACACCATAAGTTAAAGTATCTCGTGAAAGTAAAAATCACTACAACTTGTGGTGAAGAAGAATACATGGTGAGCCATTTGAACTCCTTCAAGTATGTTGAGATGGATGGTGAATTCCTTGAGACTCCTTGCCAGAACTTTGAAGTTATTCCTCAGACAACCATTGTTGCTAAAGCTGCTCCTACTGTTCCTAAGGTTACCAGAATTCCACCAAAAATGACTTCTCTGAAAGACGCTAAGGTTGTGATAGACGAAGATGGTGGCACTATTTGGGGTTAACTTCCCGACATTCCTTACAAGTCCGACAAATTTGGAATGGGTTTCACTTTAGAGGCTCAGAGGGCTGTCCGTCATGCTCGTGCTAATTCTGGAAGACCGCCATCTGCATCAATTATAATGGAATTCACAAAAGTCAAGTCAACATTATGGAAGATGCTGATAGCGACTATGACATAGACAGTTGGATTTTCCCTACTACTGGTAATGGGCTCAATGATTGAAAGGCTAAAGACTTTATACTAATCTCCTTTAATTAGGAGTAAATGTTATTTTCTGTTTTCTTGCTTTCAAGTTTTTGGTTATGTAATTTGAATAATAACTTTAAGCCGTGTGCCTTACCCAGGGCACAACGGTCCATTTGTTAGGGTTGTCATTTTTCATCCACATATTTTCATTTAATAAATCATTGGACATTTGAATTCAAATTTTGTGCTCTTTGTCTTTCTTATACTTTATTTCTTTCAAAATATCTATGTTCTTACACACACCCACATAACAAATTTCAAATCCACATCCACCCTGGGTCCCATTGATAACAATTCTGTTATTTCCAATTATGACTTTGAAAATCTGATCTACCAAGCCTAGGACAAAGGTGAGGAATATTGTGAATTACCTAGAGAACTTGCTAGACTGTTAGAGTAGGAAGAAAGAGCCATACAACTGGATGAAGAGCCAGTCGAGGTTGTAAACTTGGGTACTGAAGAGGAAAACAAAGAAATCAAGACAGGTTCTAACCTAGAAGACAGTGTCAAAAAGAGATTGATCTAGATGTTACCTGACTATGTTGAGATCTTTTCTTGGTCTTATGAAGACATGTAAGGGCTTGATACTGACATTGTGGTTCACCGTCTATCGATGAAGGAAGGTTGTCCTCCTATAAAGCAGAAGGTTTGTCGTATGCATCCCGAGATGTCTCAAAATATCAAAGTTGAGGTCATGAAGCAGTTTGTTATACCGTAAAATTTTCCCTCCCATTTTCTTCAAGGCATTATTTCAAGGCTTCTCAAAACACTTAAGAATCTCAAGGGATGACCAGTCAAATGCTCCTCCTAAGCCAAAGGTCTACAACTAGGTTTTTAACTTTCTTAAGGAAATTAGGGTTGCAAAGTTCTCAAATGATTTCCATGGTTCTCCATAGGTCCTCAACAAGATTCATGTCAAGTTTCAAGTCTTGCATCACAAGTTTGCTCAGTCAATGGCTCAAATGATTGAAAATCAATTATGTTTGGGTAAAAAGTCAACTATGGTCAACATATAGTCAAACTTCAAGATTATTTTTTGTCAACATCAAAATTTTGAAGTGATATTCATCATTTGATCAAGGGTTGATCATGATTCCCCAAGGAAAGCTCTCAAATCAGCAAAAGTCAAGAATTGTCAAATTAGGGTTTCCTTAAGAGAAGTCAACTAAACTTTGACCAAGCATAACTTTCACATGTTTCATCAACTTTTCCCCAACCAAAGCCCATTTTGAAAAAAATTCAATTATATACAACTTTGTTTATATTCTCAAGTCCAAGAAATGCTTCATTTGAAAGACATGAGCTAATACATTATAGGTCATTTTCAAAAGTCAACAAAAGACACTTTTTGTAAAGGCAACTTACATCAAGATAATGTCTCCAAATGAAAAAAATGATCAAAATATAAAGTGTAGAGGGCATCTTGATATTTAAAAAAAAATCCAAGATCACCTTCAAAAGATGAAATTTGAGCAAGTTATGAGTTGCACAAGTTAGAAAATTTTGAGGAAATTCATAAAATGCAAAATGAGCAAACTTGAGATTTTGAACTAGTGGGCCTAACTTTCGAAGTTCAAACATGTTCATGAGATATTAGTGGGCCTATAAAAAGAATTCACACATTTTTATGATTTTTATTTCTTTTATTTGAATTTTTATTCATTTAAAAATAAGTAAAATCAAATAAAAATGAAAACCATGTATAAAGGCTTGGGCCTTTTGATTTCAATCCCTTTGCAGACCCAATAATCCATGCAATCCTGTCACCACCTTGCAAAAACTGTGTAGACTCAAGATGGCAAGAAAAACCTTAAGTTTGGCAAGTTTTAAAGTTTTTTAAACCATGGCTTGATTAGCTTGATTTTATACCATATATGTTAGCTCATTAATCCCTCTATATAATGCAAGCAAGAACAAATCAAATCGACACGAGATCACTGCATAAAAAAGCTAGCAAAAATTCTCCAAGAGTTCTCAAAACCCTCGAGCCTCCTAACTCTCTCCTCGGGCCCTTTCATCCCACAATTCAAGTCCTATTCCCTTCCTGGAATATCTAAAGGTAGTTTTGGATCATCTATGATGATCTTACATGCATGAAATCATACATCATGGCCTTGCCGGTTCCATACTTTTCTTGAAATTTATATCTGCAATTTTATTGTATTTTATAATGATTTGATGCCTCTAACGTGATCTGGAGATGTGATTGAACAGGTTTTGACCCTTAATATATCCATATGCACTCAGACTGGCTATGTGCAATTTTTTCCATCGGTCGATTGTTTTGAATCGAAACGCATGATCCAGGAGTTTTTAGCTCAAACGGATCCCAGACTCGAATTTAGGGGGAAATTTTAAGGGGAGTAGGGTACTTTATGCGTTTTGATTTTTCGTTTTTTGCAGGTTTGAACTTTGGGACAACCAGAGAAGATGACCGGAGGTTGACTCCGACGTCCCTGAAATTTGTTGACTCCAACAAGGGCAAGCGTGGCCTAAAGAAGCTCTCTAACTGGTTGATTCAAATAAACAGGGGCTCACCTTTTGCTTGAGTGTTTGAAATAAAAAAATACAATTTGTTTTATTATATATTTATTCATTTGTGTTTGAATTACCTGATGAACACGCCACCCCAATGGCAACACACTTGCACTTAAGACTCTCAAAAGCCTAGGACTGGGTTCGATTCAGGCGCGAGGCATTTTTTATTTTCATGTTTTCATTATAGATCCTATGAAAGCTATCGAGGAGCGCCTACCACGCATCTCCTCAATCATCACCATCCAATCAGATCTAGCGCGTAAGAAAAACAGGTTTATGGTGCACCCCAAAGAATTGCCTCCACCAGATCTCACAGGTGCTTGGGCCCTCTTGCTATTGGGCCTGGAATTTTATTTTCTAACACCCCCTCAATTACTTTTGCAGTGCTGGCCTATTCTTTTATTTATTTATTTTTGTTTTAAATTAATATTTTCTTTTTTATCAGCTTTATTTTAATCAATAAAAAATAACAAAAAAAATCATAAAATCATAAAAAAGGTAGATTTTGGTTTTGGTTTAATTAATTTAATTTTTTTATAAAATACAATTAATTTAATTTAAATCACATTTAATTTTTGTCAATTATTAATTAATTAGAATTAGGTTTAATTTTCATTAATCACTTCAATTATTTTTCCAAACAACAAAAACAATTAAAAAAATATTTTATTAAACGTTTAGGAATTTTTAGAGTTTTGACATCTCTTCAATCTCCGCGCGCTTATCTATTTTCGCATTTTTATATTCATGGATTATGTAACTATCGAAGGAATATAATAGTTAAATTTAGGGTTTTTTTAACCTTTTTCCCCATTTGAGGTTTTGTACTCCCTATCCCCGAACCACTATAATAGCGTAGATTCAATTTCCCGCACTTTCTTACTTTCTGCACTATTGTACGTATGCATGTATATTTAACTGCTAGCTTAAAAGGATTGCATGGTAAGACTTAAAAGAAAATGTTAGGAAACCTAACATCCAAGATAAAAATAACTGAAACATAACACACTTCACACACGCGCACCTCTAGGTACCCCCACTTGTTGCCTTTGGAAAACAACAGTCACGTCTATCGAACGTGGGATGTTTTAGAAAAGATCCTTTGGTTAAAAGATCATAGTTCCTCGATGACCCTTCGATGCTGCCTCGGTAAACGATCTTAGTACCTTAGGATAATTGCTAAACTGTCCTACGAGTTGTTTTCATGACTGTATGATGACCCGCGCCTGTCCCTCAAAACATCCAATCATAGGGCTACCTACTAACTAATGGTAGGATAATAATATCTAAAGGAAAAGAGGAAAAGAACAAAGACCTTTTGAGCAGGTAGATAGCTTATAGTTGTTTGCTCACAAAACAAAATAATTTCTCACTCATACACTCTCTTTTCTAAATATCTCCAAAGACAAGACACTTTGTATGCATTCTCAACGATACGAGAATCATTACAAATTTTGTCGCACTAAGGCATCTTTTCAAAATATTTTCAAAATACACTTACACAAAAAGCATTTTCAAAGTGAGCTAGCAACTAAGAGCCCGTAGATAACTACGGATGAAAAGGGTGCTAATACCTTCCCTTTTCATAACCTACCCCCCTTACTCAGAAAAAATCTCAAAGGTCTTTCCTATTCTTTTCACCCTTTCCTTTATTAGATAAAAGAAAAGTCGGTGGAGACTCTTGCTAACCGCAACATTTGCGATAAAATGCAAAACCAAAAAGTCAGCTCTTCCACTGTATTACAGAACTGGCGACTCTGCTGGGGAGAACACTTAAAGTGGGGTTACCTTAGAGATAGTTAACATTTAAATGCTTTCATTATTTGATTTACCTTATTTATGTTTAAGGGTTGTTTGCGTTATTCTTGTATCGATCCTAAACTCAGATCTGGGGCATTTTAGGGAAGTAACAATAGATCCTAAAAATTGTATGGCGTACACCGATACGGTTGAAGCGATGGATATGTTGGTGCGACACATTGGTTGGTGTCAGTGTCCCTTGAGTTAAGTCAAGGAGAATGTTGGGCTGCCACGTGGTGTCATAAAGCACTAACTGACCATAAAACCTTAGTTGATGCAACTAAAGCCATTAGAAAGTAGCGAGATAGTCGACTTTGTGCAGATTAAAGCTGGTTAATACTCGATGCTACACTCATTGAGGTTGGACTCTCGGGATATTTCGGTCGCAAAATAGATGCTTGTGCTGAAACAATGCCCGAGAGAAAGATCGGTGATATTGAGACTCCTAGAACCCAGTTACTTTCTTTTAGGACAGGTTGATCTAACTAAAACTTCAAGAGGGTACTTACCTACAACTCCATGAAAGCTTTAACTTAAGGCCTTATGTGTTTTGCTTGTGTATGATTAAATTGTTCGAACATAACATCATGCATCATACCATTCATACCATTACATTTCTACTAACCATTTCAAGGACCAGGGAATTTATCTTTGTTCTGTTTTGCAGACTATGGCCTCCGCTCGCAGAAACATTTTCTGGGTTAGCTTTGTAAGGATTCCTCCTCAATTTAAAGAGTTAGTATCAAGGGTTCCCGAAAGTTCTTCATTTATCAAAGGGCATGGTCGACTGCTCAGTTTGATTACTCCAGGTTTTGACGAAGACATGATGAGTGTTCTCTTCCAGTTCTTTGACCCTGCACATCAACTGCTTCACCTTTCCAATTTATCAGTTGGTACCTGTGATCGGTGGGAATAGAACTGACTGTTTTGGAATGCTGGTTCGCGTTTGCGTTTGTTTTTGCAAAATGTCGCAGTAAGAAAGAGTCGTCACCGTCTTTTATTTTATCCAACAAGGAAAGGACAAAAGCACAGAAAAATTCCTTTTCGAGATTTTTCTCGGGTTCGGGAGGTAGATTATAGAAAGGGAAGGTGTTAGCACCCTTTCTATCCGTGGTTATCCACAGGCTCTTAGGTACTTTCTCACTATGTTTTCAAAAGTTTGCTTTTCTTTGTGATTGTGGGTTTTGAAAAGAGTTTTGTTTTTGAAGAGAGTGTAAGTGTGAAAAGTTTTGTTTTGTTTTTAAAAGGAGCAAGTACTAAAGAACATCTACCTACTCAAAAAGAAATTATAATATGCAAGTGTCCTTTAGACAATGCCATCCCACTATTGAGGAGTAGGTAGCATCGTCGTTGGAGTTTTCGGGTCAATTCGATTTAAGGGACGTGTGGTCACTAAAGCAATGTTAGGATGCTTTAGCAGTAACCCTAATGTCTTAGATCATTTTTATCGAGGCAACCATTTCGAGGCAACTTTGATCTTTGGACAGGAGGGCGACCTCTAAAACATCATATACTTAATGACCACGTTCGAGGCAACCAAGTGAGGTGTACCCTAGGAGTGGCATGTGAAAGTGTATTGTTTTTCAGTTATGTTATCTTTGTATATTTAGGTGTTCTACCGTTTGTTTTCAGGTCTTGTCATGCAATCCTAGTTAGCATACATCTAAACAGTTAATATATGTACAGGAATTTAAAGTGCGGGAATTGTAAATCCTACGCTATTACAAGGCTTCGGGGAGGGGGATTATTTACATGTCCAAAAGTGGGGGAATAAAGCAGTAAAGTGTAAAAGTCTTAGTTAAGCTATTACAAACCAGTAGGCAGTTACAATAAAATAAACGCGCACGAATCTGAACATAACCTCTAAAAATCCTAAGAATAAAATCTTTTTGTTGTTTTATTTTATTTTGGGAAAATGATCTAAATCTACTTAATTTTAGTTTTGAGAAAATGTTAAGATAATTAAAGGATTAATTAACAAAGTTAATTTAATAGAAAAAACTAGCCTAATGTTTTTGTGGTTTTTTCTTTTTAATTGATTTTATGTTGATTAAAAAAAAAGAAATAAAATAGTCAAAACAAAGATGAAATCGAAGGAAACAGGCAGTAAATAAAAAATATAATTCTGGAGGCCTGGATCGAAAGAGGTGTGGGCTATCTTTCGATCCAGTGAAGAGGCTTGATCGAAGGGGCATGAGGGGCTGCACTTTGGGGGTGTTCGATCTGCACATGACATCCTCCGATCCAGAATTCTGCAAGGAAGTTTGTTAGAAATTGAAAATACAAGGCTTGTGATATTGGATCCTAGTCCCTTCGATTGAGCGGATTCCCTTTCACCCCTGAGCTGCTTGCTCATTCAAAAGGCATGACTCCTGCTTTTGGCCCACTGGAGGCGCCTGGATTTGGACGGAAGGTGCCTGCAATGGAGTCTAGACTTTCGTGGGGCAGGCTGGTGCTTTTGCAAGGCAAGGTATGTGTGGCCGTCTTCGTGGGTTTTTCGTTTCTGCAGAGCTTTTGTGTGTTTCTTTTCTTTTTTCTATCCTTTCTATGTTTTTTTCGTCCTTGTTCCGTTCTTTGTAATATGTCAATGGCCTCCTATTTATAGGAGCGTGAGGGTGCATGAAAATGGCAAGGGACATCCATTTAACCAGGCCTTTAAAGCCATGAGACAAGAATCAGACATATTAAAATATTTCCTTTTTTGAAATATTCATGTCTCTTTGGAATCTGGAATGAATCTGGACACTTTTGATTTTCGAATGCCTTCATGCCATGCTCTTCGATTGGTCTTGATTTGAACAGAATCACCCTGGTCGAATCAGCTCTTTAGGAACAGAAAAGGCAAGAATCTGGCCTTTAACTCAGGAATTAAATCCACAATCAGCATTTAATTATTTCTATATTTGCAAGGGAAACATGCCATTTTCTCATGTTCAGTGTACCTGGACATGTTTTTTTTGAGTGCCCTCTTGATGGCCTCTTTCAAATGGCCTGGAAGGAGTTCTTCAAATGGCCCTGGTCCAAATATCAATCGAAGGGTACTAATTAAAATTCCAATCGAAAGGCTTTGTTAACAGGCCAATCGAAAGGTGTTGTTCATGCTAATCGAAGGACATGGTTAACATGCCTGTCGAAGCTGCCTTGACACAATGCTAAATCGAAGGATCCCTTGGCATGCCAATTGAAAGGCTTGGCCCAGGGTGCCAAACGAAAAGGTCTTTCAGAATTCTAATCGAAGACCTTTGACATAATGCCAATCGAAGTGCTTCTCCATAATGCCAATCGAAAGGCTCCTTCAGAATACCAATCGAAGGGTCTTTACGAATGCCAATCGAAGGCCTTGACATAATGCCAATCGAAGTGCTCCTTCAGAATACCAATTGAAGCGTCTTTCAGAAAGCCAATCGAAGTGCTTGTCCATAATTCCAATCGAAAGGAATTATCCATGACAATCGAAAGGCTCCTTCAGAATACCAATCAAAGGGTCTTTCAGAATGCCAATCGAAAGGTACTTAAAGCACCACTCAAAAATTTTCTTTATCCTTAGGCAAGGGTTTCTGGTCAACCATGCAGGGAAGACTTTGGAAAACATGAGAGGGCAAATTTTGGGGTGCAACAGTTTCCCCTGTTCAATTTTCTTAAACCTGAGGATATAGATTGGCTTTCGAGCCTTTCGTGATCCGAAGGTGAAAGATAATTGAACACTAGAGTGCCCAGAAATTTGCACTCGCATGGTGTAGTATCAGCATTGTGACATCGGGAATGGGCTTACATATGCCATTTGGAGATTGCTGGTAGGAGGATAGGCTTATAGATGCCATCTGCAGGAGTGTCAATCGCATAAGAGATTCCTTAGCGAGAACTTGCATACCTGTTGTTGTAGAAGATTTCGCTGGGGAAGTCTAACTTTGTTGAGGTTTAGGAACCTGCCTGTACTTCAACTGAGAGAATGCTTCAGCCGAGTTTTAAGAACCTGTTCATAATTCAATTGGGGGGAAACATCTTTATCAAGATCTAGGAACTGTCTCGTGCCCACCGGGAGTATACCGCTGAGGTTATAGAACTTGCCCTCACTATGACGGAGGAAAACATCAAGATCTAGAAACTGACTCGTGTTCAATGGAGTATACCGTTGAGATTATAGTACTCGTCCACACTATGACGTAGGGAAACATCTTCATCAAGATCTAGGAACTGTCTCGTGCTCAATGGAGTATACCGCTGAGGTTATATAACTTGTCCACACTATGACGGAGGAGAACATCAAGATCTAGGAACTGACTCGTGCTCACCGGGAGTATACCGTTGAGGTTATAGTACTCGTCCACACTATGACGTAGGGAAACATCTTCATCAAGATCTAGGAATTGTCTCGTGCCCACCGGGAGTATACCGCTGAGGTTATAGAACTTGTCCACACTATGACGGAGGAGAACATCAAGATCTAGGAACTGACTCGTGCTCACCGGGAGTATACCGTTGAGGTTATAGTACTCGTCCACACTATGACATAGGGAAACATCTTCATCAAGATCTAGGAACTGTCTCGTGCCCACCGGGAGTATACCGTTGAGGTTATAGAACTTGTCCACACTATGACGGAGGAGAACATCAAGATCTAGGAACTGACTCGTGCTCACCGGGAGTATACCGTTGATATTATAGTACTCGTCCACACTATGACGTAGTGAAACATCTTCATCAAGATCTAGGAACTGACTCGTGCTCACCGGGAGTATACCGTTGAGGTTATAGTACTCGTCCACACTATGACGTAGGGAAACATCTTCATCAAGATCTAGGAACTGTCTCGTGCCCACCGGGAGTATACCTCTGAGGTTATAGAACTTGTCCACACTATGACGGAGGAAAACATCAAGATCTAGGAACTGACTCGTGCTCACCGGGAGTATACCGTTGAGGTTATAGTACTCGTCCACACTATGACATAGGGAAACATCTTCATCAAGATCTAGGAACTGTCTCGTGCCCACCGAGAGTATACCGCTGAGGTTATAGAACTTGTCCACACTATGACGAAGGAAAACATCAAGATCTAGGAACTGACTCGTGCTCACCGGGAGTATACCGTTGAGGTTATAGTACTCGTCCACACTATGACATATGGAAGCATCTTCATCAAGATCTAGGAACTGTCTCGTGCCCACCGGGAGTATACCGCTGAGGTTATAGAACTTGTCCATACTATGACGGAGGAAACTGTCGAGATTGAGAACCTTATCTGAAATTCAACTGATGATAATTCAATTGAGATTTAAGAACTAGTCAGATCTTCGACTAAGCTGAGAACTTAACCGCATTTTTCCTGAAAGGTAAAGGTCAGTCATATGCAATGCATGATATGGGTCAAGCAATGATGTTCTCAAAATAAATGAGATTGTATCCTTATGATGTGTACATGTATGTATTATGATGTATGGAAGTGTGATGTTTTAGCTGGGGAAAATAAATCCTGGAGCTGCTGGAGAATAAAGTTGAGTTCTTCGTTTCCGCTGGGGATGATGAACGAAGATGATTGTGAGAATAAACCTGCAGGAGAAAAGAACTTCGTTGGTGAATAAACTTGATGAAGATATTACTCTGAGGGGAATTACTCTGTGGGGAAGAGATGTTCTGCTGAGGATTTTAACGATAAACTCCACTGGGGATTCCCTGATAAGCTCTGTTGGGGATTTTGATGATAATCTCCGCTGGGGATAGATTATCGTTGCTGTGATATTGAACCTGTTGAGGATAGAAGTCCTGCTGGGGATTGAAAGAACTTCGTTGGGGATGATCTTTCAGTCGCAACTTGTTGAGGATAACCTAGCTAGACTCTTGTGAGGACAACCTTCTGAATTTGGTTAGGGAGATTTATTTGCGCTCTCCAGGGGATAAGCTTCCTGAATATACTGGGGAAGATGATTCAGCTCCGGTGGGGAAGCCTTTTTTAGACTACGCTGGGGAAATGGCTCCATTGGGGGTATCTTGCATTCTTCCGGGGAACATTCTTATATTCCGTTGAGGAATATTAAGACTGTCAGGGATACTCTTATGCTTGCTGGGGAATATCCTTATACTCCGCTGGGGAATATTAAGACCTTCTGGGGATACCCAACCTTTTTAGGGCTGATGGTAGATCAACTCTGCTTGGGGAGAGTATTGCTGATTCGTTCATAGTTGCAAGTCTCAACTGAGAGAGCTATCATTACTGTCTTACTCTGCGGGGAGTGAAAGTATCTTAGCTATATTCTTCAGCTGAATATATACCTTGGTACCTGGTGGATAGAGCAACTTGTACAGTTCGGACAATTCTTATTTGCCCCTGTTTTTTTGCGGGAGAAGGTGCCTGCGGAGGCCCTGTGGATCGAGTATTATCCCCACCTATGAGGTGCTTGGTATCTTTCGGTCAAAATGACAAGTCTTCTTCTGGTAGGCCAGTGACGAGATGACGAGACATAGTCGTACGCTTTAATCCCTAATTTTTGCCTGGACCGTCCTTTCGAGTTTTCAGTCCATCGGGATACCCTTTTTTGCCCAAGTCGCCTTTTCAGGTTTTCGACTTGCCGGGTGTACAAATTTTTCATTTTCATCCCTTATTTTTGCCCGAACCCTTTTGGTTCGCCGGGAAGCCCTTATTTTTGCGTAGGCCAGTCAACCTAGCATGTCTTTGATTATGCGTAGTACTTTTTGACTATGTCCATGCTCTCAGGATGTAGGGAGGTGTCACTGTCGGTAGTGTTGTGTTGCCATACTACTAGAAGATGTTTGTTTGATCATACAAGATTCGTTGCTGGAATTCATGTCCAATGCCCCAATTGATTTAGATGGAGATCTGCCCCTGGCTATTTGGCATTTTGAGAGATTCCTTGAATCTTGACTTGACTGCCCCAGATGATGGACAATGATCATGCCGTGCCCCTTGATTGGAAGTGTTTTTTCCACTTGAGGTGACCTTTTTTATTGAGAAGGTTTTTGTTCACTAGATATTCGTCGTGCGAATTTCTCTGCTATTTGAACAAATAGTCATATGCAAACAATGTTATTTTAAGAATGCAAAGCTTATGTATGTCTTGAAGTTTTTTGAAAATGCATTTTTCAGTAAGATAGGAAAATTTTGTAAAATGTGACGTCAACTCAGGATTTACAACAAGCCCTACAGGAGTCAGGATACCTTTTGTAACAGTATGCTTTCGGACTAACCCATGCTTCAGCTAGGACTTTTTAAGGGTTATAACGTGGCCTGGTTCACGGTTTAATAAACAAAGGATAAAGTCTCAAATTTTATTTGTACCCATCCGCTCTTCGTGATGTTCTTCAATCCTAAACTCAGCTAATCGTGCATTAGATCTTGTTTGAGTCTTTGCTCTGATATACCAGTGATGGTTCGGATACTGACAATTTATTTTGAACAGGCAGTCATTTTTATAAGAGTTTGTAGGACCTCTTTCTTTTTGATCGTGTTATCCCTGTATTTTTGCCTGAACTGTTTCTTTTGTGATTACAGTCAGCGGGATGCCCCGGTTTTGTAAGTCTCCTTCATAGGTTTTGACTTAATGGGCTTTTATTTCTGAGAGATAATGACTGCCTGTCCTTACAATTATTCGGAACCATCACTATCTCTTGTTTTGGAAGGACTTCTTTGATGCCATTCATTGTGCACCCGAATTAATTGAGAAACTACCCTGCCCCAGGTTATAATTAAGGGTTTTAATTTGTGAAAAGAAAAAACTCCAACTTCTTTGGCTCAAAGGGGTTGACTAGGGATTATCTTCCTTATAACTCCACTGTTTAGGATTTGAAACAATGCTTGTACCTCATCAGTAGGGTCTATTCAAAAGCATACTGTAAATATCGTGGTATCGTTTTCGTCATCCTCCCTCTAAAGGCTTAGAGTTTTTTTTAATCAAGAGTTGAACATCACAAAAGGGAAATATGAAGCAATTTAAGCATAGTGAAAACAGTTAATTCAAAACAGACACGTGCATTGCATTAATGAAATAAAAAAAAGTTTGACATGACAATAATTGTTTGAATAAGCAAAGAAAAATACAACTTCAGAATTCAAATGAACAAAAGTCTCTTAGTGTGAACTAGTCATCTCAGATGGAGAATTCTTAGCGGAAGATTTTCATCTCGCCATCCGGCATGAACTCTAGCACCCTTCCGTCAATCAAGTCTTGGATCTTGTTCTTTAGAGTCCAACAGTCGTCGGTGTCATGTCCAGGACTATGGGAGTGGTATACACAAAATGCATCGGGACGATAGCCAGGAGCAGAGGTGTTGGGATTCTGGGGAGGATCCTTCAAAGTAATCAGATTGACCTCCAACAAGTGTTTTAGTATTAGAGATGATGGTATATCAGTCTCAGAGAAATGTCTTCCAGGCGTATTTCGCTTACACCGATTACCCCGTTGATGCTGGCGAGGTTGATGCTGGGCTTGTGACCCTGAAGCAAGCTGAGGAGCTTTTCCTTTGTCTTCTTGCCCCAAAGGTGGTTAAATGATGACTTGATCTTCAACCCTAGTTGTTTTCCCCACTTGGTTATTTTGAAGCAGCTTGTTGACGAGGACCTTGAGCTCTTCTTATCTTTGAGCTAAGTCTTGAATGAGAGCCATCTGGCCCACCAGCTGTCTCATTATCTAGATCTTCATTGTTGCCAACTCAATTTGTAGCCCTTCCAACTGATCATTCCTGATGCCTCCTGGATTCCCTAGGACCAAGCCCCTTGTGAGGAGAGCTTTTATTTCTTCTTGCCCCTGGGATAGGTTCAAGAACATTTCTTGAAGTTGGGAGTTTTGAGCCAGGAGATCTTGGTTGTCTGGTTGGAAAGTCATTGCTGAAATACACAACGAGAACATGAGAGGCCTGTATTGGATGACCTGTTATGCAATGTTATGTATGATATATGTATGCAATGTTTTCAAGGATCTCGCGGGGTAAACAAGAAACTGTTAGAATTTGAATCTGGTAGCTTGATTGAAGGAACTTCATGTCGTTGAGAGTCCTTCTTCAAGAGTCAAGCTCACCATATCGAGTGGGTCATAGCCCCTGACTCAAGTTATCATGCTTGGATTTCTAGACACCTTTGGCTAGAGGAAAATAAATCCCCTTTGCCCCTTGCTAGACATTTGATTTACCATAACCTGCATCACAGACCCTTGAGATCCTTGAAATGGTTAAATAAATGTTAAGGCATGATATTATGATGTGTATGCTATGTGTTTAAGCAAAAGTGTGAGGTGATGTAAGTAAGCCCTGTAATAAATCCAAAATATTGGATAAGGACTGTAAACAAAACCTGCAAGGAAACCATGTTGTCAGATAACAAGAATGTGCAAGTAGTTCAAGTTTGAAGGCACACAAGTCACACATATAGCCTTAAGTTCAGGCTGGCACGGAGTTTAGGTATTACCCTCTTTCAGTTTCAGTTGGTTAAGACCTGTCCTAAAAAATAGTAACCGGGTTCTAAGGAGCTCAATATCATTGGATTGTTTTCTATGTTCATCGTTTTGGTTTAGCCACTGAACTAGCGACCAAAATATTCCAAGAAAACAATCCTCAATGAGTGTAGTATCGAGTATCTACCAACTTCGGACTGCACCAAAGTCGGTCATCTCACTATCCCTAAAAAAGGCCAAGATGGTCAAGTAAGGTTCTAGTTCATTAGTGCTTAGTGACATCACTCAGCGGCCCCGTATTCTCTTTGATTGACTCAAAGGCTACCGATACTCACAAATATGTCGCACTAATATAGCTATTGCTTCAACCGTGTCGGTATACCCCGCACAGTTTCCATAATGTATTTCTATCTATGAATGTTTCCCAAATCCGAGTGGAGGATTTCAAACCCAAACAATGGAACAAAGATAAAGCAATCAAATAAAACAATAGAAAACACAAGTGATCTAATCCTAAGGTACACCTCACTTATAAATCATCCCCAGTAGAGTCGCCAGTTCTGTGATCGGTGGGAATGAGAACTGACTGTTTTGGAATGCTGGTTCGCGTTTGCGTTTGTTTTCACAAAATGTCGCGGTAAGCAAGAGTCGCTACCGTCTTTTATTTTATCCAACAAGGAAAGGACAAAAGCACAGAAAAATTCCTTTTCGAGATTTTTCTCGGGTTCGGGAGGTAGATTATAGAAAGGGAAGGTGTTAGCACCCTTTCTATCCGTGGTTATCCACGGGCTCTTAGGTACTTGCTCACTATGTTTTCAAAAGTTTGCTTTTCTTTATGATTGTGGGTTTTGAAAAGAGTTTTGTTTTTGAAGAGAGTGTAAGTGCGAAAAGTTTTGTTTTGTTTTTAAAAGGAGCGAGTACTTAAGAACATCTACCTACTCAAAAAGAAATTATACTGTGCAAGTGTCCTTTAGACAATGCCATCCCACTATTGAGGAGTAGGTAGCATCGTCGTTGGAGTTTTCGGGTCAATTCGATTTAAGGGACGTGTGGTCACTAAAGCAATGTTAGGATGCTTTAGCGGTAACCCTAATGTCTTAGATCATTTTTATCGAGGCAACCATTTCGAGGCAACTTTGATCTTTGGACAGGAGGGCGACCTCTAAAACATCCTATACTTAATGACCACGTTCAAGGCAACCAAGTGAGGCGTACCCTAGGAGTGGCATGTGCAAGTGTGTTGTTTTTCAGTTATGTTATCTTTGTATATTTAGGTGTTCTACCGTTTGTTTTCAGGTCTTGTCATGCAATCCTAGTTAGCATACATCTAAATAGTTAATATATGTACAGGAATTTAAAGTGAGGGAATTGTAAATCCTACGCTATTACAAGGCTTCAGGGAGGGGAATTATTTACATGTCCAAAATTGGGGGAATAAAGCAGTAAAGTGTAAAAGTCTTAGTTAAGCTATTACAAACCAGTAGGCAGTTACAATAAAATAAACGCGCGCGAATCTGAACATAACCTCTAAAAATCCTAAGAATAAAATCTTTTTGTTGTTTTATTTTATTTTGGGAAAATGATCTAAATCTACTTAATTTTAGTTTTGAGAAAATGTTAAGATAATTAAATGATTAATTAACAAAGTTAATTTAATAGAAAAAACTAGCCTAATGTTTTTGTGGTTTTTTCTTTTTAATTGATTTTATGTTGATTAAAAAAAAAGAAATAAAATAGTCAAAACAAAGATGAAATCGAAGGAAATAGGCAGTAAATAAAAAATATAATTCTTGAGGCCTGGATCGAAAGAGGTGTGGGCTGTCTTTCGATCCAGTGAAAAGGCTTGATCGAAGGGGCATGAGGGGATGCACTTCGGGGGTGTTCGATCTGGATATGACATCCTCTGATCCAGAATTCTGCAAGGAAGTTTGTTAGAAATTGAAAATACAAGGCTTGGATCAAAGAAGTTTGAGAGACGACACATTTGGGGCTTTCGATCTAGGATGTTGGACCTGCAAGGAAGTTTGTTAGAAATTGAAAATACAAGGCCTGTGATATTGGATCCTAGTCCCTTCGATTGAGCGAATTCCCTTTCACCCCTGAGTTGCTTGCTCATTCAAAAGGCATGACTCCTGCTTTTGGCCCACTGGAGGCGCCTGGATTTCGACGGAAGGTGCCTGCAATGCAGTCTAGACTTTCGTGGGGCAGGCTGGTGCCTTTGCAAGGCAAGGTATGTGTGGCCGTCTTCGTGGGTTTTTCGTTTCTGCATAGCTTTTGTGTGTTTCTTTTCTTTTTTCCATCCTTTCTATGTTTTTTTCATCCTTGTTCCGTTCTCTGTAATGTGTCACTGGCCTCCTATTTATAGGAGTGTGAGGGTGCGTGAAAATGCCAAGGGACATCCATTTAACCAGGCCTTTAAAGCCATGAGACAAGAATCAGACATATTAAAATATTTCCTTTTTTGAAATATTCATGTCTCTTTGGAATCTGGAATGAATCTGGACACTTTTGATTTTCGAATGCCTTCAGGCCATGCTCTTCGATTGGTCTTGATTTGAACAGAATCACCCTGGTCGAATCAGCTCTTTAGGAACAGAAAAGGCAAGAATCTGGCCTTTAACTCAGGAATTAAATCCACAATCAGCATTTAATTATTTCTATATTTGTAAGGGAAACATGCCATTTTCTCATGTTCAGTGTACCTGGACATGTTTTTTTTAGTGCCCTCTTGATGGCCTCTTTCAAATGGCCTGGAAGGAGTTCTTCAAATGGCCTTGGTCCAAATATCAATCGAAGGGTACTAATTAAAATTCCAATCGAAAGGCTTTGTTAACAGGCCAATCGAAAGGTGTTGTTCATGCTAATTGAAGGACATGGTTAACATGCCTGTCGAAGTTGCCTTGACACAATGCTAAATCGAAGGATCCCTTGGCATGCCAATTGAAAGGCTTGACCCAGGGTGCCAAACAAAAAGGTCTTTCAGAATTCTAATCGAAGGCCTTTGACATAATGCCAATCGAAGTGCTTGTCCATAATGCCAATCGAAAGGCTCCTTCAGAATACCAATCGAAGGGTCTTTACGAATGCCAATCGAAGGCCTTGACATAATGCCAATCGAAGTGCTCCTTCAGAATACCAATCGAAGGGTCTTTCAGAATGCCAATCGAAGTGCTTGTCCATAATGCCAATCGAAAGGAATTATCCATGCCAATCGAAAGTCTCCTCCAGAATACCAATCGAAGGGTCTTTCAGAATGCCAATCGAAAGGTACTTAAAGCACCGCTCAAAAATTTTCTTTTTCCTTAGGCAAGGGTTTCTGGTTAACCATGCAGGGGGAAGACTTTGGAAAACATGAGAGGGAAAATTTTGGGGTGCAACAGTACCCACTATGGAAGAGTTCTCTCAATTACTGGGAGTACTTGTTCTTGATTAGATGCCATTCACCGGTTTGGAGGAAGCTCTAAAACCAGAAGTTATTGCAACAACTTTACATCTGAAGCGGTATGACATTGTATCTAATTGGGAAACGAGAAGTGGAGTCAAGAGTTTTCTGGCTAAATTTCTGATAGATAAGGCTCAACTATTACTAGAGGCTATAAGTTTCCAGGCTTTTGAGGATATCTTGGCTCTTCTAATCTATGGATTGGTACTATTCCCTAATCCAGACCAACTCATAGATGTGAATGCCGTCAAGATTTTTCTCACTCATAATCATGTGCCTAACTTGCTCGGAGAAATTCTACATTCTCTTCACACTCGTACCATGAAGAGGCGAGGAAATCTCATGTGTTATATACATCTGCTATCCAAGTGGTTTATTTTTCACCTTCCCCGCCCAGTAATGAAGAATGAACAAGGTTTGAGGTGGTCGCAAAGAATAATGTCACTTTTTCAAGCAGATATTTACTGGTTTCCTCGATCTCATGAGGATATCACTATCATTGATCACTATGGGGAATTCTCTAATGTTCCACTCCTTGGCATTAGTGGAGGTATTACTTACAACCCTTCTTTGGCTCTACGTCATTTTAGTTACGCTCGAAGAGATGGTCCTCATGACGCACCTATCCATGGCATTGTGTTCGATTATGAAAGTGATCTTCAAGGTTATCGTTGGAGGTTTATACATGCTTGGGGAATGGTAAGAAAGATTGATGGTAAGGCTTTAGGGCAAAAGAATTCCATCCCTCTTGAGCCTTATCTCAAATGGGTACGAGCTCGTGCTCAAAAACTTATGATGCCATATATAGTTATCTTACACATGATCATGGAGCCTGTTGTTGAAGGAGATGTTCCTCATACCATCCTCTATCCAGACATGCCTACTATAATACGGTGGGAGAACTGACTTTACTGGTTTTGCATTTTATCGCAATTATTGCGGTTAGCAAGATTCACCATCGACTTTTCTTTTATCCAACAAAGGAAATGGTGAAAAGAACAGGAAAGACCTTTCAAGATTATTTTCTGAGTAAAGAGGATAGGTTATGGAAAGGGAAGGTGTTAGCACCCCTTTCCATCCGTAGTTATCTACGGGCTCTTAGTTGCTAGCTCATTTTGAAAATGCTTTTTTGTGTAAGTTTATTTTGAAGATATTTTAAAAAGATGCCTTAGTGTGGTGAACTTTGTAATGTTTCTCGTTTCGGAGAGAAAGTATACAAAGTTTTTTTTTGCTTTTGAAAATATTTAGAAAAGAGTTTGTGTATGTGTGAGAAATTGTTTTGTTTGTTTTTATGAGAAAGTAACTATGAACTATCTACCTACTCTAAAGATTTGTTCATTTCCTCTTTTCCTTTAGACAGTGTTATCCTACTATTAGTGAGTAGGTAGCCCTATCGTTAGATGTTTGGGGGACGCACGAGGATCATCGTATAGTCACGAAAGCAACTCGTAAGATACTTTAGCAATTACCCTAAGGTTTTAAGATCATTTACCGAGGAAACATCGAAAGGGTCATTGAGGGATTTATGATCTTATAACCAAAGGGTCACTTCTAAAATCTCCTACATTCGAGAGACGCGACTGTTTTATTCTGAAGGTAACAAGTAGAAGTACCTTAGAGGTGTGCGTGTGCGAGTATGTTGTGTTTCAGTTATTTGTCTTTGAATGTTAGGTTTTCTAGCATTTACTTTTAGTCTTATCATATAAGCTTATTAGCATTCATCTAACAGTTAATTGAATAGGTATAGAAATAAAGTGTGGGAATTTTGAATCTACGCTATTACATGGCTTCGAGGTGGGGGAATTACAAACCAAAACGGAGAAATAAAAAAGTCCTAATTACAACTATTACATCCTTTTGTCAATTACATAATTCATGAAGGAAATAAACATGCGAAATTAAATAATGTGTGTGAAGGTGGAAGCGAGATCAAAACCCTAAAAACTCCTAAACATTTAGGAAAATAATTTTTGTTGTTTTTTATTGTTTGGGAAAAAATAAACTAAGTGATTAAAAAGAAATTAAAATCTACTCATTTCTAAATTATTTAAGAAAATTAAGTTAATGATAGTAAAAAAAACCTAATGTTTAATTTATTTTAATTAATAAAAACTAAGATTAACTTTTTTTTTGTATTTTAATTAAGTAAAATAAATAAGTTAAATATAAATAAGAATAATAAAAAAAAACTTTGGGCCAGATTTTGGAAGAAAAATGGGGGTGCAGTTAAAAAATTCGCTAGGCCCAAATGAGGCTGAGCCCAACAACTGTGCTAGATTTGGTGTGCATCATCCTTGGGGATATATGGTGGGGATGCACTCTGAGAAGGCTGGATCTACTTGTATTATCATCTAATGGCCCAGACGTGAGGCACATGGTATGCATATAGACCTGCTTAACACCTGATCTGTAAAGAAAATGAAATAGAAAATAAAACTCAAGACCTGGGGACCGAATCCAAGCCCTCCAGAATTATACATGTGCCCCTCACCACCAGGCCATCTGTTCATTCATTGTTTAAGATAACAAGATAATATTATATACAAAACTTCATTAGAAATTATTTAAAACAAAAAACGCACGCTGAAACATTTGAATGATCCAACGGGGAAGTGACACGCCTGCCACTGGAGTCAAAGGTGCTGGAGTCAAACTCCGGTCACCTTCTCCGGTTAGCCAAAAGTATAAAAACTTGCAAAAATGTTGATTTCTTGACCAACAAAAGGCTTATCTTGTGTAAAAAACTACCCTGAATTCGAATTCGTGCTTAAAACAAACAATCAGTCCCTGTATCATGTCGTCCGAACACCATTTCCGACTTGTGCCCTAACAATGGAAACCTTTGATTCCTGCACTAAAACTAAAAAAAGACTCTAAAACATCCCTAACATCAACATGCATATGTATGGGTGCTTATAATCAATTTGTGACGTGAAAAAAATAAATATTCAAGATCACGATTTTATACCAAACCGGAGTGATGTGAGTCACGAATTCTAGGGTGTTTCACACGTTGAGGAGGCCTGGGATGAACCCTGACAGCATCAGGAATGCAAATGTAGCACTGGTTTGGATGGAGGAAGGCTGGAACAAGATTTTCGAATTTCACAACTTTTGAATAATTTTGAGAATTTTTTGAGGGCTCTTTCTGGCAGTGGTATCCATGTCTTTGCTTTCAATGTAGCTCTCTATTTATAGAGGAGTGAAGAGATTGATAATCATGGCAAGAATCAATCATTAACTATGGTTTTGAAAGCAAAAATCAAGACTTTAAAGAATTTCCATATTTAATGATTCCTTGCCATTCTTGACATGCATTGAACCTGGACTCATTTTCACGAAATCTTAGGCCCATTATTGACCCAACCTATCATCCCATATGTCATAACCCATCATTTATTATTTTATGCAATTTATTTTGTATTTATTTGAATAAAAACAAAATAAATATGAATAAAATAAAGAAAAAATGCAAAGCAAGGTAAGAGTGAATTTAGGAGTCCTTGGAATGGTCAGGTACATGTTTGGAGTAAAAAAGATTAAGCCCAATAAGCAAAAATTACAAATTGCTCAATTAAAATTCCATGCATTTCTTGAAAATTCCCCAACTTGTGAAATTAATAACTTTCTCAATTTTCATCTTCTGAAGATGATCTTTGACTTTTTGGAAATCCCAAGACGTCCTCTACACTTTCTCTGTTAATCATTTTTTCATTTTGAGACATTATTTTGATGTAAGTTACCTTGACAAAAAGTGTCTTTTGTTGACTATTGAAAATGACCTATAATGTATGAGATCATAACTTCCAAATGAAACATTTTTTGGTCTTGGGAATAAAAGAAAAGTCGTAGGGAATGGAATTTTATTCAAAATGTACTTTGGTTGGGGAAACATTGATGAAGCGTGTGAAAGTTATGCCTAGTCAAAGTTCAGTTGACTTCTCCTAAAGAAACCCTAATTTGGCAATTCTTGACTTTTGATGATCTGAGGACTTTCCTTGAGGAATCATGATCAACCCTTGATCAAATGATGAATATCACTCCAAAATGTTGATGTTGACCAAAAATCTTAAAGTTTGACTGTATATTGACCATAATTGACTTTTTGACCAATATAGTTGATTTTCAAGCATTTGAACCATTGACTGAGCAAACTTATGATGTAGGGCTTGAAACATGACATGAACCTTGTTGAGGACCTGTGAAGAACCATGGAAGCCAATTGTAACTTTGAAAACTAAATATCCTTGAGAAAGTCCAAACCCTAGTTGTGGGCCTTTAGTCTAATAGGTGCATCTTGACTAGTCAACCCTTGAGTGTCTTGATTATTTGAAGAGCCTTGAAAGAATGCTTTTAGAAAAGTGAGAGGGAAATTTTTGGGGTACAAAAGCTTCCCCTGTTCAATCTTCTTAAACCTGGAGAGTTTCATTGGCTTGTCTGCCATTCGTGACTCAAAGGTAGAAGATGATTGAACAATTAAGTGACCGGAAATTTGCACTCGCCTGTGCAAGAGGTAACACTATTGGTTTATTGTAACGGGAATGGGCTTAGAGATTCCATTTGGAGGGCTGATAGAGAATATTCAAAAATGGGATTATAGATGCCATCCTAAATAACTCCTGACTTCAACTAGAAGAAATATTAGAAAAATCTTCGGGCGACTTTAACTGAACTAGAGGAAGCATCCACCGGAAAACAAATAAGGATAAATCGTTATTGATTTAAGCTAAACGAGCAGAGGTCTCGGATTATCTTTAACTGGAAAACAAATCAGTAAAATCTTAGGGTCAATTTAACCGAACCAGAGAAAGTATTCTACCAGAAAACAAATCAAAATAAATCATTGATCGATTTAAACTGAACCAACAGAGGTCTTGAATTATATTTAACTGGAAAATAAATCAGTAAAATCTTAGGGTCAATTTAACCGAACCAGAGAAAGAAGTCTACCGGAAAACAAATCAGGATAAATCGTTGATCGATTTAAACTGAATCAGCAGAGGTCTTGAATTATCTTTAACTGGAAAACAAATCAGTAAAATCTTAGGGTCGATTTAACTAAACCAGAGAAAGAAGTCTACTGGAAAACATATCAGGAAAAATCGTTGATCGATTTAAACTGAACCAGCAGAGGTCTTGAATTATCTTTAACTGGAAAATAAATCAGTAAAATCTTAAGGTCGATTTAACTGAACCAGAGAAAGAAGTCTACCAGAAAATAAATCAGGATAAATCATTGATCGATTTAAACTGAACTAGCAAAGATCTTGAATTATCTTTAACTGGAAAACAAATCAGTCAAATCTTAGGGTCGATTTAACTGAACCAGAGAAAGAAGTCTACCGAAAAACAAATCAGGATAAATCATTGATCGATTTAAACTAAACCAGCAGAGGTCTTGAATTATCTTTAAATGGAAAACAAATCAATAAATCTTAGGGTTGATTTAACTGAATCAGAGAAAGAAGTATACCGGAAAATAAATCAAGATAAATCATTGATCGATTTAAGTTGAACCAGCAGAGGTCTCGAATTAACTTTAACTAGAAAACAAATCAGTAAAATTTTAGGGTCGATTTAACCAAATTAGAGAAAGAAGTCTACCGGAAAAAAATCAGGATAAATAATTTATCGATTTAAACTGAACCTGCAGAGGTCTTGAATTATCTTTAATTGGAAAACAAATCAGTAAAATCTTAGGGTCAATTTAACTGAACCAGAGAAAGAAGTCTACCAGAAAAAAAATCAGGATAAATTGTTGATCTATTTACACTGAACCAACAAAGGTCTTGAATTATCTTTAACTGGAAAATAAATTAGTAAAATCTTAGGGTCGATTTAACTGAACCAGAGAAAGAAGTCTACCGGAAAATAAATCAGGATAAATCGTTGATCGATTTAAATTGAACCAGCAGAGGTCTTGAATTATCTTTAACTGGAGACAAATCAGCAAAATCTTAGGGTCGATCTAGCTAAACCATTGAAAGAATTCTACCAGAAAACAAATCAAGATAAATTGTTGATCAATTTAAACTGAACCAGCAGAGGTATTTTGAGAATGACCTTCTGAGGAAAATGCTGAAATAGCTCTTCGTCAGATATGGTCTTTGAGAAGATTGTCAGGTCATATAAGTAGTCGATGGTATTCGTTGGTTGATCTTTTCCTTAAAAGGTAAAGAATTAGTTGTATGCAATGTCATGATGGATGAAATGCATCGCGTAATGATGTTCTCAAAATAAATGAGACTGTGCTATATGCATTTCGTATGCATATGCTATGAAATTTTGTAGATAATGTATGAATTATGCAATGTCTTTGAAATTTGAGCAGCATCTTAGTCTGGGAAAATAAATCCCTGATTGTCGTTGGGATGAAGGGTATGCGTAATATTCAATATTCTGGGAGATGTTTCCTGCTGAGGACTCCTGATTTCTGTTTGAGGATAACTCCACTGAGAAACATTGATTTTTTCTTTTCGAGGAAACTCTGCTGGAGAGTGTTAATTCCTTCTTGGGGAAGAAAAGTTCAAAATTTTAGTCTTTCTTTGATATACTGGGGAGTTATAATTCTTTGTATACCCTGATCGGGGATAACATTAATGGATAACTTTCTGGCTCGTCTGAGGAGGATAAAGTTGACTGATATTTGCACTAATTTTAAATTTAGTAGCAAATCTCTGGGGATAGTGATAACTTCATTGGGGAAGGGAGGTTTTGCCGATGATTCAACGTCATCTGAGTAATAGAATCAAGCTGGGGAGATTGGACCTCACTGGGGAGATAACCCTGTTGGGGAAATAAACCCTGGTGATGGAGGAATGAGATCTGCTGGAGAGAAGTAATCTACAGGGAATTTTATAGTTTTGAAAACTCAACTAGGGAGAAGAATTCCCATGGACTGTAATATTTGAGATCCTGTAGATAGGAAATATTACCGGAAGGAAGCCTGCACTTCTTTGATCTTCCAGAGTGATCCGCTGGGAAGATTGCAAGGAATGTATGATCTTGTGAAGATTACCATGTAGAGACAATCTTATGGAAGTTGCTATATGGGGATTCATGGGTGGCTTGGATGTTATCCTAACTCCTATAGTCTTGAGTAAATTCTATAGTTGTTAATAGTCAATTGTATTCATATGCATATGCTCGCTCAATTTTAGTTATTGGACATTCTACAAACAAAACAAAAAAAAGTAAAAAGAGAATTTTTGGCTTTGAAACTGTTTTTTGTATTGATAGTTTTGCCCATAAATAGGAGATTTTGTACAAAGAGACGGAAATCCTAGTAAGAGGAAGTCGTCAAATAAAGTATTACAAAGTGAAAATAGCTATGTGGAAATAATCTCGTTAGGTTCCAACTCTGTTATTTCCCCAATGCCTTCAAACATCTCACCCCTTGTTGTCGGAAGAATGTGATTGAACTGATATGTACCGCTTGAACTTTCAACATTGGTGATAAAGCTTGCAGTGAGTGATCCAATGGGACATAGTCGTACGCTTTAATCCCTAACTTTTGCATGGACTGCCCTTTCGGGTTTTCAGTCCACCGGGATACCCTTTTTTCCCAAGCCACCTTTTCAAGTTTTCGACTTGCCGGGTGTACAATCTTTTGATATATATCCCTAATTTTTGCCCGAACCTTTTTGGTTCGTCGGGATGCCTTTATTTTTTCCTAGGCCAGTCAACCTAGTGGGCCATTTTTTAAGCGTAGTATCTTTTGACTATGTCTGCATTCACAGGGTGCGGAAAATCTTCACTGTCCATGGTGGTTAATATCATAGCACCGCCAAAGAGTATTTTCTTGATTATAAATGGCTCTTCATAAGTGGGAGTCCATTTACCCCTAGGATCACCTTGCGGTAGAATGATGCACTTTATCACCAAGTCACCAGCCTGATATACCAGATGCTTGATCTTTTTGTTGAATGCTTTGACCATGTGTTTCTGATACATCTGACCATGACAGACCGCCACCAGCCTTTTCTCGTCAATTAGATTTAGCTGATCCAACATGGTCTGAATCCATTCGTCTTTGTTTAGGTCTACTTCTTTCATGATTCTCAGTGAGGGAATCTGAACTTCAATATGCAAGACAACTTCCATACTATAGATTAGAGAGAATGGGGTTGCCCCGGTTGATGTTCTAACCAAAGTGCGGTAACCGTGGAGAGCAAACGGTAACATCTCGTTCCAATATTTGTATGTCACAACCATCTTTTGTATAATCTTTTTGATATTCTTATTGGTGGCTTCCAATGTGTTGTTCATCTTTGGACGATACAAAGACGAGTTGTGATGCTTGATTTTAAACTTTGTGTAGAGCTCAGTGATCGTGGTGTTGTTATGATTGGTATTGTTGTCTGTGATGATCCTTTCAGGGATTCCATACCAGCAGATCAGGTTGTGCTTGATGAACCAGGAAACCACATTCTTGGTGACAGAGGCAAACAAAGCTGCTTCAACCCACTTTGTAAAATAGTCAATGGCAACGAAGATGAAGTGGTGTTTGTTAGAGGCAGTAGGCTTGATTTCTCCAATCATATCAATTCCTCACATCGCGAATGGCCAAGGAGAAGTCATGACATTCAAAGGTACTGGAGGCACATGAACTTTATCAGCATAGATCTGGCACTTATGACAAGTTCTCGAGTGATGGTGATAATCAGTTTCCATAGTCGACCAATAGTAAGCAGTTATTAAGATCTTTTTAGTCATAGTATGTCCACTGGGGAAGACACCTTCATGCATATCTTGCATAATTTCTTCTGCTTCCTTCTTGTCCGCACAATGAAGTAGGATTGAATCATGATAACGCTTATACAAAATTCCATTGCTCAGGAAGAATTTGGCTGAGAACCTTCGTAAGAACTTCTTGTTATTAATGGATTCCCCTTCAGGGTATTCTTGAGTTTCAAGGTATCTCTTGACTTCATGAAACCAAGTTTTTTAATCTACTCCATCAGTATCAATCCCATAACAATGTGTTGGAGCATCGAATCTTTCAATGGTAATTCTGGGAGCCTCATTGTCCCATATGACCTTGTACATGGAGGACATGGTAGCCAAAGCATCTGCCAGTTGAATCTAATCTCTCGGTATATGCTCAAAGGTAATCTCCTCAAATCCAGGATCAATGTTAGCACATATTCTCGGTAAGGGATCAAATTCAGATGCTTCGTATCCCATTCTCCTTTGATCTAACTGATTACAAGGGCTGAGTCTCCATATACACTTAGGAATTTGATTCTCAGGTCAATAGCATCCTTAAGACCCATGATGCACGCTTCATATTCAGTCATATTGTTGGTACAGTCAAAGCACAATCTAGTAGTGAAGGGCGTATCGCAACCTACGAGAGAGATGATCACAACACCGAATCTGTTTCCCAGTGCACTGGAAGCTCCATCAAAAACCATAGTCCATCAAAAACCATAGTCCATCAGGATCCTGGCTCAGGTCCTTCATGTGGTCCAGGTTCCTCACAATTCATTACTTGCATAATGTTCTCATCCAAGAATTCAAAGTTCATGGACTGATAGTCGTCTACAGCTTGATGTGCCAAATGGTCTGCCAGTACACTTCCTTTGATGGATTTTTGAGTGGTATAATGTATATCATATTCGGTTAAGACCATCTGCCATCGAGCTATTCTTTTGGAGAGAGCTGGCTTCTCAAAAATGTATTTGATGGGATCCATTTTAGATATCAATTGAGTGGTATGGGTCAACATATACTGTCGTAGTCGGCGAGCAACCCATGCCAAAGTGCAACAAGTTTTTTCGAGCAATGAATATCTTGTTTCACAGTTGGTAAACTTTTTGCTAAGGTAGTATATTGCATGCTCTTTTTGACCAGACTCGTCATGTTTCCCCAGTACACACCCCATTGAGTTCTCTAGCACCGTTAAGTACATGATCAGAGGTCGTCCTTCAACTGGTGGTATTAGAATAGGTGGTTCTTGCAGGTACTCTTTAATCTTGTTTAAATCTACTTGAAAATCATCATTCCATATTACTACTTGGTCTTTCTTTAATAGCTTAAAGATTGGTTCACAAGTAGTAGTTAGATGAGATATGAAACAGGCGATGTAATTCAAACGTCCTAAGAAACCTCTGACTTATTTCTCAGTATGGGGAGATGGCATCTCTTGAATAGCTTTGACCTTTGCGGGATCAACTTCAATACCTTTATTGCTGACGATGAAACCCAAAAGCTTTTCAGACCTCACCCCAAAGGTGCACGTGTTTGGATTCAAACTCAGCTTGTATTTCTTTAGTCTCTCAAACAATTTGTGCAGATGATCAATATGCTCCTCCTGAGTCTGTGACTTGGCTATCATGTCATCAACATAGACCTCTATCTCGTGATGAATCATACCATGAAATAAGGCTACCATGGCACATTGGTATGTTGTTCATGCATTTTTCAACCCAAAAGGCATGACTTTGTAACATAAAGTTCCCTAGTGTGTGACGAAGGTAGTCTTTTCCATGTCTTCAAGCGCCATCTTAATCTGATTATAACTCGAGAAACCATCCATGAAGGAGAATACCTTGTGCGGAGCAGTGTTGTCAACCAAAATATTAATATGTGGCAGTGGGAAGTCATCTTTGGGGCTTGCTCTATTCAGATCCCTGAAGTCTACAAACATACGGACCTTACCGTCTTTCTTTGGCACTGGAAAAACATTAGCAATCCATTGAGGATATGATTTCACCGCTAAGAACCTTGCGTTGAATTTTTTCATGACTTCAGCTTTGATCTTTTCTGACATTTCAGGATGCATGCGATGAACCTTCTGCTTTATTAGAGCACAACCCTCTTTCATTGGTAGACGGTTGTTGTACCCCAAAATTTGCCATCCCATTTTTACTTAAGACATGTTCCTAGAGGTCCTCAATTGCTCAAGGTTGGCCAAGAATTGACCAGACAAATTCTCCTCCTAAGCAATGAACCTATAACTAGGGTTTCACTTTTCATCAAGGTGTTTTGAGCTCCAAAGGTCTCAAATGTTTTCAATTGTCCTGATGTGCCTTCAAGATTGTCCATGACAAATTTCATGCCTTACACTACAAGTTTGCTCAGTCAATTGCTCAAAGGTTTGAAAATCAATTGTACTAGGTCAAAAGTCAACTGTGGCCTATATACAGTCAAACTTCAAGATTTTTTGTCAACGTCAACATTTTTAAGTGATATCCATCATTTGATCAAGGGTTGATCATGATTCCTCAAGGAATGCTCTTAATTTATCAAAAGTCAAGAATTGCTAAATTAGCGTTTCTATAGGAAAACTCAACTGGACTTTGACTAGGCATAACTTTCAAATACTTCATCCATTTTCCCCAACCAAAGCTCATTTTGAATAAAATACAATTCCCTAAAACTTCTCTTTTTCCCTCAAGTCTAATAAATGCACCATTTAAAAGATACAAGCTCATACATTACAAGTCATTTACAGAAAGTCAGCAAATGTCACTTTTTGTCAAGACCTTTTACATCAAGATAAAATCTTCAAATGCTAAATTGATCAAAAGAGGGATTCAAGTAGACATCTTGGGCTTTCCAAAAAGTCCAATATCATCATAATGAGATAAAAATTGAGCATATTATGTCTTACACAAGTTGGATAATTTTCAAGAAAATGCATGGAGTCAACTTTGGGCAAAATCATTTTTCAAGCTAATAAGCCTAATTTTTAGGGCCTAAACATGTTCATGACATGTCTAAGGACCCCTAAGACCATTTATGCATAGTCTTGATCTTGTTTGCATTTTATATTAATTTTATTTAACTTAAAATTAAATAAATCAAAATTAATGCAAATAATATGGGCCATTAGTGCTTGGGCTTGGTTTGATGCGTGAAAGGGTCCTATATTTCGTGTCCAATCTGGCTAGCATGTCCAAGTTCATAGAAAATTCAAAAAGGGACAAGAATGCACACTTTTTGCAGTTTTTCAAATGTTTGGTTATGGCTCTTAAAGCACATGTTTATGGTTGCTTACTCCCTTGCTACCTTGTCCCCTCTTTCTACTCTATATAAGCAACATGTTTGCAAGCCTTATAAACGACTACACATTGTACCAGAGCTCTATCAAATTTCAAAAAAATTGTCAAAATCGTGAAAATCCAAAACCTAACTTCCAGCCTGTTTCAATCCAATCTAAGCCCTCCATCAACCTTCTGAGCTTCCCAAGAGTACATATCACTCCTCATCAACGCCATTCCACGCCCAGAAGCACTCAACCGAACCTCTACTTTTGGTAAAACTTCCTTGATCTCAAACTCATAAAACACCTGATTTAAATTCATACTGCTCACACACACACACACACACACACACACACACACACACACACACACACACACACACACACACACACACACAGATATATATATATATATATATATATATATATATATATATATATATATATATATATATATATATATATATATATATATATATATATATATATATATATATGTGTGTGTGTGTGTGTGTGTGTGTGTGTGTGTGTGTGTGTGTGTGTGTGTGTGTGTGTGTTGTTGATGTTTATGTGTGTTTGAACGTATTACATGAGAAGCTAGGGCCTAGAATCGTGTTATGTCATGGTTGATCGTCATTAGGGTTTCAGGTTCGAACCCTATGATGCGTGAGGATTTAGAAATTTTAAAGGCCATAATCGTGATCAGGGGACTTTTTTAAGGTAGGTTGTACTGTTAGTTTTTTGTTTGGTCGCATTTACAGGGGAGCCCATCGGAGAAGACGGTGGAAACCACCGACTTCGGTGGTTGGACTGGCCGGCCCTGGGTCAAATAGCTTGCGTGGCTGCTAGCCATCATCCCATTGGCTGGATTCAAACAGATAATCTCTCTCTACACTCGTGATTGGTTCGTTTGAAATACAAGGGGCCCGCTGCAGGGTGCACATATGACAACTCAGCAGTCGTCTTTTTTTTACATTATAATATTGTGTTTAATTCATATATACGAATGAACATGTTAGCTTAGTTGGTAAAGGCACGCATGTGAGAAGGAGAGGGCCTGGGTTCGAATCCCAGGTCCAACATTTTTATCTTTTCTAATGAATTGTGTGCAGATCCAATGCTCCTCAAGGCCAATTGCACATCATACACCATCAGATCTAGCCATCAGATCATCATTGAGCTGGATCCAAGGGCTTCCATAGGGAATCCATCATGCACCCTTAAGGCCTCACCTCACCTGATCCAACATGGCCTTGGCTCAACATTCATTTGGGCCAAGCAAATTTCCAAACAGCACCCCATTTTTGCTTTAACCACCTAGCCCCATTTTACTTTTTTTTTTTTAAATTTTCTTTTCTTATTGTTTATTTAATTAATCAAATACTAAAAAAATCACAAAAAACTTAGGACTAATTTTTTTCTTTAATTAAATAATTAATTTCTTTAATTTATTAATTAATTAAACTTTAACCTTTTCTTAGTCTAAAATAAAATAGAATTAGGTTTAATTTATATGTTTAAATTATTTTATTTTTATAACAAAAAACAATAAACTCAGACTATTTTCTTAAATTAACTTTATTTTCTAAATAGATTTTAGGGCAATTTTCATTATTTTCTTAAATTAAAAATCAAAGACAAAAAAAAAAGATTTTCTTATTAGGTTTTTTAGACGAACTTTCAACCTCCGCGTGTTATTTATTTTTTTCGCATTTTACATTATTGATGTAACTGTATATTGGGATGTAATAGTAATTAGGCTTTACTTCCTTCTTTTAATTTCTACACTCCCAAGTTTTGTACATTGTAAATATCCCCTCCCTAAAGCCATGTAATAGCGTAGGGTTTATTTTCACACTTTACATTCTTCTGTACATATTAAGTGCTAGTAACTAGGATTGCATGGCAAGACTGAAAACAAAAATGTTATCAAACCTAAATGCACAAGATAAATAATTTAATTGAACACAATTACACATGCGCACCTCCAGGGTACCCCACTTCGCTTGCCTTCGGAAAACTGTCACAATTCTTGAAACGTGAGAAATTTTAGTGGTTGTCCTCTAGTTTGAAAGATCACAAGTCCCTCGATGACCCTCTCGATGATTCCTCGATTAAAAGTGATCTTAGAACATTAGGATAGTTACTAAAATTCCTTTCCAAGTTGCCTTCGTGACTGTAACGTCCCTTCGAATGTCCCTTATACATCCAATGATAGGGCTACCTACTCAGTAATAGTAGGATAGCATTGTCTAGAGGATAGGAGGAAAAGAACTACCTTTTCGAGTACAAGTAGATAGTTGTTAGATGCTTGCTCAAGTAAAATATAATTTTACACTTACACATTTCAAAAACAACCTTCAAAAACATTTTCTTTGTCAACACTCTTGAGGACTGATATAAGAGTTAACGCAGAGCGAATCGCCACACTAAGGCATTTTCAAATATTTTTAAAAAGCACAAAGCACAAGCAATTTTCAAAACACGAGCTAACATCTAAGTGACCGTAGAGAACTACGGATGGATAGGGTGCTAACACCTTCCCTTTCCATAATCTACCCCACTTACTCAGAAAAATCTCGAAAAGGTCTTTTTCTGTTCTTTTCACCCTTTCCTTAATTTTGATAAAAGAAAAGTCGGTGGCGACTCTTGCTTACTGCAATATTTGCAAACATAAACGCAAAACCAGTATTAACAGTCGGTTCTTCCACCGTACCACAGAACTGGCGACTCTGCTGGGGAATTATAAAAAGTGGGGTTACCTTAGAGTCTAGTTCATTGTAAATTTCTTTACCTTGTATGCTTTGTATGCTTTACTTTTAAGGGCTTGTTTGGGTTGTTACTATAGATGCTACACCCGGATCTGGGGCACCTTTTAGGTAAGTAGCAATAGATCGTGGGGACTGTGCGGGGTATATCGACACGGTTAAAGAGATAGCTATGTTGATGTGACACTTGGTTGGTACCGGTAGCCCTTGAGTAGTCAAGGAGAATATAGGGCCGTTGCATGGTGTCATAAAGCATCAACTGACCTTAGAACCTTTTATTGAACAACTTAGACATTAGGAAGTAGTGGGATAGCCGTCTTTGGTGTAGTCCTAAGTCGGTTGATACTCAATAATACACTCATTGAGATTTGACTCCCGAGTTTTGTTTGGTGGCAAGTCAGTTGTCGATCAAAACGAAACTTGTGGGAATAATCAGTGATATTAAGATCCCTTAGGACCCGGTTACTATTACTAGGACAGGTTGAGCCAACTAAACTTCAAGAGGGTGCTTACCTACAAAGCCCATGCAGTCCTAAACTTAAGGCTGCTTGTGTGACTTGTTCGCTTTCAACTTGAACTACTTGCAGGGTTATATTATCTAACAACATGATTTCCTTGCAGGATTTGTTTATAGTCATTATCCAATAAACTGGTTTTCTTGCAAGACATACTTGTCTTCATCATCATGTATTTTTGCTTGACGCATAGCGTACACATCATAGCATCATACCATAGCATTTCCTTAACCATTTCAAGGATCTCAAGGGCCTGTGATGCAGGTTATGATAAACCAGATGTCTAACAAGGGGCATGGGGATTTATTTACCTCTAACCAACTCCGTCAAAAGTTCAAAACACAACAACTTGAGTCAGGGGCGATGACCCACTCGACATGGTGCGTTTGACTCTCGTAGAAGGACATTCAACAATACGAAGTTCTTCAATCAAAGCTGCAGTCAACTCCTAACATTTTCTTGTGTTTACTCCGTGAGATCCTTGAAAACATTTACACATCATGCATGTCATCACATAACAGTTCTTCCAGTACAGGTCTCTCATCTTCTTGCTTTTTATTTCAGCAAGGAAAATGGCTCTCAAACAGAATGACAGAGAACTCCAGACTCAAGATGCCCAGTTCATGGAAATGTTCCTAAACCTATCCAAGGGGCAAGAAGAGTTGAAAGCACTCCTCGCTGGAAACTTGGCCAAGAAAAATCCTGAAGACAATAAGGTTGAATAGTTAGAGAAATTGCAAGCTGACATGGAAATGATGAGAATCTAGATGATCAGTCAAATGGCTCTTATCCAAAGCATAGCTCGGGGACAAGAAGAGCTGAGAGCCCTTATCAGCAAACTTCATCAAGATGGATGCAACCGTATAAAGCAAACAATCGAGACTGGGGATCAAGTCATTAATCATCCCCTAATGAGACAAGAAGTTGACTTGGTAGAGAGTATACATTTCCAAATTGTTGGTACGTCACAACCTCACCAACAACGACAGGGTAATCGGCGTAAGCGGAATACATCTAAAAGACGTTTTACCGAAATCAACATGTCATTAGCTCAAGCATTGAACCACGTGTTGGAGGCCAAGCTGATTGCGTTGAAGGATCCTCGTCAGAATCCCAACACTTCTTCCCCAATATACAATCCAAATGCAAGGTGTGCGTACCACTCCAACAGTCCTGGACATGACACTAATAGTTGTTGGACATTGAGAAATAAGATTCAAGACTTGATCGACGAAGGAGTGCTGGAGTTCACACAATATGGTCAACTAGAATTCTTCTAACATTCCTCAAGGGAACACCATCTGAAGTGACAAAGCCAAGACAAAAAGGCTTTTTGTTCATCTAGAATTTTCAATTTGTAATTTCTCTTGATTGTTCGAACATTCATTTATGTCAAACTTTGTTATTTCATCAATGCATTGCATATGTTTTTCTTAAATTATTTCATTCGTATTCACTATTTTCAAACTGCATTTTTACTTCCTTTTTGTGATATTCAACTCTCGATTAAAAGTTCTAAGCCTTTAGAGGGAGGATGACAAAAATGATACCATAATCTCTACAATATGATTTTGAACAGACCCCGCTGACGATGTATAGGCGTTGTTTCAAATCCTAAATAGTGGAGTTATAAGGAAGATAATTCCTAGTCAAGCCCTTTGAGCCTAAGGAGTAGGCATTTTTCTTTTCACACAAATTAAAACCCTTAATCATAACCTGTGGCAGGGTAGTTTTCTAAGTTAATTAAGAGGTGCATTCAATCGCGAGCTCATCCTTCATACACGACAAATAGTGTAGAAGATACCTTCCAAAAGATGGTGATGGTTCCGCATAATCATTAAAATAGGCAGTCATTACCTCTCAAAATAAAAGCCCGTTAAGTCAAAAACCTATGAAGGAGACTTATGAAAAGCTGGGGCATCCCGCTGAGTGTAAACACCAAAGAAACAGTTCAGGCAAAAGTAGGGATAACAAAATAAAAAAAAGGGGGTCCTACAAATCCTTAACAAAACAAAAAAAGAAAAGTTTATAAAAATGATTGCCTTCTCAAACAAACGTTCAATTTCTAAGCCATCACCAAGTATCAGAGTAAAGATTCCATACTCAAGAAAAGCTGGGGCATCCCGCTGACTATAAACACCAAAGCAACAATTCAGGAAAAAGTAGGGATAACAAAATAAAAACCTATGAAGGAGACTTAAGAAAAGATGGGGCATCCCGCTGACTGTAAACACCAAAGAAACAGTTCAGGCAAAAGTAGGGATAACAAAATTAAAAATAGGGGTGCTACAAATCCTCAACAAAACAAAAAAAGAAAAGGTTAAAGAAATGACTGCCTTCTCAAATAAACATTCAATTTCTGAGCCATCACCAAGTATCAGAGCAAAGATTCTAGACTCAATTGGGATCTAAACGCACAATTAGCTAAGCATAGGATTGAAGAACATCACGAAGAACAGGTTGGGTACAAATAAAATTTGATTATTTATCCTTTGTTTCTTAAACCATGAACCAGGCCACGTTATAACCCTTAAAAGTCCTAGCTGAAGCATGGGTTAGTTCGAAAGCGTACTGTTACAAAAGGTATCCTGACTCCTGTAGGGTTCAGTATAAATCCTGAGTTGATATCACACTCTTACAAAATTTGTCTGTTTTACTAAAAAAATGACTTTTCAAACTTCAAGACAAGCATAAGATTTGCATTCTTAAAATGCCATTGTTTGCATATGACTGTTTGTTCAACAACAGAGAAATTTGCACAACGAATATTCGATGAACAAAAATCCAAAAATCCTCTCAGTGGACAGAATCACCTCAGATGGAAAGACATTCCAGTGACAGACCTTTCATAATCAAGGGGCATAGCATGGTGTCCAGCTGATCTGGGGAAGTCAAGTCAAGGTTCAATGAATCTCTAAAAAAATGCCAAATAGTCAGGGGCTGATCTCCATCTGAATCACTTGGGGCATTGGACATGAATTCCAGTAGTGAATCACATGCGATCACATAAACATTTTCTGGCATTTCTGCAACACTTGCTGTCATAGATGGTGACAACTCTCAACATCCTATGAACACAGACATAGTCCGAAAATACTACGCATGAAAAAGACCCGCTAGGTTGACATGCCCAGGAAAAATTAAGGGCATCCCGACGAACCAAAAGAGTTCGGGAAAAAATTAGGGATATATAAATAAAACTGTACACCTGATAAGTCGAAAACCTGAAAAGGCGGCTTGGGAAAAAAAGGGTATCCCGGTGGACTGAAAATCTGAAAGGACAGTCCAGGAAAAAGTTAGGGATTAAAGCGTACAACTATGTCCCATCATCTCGTCACTTGTCTATCAGTAGAAGGTTTATTACTCTGATCTGCATTCACCAAGGACTCCAAAGGTTGGGATAACAGTCAAACCATCTACAAAATCCCAGCAAATACCTTCTCCAGCAGGTACAGAGGCAGGGCATCCTACTACAAGGTCACCGACATATTCTCAGCATGCAGCCTAATGGTGTCAGGTGTTCTCATATCCTCGACGGAGCAAGAATCCCCAAATTACTGCTCCAACATCCCTCAGTGAAGTCGCCAAGCTTCTTAGGATTCCCCAATAGGATTTCAACAAAATCTTCAAGTAGTTCACAGAGTTTCCCTTCCCCAACAGAGTTTATTTATCAAACAATGGAAGTTCATCTCCCAACATTTCAACTTCAACAAATCTGAAGACCTACATTCTTCACCCCCAGCAACTGTCAGGGATTTATTTTCCCTAATTCAACAATACAACAATGGAACAACTGACACGTTCATTGATGACGCACAAATATGTGATATTTCTGGCTTGATATACACCAAACATTTCTCATACTTTACTTTAAATTAAATTATTTTATAAGTATTATGCATGTATTCTTCTATTTTTGCAGATATGCACTAAGCCGAACACTTTTGAAGAAATGAAGAAAAAAGGGTGCAAAAAGTAGTAAAAGAGCCTAAGGAGAAGAAACCAGCCCAAAAGCCCATTACAAGTGTGAGCACGTGGCCCACAAGCAACCAAGCCCTAACGACCGTCAAGGGGATGTGACGAACGTCACGCTCCATGAAGACCAAGTGATGATAGTCACTTGCGTGTGACGAACGTCACAACCTCCACTTTCTCCTCATCCAACGGACAGAAACACGAGTTCCTACATTCTCTCACCCACTCAGTCAAAAGAGCAACGAATGTGACAATTAAATGGCCTATTATTTCTCAAGGAAGAAAAGTGAACCGTTCCTACATTTTCGAGAGCAACGAATCAAGCAAGCACTATAAATAGAGCCTGAGACCACAGTAGAAAGGGTTCTTCTTTTTGGCGAGAAAGTTTAGATATTTTATTAAGCAGATATTATTTTCAGCAGAATATTATTTTCAGCATTATTTCTTTTCAGCATTATTTTCTTTTCCCATTTATTTCTTTCTAGCATTATTCTTTCAGCATTATTTTCTTCTGTACGGTTAAATATATTCTCCGATCGAAGCAAAGCCTACAATTTGTGCAGGAGTGCTTCTGTCTTCAGAGTTATTACCAGGTTTATGTTTACAAATACTTATTGCTTATTAATTAATATAATTATGTTTACTTGTGTTTGTCCTTTAAATTATTCTGCGATTTGGTTTAATATTATGTCAGGCTAGAAATCCTATACCGGTATGTAAAGTCAATCAACCGAGGCAACGAGTAACTTAGTCGGGACTATTTTTACTACGAAACTTTCTTTTTTGGCCTAAGTTACTATTTTTCAAATCATTAAATTGTTTTGTTACGGAAGTAAAAAGCAGATAGAGGTTAGGGTCAACAAAGCGGAAGTTTGAGATCTTTTAACTGGACAGTAGTAATTATGCATTGGCTTAAAATACAGCGGAAGCACTTTAAAGTTAATTAAGATTTTGTTTAGTTTCCAAAAAGTGTTTTTAACTCCTGCGGGATGGCGGAAGCATACGTTAGGACTTAACTGCATAGCCTAGATCAACAAAACGACAGTTTGAGACGAGGGTTTTTAAACTGGATAGGTTTTACTGAAAACTGTTTTGAAAATATAAAGACGCCCGACAGGTCGCTAGTTCCCGAGGTAAGACTGTTGCATACTGGTAATTAAGCTCATTGATTATTAAAATACAACTTAATTTAGCGATTAGTTTCCCTACAACCCAAATCAAATATTCATTAGCTTTAGATTTACATAGTAACAATAGAAAACGGTAGATCGATTCATCGGTCTCTGTGGTTTGATATCTTTTAAAACTACTCGACAAGACTGTGCACTTGCAGTCCGAATCATTGGATACATAAGTACAAATCCCACGCTCAAGTTTTTGGCGCCGTTGCCGGGGACTGATTTAAGTTGATATCGCTACTCTTTTGTTACGCAGTAGAGACTAGAGCAAAAAATTCTCTCTTTCTTTTCTATCTCTATTTCTTTTCTTATCTTCTCTAATTTTGTATGCCAAACACTCGTTCGCAAGACGAGCCGTTATACAAATAAATCAATGATACCGAGCGTTATCTCAGACTAAGACGCCGCATTCAAGAGTACCATCTCTTGCATAACACTCAACCTCGTCAATCACTCGAACCTCCTATTTCTCCACCAACCGAAGAAATGGCTGCAAATCCTGCTCCGCGCCCACTTAAATCCTATGCCATACCCTCACAAGATGAACCACATAACAGCATTGCTGCCCCTCCGATCGAGGCTAACAACTTTGAATTGAAACCCTCTTTGTTATCCGCTGTGCAACAAAACCAGTTCTCTGGTGGGTCGATGGAAGACCCTAATCTTCATCTATCAATATTCCTACAGTATGCAGATACAATCAAGAACAATGGGGTCAGTCAAGAAGCAATAAGACTCTGTCTCTTCCCTTTCTCTCTAAGAGACAGAGCAAGAGCTTGGCTCCAATCTCTACCCGCAAACTCAGTCACTACATGGGACGAGCTGAAGAAAGTTTTTCTTGCGAGATATTTTCCACCAAGCAAAACAGCTATGCTAAGATCTCAGATAAGCGATTTTAGACAAAAGGAGAACGAATCCCTTTTCGATGCTTGGGAAAGATACAAAGATCTGATGAGACTATGCCCACATCATGGCCTGGAAGAATGGTTGATTATCCACACCTTATATAATGGTCTCCTCTACAATACAAGATTAACAATAGACGTTGCCGCAGGTGGTGCACTTATGGACAAATCCTACACCGCTGCCTATGCTCTAATTGGAAGTATGGCCCAAAACCACTATCAGTGGGGAAGTGAAAGAGGAAACGCAGACAAAGGTACTACAGAGAAAGCACCGACAAAAGGAGGAATGTATGAGATAAGCGACCTAGACAGTGTCCACGCTAAGGTAGATGCCCTCACCCTAAAAATTGATAATTTGACTGCAATACCTCCAGCCGTCGTGGCTGCTATATCTCCCAATTGCGAAATATGCGGAGTACCTGGACATCTAGTCACGGAATGTAAGATCTTGGCAGGAACTCCAGCTGACCAAGTGAATTATGCTCAAGGAAACCCTTACTCAAACACGTACAACCCTGGATGGAAAAATCACCCAAATTTCTCATATAAAAACCCCAATGCGTTGTATGCTCCAAACCAAGCACCTGCCGTACCACCTGGATATCAGAAAACTCCTGCAGATGCTCCTAGTGTACCTAAAAAATCAAACTTAGAACTGATGATGGAGAACTTCATAGCTACTCAAGCGCAAACAAATAAAGACGTCCAAAATCAAAACATACACACTAATGAACAGATAAAACAATTAGCAAACAAAATAAATGCTTTGGCCACCCACAATAAAATGTTAGAAACCCAAATATCTCAAGTGGCTCAACAACAAGCACCTACAGCCGCACCGACTGATACATTTCCCGGTCAACCACAACCTAACCCAAAGGGGCATGCTCATGCCATCATATTAAGAAGTGGAACCGAGTTAGATGGACCGCCAGACCCAAGACTATCGAATCAAAGTATGTATCAAAAGGCTGAAACGTCAATTGAGAAGGAGAATCAACCAGAGAAACCAGAGGTAGACGAAGAAGATAAAGGAGGAGAGGCCAAAGAAAAAGAAAAACCTTATGTGCCTCCACCGCCTTATAAACCCCAAATCCCTTTTCCTGGTAGATTAGCCAAACCCAAGAATGTAGGGAAATTTAAAAAATTCGTAGAACTTCTGAAACAACTCAATATAACAATTCCTTTCACATAAGCTATAACTCAAATGCCCTCCTATGCCAAATTCCTCAAGGAAATCTTATTTAACAAGAAAAATCTAGAAGATAACGAAACGGTAACGCTTACAGCAGAATGTAGCGTGATTATCCAGAACAAGATGCCTCCTAAGCTAAAAGACCCCGGAAGTTTCTCTATACCATGCCATATAGGTAAGTTTGTCATAGACAAAGCCATATGTGATCTAGGCGCTAGTATTAGCGTTATGCCTTTATCCATATGCAACAAACTGGAAATGGGTGAACTAAGACCGACAAAGATGTCAGTTCAATTAGCAGATCGCTCTGTCAAATACCCAGTAGGAATCTTAGAAAATGTTCCTGTACGAATAGGTCAATTCTACATCCCTACAGATTATGAAATCTTCCAAGAAAGCACACCTATCAGATATGAATTCCTTGACACCGATAAAGCGACCTGTAATTGTCAACACGGACTTAGGACAACAAGAAACAGAAAAATTATTACAAGTCTTAAGAAAATATCCCTCCGCCTTAGGATACAACATTACAGATCTCAAAGGAATAAGCCCTTCCATATGCATGCATCGTATTATGCTGGAGACCAACTGCAAATCTTCTAGAGAACATCAACGAAGAATTAACCCAATATGGAGCACCGTAGTTAAAGATGAAGTTAAAAAACTTTTGAACGCTGGAATCATATACCCCATCTCCGATAGTCAATGGGTAAGCCCAATCCACTGTGTACCAAAGAAAGGTGGTATAACGGTAACAACAAACAAAGCAGGCAAAGCTGTAGCAGAACAAACTATAAGTGGAGCTAGAATGTGTATTGACTATAGGAAGCTAAACAAGGCCACTCGAAAGGACCATTTCCCTCTACCATTCATTGATCAAATGCTTGAATGATTAGCTAAGCACTCACATTACTGTTATCTAGACGGTTACTCCAGATTCTTTCAAATCCCTATTCACCCCGATGACCAAGAGAAAACAACATTCACATGTCCTTATGGAACTTTCGCCTACCGACGAATGCCGTTTGGATTATGTAATGCTCCCGCCACGTTTCAGAGATGCATGATGGCAATCTTTGCTGATTTCATAGACAACATTACAGAGGTCTTTATGGACGACTTCTCTGTATGTGGAGAGAGTTTTGAAGATTGTCTGGTGAATTTGGAGAAAGTTTTGGAGAGATGCGTAAAAGTTAACCTCGTTCTGAATTGGAAAAAGTGCCACTTTATGGTCAAACAAGGAATCGTACTAGGACACGTTGTGTCCGAAAAGGGGATTGAAGTCGATAAAGCTAAGATCGAAGTCATAGAAAACTTGCAACCCCCTAAAACAGTAAGAGAAATACGCAGTTTCTTAGGACACGCCGGTTTCTACCGATGATTCATCAAAGATTTCTCGCAAATATTAAAACCTCTAACCACCCTCCTTATGAAAGACGTTGAATTTGATTTTGATGACAAATGCCTAAAAGCATTTAACCAACTAAAAACAGCTCTTGTATCCGCACCAATCATGCAACCACCCGATTGGAGACTTCCATTTGAAATCATGTGTGATGCAAGTGATTACGCCGTAGGTGCATTCCTGGGACAACGAAGAGATAAGAAGCTTCATGCGATATATTATGCTAGTAGAACCTTGGACACTGCACAGATGAATTATGCAACAACAGAAAAAGAACTTTTAGCCGTAGTCTTCGCACTAGACAAATTTCGCTCCTACCTCGTAGGCACAAAAATAATCATCTATACAGACCACGCAGCTATTACATATCTCTTAACCAAGCAAGACTCAAAGCCGAGACTTTTGAGATGGATTCTGCTTCTACAAGAGTTCGATCTAGAAATTAAAGACAAAAAAGGTACCGAAAACATGGTAGCCGACCATTTATCTCTAATGGAACAGCTGACACCAGAAGAAGTACCTATTAACGATGACTTCCCGTATGAACATCTGATGGCTCAGATGGACTTAGGAGAAGCCAGAAAAGAACCGCCTGAATCAAATCCAAATCAACTGCTCTTAGGACTAGACACACAAGCTGCTAACAGCGATTCACGAGAAAGCCAAGACCAAATAAATAATGCTATACAAGAAGCCGTGGTCTCTATCCAAACCATACCATGGTATACGGACATAGCAAATTACTTAGCTGCCAAAATCCTACCCCCTGATATGACTTATCAACAGAAGAAGAAATTCTTTCACGATTTGAAACATTACTTTTGGGATGAACCTTTACTATTCAAGAGGAGTGCATACGGTATTTTCCGAAGATGCATCCTGGAAAACGAAATAGAAAGCATTATTTCTCATTGTCATGATGCCCCTTACGGAGGTCATGCAAACACATCAAAGACATGTGCCAAAATTTTGCAGTCTGGCTTCTACTGGCCAAATTTGTGGAAAGATGTGCACACAACCATCCTAAACTGCGACCGATGCCAATGCACCGGAAATATATCCAGATGCGATGAGATGCCTCAGACTGGAATCCTACAAGTGGAAGTCTTTGATGTATGGGGAATCGACTTCATGGGACCATTTCCATCCTCATTCGGAAACAAATATATACTCGTGGCTGTAGATTACGTTTCAAAATGGATTGAAGTAATAGCTTCTCCAACAAACGATACTAGAGTCGTGATTAAACTCTTCAAAACCATTATATTCCCAAGGTTTGGTGTACCCAAACAAGTTATAAGCGACGGTGGCTCCCACTTCATATCACGAATCTTTGATAAACTCCTAACCAAATATGGGGTGAGGCACCGCGTTGCAACACCATACCACCCCCAAACAAGCGGACATGTGGAAGTCTCAAATTAAGAAATAAAACAAATACTGGAAAAAACTGTTGCCACTTCAAGAAAGGATTGGTCAGCTAAGTTACCTGACGCATTATGGGCCTACAGGACGACATTCAAGACACCGATAGGTACAACACCCTTTAAACTCATATATGGAAAATCATGCCACCTGCCAGTGGAAATTGAACATAAAGCTTACTGGGAAATTAAAACTCTAAACCTAAGCTACACTGCGGCGGGAGAGAAAAGGATCCTCGACATAAATGAAATAGAAGAACTAAGATTAGATGCATATGAAAATGCAAGGATCTACAAAGAAAGGACGAAAAAATGGCATGACAAACGTATCTCAAGGAAAGAATTCAATGAAGGAGATGTAGTACTCCTATTCAACTCTCGTCTGAAACTGTTCTCTGGAAAACTCCGTTCACGATGGTCTGGACCATTTAAAGTAACCAAAGTTTTCCCCAGTGGTGCCATAGAAATCAAAGGAAAATCCATGAATCCATTCTTAGTAAATGGCCAACGCCTAAAGCATTATTACAGCATCGAAAATAAGGATTACACCGCGAACTTAATGCTATTAGAGCTACCGCACGAATTTGAAAACTATTTCACGTATAACAACAAATGTCAAGCTAACGACATTAAACAAGCGATGTGTGGGAGGCAACCCACAATTTTTTATTTTTTATTATTATCTCTCAAATATCTTTATCTTTTTTTTTTATTTTTTATTTTTTCATTTCTGCATTCTGATTTTTTCCTTTTCTTTCTTTCTCCCACAACATATTTTACTTATTTGCATTTTTCTTTTCCAAATTTTAGTACCGATTCACAGGAACCTACAAGCTAAAATTCATGGATACTATCATTTTTTCCTCGGAGACTCAGCAGAGACGATATGAGATTCTGGCTCAGCGCCAGATGAGTATGACCACGTATGTGCATGATCCCACCTTGGCAGCCTTAGGAATCAGGGAAAGTGTCTATTTCATGTTTAACCAGATAGGATGGGAGGGGTTCCTAGCCCATAAACACCCTACACACCAACGCCTCACCTTGGAGTTCTTGATCTCCCTCATCTATAAAACCACACAAGGCTTAGGGCGTAGTAGAGGTCAGATGTCCTTTAGATTGTTCGGTTTCACCCACCAGTTTACAGTTTGCAGTCTAGCTCAGCTGCTAGGATTCCCTAGCTCTTTAGACGCCCACATGGAAACCCAGGCGGATGAGTACCTCAACTTTGAGCTTAATCACTTTTGGAGAGACATAGAGGACCAATATCCCGAGGACCCCGACCACCTTGATGCCACCGAGATTCATAACCCTGCTATTCGGTATTTCCATCACATTTTAGCTTTCACATTTTTTGGAAAACCTATTAATCAACTCTCGGTTTCTAGGGATGAGTTGTTCATAATTTACTGTGCTTTTCAGACCAGACCAGTCATTGGCGTATCATTCATGATTGCCAACATGTCAGCTATAGCTCAGTGTACCCATGGCCCCATCTGTGTCGGCGGGCTAGTCACTATGATAGCCGAGGCCCTATCCCTACGGTCATCTCTGTCGTGCCTTACACCGTACGCCAAATATTATACCATGGACATCCCTTTTTGCTTTAACATTTCTTTGATTGGTAACCTCATCCCACCTCACTTTCAGCTGCTTGTCCAACGTAACCCTGTCTATTGCTTCAAATTGCCTAGCCCCGAGCATACCAGTGTCTATACCAAGACAAATTGGCTATATCCCCTAGAGAAGACAGACGAACACGACCCTGAGAGGGAGGAGAGCGACCCATCTACACCTACAGGTTACCACGATTATACACCTTTGGATTATCCTACACTACCCCTTGTTTCTACAACTAATGACATACCATGCGTGATCATGCACATACGATCAAGACTCTGCAGACAGATGTTACCACACTCCGAGGAGAGCTCGACACTGTTAAAGAAAATATCAGCACACTTCGGCGTGACTTCTTTCATTTCATGGACGTCGTCACGGAACAATTTGACCATATTTATCAACATCTGCACGCTTCTGCACCACCTCCCGGAGGCCCTCATGCTTGATAGTTTTTCTGTACCGCCCCAGTGAGGACACTGTTTGTTCTTAGTATGGGGGGGGGGGGGGGGGGGGTTTCATTGTTTTTCATTGTTTTTAATTATTATTATTCTCAAACTCATTATGGTTTTAATTATTTTTGAATAATATATTACTTTTCGGTCCTAAAATTTTATTCATATCCATTTTATTTATTTCTATTTACAAAGTATGCATTCATTTTTATTTTTATTTTGCAATTTCCGTTATTATTTTCATTTGTTCTTAATTTCTATTATTATTATCAATTTTTTCTTAATTTCTATTATTATTATCATCTGTTTTTTATTTAATTTTTGTTACCATCTTTATTTGCTTCTTATTTACCATATCGTTTTTCCAACTATACAATATGCTACTAATCCCTTGCAATACACTTCTCAAAATTGAAATTAATTAATTAATTTAGTGGAGCACGTATTCAAAGCAGTCAAAGAGACAACATCACCTGACTCTGACGAACGTCAGTATGCATGTGACGAACGTCAGGGAGTGTCTTTGACTCTGAAGAGCGTCAGGAAGCGTGTGACGGGCGGCAGGTAATGTCCCCCATGCTTTTCAATCCCGTGACCGTTGATAGCATTGATGCACGAAAAATTTGTATTAAAATTCCACCACCTCATTTACTCCACTTACCCATAACCTCCCAAATTTCAAAATTCTCCCATAAACACCATTAAATTTCTTACTCCACAAAACCATCTATATAAACCCTCCCCTTCCATACTTAGTTTCATCACTACCACTCCCTTTCCATCTCTCTACCACATATACATTTTTTTCTATCAAGTTCAACACTCATGGCCAACCAACCCGAACCCGACATGCGACATCTCGTGCTCCGACAAGGAGAAGCCGGTGAGCTTCAAAAAGAGAGGTACATAAAATTCCATCAGCGAGGGCTAACATCCACACGGTTCGTCGATAACACTTGCTTGCAAGAATTAGGCTTGCAACCTCATATGGAAGGCTTGCTGAATAAAGTTGGCATAAGCTTTATTAGCACGATGAACACGCCAACTTACGAAGCTCTCACGTTGGAATTCTTGAGTTCCTACGCATATCACACCCGAGAATATGCAGACGCACACCTAACGGGAGCCGCTCATTTTCGGATGTTCAACCGAGAGTACCAACTCAACCATGAAATTTTGAGCGACATATTTCATTTTCCCCGAGGGAATAATGTGCAATACCGCATACCCCCAGAATTGGATTGGAATGGAAGTGCATACGCACTATGGAAGAGAATAACCGGCGAACCAAATGTCACACCTGAAGCACGGTACGCCTCTCACATCCACAACCCGAACATCCGCTTCTTACACCGTGTTATGTCAAACACAATATTCGGAAGGGCAAACAACAACAAGGTAAACACTAAAGAATTATATGCTCTCCACTATACCTTTTCGCAAAGCATCCGTCTTAATCTCGTCACTTTAATGATGGCCCATATTCAAAACCTCGTTGCAAGAGAAGGGACCACACCTTTTTGCATCGAAGGCATCGTCAGCGCCATCGCAGTTAACTTGAACTGGGGGGAAAGGATCCAACTCCTACCTCCGCTGCCAGCAGTTTTTATGGACATTGATAACTGTAGATCTGGCCGCCTGATTAAAGTACGAGAAGCTGGAGGATACTATCTCATGGTTAAGAATGCAAGAGTTCATAGTGTGATCATGCCAAATCATAATCGTACTTACTTGGGTAATCCGAATAACTGGCTTTACAACCTTAACACCCCTGAACCCGGAGAAAATGTGCAAGGAAATCAAGGTCAGGCTAACAACGCTGCCGCTGACGAAATCGAAGAAGAATTAGAGCAGCAAGAGCCCCAACCACAGCAAGCCAACAATCCCGCCACTATCAACGCTATATATGCCGCAATAATGCAATAAAACCAGTTGTCCACTCAACGCCACCAAAGCCTCGAGACACGGCAAATCGAGATGATGGCTCTCATGCAACAAATGCAGAGAGACCAAAACGACTACGCTCTCAGGCACAATCAAAGTATGCTGGAATTCACCACAGGAATAACGGAAGATATGCGGGCCTTAACACTCTGTGTTGACGACTTGCATAATATCATATCCCAAAGAGATGGAGGCGAATCTTCCAGACATGGCGGGCAAGCACGTCGAAGAGCAAGGACACGTGGCCGATACCAAAGACAAGAAGAGGAAGAATGATTATGTTGTTATCTTTCCCATTTCCCGCTTCTATCAATACATTGAGGACAATGTATGATTCAAGTATGGGGGAGGAAGTATTTCCCTTTTTCTAGTAATTTTTATTTTCTTTGTAATTTCCCTTCTGTTATCTTAAATTCAATAAAAAAAAATTTTCAAGTCATCTATTGCAGCAATTTGTGTTGTTCTTTTAGACTCCCCTTTCTTTTTTTTTGAGCCCATAAATTTTTTTTCTCACTCAACAAGTAAATAGACTGCAAAATATTTAATCATCAGGAATTGGGGCGAGATTAAGCGAAATTTCTACCGTTTAGACACTCTACAACCCCAGAGTATGATAGATCAGTTCAAGTACCCGTTGTTTCCAACACCCTGAGATTAGTCTTTATAGTAACCTTGAGTAGTTTATATTAGCAGTCAGCATCGTCTTAAACACAAACTACGCAGGAAGTCGATGAATATAAGTGGATGATAGAATATTTCAACAAAATGTTGCAAGGAAAAACACTGATTAAATTGGACGATCCTCATCCGATTGCCTAATCCAAAGGATGTAAACCTTACAAAGTAACATGAAAATTCATTTGATGGATGGTTCAGGAGCATCTGGTACTGAACTCGGTAGGGAAGATTACGGTCTGATCCCCCGCATCCAACATTTGAATTAAAGGTTTCCACATTAATATGCCAGAAACCTCTAAAAGTTTAAAAGGATCATACCCACTAACCGACTGTTCTGCTATGTGCGTGTGAAGATAAAGGGCTTAATGTGATTGCGCTAGAATGAAAAAGGCAAAACAAGACAAATACTCGAGGTAGGCTATGATAGGACCTGTAACTAGTTTACGTAAAATGGGATTGTCTAGCGTCGCCGACGTAGTTATGGAGCACGAATTAAACCACCGATTTTCTGACAAAAACACAACGCAGCTATGTATTCGTCGATCCGAGTCATAACCATGTTTAGAAAAACATTGTACTTAGCATTTGCTTGAGGACAAGCAAAGTTTAAGTACGGGGGAGTTTGATGACGCACAAATATATGATATTTCTGGCTTGATATACACCAAATATTTCTCATACTTTAGTTTGAATTAAATTATTTTATAAGTATTATGCAGGTATTCTTCTATTTTTGCAGATATGCACTAAGCCGAACACTTTTGAAAAAATGAAGAAAAAAGGGTGCAAAAAGTAGTAAAAGAGCCTAAGGAGAAGAAACCAGCCCAAAAGCCCATTACAAGTGTGAGCACGTGGCCTACAAGCAACCAAGCCCTGACGACCGTCAAGGGGACGTGACGAACGTCACGCTCCATGAAGACCAAGTGACGATAGTCACTTGCGTGTGACAAGTCACAGCCTCCACTTTCTCCTCATCCAACGGACAGAAACACGAGTTCCTACATTCTCTCACCCACTCAGTCAAAAGAGCAACGAACGTGACAATTAAATGGCCTATTATTTCTCAAGGAAGAAAAGTGAATCGTTCCTACATTTTCGAGAGCAACGAATCAAGCAAGCACTATAAATAGAGCCTGAGACCATAGTAGAAAGGGTTCTTCTTTTTGGCGAGAAAGTTTAGAGATTTTATTAAGCAGATATTATTTTCAGCAGAATATTATTTTCAGCATTATTTCTTTTCAGCATTATTTTCTTTTCCTAGTTATTTCTTTCCAGCATTATTCTTTCAGCATTATTTTCTTCTGTACGGTTAAATATATTCTCCGATCGAAGCAAAGCCTACAATTTGTGCAGGAGTGCTTCTATCTTCAGATTTATTACCAGGTTTATGTTTACAAATACTTATTTCTTATTAATTAATATAATTATGTTTATTTGTGTTTGTCCTTTAAATTATTCTGCGATTTGGTTTAATATTATGTCAGGCTAGAAATCCTATACCGGTATGTAAAGTCAATCAACCGAGGGAACGAGTAACTTAGTCGGGACTATTTTTACTATGAAACTTTCTTTTCTGGCCTAAGTTACTATTTTTCAAATCATTAAATTGTTTTGTTACGGAAGTAAAAAACAGATAGAGGTTAGGGTCAACAAAGCGGAAGTTTGAGATCTTTTAACTGGACAGTAGTAATTAGGCATTGGCTTAAAATACAGCGGAAGCACTTTAAAGTAAATTAAGATTTTGTTTAGTTTCCAAAAAGTGTTTTTAACTCCTGCGGGATGGCGGAAGCGTACGTTAGGACTTAACTGCATAGCCTAGATCAACAAAACGACAGTGTGAGACGAGGGTTTTTAAACTGGATAGGTTTTACTGAAAACTGTTTTGAAAATATAAGGACGCCCGACAGGTCGCTAGTTCCCGAGGTAAGACTGTTGCATACTGGTAATTAAGCTCATTGATTATTAAAATACAACTTAATTTAGCGATTGGTTTCCCTACAACCCAAATCAAATATTCATTAGCTTTAGATTTACATAGTAACAATAGAAAATGGTAGATCGATTCATCAATCTCTGTGGTTCGATATCTTTTAAAACTACTCGACAAGACTGTGAACTTGCAGTTCGAATCATTGGATACATAAGTACAAATCCCACGATCATTCATACATTGCATTCATACATCATTTCTACAAACATCATAGCATGTGCAACACAAATTCATATATCACAATCTCATTTATTTTGAGAGCATCATGCATCATGACATTGCATGAAACTAACTTTACCTTTCCAGGTTGAGTTCACAGAAAGACAAACACTATCAAGTTATACAACATGTCAAAGATTAATGCCCAAAACTAGACGGGAAAACCATCTACACGGCCAAATGATATGAACTCCCGAAGCAAGACAGGGTTACCAACAAATACAGCAGGCCACAGATTAATTCCCGAAACCGGACGGGGAAATAATCTATGTGACCAACAAAACAAGTCCCAGATTAATACCTGTAACAAGCCAGGATAACTATCTGTGGACCACCTACTACAGATTAATACCTGTAACAATTCAGGAGAGCTATCTACATGAATAAATTGAAGATTAATACCTGTAAAAAGCCAGGAAAACTATCTTTCTTTCTCAGGTTAGAGATTAATACATATAACAAGCCTGGAGAACCATCTGTGGACGAAAAACTATAGATTAATACATGTAACAAGCTAGGAGAGCTATCTACATGAAGAGATTGAAGATTAATACATGTAACAAGCCAGGAAAACTATCTTTATTTCTCAAGTCAGAGATTAATACATGTAACAAGCCAGGACAACTATCTCAGCAATCGACAATTTTCAAGTTCCAGATTAATACCTTAAACCAGACAGGACAACTATCTGCGAGCAGCTGATTTATAGATTAATACCTGAAACCAGACAGGAAAACTATCTACATAAACAAATGAAGAAATCTAACACGGGTTCCTTCTCATCATCCTGATGCAGACTAACACGGACTCATCCTAGAACAGCCCTACATAGGCTCTTTCTAATACATTTCCAGGTAACGGTTAATTCCATTATCCCCAGCAAGTTACTGTGAAGCCTGGATTTCAACCAGAAAGCAGCAAACTTTGATCTCTCCAAACCAGAGAAAACTCCTCAGTAGAGACTTGGACAACTGAATTTTCTAGACCTTATTCCCCCATAGAGTTTTCCTCAAGCAGGAGAACGACAGAAATCAACATTCCCCAGTGGAATCCTCCACAGACAGCAGGAACAGGAATCCCCATGAAGAGACCTCTTATGAAGTCAACATCTACTTTGGATGGAATCTTTAAGCCCATCTCCGGCGACTCTCAGTCATCTTCTACAAATGGCATCTGTAATCTCATTCCCAACATCATCAACCATCAGTGTAACTTCATGCGAGTGCAAATTTCTGGGCACTCTAGTGTTCAATCCTCTTCCACCTTCAGATCACGAAAGGAAGATAATCCAATATAAATCCTCAAGTCTAAGAAGATTGAACAGGGGAAGATGTTGTACCTCAAAATTAGCCCTCCCATTTTTACTCAAGACATGCTCCTATAGGTCCACAATTTCTCAAGGTTGGCCAAGAATTGATCAGACAAATTCTCCTCCTAAGCAATGAACCTCTAATTAGGGTTTCACTTTTCATCAAGGTGTTTTGTGATCTAAAGGACTCAAATATTTTCCATTGTCCTGATGTACCTTCAAGATTATCCATGACAAATTTTGTGCCTTACACTACAAGTTTGCCCAGTAAATTGCTCAAAGGTTTGAAAATCAACTGTACTAGGTCAAAAGTCAACTATGGCCCATATAAAGTCAAACTAAAATATTTTTGGTAAACATTAACATTTTGAAGTGATATCCATCATTTTATCAAGGGTTTATCATGATTCCTCAAGGAATACTCTTAATTTATCAAAAGTCAAGAATTGCTAAATTAGGGTTTGTATAGGAAAAGTCAACTGAACTTTGACCAGGCATAACTTTCACATACTTCATCCATTTTGCCCCAACCAAAGCTCATTTTGAAGAGACTCCAATTCCCTACAACTTATCTTCTTACCTCAAGTCCAAGAAATTCACCATTTGAAAGATACAAGCTCATACATTACAGGTCATTTTTAGAAAGTCAACAAAAGTCACTTTTTGTCAATACCTTTTACATCAAGATAAAATATTAAAATTCTAAATTAATTAAAAGATATATTTAAGTAGACATCTTGGGCTATCCAAAAAGTCTAGGATCATCATTATGAGATAAAAATTGAGAAAGTTATGGCTTGCACAAGTTGGGTAATTTTCAAGAAAATGCATGGAGTCAACTTTGGAAAAAATCATTTTCATCCCCTAAGACCATTTTTGCATAGTCTTGATCTTGTTTGCATTTTATATTAATTTTATTTAATTTAAAATCAAATAAATCAAAACTAATGCAAATAATATGGGCCATTAGTGTTTGGCCTTGGTTTGATGCATGGAATGGCCCTATATTTCGTGTCCAGCCTGGCTAGCATGTCCAAGCTCATAGGAAATTCAAAAAGGGACAAGAATGCACACTTTTTGCAATTTTTCAAATGTTTGGTTATGGCTCTTAAAGCACATGTTTATGGATGTTTACTCCCTTGCTACCTTGTCCCCTCTTTCTACTCTATATAAGAAGCATGTATGCAAGCCTTACAGACGACTATACACTGAACAAGAGCTCTACCAAATTTCAAAAAAATTGTCAAAATCATGAAAATCCAAAACCTAACTTCCAGCCCGTTTCAATCCAATCTAAGCCCTCCATCAACCTCTTGAGCTTCCCGGGAGTACATATCACTCCTCATCCACGCCATTCCACGCCCAGAAGCACTCAACCGAAACTCTACTTTTAGTAAATCTTCCTTGATCTCAAACTCATAAAACACCTGATTTAAATTCATACTGCTTATATATATATATATATATATATATATATATATATATATATATATATATATATATATATATATATATATATATATATATATATATATATATATATATATATATATATATATATATGTTATTGCTGATGTTTATGTGTGTTTGAACGTATTACATGAGAAGCTAAGGCTTGCAATCGTGTTATGCCATGGTTGACCATCATGAGGGGTTTCAGGTCTGAACCCTATGGTGCGTGAGGATTTAGCAATTTTAAATTCCATAATCGTGATCAGGGGACTTTTATAAGGCAGGTTGTACTGTTTGTTTTTTGTTTGGTCGCATTTAAAGGGGAGCCCACCAGAGAAGACGGTGGAAACCACCGGCTCTGGTGGTTGGACTGGCTGGTCCTAGGTCAAACAGATGGCGTGGCTGCTAGCCATCATCCCATTGGCTGGATCCAAACAGATAATCTCACTCTCCGCTCGTGATTGGTTCGTTTGAAATACAAGGGGCCCACTACAGGGCGTGCATATGACAACCCAAAATTTTTCTTTGTTTTACATTATAATATATTGGTTAATTCATATATACGAATGAACAAGTTAGCTCAGTTGGTAAAGGCGCGCATGTGTAAAGGAGAGGGTCTGGGTTCGAATCCCAAGCCCAACATTTTTATCTTTTCTAATGAATTGTGTGCATATCCAATGCTCCTCAAGGCCAATTGCACATCATACACCATCAGATATAGCCATCAGATCATCATTGAGCTGGATCCAAGGGCTTCCATAGGGAATCCATCATGCACCCTCAAGGCCTCACCTCACCTGATCCAGTGTGGCTTAGACTCAACATTCATTTGGGCCAAGCAAATTTCCAAACAGCACCCCCATTTTTGCTTTAACCACCTAGGCCCATTTTAATTTTTGTTTTGTTTTGTTTTAACTCTTTTTTTTTATTTTCTTTTCTTTCTGTTTATTTAATTAATCAAATACTAAAAAAATCACAAAAAAATTAGGACTAATTTTTTTCTTTAATTAAATAATTAATTTCTTTAATTGATTAATTAATTAAACTTTAACCTTTTCTTAATCTAAAATAAAATAGAATTAGGTTTAATTTATATGTTTAAATTATTTTCTTTTTATGACAAAAAACAATAAACTTAGACTATTTTCTTAAATTAACTTTATTTTCTAAATAAATTTTAGGGAATTTTTCATTATTTTCTTAAATCAAAAATCAAAGACAAAAAAAAAATATTTTCTTATTAGGTTTTTTAGACGAACTTTCAACCTTCACGCGTTATTTTTTTTTTTCTTCGCATTTTACATTATTGATGTAACTGTGTATTGGGATGTAATAGTAATTAGGCTTTACTTTCTGCTTTTAATTTTTGCACTCCCAAGTTTTGTACATTGTAAATATCCTCTCCTCAAAGCCATGTAATAGCGTAGGGTTTATTTTCGCACTTTACATTCTTCTGTACATATTAAATTCTAGTAACTAGGATTGCATGGAAAGAATGAAAACAAAAACGTGAGCAAACCTAAACGCGCAAGATAAATAATTGAATTGAACAAAATTGCACATGCGCACCTCTAGGGTACCCCACTTCGGTTGTCTTCGGAAAACAGTCACAAGTCTCAAAAGGTGAGAAGTTTTAGTGGTTATCCTCTAGTTTGAAAGATCACAAGTCCCTCGATGACCCTCTCGATGTTGCCTCGGTTAAAAGCAATCTTAGAAATTTAGGACAGTTACTAAAATTCTACAAACATCATAGCATGTGTAGCACAAATGCATATATCACAATCTCATTTATTTTGAGAGCATCATGCATCATAACATCGCATGAAACTGACTTTACCTTTCCAGGTTGAGTTCGCAGAAAGACAAACTCTATCAACTTATACAATAGGTCAAAGATTAATGCCCAAAACTAGACGGGAAAACCATTTACACGACCGAATGGTATGAACTCCCGAAGCAAGACGGGTTTACCAACAAATACAGCAGGCCACAAATCAATGCTCGAAACTGGACGGGGAAACTATCTTTGTGACCAACAAAAAAAGTCCCAGATTAATACCTGTAACAAGCCAAGAGAACTATTTATGGACGACCGACTGCAAATTAATACCTGTAACAAGCCAGGAGAGCTATCTACATGAAGAGATTGAAGATTAATACCTATAACAATCCAGGAAAACTATCTTTCTTTCTCAGGTTAGATATTAATACCTGTAAGAAGCCAGGAGAACCATCTGAGGATGACCGACTGTAGATTAATACCTGTAACAAGCCAGGAGAGCTATCTACATGAAGAGATTGAAGATTAATACCTGTAACAAGCCAGGAAAACTATCTTTCTTTCTCAGGTCCGAGATTAATACATGTAATAAGCCAGGACAACTATCTCAACGACCGACAATTTTCAAGTTCCAGATTAATACCTGAAACCAGACGGGATAGCTATCTGCGAGCAGCTGATTTGTAGATTAATATCTGAAACTAGACAGGAAAACTATCTACCTAACCAGATGAATCAATCTCACACGAGTTCCTTCTCATCATCCTAATACATACTAACACGGACTCATCCTGGAATAGCCCTACACAGGCTCTTTCTAATACATTTTCAGGTAAAGGTTAATTCCATTATCCCTAGAAAGTTATTGTGAAGCTTGAATTTCAACCAGAAAGCAGCAAACTCTCATCTCTCTAGACCATTGATAACTCCTCAGTAGAGCCTTAGAGATCTGAAGTTCCTAGACCCTATTCCCCATAGAGTTTTCCTCAAGCGGGAGAATGACAGAAATCAACATTCCCCAGCGGAATCCTCCTCAGACAGCAGGAACAGGAATCCCCACGAAGAGACCTCTTATGAAGTTAACATCTACTTTGGATGTCGTATTTAAGCCCATCTCCAACGACTCTCAGCCATCTTCTCAAAATGGCATCTGTAAGCCCATTCCCGACATCATCAACCATCGATGTTACTTCATGCGAGTGCAAATTTTTGGGCACTCTAGTGTTCAATCCTCTTCCACCTTCAGATTATGAAAGGCAGATAAGTCAATCTAAATCCTCAGGTCTAAGAATATTGAACAAGGGAAACTAGTGTACCCCAAAATTTTCCCTCCCATTTTTACTCAAGACATGCTCTTAGAGGTCCTCAATTGCTCAAGGTTGGCCAAGAATTGACCAGACAAATTCTCCTCCTAAGTAATGAACCTCTAATTAGGCTTTCACTTTTCATCAAGGTGTTTTGAGCTACAAAGTCTCAAATGTTTTCCATTGCCCTGATATGTATTCAAGATTGTCCATGACAAATTTCATGCCTTACACTACAAGTTTGCTCAGTCAATTGCTCAAAGGTTTGAAAATCAATTGTACTAGGTCAAAAGTCAGTTGTGGCCCATATAAAGTCAACCTAAAAGATTTTTGGTCAACATTAACATTTCGAAGTAATATCAATCATTTGATCAAGGGTTGATCATGATTCCTCAAGGAATGCTCTTAATTTTTCAAAAGTCAAGAATTGCTAAATTAGGGTTTCTATAGGAAAAGTCAACTGAACTTTGACTAGGCATAACTTTCACATAATTCATCCATTTTGCCCCAACGAAAGCTCATTTTTAAGATACTCCAATTCCCTACAGCTTCACTTTTTCCCTCAAGTCCAATAAATGCACCATTTGAAAGATACAAGCTCATACGTTACAGGTCATTTTCAGAAAGTCAACAAAAGTCAGTTTTTTTCAATACCTTTTACATCAAGGTAAAATCTTCAAATGCAAAATTGATCAAAAGAGCATTTGAATTAGACATCTTGGGCTTTCCAAAAAGTCAAAGATCATCATCATGAGATACAAATTGAGCAAGTTATGGCTTTCACAAGTTGGGTAATTTTCAAGAAAATGCATGGAGTCAACTTTGGGCAAAATCATTTTTCAAGCTAATAAGCCTAATTTTTAGGGCCTAAACATGTTCATTACATGTCTAAGGACCCCTAAGACAATTTTTGCATAGTCTTGATCTTGTTTGCGTTTTATATTAATTTTATTTAATTTAAAATCAAATAAATCAAAATTAATGCAAATAATATGGGCCATTAGTGCTTGGGCTTGGTTTTTATGCATGGAAGGGCCCTATATTTCGTGTCCATCCTGGCTAGCATGTCCAAGTTCATAGCAAATTCAAAAAGGGACAAGAATGCACACTTTTTTCAATTTTTCAAATGTTTGGTTATGGCTCTTAAAGCACATTTTTATGGATGTTTACTCCCTTGCTACCTTGTCCCCTCTTTCTACTCTATATAAGCAGCATGTTTGCAAGCCTTACAGAAGAATACACACTGTACAAGAGCTCTACAAAATTTCAAAAAATTGTCAAAATCGTGAAAATCCAAAACCTAACTTCTAGCCCGTTTCCATCCAATCTAAGCCCTCCATCAACCTTCTAAGCTTCCCAAGAGTACATATCACTCCTCATCCACGCCATTCCACGCCCAGAAGCACTCAACCGAACCTCTACTTTTGGTAAAACTTCCTTGATCTCAAACTTATAAAACACATGATTTAAATGCATACTGCTCATATATATATATATATATATATATATATATATATATATATATATATATATATATATATATATATATATATATATATATATATATATATATATATATATATATATATATATATATATATATATATATATATATATATATATATATATATATATATATATATATATATATATATATATATATATATATATATATATATATATATATATATATATATATATATATATATATATATATATGTTGTTGATGTTTATGTGTGTTTGAACATATTACATGAGAAGCTAGGGCCTGGAATCGTGATATGCCAAGGTTGACCGTCATTAGGGTTTCAGGTTCGAACCCCACGGTGCATGAGGATTTAACAATTTTAAAGGCCATAATCATGATCAGGGGACTTTTTTAACGCAGGTTTTACTATTTGTTTTTTTGTTTGGTCGCATCAGGGGAGCCCACCGGAGAAGACGGTGGAAACCACCACCTCTGGTGGTTGGACTGGCCAACCCTAAGTCAAATAGCTGGCATGGTTGCTAGCCACCATCCCATTGGCTGGATTTAAACAGATAATCTCTCTCTCCGCTCGTGATTGGTTCGTTTGAAATATAAAGGGCCCACTGCAGGGCGTGGATATGACAACTCAACAGTTGTCTTTGTTTTACATTATAATATTGTGCTTAATTCATATATACGAATGAACAGGTTAGCTTAGTTGGTAAAGGCGTGCATGTGTGAAGGAGAGGGCCTAGGTTTGAATGCCATGTCCAAGATTTTTATCTTTTCTAATGAATTGTGTGCATATCCAATGCTCCTCAAGGCCAATTGCACATCATACACCATCAGATCTAGCCATCAGATCATCATTGAGCTGGATCAAGGGCTTCCATAGGGAATCCATCATGCACCCTCAAGGCCTCACCTCACCTGATCCAACGTGGCCTGGGCTCAACATTCATTTGGGCCAAACAAATTTCCAAACAACACCTCCATTTTTGCTTTAACCACCTAGGCCCATTATACTTTTTATTTATTTTGTTTTAACTCTTTTTTTTTTAATTTGCTTTTCTTATTGTTTATTTAATTAATCAAATACTAAAAAAATCACAAAAAACTTAGGACTGATTTTTTTCTTTAATTAAATAATTATTTTCTTTAATTGATTAATTAATTAAACTTTAATCCTTTCTTAATCTAAAATAAAATAGAATTAGGTTTAACTTATATGTTTAAATTATTTTCTTTTTATAACAAAAAACAATAAAGTTAGACTATTTTTTTAAATTAACTTTATTTTCTAAATAGATTTTAGGGCAATTTTCATTATTTTCTTAAATCAAAAATCAAAGACAAAAAAATATTTTTTATTAGGTTTTTTAGACGAAATTTAAACCTTCGCGCGTTATTTATTTATTTTTTTTTGCATTTTACATTATTGATGTAACTGTATATTGGGATGTAATAGTAATTAGGCTTTACTTCCTGCTTTTGATTTCTGCACTCCCAAGTTTTGTACATTGTAAATATCCCCTCCCCAAAGCCATGTAATAGCGTAGGATTTATTTCACACTTTACAATCTTTTGTACATATTAACTGCAAGTAACTAGGATTGCATGGCAAGACTGAAAACAAAAATGTTAGCAAACCTAAATGTGCAAGATAAATAATTAAATTGAACATAATTTCACATGCGCACCTCTAGGGTACCCCTTTTTGGTTTCCTTTGGAAAACACTCACAATTCTCGAAACGTGAGAAGTTTTAGTGGTTGTCCTCTAGTTTGAAAGATCACAAGTCCCTCGATGACCCTCTCGATGTTGCCACGGTTAAAAGTGATCTTAGAACTTTAGGACAGTTACTAAAATTCCTTGCCAAGTTGCTTTCGTGACCGTAACGTCCCTTCGAATGTCCTTTATACATGCAACGTTAGGGCTACCAACTCACTAATAGTAGAATAGCACTGTCTAAAGGATAGGAGGAAAAGAACTACCTTTTCGAGTACAAGTAGATTGTTGTTAGATGCTTGCTTAAGTAAAATAAACTTTTACACTTACACATTTCAAAAACAGCCTTAAAAAACATTTGCTTTGTCAACACTCTTGAGGACTGATACAAGAGTTAACGCAAAGCGAATCGCCGCACTAAGGCATTTTCAAATACTTTTCAAAAGCACAAAGCAAAAGCAATTTTCAAAACATGAGCTAGCATCTAAGAGCCTGTAGAGAACTACGGATGGAAAGGGTGCTAACACCTTCCCTTTCCATAATCTACCCCCCTTACTCAGAAAAATCTCGAAAAATTCTTTTTCTATTCTTTTCACCCTTTCCTTAATTTGGATAAAAGAAAAGTAGGTGTCGACTCTTGCTTACCGCAACATTTGCAAACACAAATGCAAAACTAGTATTAACAGTCGGTTCTACCACCGTATCACAATGCTGAACCACGACATCGGTATCGAGCCCTGGTATGTCTTTGTATGACCAAACAAAGATCTCAACATATTCATGTAGCATCTTGATCAATCTGCTCTTGACACTATCCTCTAAATTTGCACCTATCTTGACCTCTTTCATGTTTGCCTCTGTACCCAGATTTATGACTTCGACTGGCTCTTCATGTTGTTGGATATCATTCTCCTCCTGTATCAAGACTATGGAAAGCTCTCCAGGTATTTCATAATCTTCCTCACCTCCGTCTTCATCTTGGTAGATCAGATTATCAATGTCATATGTGGCAATAACAAAATTGTTATCAACAAGATCCAGAGTGGATGAGGATCTGCAATGTAGTGTGTGGGTGTGTGTGAGAACACTTAGCTATTTGAAAGAAAATGCAATAAGATAGGAAGAAAGATGGAGATCACACAATTTTTATGCAAAACATCTAATGTTTTTATTGAAATGAGCAAATGTTTATGGATCAATCAACCCTTAACAAATGAACCATTGTGCCCTGGGTAAGGCATAAGGTTTTAACAATCATTGTTCAAATTTTTACATAACCAAAACTTTTTAAACAATAAAAACAGAAAAATAGCCATTACTCCTGGCTGAAAGAGATAGGGAACACGTCTTCTACTCTCCAATTATCCATTATGTCACCAATAAAAGGGAAAATCCAGTTGTTGAAGTCACAATCACTGTCTGTATCCTCTATGGCATTAACCCCGTTGTTGCTGATGCAAACGGAGGTCTCCCCGCACGAGCGTGTTGAACAGCCTTCTGACCTTCTGCAGTGAAACCCATACCAAATTTGTTAGATTTATAAGGGATATCCGGAAGCTGACCCCAAACTATGCTATCACTTTCTTCAACAGCAGCCTTAGCATCTTTCAAGGAGGCCATCTTATGCGGAGTTTTGGTGATCTTCGGAATGGCCGAGACATCTTCAACAGTAGTAGAGGAAATCACTTCGAACATCTGACAGGGTGTCTCAATGAATTCTTTGTCCATTTCCACATATCGGAACGAGTTAACGTGGCTGACCAAGTATTCTTCCTCCCTACAAACAGTAATAACTTTCCCTTTTAACAGATACTTTAGTTTCTGGTGCAAGGTGGAGGTGACAGCGCCTGCCTTATGGATCCAAGGACGTCCCAACAGACAAGAATAGGCCGGCCAGATGTCCATCACGTAAAAGGTAAATTCAAATATTTGTGAGCCCACTTTGATCGGGAGGTCCACTTCTCCATGTACCATTCTATTAGATTCGTCGAAGGCTCGGACTATGATGTTACTAGGCTTCAACATAACCCCTTCGCAGTCTAGTCTATCGAGAGCACCCTCTGGAAGAACATTTAGGGAAGAGCCAGGGTCAATTAAAACATGGGCCAATGTAGGTCCCCTGCACTCAATGGAGACATACAGGGCCCTGTTGTGGTTTCTCCCTTCAGGAGTCAAATCAACATCGGATAAACCTAATCCATTATCAGTTGTCATATTGGCCACATAACTTCTAAATTGGTCTGCCGAAATCTCTTACGGCACATGGGCGGTCTTCAAGAACTTAACTAAAGCCTTTGCATGGGCTTCAGAATACAACAGTGGGGACAACATAGAGATCTTTGACGGGGTTTGCCCCAGTTGTTCAATGATCTTGTAATCACTCCTACAGATTATCTTCAACACTTCTTCCAAGTCTTGTCCTGAGGTATCCTTGACAATATCTTCTTTTGGTGCCTCCGTTTGGGTAGGCTCTACCATCGTCTCTTTGCCCCGAGTCTCAACAGTCGTCTTAGCAGCAGTGATTTGCATTGGTGGAGAGATTTCCAGAGAGAAAATTCTTCCACTTCTTGTAATTTTTCTAGTCCCAACTATGTTGACAATATTGGGATCAACCTCTTCATCTTCTTTGTCGGACAACTCTTGCTTGACGCCATGGTAATAAACGTCAGCCCCATAGTTCCAAGGAACGGCCTTCTCTGATGAATACAGAATGGGCCCAAGTGTTGTAATAATCAGAGGAGCAGCTTTCGGATTGGCGGTAATCCTTATAGGAACTTTAGAAGGGATCTTAAAAGGAGTACCAGAGATAACAGACAGATCTTGGCAGAAATTGTTGGATGGACAAAAATTTCTCAATTAGAATAATGTGTTCATTCATTAAGCTTTGAACACCCTTCTTCAGCAACCCGCAGCAATTGGGTTCAGTCGTACAACAATAACAACCTTCAACATAACCTAAAAATAAACCAGCTTGCAGCAAATTTTTCTTTATTGTAGAAAGCGGAGTAACCACGTCATTCACAAAAGTAACATACAAAATATCTTCAACAACATTTACGCCTTTATCATGTTTGGGCATAGGTGCTGTAATTACATTTAGAGTCTCCGGAGGATCGAACTCGATCTCCTTGTTGTCAATCAAATCTTGAATTTTATTCTTCAAGTCCCAGTAGTCGTTGGTGTCGTACCCCGGACTGTTGGAGTGGAAGGCACACTTCACGTTTGGATTGTATTTAGGAGACGCCGTGTTGGGATTTTGAGGAGGATCCCGCAGAGAAATGAGTTCAGATTTAAGTAAATGCTACAGTGCTTGAGACCAAGGCATACCGAGCTTAGTGAATTGTCTTCTTGTAATGTGCAGCCTTTGACGGTTACCCTACTGTTGTTTTTGGGTAGGTGCCGGATTGGAAATCAAAACTGCTCCCACAAACTCATGGCGATTAACTTTGATATGGCCTTTATGGCTATAGACATCATCAACTTCTTTCTTACCTCTGTATGGCTTCTTCACAGCACTAGAAGATGCAGCCACCGAGATCTTTCCACTTTTTATACCGCTCTTAATCCTTTCACCAGTCAAAATCATCTCTGTAAAACCAGATGAGGAGCTCTGAATTATTAAATTGAAGAACGGGCATGTCAGAGTGCCCATAAAAATGTCTATCATTTCCCGATCATTCATGGATCTTGAACTTAGGTGGGATGACCAACCCTGGAACCATACCTAAATCAGCAAAATCTAGTCCAGGCACCTTCTGGACTTCAATTGCTTTGAGCATGTCCTCCAACTGTTTATATCGGTCATCCGCAGGAGGATACTGTTCATCAGAAAAGTCTTCGTCTTCAGGAGTGTTCTCATAATCCTGCTTGTCTTTGTTATCCTCATCATTATTGTCATCTTCTTCAGAGGAGTCATCTTCTACATGGATTGGTTGAGCGGGACCTTTAAATATCCTCCCCAAGTTGAGGACATCGGGCTTCTTGGCCTTCTTTTTCTTAGCAGGGAGTGCCAACAGATCTTGTTGCCCCTTAGCCAAATTCATAAGAGTCTCCTAGAACTGAGCATGTTGATCCTGAAGATCTTTAACAGTTTGTTGAAGAGCCATTTTTTTCTGCTGAAATAAACAGCGAGAAAAATGAGAAACATGTACTAGAAACCTGTTTGTGAAATGATGCGTGATATGTAGATGCAAATGTTATCAAGGACTTCGGGGAATTTAAATTTGTGAACAAAGATTTTATTAGCAATGTTTGAATTACAACTGCCTTTTAGGCTTACAATTGAAAATTAAAAACTCCTAAAATATAAGAATCAAGTCTCCCATGGGCGCTTCCTCTTCGTGCTGAGGTAGGCATTAAGACTCTTTTCTTCTTGAAGTTGCTTTGTGAGCTCAAACACCTTCTTCTTACTAGCATAGAATTGAGTCTCAAAGGCATCTCGTTCTTCCTTCAGCTGAATCCATGACTTCTGAAATTTCTCAAAGTTAGTAGGCATGTGTGATACGGTGGGAGAACTGACTTGGGTGTTTTGTGTTTGATTTCAAATGTCGCGGTTAGCAAGAGTCGCCACCGGCTTTTCTTTTATCCAAAAGGAAAGGCTGAAAAGAACAAGAAAGACCTTTGAGATTATTTCTTGAGTTCGGGGGGTAGATTATGAAAAGGGAAGGTAATATCACCCTTTTCAACCATGGTTATCTATGGGCTCTTAGTTGCTTGCTATATCACTTGCTTTTGTTTGAAAATGTGCTTTGTGTGGTTTTTGAAAGTATTTTGAAAAGGCACCTTCGTTTAGGCAAACTTTGTAATAGTTCTCGTTTGCAAGAACGTATAAGAGTGTTGGGCTTTTGAAAATATTGCGTGTTTGGAAAGTGTTTTGAAAGTGTTTGGTGTTTGTTTTGAAAAAGCAAGGATGTTTGATTTGAAAATGAGCAAGCAACTAGGAACAATCTACCTACTCAAAAGTCTTAGTTCATTTCTTCCTTTCCTTTGATATTTCTATCTTACCATTGATTTGGTAAGAAGCCTTATCTTTGGATGTAAAGGGACGGGCGTGGGTCATCGTATGGTCATGATAGCAATGTTGTGAGATATCTTAGCATTTCTCTTGGAGGGACTAAGATCATTTTGAAAGGCAACATTGATAGCGTCATCGAGGGACTATGATCTTATATTTTTTATTGCTTTTGCTAAGATATCCGACATGCATAACATGGTCATTTTTGTAAGGCAACAAAGTGGAATCACCCTAAGGGTGCAAGTGTGTTTGATTTACATGCATTGTTTATATTGAATTAGGGTTTGCTACTTGTTGGTTTTAGTCTTGCCATACAAGCCCTAATTACTAACATTAATATAAAGCGATAAATTGTGGAAAGTAAAATTACTACCCTATTACATCATTAGGGGATGAGGTGTATAAATTTACAAATGGAGATTGCAAGAAAATTAAACCTAATTATCTATTACAACCATATTGAATAATATACAAGAATTTAATAAATAATGTACAAGGATATAAATGGAAAAAGAAATGATTTTTGTTTGGTTTTTGTTAAGGGTTTTAAACTAATTAAGAGAGATAGTTAATTAAAAATAAACAAAACTAAACTTAAATTAATTAAGAAAGAAATTAAGTATGAAACATTTTTTAGATTTTTGTGTGAAAGGTTTTAAGTTAAATGGTAATAATATGAAAATGAATTAATTAAAAGAAACCTAAGTTATAAATTAATTTTAAAAAAAGAAAAATTATTAAACCTAAATCTAATTATTAATTATTAAAAAAAGAAATTAAATTGTTAAGAAAATGTTTTTATTCTTTTTGTTTTATAAAGGAAATAAACATATAAATGTGAAAATAATAAATAAAAATATTTTTATATTTTATATTAATAAAAATAATAATGATAATAATAATAATAGTAATAAAAATATAATAAATAAAAATGAAACAAAATAAAATTAAAAAAAATGAAATGATAAAAGAAAATAATGTCAGGTGTGCAAAAGTAAGGCAGGGGTTAGAAGAAGCAAAAAAAAATGGAAGGCCCAACATTGGAGGCCCAGCGCTGGCTGTTTGAAGCAAAAAAAAGAAGGAAAATTTGAAAAAACAAAACAAAAGGTAGCGCTAGGTGTTGAACCCATGACCTCTAATATACACGCGCTATCTTTGCCATTGGGGTGGCTATACATCCGGTAACATAAACAAAACAAATAATATATAACACAAGTCAAGTCCTGAATATGACTTCATCTTTAACCTCCATCCTGAACATCTGTAACTTCACCATTTCTCAACAAAAATGAAATATGCAAACATGAAAGTTGCTCCATTTTTCCATATGAATCCAACCATATAAATATCATAAGCTATAAATCAAATATGGATGAGAACTTCTAAAAGTACCAAATTCTGACCTAATTATTTTCATAGATTCAAACCTAAAATTCTCTAAGCTCAATCAATATAAATAAAATCTATGGACATGTACAGTTTCAGGGTAATAATGTCTACATTTTATCTTCACAAATGTAAGCTTAACAATGCCTAATGAAAAGATAGAAGTTCAGAAAATGTACCTCAAAACTAGAAATTGTGAAATGCAAATGAGCTTGATTCAAGGTGCTGCAATGATCAGGTTAGCTTCCTCAAGTTCCTAGGAAGCTAATGCAATGATTAGCTTGAGCAGTGGATGGATGGAATGGCCTGGAGAAGTCAATGTGCGGACTCTATTTTTTGGTTATGGAGGTTGATGAAAATGGTGTTATAGTCCTGGAATAAGGACGGGGATGGACTATATTTGATGTGTAGGAGCTTTGTGATTGATTAGGAAGGAAAACGCACGAGGGAATTGTGAGTTTTGGTTTAAAAGTCATAAACTGTGCACCAATGGTGTTTTGGTGCAAATTCTGATTTGAGGGATTTTAGGAGAGTTTCAGGGTGCTTAAGCTCGTGTGTTAGCTTGGAAATAGGGCCTCTATTTATAAGCAACAAGTTTTGTGGCTTGTGTTTGATCAGAATTCAAAATCACATGTTTAAGCTCAACATGTGATTTTCTTGAAAAAAATCAAGTTTCAAGGCCTTTGTGCTTGCTAATGTAGAGTGGTTATGCTTTAAAAAAAACTTGCTTCTGACTTTGTAGATGGATTGTGATCAGGGGGAACAAGTTAGAGGCTCAAGAATTGACTTTGTGCATAAAGCTTGCTTTTCAAGAATGGTATTGTTAACTTTCCTCCCAAAATGGCAATTTGAATTGGATAATGCTTAAACCACTTGGATTATAGCTCAAAAGTTTGTGTAATCCATTAATGATGGATATATACACAAGTTATAAGGCCTGCAAAGCAATATTATTCAGCCTAACATTGAAATTGAATTATGTGTTCATCAAGAAATGACTTGTAATTCAAGAATGAAACCCTAACCTCTTGCCTTCGATTCTCCTTTCTCAAATATGATCTCAATGAGTTCTTAGACATTTTCGAAAGCTTGTAACTTCCTCTAAAACCTATACGTTGTACATTTTTGAACATTCATCTTGGAACTATGTCAAAAATTACCATGAAGTTAGGTCAAAATCCTGCCTAAACTAGGACAAAATTTCATTAAGTTTCCAAGTTTCATGAACATGTCTTCACAAAATCATAACTTGAAATCCATGCAATTCTAGAAAAAGTTATGTTATAAAATGTTTTAGATCTCATTGAGATATACAACTTTCATGTTGGAAGTTTCCTTTGAATCATCTTGCATGGTGAAAATTTGGCTCAAAGTTATGGAAAAAAAGTGAATTTCCAACACTTAGAAAAATTTCTAAGTTTAGAAATTTTGACTTTTCAAAATAAAATCTTGACTTGATTTCTTGATGAACAAGTTTCATATTTTGACATGTCTTGATGAATCGAGATCTTTGATACTTGATTTTGACCAGAAAGTCAAAGTTTGACTTTTCAGTGTACAGTTGACTTTTCATCAGTTGATTGAAATTCATCTGTCAACCAATTGATATTGAGGAATGTTTTGAGCCATGTCATTAGGTAAAAATGAAGTATTTGAAACCTTGAAATAATAACTTAAACCAATCAATCATTTGCTGGATCAAAAATCAGAAATTGCACCTTCTCAGTCAAAACCCTAATTTTGACCTTTTTGACCTTTTGATGATCTGATCAAATTTATTGAGGAATTATGATGCAAACTTGATCAAATGACATATATGAGTTCATGATGTTGATATGGATAAAACATTATGAAGTTTGACTGTAAATTGACCACAATTGACTTTTCCTCCAATACAATTGATTTTAGGTCAACTGATCAATTGACTGAGCAAACATGTGATCCAAGACTTGAAACTTGACGTGAGCAAACTTGAGGGTCCAAAATGATCCATGAAAGTCATATGGGGCATTAAAAGTCAATTTGTCCTTGTGCAAACTCAAACCCTAATTTTCAGTTATCAGTGCTTGAAGAGGTGTCTTGAGCTGATCAACCCTTGTGCAGTCTTGAATCAAAGGAGATATTGTGAGGATTACTTGAGAAATGAGAGGGAAAATTTTGGGGTACACCAGGTGCCCCTGTTCAATCTTCTTAAACCTGAAGAGTTAGATTGGCGGATTCGCCATTTGTGACTTGAAGGTGGAAGATGATTGAACACTAGAGTGTCCAGAAGTTTTCAATCAAAGATGGATTGGGAATGGGATTATAGATGCCATTTGGAGGAATGATGGTAAATACTGGAAGAAGTATTAGCATAAATATTTGGTTGATTCATACTAAAACTTGATGTTTCACTTGTGGGAAAAAGGGTTAGTTAAATGCAGATGCATGCATGATGTTCAGAAGATGTGGTATTATGCTAAATGTATTTTGTATGTATATGCTATGATGTGTGAATGTGGGAAGCATGTTTGTCCGGGAAAATAAATCCCTGAATGTTGCTGAGGAGTTCTGAATCCCAAATTGTTTTCGGGGATTATCTCTTGAATGTTAGTTGTTATCTGGTCGGATCCATGCTTCACAATTTGCTGAAGATGATGAAGTCAACTGCTATCTGGTCGGATCCAGGCTTCATGGAAACTTACTATGGAAGAATGAATTAACTGTTATCTGGTCGGATTCCAGGCTTCGTAAAAGGTTTCTTGAAATTGAACTGTTATCTGGTTAGATCCATGCTTCACAATAAACTTGAAGTGGTAACTACTATATGGTCGGGTCCAGGCTTCATGGTTTTTTGAAAAGTTATACTATTATCTGCTCGAGTCCAGGCGTCATAGTGTCTTGCTGGGGATTGTAGCTAATTGTTATCTAGTTGGGTCTAGGCTTCACAATAATTTGCTGGGGATAAGGAAGTTAACCGTTATCTGGTCGGATTCCAGGATTTACAGTAACTTGCTAAAAAGAATGAAGTTGAACTGATATCTGGTCGGGTCGAAACTTCATAGTAACTTGACATTAAACCGCTATCTGGTCGGATTCCAGGATTTGTAGATTTCTGAGGTGGATGAAGTTAATTTCTATTTGGTCGGGTCTAGGCTTCACAATAAACTTGTCTGAAGAGATAGAGTTGAACTAATATCTGGTCGGGTCCAGGCTTTACAGTTACTTGCTTGGAGCTTAGTTGTTATCTGGTCGGATTCCAGGTTTCACAACAAACTTCTGAGGGGAATTGATATCTGGTCGGATCCAGGTCTCACAATAAGTTACTTGAAAAGGTGAAGTTGACAACTGATATCTGGTCGGATCCAGGCTTCGCAGTAACTTGTTGGGGTAGAGGCAAACTCTATTGGGGAAAATAAGTTAAACCCTGGTCTGGTTCAGTCTAGGTTCTTCTATATCTCGAAGGGTTAAAATATTATCTGGTCGGGTCCAGGTTTCATAGTATTTGAAAGTTGTACTATTATCTGGTCGGGTCCAGGCTCTATAGTGACTTGAGACGTTGACTATTATATGGTCGGGTACAGGCTTCATAGCAGCTTGAAAATTGTACTATCATCTGGTTGGGTCCAGGCTTCATAGCATCTTTTGGAGATAGTAAAGGCTTCGTTGACGACTTTACTGGGGACTAGGGGTGGTGGCCCTATGATTTGCAATAGTCTGAAAGGCAAACTCATACTGGAGAGGATAAACTCAGATGGGAAGACAGGCTCAGCTGGGGAGGATAGACTATGTCGGGGAACTTTGTTGTTCATTGATTGTTGTATGTCGTATGTTGTTTGTTGGGGAAATAAACCCCGTTGATGAATATTTGATGAAATGCTGACGGAGTGAGTTCTTTTAGGAAGGCATCCATAAGGCTTATTTTTGTAGGATCAACCCAGCTGGGAGAGAGTTGTCAAGAGATTGAGACTCTGGTTGGAGATCAGTCTATGCAAAGAGACTTTGTGGGTAGCTCTGTTGAGAATTGGTTTATTATAGCCGGTCTTGTGGAGATAATGCTAATGAAATAACTTTATGGGGGATATTCCATATACATTAAAGAGATGTTTGCTACTGCTTAGCCGGACACATGTGCCAAATAGTTTTAATTATGTTCACATGCATATGTTCGTTCAATTTTAGTCATTGGACAAGTTTGCATTCAAAACAAAGACAGAAAGTTTGCACTTCAAAGTATATTTGTATTGATATTTTGCCCATGAATAGGCGTTTTTGTACAAAGATACGGAGATCCTAGTAAGAGGAAATCGTCGAGAGGAAAACAAAAATTGAAAGCAAAAACAAATAGCCATGTGGAAATGATCTCATTGCATCCCAACTCTACTATTGCCCCAATGTCTTCGAATGCCCCTTGCCGTTGACAGTAGTAGATTGAATTGATCTTGGACCGTTTGAACTCGGACCTTGGTAATAAAGTTGACTGTGATGATTCCATGGGACATAGTCGTACGCTTTCAATCCTTAACTTTTTCCTGGACCTCCCTTTCGGGTTTTCAGCCCACCAGGATACCCATTTTTTCCCAAGTCTCCCTTTCGGGTTTTCAACTTACCGGGTGTACAATCTTTTGCATATAGCCCTAATTTTTTTCCCAAACCTTTTGGTTTGTCGGGATGCCCTTATTTTTGCCTAGGTGTGCCAACCTAGCGGGTCCTTTATGCGTAGTATTTTTTAACTATGTCCACGTTCACATGATGTGGGAAGTCTTCACCATCCATGGTAGTCAGCATCATGGCACTGCCAAAGAACACTCTCTTGAAACCAAATGGCCCTTCGTAGGTGGGAGTCCATTTGCCTCTGGGGTCGCCTTGTGGCAGAATGATGCCCTTTCTCACCAAGTCGCCAACTTGATATACTTGAGGCTTGATCTTTTTGTTGAAAGCCTTGATCATTCATTTTTGGTACGTCTGACCATGACAAACAGCAGCCAGTCGCTTTTTGTTGATCAAGTTCAATTGATCCAGTCTTGTCTAAATCCACTCGTCTTTGCCTAGACCTGCTTCATTCATAATCCTTAGTGAGGGAATCTGAACTTCCACTGGAAAAACAACTTCCATGCCATAGACTAGAGAAAAGGGAGTTGCCACAGTTGATGTCCTAGCTAAAGTACGGTAGCCATGAAGATAAACCGGTAACATCTCATGCTAATCCTTATAGGTTACTATCATCTTCTACACAATCTTCTTAATGTTTTTGATGGCCGCTTCGACTGTGCCATTCATTTTAGGTCTATATGGAGAATAATTGTGATGCTTGATCTTGAACTGAATGCAAAGTTCAGTAATCATAGCATTATTGAGGTTAGTCCCATTGTTGGTGATGATCCTTTTGGGGATACCATAGCGGCAAGTAAGGTTATGTTTGATGAATCTAGCTACCACGTTCTTTGTGACTGAGGCAAAAGAGGCGGCTTCGACCCATTTGGTGAAATAATCAATAGCGACCAGAATGAAGCGATGTCCATTGGAAGCGGTGGTCTTGATTTCTCCAATGATGTCAATGCCCCACATTGCAAATGGCCACGGAGCGGTCATGGCGTTCAAAGGGATAGGAGGCATATGGACCTTGTCAGCATAGATTTGACATTTGTGACAAGTCCTAGAGTGTTAATGGCAATCAGTCTCCATTGTTGACCAATAGTATCCATCCCTCAAGATTTTCTTGGCCATCGTATGTCCGCTTGAGTGAGTGCCAAAGATACCATCGTGCATGTCTTCCATGATTTCCTCTGCCTCCTTCTTGTCCACTCATTGGAGTAGAGTAGAGTCATGGTTGCTCTTGTACAATATTTCGTTACTTAAGAAGAATTTGGATAAAAATCTCCGTAAGAACTTTCTTTCATTGACGGATGCCCCCTCAGGGTACTCTTGTGCTTCAAGGTATCTCTTCACCTCATAGTACCATGGCTTTTCTGTATCAGCGTCGAGCTTACAACAATGTGTAGGTTCGTCGAATCTCTCAATTGTAATCATAGGGGCTTCGTTGTCCCATCTGACCTTGAACATTGAAGACATGGTTGCCAAAGCGTCAGCCAACTGATTTTCTTTCCTAGGGAAGTGTTCAAAGGTGATCTCTTCGTAGTATGGAATCAAGGAAAGCACAAGTTCCTTGTAATGGATGAGATTAGGATGCTTAGTGTCCCAATCTACTTTTACTTGGCTAATCACTAGAGAGGAATCCCAAAACACATTCAAATGCTTGATCCTCAAATCAATGGCAACTTTCAGACCCAAAATGCACGCTTCGTACTCAGCCATATTGTTTGTGCAATCGAAGCATAATCTGGAAGTGAAAGGAGTGTGGCAACCTTCAAGAGAGATGATCATGACACAAATTTTGTTACCCAAGGCGTTGGAAGCCCCATCGAAGACCATAGTCCATCGGGATCCTTGTTTAGGTTTGTCATATGGTCCAGGTTTCGCACAATCGGTTACTAGCATGATGTTCTCATCAGGGAAGTCGAAGTTCATGGACTGATAATCATCAACAGCTTGATGGGCCAAATGATCTGCTAGTACGCTTCTTTTGATGGCCTTTTGCGTCGTGTATTTAATGTCGTACTCAGTCAAAATCATTTGCCATCTGGCTATCCGTCCGGAAAGGGCAGGTATCTCGAAGATGTACTTGATTGGGTCCATCTTAGAAATCAACAGAGTGGTATGAGTCAATATATACTGTCTTAACCGACGATCAACCCATGCCAGAGCGCAACAAGTTTTCTTGAGCAGTGAATATCTAGTTTCACAGTCGGTAAACTTTTTGCTCAAGTAATAAATAACATGCTCTTTTTGGCCAGAGTCGTCATGTTGTCCCAAAACACACCCCATAGAGTTCTCTAGTACTGCCAAGTACATGATTAAGGTTCTTCCTTTAACTGGAGGCATGAGAATAGGAGGCTCTTGCAGATATTCTTTGATTTTGTCAAAGGCAGCTTGGCATTCATCGTTCCATCTGACTACCTGATCTTTCTTTAAGAGTTTGAAGATTGGATCACAAGTAGCAGTCAAGTGAGATATGAAGTGGGTGATGTAGTTGAGACGACCCAAGAATTCTCAAACTTCCTTTTCAGAGTGGGGGACTGGCATTTCTTGGATGAACTTTACCTTGGCAGGATCGACTTCAATGCCTTTACTACTGACAACAAAACCTAGAAGCTTTCCAGATCGTACTCCAAATGTGCACTTGTTAGGGTTTAATCTCAACTTGTACTTTTTCAGCCTCTCGAATAGTTTATACAGGTGATCGAGATTTTCCTCTTCATTTTGCAACCTGGAAATCATATCATCCACATATACCTCTATTTCATGGTGGATCATATCATGAAACAAAGCTACCATAGCCCTTTGATATGTTGCCCGTGCATTCTTCAATCCAAACGACATGACCTTGTAGCAAAAGGTGCCCCATTGCGTAACGAAAGTTGTCTTCTCCATGTCTTCGGGATCCATCCTTATTTGATTATAGCCAGAGAAACTGTCCATGAAAGAGAAGACTTTATGCTGAGCAGTGTTATCGACCAAGACATCAATGTATGGTAGAGGGAAGTCATCCTTGGAGCTCGCCTTATTCAAATCCCTATAATTTATGCACATACGCACCTTTCCGTCCTTCTTTGGAGCTGGAACCACATTTGTAACCCATTGGGGATAAGATTTCACAGCTAGGAATCATGCGTCGAATTGTCTCATCACTTCAGCTTTTATCTTTTCATACATATCAGGCCTCATGCAACGAACTTTTTGTTTGACAGGAGGACAATCTTCCTTTATCGGCAGACGATGAACTACGATGTCGGCATCCAACCCTGGCATATCTTCATAAGACCAAGAAAATACTTCCACATAATCATGCAACATCCAAACTAATCTGCTCTTGACACTACTTTCCAGGTTAGCGTCGATCTTGACTTCTTTCTTGTCTGTCTTGGTACCGAGATTGATGACTTCAACTGACTCTTCATGCGGCCGAATAGATTTTTCCTCTTGTAATAGAAGTCTGGCTAGTTCTCCTGGTATATCACAATCTTCCTCGTCTTCATCTTCGGCTTGGTTAATTGGACATTCGAAGTCATAGTCGGCAATAATAGAGTCATGGGCAATAAGATCCAGAGTGGATGAGGACCTACAAGAGTGTGTGTGTGTGTGCATGTAAGACACATAGCTGTTTTTAAAAATGTATTTGAAGGAAAAGAAATACAATGAACACAAATATTTGAATGCACTAGAGTCCAATGGTTTGTATTGAATGATCATATGATAATATGAACATAAATAAAACCCTTGACAAATGGACCAAAGTGCCCCGGGCCAGGCACATGGAATAAAAGTCATTGTTACATATTACAGACAAAATGTTCTTGAATTAATAAAAAGCAATAAACAAGCAGATTACTCCTTAATAAAGGATATGGGAACGAAGTCCTTTACATGCCAATTCTTCAGCTCCATTGTAGTAGGATACACCTAATCTTCCAATGTAGCTTCATCATCAGAATCACCCACAGCGTTAACTTCATGGCTTCCAATACAAAGAGGTGGCATTCATGCACGAGCACGCCTCAATTCCTTCCAAACCAAATTTGTCTGCTTTGAATGGGATCTCGAGGAGTTGCCCCCAAGTATCACAGCTTCCTTTTTCAACTTTAGCATGCGCATCTTTGACTGAAACCATCTTTGGCACGAACTTAACAGCTTCAGATTCATCAGAGGAACATTTGGTAGCAGCAACTATTGGTGGCACAACTTCAAAGTCTTGACATGGGGTCTCAATGAATTCTCCATCCATCTCAACGTATTTAAAAGAGTTAAGGTGGCTTACCATAAACTCCTCCTTGCCACAGACGGTGACAATTCTTCCCTTGACCAGATATTTGAATTTTTGATGGAGAGTTGAGGCTACTGCCCCAGCTTTATGGATCCAAGGGCGACCCAACAAACAAGAATAGGGAGGACGAATATCCATGATGTAGAAGGTGGAGTTGAAAACTTGTGATCCCACCTTGATTGGAAGATCTACCTCTCCATGAACTGTCCTTTTTGATCCATCGAAGGCCGTTACAATAATATCACTGGGTTTCAAGACTAAACCTTCACAGTCTAAACGGTCTAATGCCCCCTTGGGTAGCACGTTTAAAGAAGAACCGGTGTCGACCAGAACATGTGCTAAGGTAGTCCCTTTGCACTCGACAGAAACATATAGAGCTTTATTGTGGTTCTTCCCAAGCAGTGTTAGATCAGCTTCTGAGAATCCCAGACCATTATCAGCCGTCGAGCTAGCCACGCAATTATCAAACAGGTCCGTTGTGGTCTCATGTGGGACATGAGCCTTCTTCAAGAATTTGATTAATGCCTGAGCATGGGCATCGGAACAAATTAGAAACGACAACATAGAAATCTTAGAAGGGGTTTTCCCCAACTGTTCCACAATCTTGAAATCGCTCCTTTTATGATTTTCAAGATCTCATCCATCTCACAAGCGTAGGGTTCTCCATCAGTAATGTCCTTTACGGGTATTTCTATCATGATCGTCTTAACAACTTTCTCCTTCCATCTTATATCAGTACTTGGTATAGCAGCAGTGATGTGGACGAGTGCCTTTGTTACAACTAGTGATGAGATATTAGGTGAAAAGATTCTCCCAGTTCTGGTCACTTTGCTTGAGCCATTTATGTTACCAATGTTATCAGCTTTGTTTTCGTCAATCCAAGCATCTTGTTTTATCCCATGGTAAAACACCTCAGCATCATAGTTCCATGGCACTGCCTTGTTTGAAGAGTAGGGAATTGGTCTGTGATTGGTAATTGTTAGGGGAGCAACAGTTGGTTCATTTGAAATCCTAATAGGACCTTTGGAGGAGATCCTAAGAAGCTTGTTTGAGATAGTTATAATGGAGAGATCTTCACATTTATTATTCAAACTTTTGGCAAGCGGAGTTTTCTCAAATAGGATCTCGTGGCTATCCATCAGGCGTTGAACGCCTTCCTTCAGCCCTTCGCATCCATTGATTTGTTTGTCACAGCAAAAACAGTCCTTTACACAACCAGGGAAGATCCCGCATTTCAATAGATTCTTTTTGATGATATTCAGTGGAGTAGTCAAGTCTTCGACAGAGGCAACAAAAATTGTATCTTCAACAGCATTAACACCCTTGCCATGGTTCGGCATAGGTACGGTGATCACATTAGAAGTTGGAGGAGGATCAAATTCAATAGTCTTGTTATCAATCAAATCCTGAACTTTTTTCTTCAAGGCCTAACATTGGACAGTCTCATGCCCGGGGCTACTTGAGTGGTAAGCAGATTTGGCGTTTGGGTTGTACATTGGTGAATAGGTATCCGGATTGGCAGGAGGATCGCGCAATGTCACAAAATTAGCCTTTAGAAAATGTTGTAAGTCTTGGGATAATGACATGCTTATCCTCGTGAATTGTCTTCTCGGAGTTTCAAATCATTGATGATTTGCAGATGGTCTTGGAGCAGGAGTTAGATTGGAGATTCGGACAGCGTTAACAGACTGGCGGTCATCCTTCTTGGTACGGGCCCTCGCCTCGTCCACAATATTGATTTCTTTCTTTGTGGCAAAAGGTTTCTTTACAGGATTGGAAGTGGAGGCAGATGCCATGGAAATCTTCCCACTTTTGATGCCGCTTTCAACTCTTTCTCTGGTTAAGATTAACTTGATGAAACCGGAAGAAGAACATCCAACCAATAGATTAGAGAATGGACCAGATAAAGTGCCCATAAACATGTCAATGTGCTCCCTATCACCCAAAGGTGGCTGAAGCCTACTGGTGAGGTCTATCCACTTTTGTGCGTATTCTTTGAATCCTTCATTCTTCTCCATTGTCATATCTTGCAACTGAACTCTTGTTGGCGCCAAGTCAGCATTATACTAGTATTGGTGGTAGAAAGAGGTAGTTAATCCTTCCTATGTATTGATACGGGAACCATCTAACTGATAAAACCATTCTAGTTGCGCCTCGTCCAAGCTTTCTTGAAAAAAGTGAACCCAGAGTTTCTTATTAGTGGTGTGCGGCTGTATCTTGTACACATAAGATTTCAGGTGAAGTTTTGGACAATAAAATCCATCGTACTTTGCAAAGACTGGTATTTTGAATTTTTGGGGAATAACAACCCCAGAGATCAAACCCAAATCATCAAAATATAAACCGGGGACGGCTTGGATCTCGACGGCCTTCAATCTGTCTTCTAACTGCTTGTACTTAACATCGGCGGGAGGATACTACTCGTCAAAATAATCATCATCAGACGCTTGACCGTTGATGCACCCATCCTGGGTACTCTTAGCTTCACCAATTTGATTCTCGTCTTCTTTAGATGAGTCTTCCACTACCGGGATATGACGAACCGACTCTTTGAACCTTCTACCCATGTTGACCAGGGCTCTCTTCTTGGGCTTCTTCTTGGCTTCCAGCAATGCCATCATATATTGTTTCCCCTTGGCTAGGGCCAGTAGAGTCTCTTGGAATTGAGAGTTTTGTGCCTGAAGATCCTTCATAGTTTTCTCTAGATCCATCTTGCTGAAATAAACAGCAGAAAGATAAGGAAACTTGTTGTGTGAAAACTCGTCATGTTATGATTCATAGAAGATGTATATGCAAATGATTTAAAGGATTTATGAAATTTAAATTTGTATACACAAAAGAATGAACAAACGTCAATTTTCATTAATTAGCTCAAAATGATTACAACATGCCTCTTAGGCTTACAAAATAACTCTCTAAGATAAAAAGACTGAACGCATCCTCTTCAGCGCGAGATAGGCGTTCACACTTTTCTCTTCTTGTAGCTGCTTTGTAAGCTCCAAGACGCTCTTATCACTACCGTAGAATTGAGCTTCGAAAGTATCTCGTTCTTCCTTTAGCTGAATCCAACCTTTTTGCAAGTCTTCAAGAGAAGTAGGCATGTAGGGATAGAGGACAGTGTACGAGACATCTCCTTCAACCACAGGTTCCATGATAACTGGAAAGATGGAGGGATAAGGCATCACAAGTTTCTAAGCACGAGATCGTACCCACTTAAGGTAAGGCTCGGGGGGAATGGAATTCTTGTGTCCCAGCGTCTTACTATCCATTTTTCTTACCATCCTTCAAGCTCGTATAAACCTCTGACAGTAACCTTGATCGCCGCTCTCGTAGTCGAATACCACTCCTTGGATGAGCATCTCATGAGGACCATCCCTTCGGGCGTAACCAAACTGTCGTATGGCTAAGCAGGGGTTGTAAGTGATACCTCCCCTAATGCCAAGCAAAGGGACATTAGGTAATTCTCCACAACGGTCGATGATAGTAACTTTTTCCAAGGATCGAGAACACCAATGAACATCTGAATGTCTGAGTGTCATCAGCCTATGGGACCATCTCAAACCTTGCTAGTTCTTCAACACAGATCGGGGAAGATGCGAAATAAACTATCTTAACAAGAGAGGAGTGCAACATATAAAGATCCCTCTCTTCCTCATAGAGCGAGAGTGAAGAGAATGTAGGATATCTCCCAACAAAGTAGGCACCGGATTGCGAGACATGAAGATTTTTACAGCATTTACATCTATGAGTTAGTCAGGGTTTGGAAACAAAACCATCCCATAGATGAAAAGGGCCAATATTTCTTCAAAAGCTTGTAAGTCCAAAGAGTTCCAACAGTCTTGAGATTTATCAAACAAGAACTTGGCTAAGAAACCTTTGACACCATTCCTTGTTTCCCAATTAGTTGTGATATCAGATTGTTGCAAGTGTAATGCTTGGGCAATCTCTTCAGGTATTGGATCTCTTTCCGTACTGTTGAAGGATAGTTGATTGAGAATGGAAATCCTAAAGAGTTGAGAGAATTATTCCAGAGTTGGCACAAGCTGATAATCGAGAAAAGTGAAGCAATGGTGTAGAGGATCAAAGAATTGGAAAAACACTTTCATCATATCTTCATCAGTGTTGGAGGTAACTAAGTTTAGGAGGCGACCATGTCTTTCGGTGAATGAAGAATTTTCAGGGATCCTTGATGCTAACTCTTTGAGTTGAGGAGGAATTCTTACAATATTGACTTGGATAGTGTTTCTGCGGATAGAAGCCATGTCCTACAAAACAGAACAAAGATAAATCCCAAAAATCCTTGAAATGGTTAGTGAGAATGAGTATGATGTTATGATGTTTATGATGTTATGTACAAGTATATACAAATAAGGCAAACAAGTCCTTAGGTTTAGGCTTGCATGGAGTCTTATAGGTAAGTACCCTCTTGAAGTTTAGTTGGCTCAAACCTGTCCTAGAAATAGTAACCGAGTTCTAAGAGATCTCAATATCACTGATCTGTCTTATCGGGCATTGTTTCAGTGCAAGCCTCTTTCATGGCGACCGAAATATCCCAAGAAATCAAACCTCAATGAGTGTAGTATCGATATCAACCAACTTAAGACTGCACCAGATCCGGTTATCTCACTATGTCCTAATGGCCAAGTTGATCAATTAAAGGTTCTAAGAGTCAGTTAGTGCTTCATGACACCACACAGCGGCCCCGTATTCTCCTTGACTACTCAAGGGCTACCGGTACCCACAAATGTGTCACACTAACGTAGCTATTGCTTAGACCATGTCGGTATACCCCGCACAGTTTCCACAATGTATTGCTACTTACCTATAAGGTATCCCAAATTCGGGTAGAGGATTAAATCAAGCCCAAACAAGGAACCAAAATGTAAAGCAAGCAAGTCGAACAATGAAAGCAAATAAATGTGATCTAGACCTAAGGTAACCCACTTTTAAGTTTCTCCAGCAGAGTCGCCAGTTCTGTGATACAGTGGGAGAACTGACTTGGGTGTTTTGCGTTTGATCACAAATGTTGCGGTTAGCAAGAGTCGCCACCGACTTTTCTTTTATCCAATAGGAAAGACTGAAAAGAACAGGAAAGACCTTTGAGATTATTTCTTGAGTTCGGGGGGTAGATTATGAAAACAGAAGGTATTAGCATCCTTTTCATCCACAGTTATCTATGGGCTCTTAGTTGCTTGCTAGATCACTTGCTTTTGTTTGAAAATGTGCTTTGTGTGGTTTTTGAAAGTATTTTGAAAAGGAGCCTTCGTTTAGAAAAACTTTGTAATAGTTCTCGTTTGTAAGAACGTATACAAAGTGTTGGGATTTTGAAAATATTTCATGTTTGGAAAGTGTTTTGAAAGTGTTTGGTGTTTGTTTTGAAAAATAAGCAAAGGTGTTTGATTTGAAAATGAGCAAGAAGCTAGGAATAATCTACCTACTCAAAAGTCTTAGTTCATTTCTTCCTTTCCCTTGATATTACTATCTTACCATTGATTTGGTAAGAAGCCTTATCTTTGGATGTAAAGGGACGGGCGTGGGTCATCGTGTAGTCATGATAGCAATGTTGTGAGACATATTAGCATTTCTCTTTGAGGGACTAAGATCATTTTGAAAGGAAACATTGATAGGGTCGTCGAGGGACTATGATCTTGTATTTTTTATTGCTTTTGCTAAGATATCCCACATGCATAACATGGTCATTTTTGTAAGGCAACAAAGTGGAATCACCCTAAGGGTGCAAGTGTGTAAGTGTGTTTGATTTACATGTATTGTTTATCTTGAATTAGGGTTTCCTACTTATTGGGTTTAGTCTTTCCATACAAGCCCTAATTACTAAGATTTATATAAAGCGATAAATTGCGGAAAGTAAAATTATGATGCTATTACATCATTAGGGGACAAGGTGTACAAATTTACAAATGGGGATTGCAAGAAAATTAAACATAATTATCTATTACAACCATATTGAATAATATACAAGAATTGAATAAAGAATGTACAAGGATATAAATGGAAAAAGAAATGATTTTTGTTTGGTTTTTCTTAATGGTTTTAACCTAATTAAGAGAGATGATTAATTAAAAATAAAAAAAAATTAAACTTAAACTAATTAAGAAAGAAATTAAGTATGAAACATTTTTTAGGTTTTTTTGTGAAAGGTTTTAAGTTAAATGGTAATAATATGAAAATTAATTAATTAAAAGAAACCTAAGTTCTAAATTGATTTAAAAAAAATTAAACCTAAATGTAATTATTAATTATTAAAAAAATAAATTAAATTGTTAAGAAAATATTTTTATTCTCTTTGTTTTGTAAAGGAAATAAACATATAAATGTGAAAATAATAAATAAAAATATTTTTATATTTTTTATTAATAAAAATAATAATGATAATAATAATAATAATAGTAATAAAAATATAATAAAGAAAAATGAAACAAAATAAAATAAAATAAAGAAAATGAAATGATAAAAGAAAATAATTGGGTCAGGTGTGCAAAACTAAGGCAAGGGTTAGAAGAAGCAAAAAAAAAAAATGGAAGGCCCAACATTGGAGGCCCAGCGCTGGCTGCTTGAAGCAAAAAAAAAGAAGGAAAATGTGGAAAAAAAACAAAAGGTAGCGCTAGGTGTTGAACCCATGACCTCTAACATACACGCGCGCTACCTTTGCCACTGGGGTTGCTGTACATCCGGTAACATAAACAAAACAAATAATACATAACACAAGTCAAGTCCTGAATATGACTTCATCTTCAACCTCCAGCCTGAACATCTGTAACGTCACCATTTCTCAACAAAAATGAAATATGCAAACATGAAAGTTGCTCCATTTTTCCATACGAATCCAACCATATAATATCATAAGCTATAAATCAAAGATGAATGAGAATTTCTAAAAGTACCAAATTTTGACCTAATTATTTTCAGAGAATCAAACCTAAAATTCTCTAAGCTCAATCAATATAAATGAAATATATGGACATGTACAGTTTCAGGGCAATGATGTCTACGTTTTATCTTCACAAATGCAAGCCTAACAATGCCTAAATGAAAAGATAGAAGTTCAGAAAATGTACCTCAAAACTGGAAATCGTGAAATGCAAATGAGCATGATTCAAGTTGCTGCAATAATCAGGTTATCTTCCTCAAGTTCCCAGGAAGCTAATGCAATGATTAGCTTAAGCAAAGGATGGCTGGAATGGCCCGGAGAAGTCAATGTGCATACTCTGTTTTTTGGTTATGGAGGTTGATGAAAAAGGTGTTACAATCCTGCAATAAGGATGGGGATGGACTATATTGGATAATGCTTAAACCACTTGGATTATAGCTCAAAATTTTGTGTAATCCATTAATGATGGATAGATACACAAGTTAGAAGGCCTGCAAAGCAAGATTATGCATCCTAACATTGAAATTGAATTATGTGTTCATCAAGAAATGACTTGTAATTCAAGAATGAAACCCTAACTTCTTGCCTTCGATTCTCCTTGATCAAATATGATATCTATGAGTTCTTGGACATTTTGGAAATCTTGTAACATCCTCTGCAACATATATGTTGGATATTTTTTAAGATTCATCTTGGAACTATGTGAAAAATTTCCATGAAGTTAGGTCAAAATCCTGCCTAAACTAGGGCAAAATGTCACTAAGTTTCCAAGTTTCATGAACATGTCTTCACAAAATCATAACTTGAAATCCATGCATTTCTAGAAAAAGTTGTGTTCTATAATTTTTTAGATCTCATTAAGATCCACAACTTTCATGTTGGTAGTTTCCTTTGATCATCTTGCATCATGGTGAAAATTTGGCTTAAAGTTATGGGAAAAAAGTGAATTTCCAACACTTGGAAAACTTTCTAAGTTTAGAAATTTTGACTTTTCAAAAAGAAATCATGACTTTTTGATTTCTTGATGAACAAGTTTCATACTTTGACATGTCTTGATGGATTGTGATCTTTGATAGTTGATTTTGACCAGAAAGTCAAAGTTTGACTTTTTAGTGTACAATTGATTTTTCATCAGTTGACTGAAATTCATCTGTCAACCAATTGATCTTGAGGAATGTTTTGAGAGATGTCATTAGCTAAAAATGATGTATTTGAAACGTTGATATCATAACTTAAACCAATCAATCATTTTCTGGGTCAAAAATCAGAAATTGCACCTTCTCAGTCAAATCTCTAATTTTGACCATTTTGCCCTTTTGATTATCTGATTAAATATCTTGAGGAATTATGATCCAAACTTGATCAATTGAAATATATGAGTTCATGATGTTGACATGGATAAAAAATTATGAAGTTTGACTTTAAATTGATCACACTTGACTTTTTCCCCAATACAACTGATTTTAGGTCAACTAATCAATTGACTGAGCAAAAATGTGATCGAAAACTTGAAACTTGACATGAGCAAAATTGAGTGTCCAAAATTATCCATCAAAGTCATATGGGGCACTAAAAGTCCATTTTTCCTTGTTCAAACTCAAACCCTATTTTTCAGTTATCAGTGCTTGAAGAGGTTTCTTGAGCTGATCAACCCTTGTGCAGTCTTGAATCAAAGGGGATCTTGTGAGAGATTACTTTAGAAATGAGAGGGAAAATTTTGGGGTACAACAGCATGTCAAGATGGTGAATTTTATAAGGATCACCCCCTTCGACAATAGGCTCCACAATCACTGGTAGGATGGCTGGATATGGCATCATGAGGTTTTGAGCACGAGCTCGCACCCATTTGAGATAAGGCTCCATGGGGATCGAATTCTTATGCCCCCAAGTCTTGCTATCAACCTTGTTTACCGTGCCTCAGGCTCGTACAAACCTTTGGAAATACCCTTGAACATTGTTCTCGTAGTCGAACATAATACCCTGGATAAGCATATCATGAGGACCATCCCTTCGAGTATAACCGAATTGTCATAGAGCCAAAGAAGGATTATAAGTGATACCTCCCCTAATCCCAAGGAGTGGGATATTATGGAATTCCTCACAACGGTCGATGATAGTGACATCCTCCATAGATCGGGAATACTAAAGAATATTCAAATGAGAAAGTGACATTATCCTTTGAGACCAACCCAAACTTTGTTCATTCTTTAGTACTGATTAAGGAAGGTGTGAAATAAAACACCTAGACAGAAATGATAGACAACACATAAGAACCCCTATTCTCTTCATTGTATAAACGTGAAGAGAATGCAAGATATCTATGAACAAAGTAGGCACAGGGTTTCGAGAGAGGAAAACCTTGACAACATTCACATCTATGAGTAGATCAGGATTATAGAACAGTACCAACCCATAGATTAGAAGAGCCAGGACTTCTTCAAAAGCTTGAAAATACAAATCATCCCAAAATGATTGAGCCTTTTCTAATAGTAACTTAGCTAGGAAACCCTTGGCTCCGCTTCTTGTTTCCCAGTTGGATATAATGTCGGACTATTTCAGACACAAGGTTGCTATAATGACCTCTGCCTTTGGAGCTTCCTCTAAACCGGTGAAAGGCACCTGGTCAAGAATAGTTACTCCTAGTAATTGATAGAACTCTTCCATGGTGGGTACCAACTGATAATCGGGAAAGGTGAAGCAATGGTGTTTGGGGTCAAAGAACTGAAAGAGTACACCCATCATCTTCTCATTAAAGCTTGAGGTAACTAGATTGAGAAGTCGACCATATTTCTAGGTGAACGAGGAACTCTCAAGAACCCTTGATGCTAACTCTTTGAGTTGGGGAGGTACTTTCACAAAGCTTATTCGGATGGTATTTTTACAAACGGAAGTCATGGTCTGCAAAACAGAACAAAGATAAATTCCATCGGTCCTTGAAATAGTTAGTGAAATGAATATGGATGTTATGATGCATGATGTTATGTTTGAACAATTTAATCACACACAAGCATGGGTTTTATAGGTAAGTACCCTCTTGAAGTTTAGTTGGTTCAACCTGTCTTAAAAGAAAGTAACCGGGTTCTAAGGGATCTCAATATCACTGATCTTTCTTTACCGGGCATTATTTCAGCTCAAGCGATCTTTTCTCGCGACCGAAATATATCGAAAGTTCGATCTCAATGAGTGTAGTATCCATTATCATCCAATCCTCAGTTTTATACCGAATTCGACTATCTCACTACTTTCTAATGGCCAAGTTTGTTCAACTAAGGTTCTAAGTTCAGTTAATGCTTTATGACACCACACAACGGCCCCGTATTCTCCTTGATTCAACACAAAGGATATCGGTACCTACAAATGTGTCACACTAATGCAGCCATCGCTTCAACCATATCGGAATATGCCATACAGTCTCCACGATCTATTGTTGCTTACTTAAAAGTTCCCCAAATCCGGGTGTAGGATCTTTTAAAAATAGCCCAAACATAAACCCGAAAGGTAAAGCATACAAGTCACACAAGGAAAGCATTTTAAATATGATATAGTTCTAAGGTAACCCCACTTTGGATTTATGATCCCCAGCAGAGTCGTCAGTTCTGTAATACGGTGGGAGAAATTACTTTATGGGTTTTATGTTTTATTGCAATTGTTGCGGTTAGCAAGAGTCGCCACCGACTTTTCTTTTATCCAATAAAGGAAAGGGTGAAAAGAACAGGAAAGACCTTTCGAGATTATTTTCTAAGTAATGGGGTAGGTTATGGAAAGGGATGATGTTAGAACCCTTTCTATCCGTAGTTATCTATGGGCTCTTAGTTGCTAGATCATTTTGAAAATGCTTTTTTGTGTAAGTGTATTTTGAAGATATTTTGAAAAGACGCCTTAGTGTGGTGAACTTTGTAATGTTTCTCGTTCCAGCGAGAACGTATACAAAGTGTTTTTTTGCTTTTGAAAACATTTAGAAAAGAGTTTGTGTATGTGTGAGAAATTATTTTGTTTGTTTTTATGAGCAAGCAACTATGAACTATCTACCTACTCGAAATATTTGTTCTTTTCCTCTTTTCCTTTAGACAGTGTTATCCTATTATTAGTGAGTAGGTAGCCCTATCGTTGGATATTTGAGGGACGAGCGAGGGTCAGCACATAGTCGTGAAAGAAACTCGTAAGATACTTTAGCAATTACTCTAAGGTTTTAAGATCATTTACCAAGGCAACATCGAAAAGATCATCAAGGGACTTATGATCTTATTACCAAAGGGTCACTTCTAAAATATCCTACATTCGAGAGATGCGACTTCTTTATTCCAAAGGCAACAAGTGGAGGTACCTTAGAGGTGTGCGTGTGCGAGTGTGTTGTGTTTCAGTTATTTGTCTTTGAATGTTAGGTTTTCTAGCGTTTGCTTTTAGTCTTATCATACAAGCCTATTAGCATTCATCTAACAGTTAATTGAATATGTATAGAAATAAAGTGCGGGAATTTTGAATCTACACTATTACATGGATTCAAGGTGGAGGAATTACAAACCAAAACGGAGAAATAAAAAGTCCTAATTATAACTATTACATCCTTTTGTCAATTACATAATTCATGAAGGAAATAAACATGCGAAATTAAATAATGCGCAATGTTGTACCCCAAAAGTTTCCCTCTCATTTCTCAAAGGATCACCCTGGACCCTTAGGTTTGTTCCCATCTAATTTTAAGCCTTGAATTATAAATTTTCCAAGAAAGTCATTCACGAGGGTAAAATGGTCATTTGCGCATTGAAAAGTCAAACTTTGACTTTTGATCAAAATCAAGTTTCAAGAGTCATATTTCATCAAAACATGTTGAGATATAAAGTTTCTTTCATCTAGAAATTCAAAAGTCAAAAGTTACTTTGGAAAAGTCAAATTTCCAAATACTTAGAATTTTTCTAAGTGTTTAAGAAATATGACAAGCTCAGAACTTCTGATCAGATTTTCACCATGATGCAAGCTAATTCTGGAAGAACTTCTGATATAATAGTTATAAATTTCAATGAGATATAAAACATTACAGAAGAAAACTTCTCCTAGAAATGCTAGGATTTCAAGTTATGACTCTTCAAAGACACGTCCATGAAACTGAAGCATTCAGCAAATTCTGGACAATTTCAAGAAAGAGTTTGGTCAGAACTTTTGGGCCAGTTTTCACAAAGGTTCAATTAGAGTTTGCAAGGGTAATTCAAAGAAGGTTACAAAGCATGCTGCAAGCTTCCTGGAAGGTCTGAGAACTCCTTCAGAACATGTTGGAGCAAGGAGATACAAAGATCAGAAGTTGGTTGTTCATTCTGAATTATGTTGAAACTGAACTTCTGATCCAGAACTAAGCAATGATGCATAATATCACGTTGCAGGATTTCTGGTTTGATCAATCTCATCATCATTTAATGCTCACAACCACTTATGGGTCTTTGTCCAAAGGATTTCTCCACGTGTGGCATAGAAGTACCTTTATTGTCTTGGAAAAGAAAACCCTTGTACAAAAGTGTGTTGGGCCCATGCATTGCTTTTGCTTTTGAAGTTACCTTTCCTTAATTCCTGCTTACAATTCCAGCTTAGGCGCTGCTAAAAGCTGCTAACCACCATGCTTGCTTCAAGAACAAGGCAGTACCTTAGCATATGAAGGCTATATTCAACGCTTCGGTCAGAATATAACCAAATCACAAAACCTTGTTTATAGAACCTACTGCACTGCTACAACACAGTCCTATAACCAACAGCTAATTCAGCCTACGCCTGCATCCCATAATTGCACCAAACTAGCATACGAAGACTGTGATCAAAAGGCAAGGGAACAGGATGCCAAAAAGGTTCAAATCTCATTTGTTTTCCCCCCCAAAAATCACAACAAATCCACCTATAAATAAGTTGCTCCATCACACTTGCAAAGGGCTGGCTTTTGGAGAGGGAAGGAATTATTAAAAGAGATAAAGGAAAAACAGTAAAAACCTTCGCAAATCCTAACCAAAACCATTGTTCTTCCCTTTGAATCAAAGAACATAACCATTGTTCTGCTACTCTCGCTGATGCCAGAACATCTGAAGGCAGCAGCCTAAAGCTCCAAGCATACACTCCAGATTCAAGGTAAGTCTTTCTGACTTTGAATTTTGTTTTATTCAGAACATCATTAATATGTAAATATCACAATTAATGTTGTCCATACCATTGCATAAGTAGAAAAACTGTGGATCGGAACTTCTTGATTAGGCCTGGACTCAGATTTAGGATTAGAACTTCTATAAACTGTTGTGTTGTTATCCTTCTGATTTTCTGTTTATTAAGAACTTAATAAATTGTTGATGTGCTGATTAAGAGTTGAAATATGGCATAGAACTTCTGATGTTCACTCACAGTTTTAGCACAGCACATAACTTCTGAGTTCTCCTCACTATTTTAACATATAGAATTTCTATGATTTTCCCACTGTTTAAACATACTGAACTTCTAATGTTCACTCGCTGTTAACACACACTGAAGTTCTGATGTTCACTCACTGTCTTAGCACATATTGAACCTTTGAGTTCTCTTCACTATTTTAATATACAGAACTTCTAATATTTTCTCATTTTCTAACATTCAGAAGTTTAACACATAGCAACACAGAGCTTCTGTTTTTTCCCTCTAACGTGTCTTGCAGGACCTCAGAGTGTACCAATCCAGAACTTCTGATTCCACTAACGTTCCTTTCTGAGTCATCACGCGCCTGGCTTCAGAACTTCTGATCCTTGTTGTTTTGCTTGCAGTAGCACGCTGTTTCTATCTTTCATTTATTTTCCTTTTCATCATTTTTAATATTAACATAAAAAGACATAAAAATATTTTCTTTTATTAAATAATTTATTTCTTTTTTCATTAAGACAATTTTTTTTTCTAAACAAGTCCTCTTTCTTTCTTATATTGTACATTTCAAAATGGTTGTAATAGTAACTTAGGATTTAATTTTTTTTGCCACCCCCATTCATAAATATGTACCCCCGTCCCTAAAATATTGTAATAGCGTAGGACTTTACATTTCTGCAATTTATTGCTTTCGAATGTAAATGCTAGTAATTAGGGTGTGTATGGCAAGACAAGAAATCAATAAATAGATCACCCTAATCAAGACTGAAATGCATGCAATCAAACACACTTGTACACTAGCACCCTTAGGGTAATCCCACCTTGTTTCCTATCGGAAAAATAGCCATGTCCCTCGAATATGGGCGTCTTAGCAAAAGACCCTCGATAAAAGATCGTAGTCCCTCGATGTTGCCTTCGGTAAATGATCTATTCCCTAAACGACATTGCTAAAACATCCATAGGTTGCCTTCTATGACTATACATACGTCCTGCGCCCGTCCCTTCAAATCCAACGATGGGGCTTCTTACCAAATCAATGGTAAGATAACAACATCTAAAGAAATAGGAAAAGAACGTCTAAGACTTTTGAGTAGGTAGATTGTTCGTAGTTGCTTGCTCCATTTCAAAACAAACATCCTTGCTATTTTCAAAACAAACACCAACACTTTCAAAAACACTTTCAAAAACACTTTCAAAACATCTTCCAAACTTGAAACATTTTCAAAAGCTCAACACTTTGTATACGTTCTTACGAGCGAGAACTATTACAAAGTTTGCCTAAACGATGGCGCCTTTTCAAAATACTTTCAAAAACCACACAAAGCACATTTTCAAACAAAAGCAAGTGATCTAGCAAGTAACTAAGAGCCCATGGAAAACCATGGATGAAAAGGGTGCTAACACCTTTCCTTTTCATAATCTACCTCCCGAACTCAAGAAACAATCTCAAAGGTATTTCCTGTGCTTTTTCACCTTTCCTTTTGGATAAAAGAAAATTCGATGGCGAATCTTGCTAACCGCAACATTTGTGATCAAACGAAAAACACCCAAGTCAGTTCTTCCACTGTATCGCTAGAACTGGCGACTCTGCTGGGGATATCTCTAAAAGTGGGGTTACCTTTGGGTTAGATCATACTTACTTGCCTTCATTTGTTTGAATTGCTTGCTTTACATTATTGGTTCCTTGTTTGGGTTTGTTTTGATCCTCTACCCGGATCTGGGGCACCTTTTTAGGTAAGAAGAAATAGATTGTGGAAACTATGCGGGGTATACCGACATGGTCTAAGAAATAACTACGTTAGTGTGACGCATTTGTTGGTACCGGTATCCCTTGTGTTGAAACGAGGAGAATACGGGGCCACTGAGCGGCGTCATGAAGCACTAACTGACCTTAGAACCTTACTTAACCAACTTGGCCATTAGGAATTAGTGAGATAGCCAGCTTTGGTGCAGTCCGAAGTTGGTTGATACTTGATGCTACAATCATTGAGACCGGACTTTTGGGATATCTCGGCCGCAAGAAAAGATTGATTGAGCTGAGACAATGCCTAAAAGAAATGTCAGTGATATTGAGATCCCTTAGAACCCGGTTACTATTAACTAGGATAGGTTGAGCCAACTAAACTTCAAGAGGGTACTTACCTACAAACTCCATGCAAGCCTAAACCTAAGGACTTGTCTACTTTGTATGAATATAATTATTTGTATATAAACTTGCTTACCTCACATATTTGTACATAACATTATAACATCATATCATAGCATTTTCAATAGCCGTTTCAAGGATCTCGAGGGCCTATGATGCAGGGTCACGTTGAACCAGATGACTACCAAGGGGCAATAGGATTTATTTTCCTCTAACCAAATATCGTCAAAAATCAAGTACAACAAACCGGAGTCAAAGGCTACAACCCACTTGACATGGTGAGCTTAATTCTCGTGGAAGGACATCCATCGATACAAAGTTCTCCAATCTAAAACTGTAAGTGACTACTAACCCTGCGAGATCCTTTAAAATATGCATCCACATGTCATGCATCATATCATGACAGGTTTCTCCCATACAGGTCTCCTTATCTTCCTACTGTTTATTTCAGTAAGATGGATATGGAACAAACGGTGAAAGATCTCCAAGCTCAAAATGCTCAATTCCAACAAATGTTCCTGGCTATGGCTAAGGGGAAAGAGGACCTGAAGATCTTTCTTCTCTAAGACAAGAAGAAAAATTCCAAGAAGGCAGTAGGCATCCTGAACTTGAGAAGAAGACCTAGAGAACCAGTCAAGGAAGCTCTAGATCTTTCAACTCCATCCAACATGGGGGATAGTCATGAAGAAGACAACAATATGGAGATTGATTAAGCCAAAGCTGACTACTCTGAGGAACAATCTCCTCCCACTGCTGACAAGTACAAACAGCTAGAGGATCGCCTCAGTGCTATGGAGATTCAACAGATACCCGACTTGGATTTAGGAGACATGGGTTTGGTTTCTGGAGTGGTCATCCCCCCAAAGTTCAAAATCCCTACCTTTGTCTTGTACGATGGAGTCTCTTGCCCTAAGATGTACTTAAAGTCTTATTTCCGCAAGATTCAACCATACACAACTGATCCAAAGCTTTGGATCCATTTCTTCCAAGAGAGCCTGGTAGGGACTCAACTTGAATAGTTCTATGAATTGGAGAGTTCTCGCATCCACACCTGGGGGGATTTATCTGCGGCTTTCTACAAGTAGTACCAATATAATGCTGATCTTGCACCAACTCGTGTGCAATTGCAAAACGTGACCATGGGTTCCGATGAGAGTGTAAAAGATTACGCCTAAAAGTGGAGAGATCTGGCTGGTAGGGTGCGGCCCCCTTTAACTGATAGGGAACTAATTGACATCTTTATGGGAACCTTGACGGGACCTTTCTTCAAACACTTAATTGGAAGTTCCTTGGCCGGGTTCACCGAGCTAATACTGACCGGCGAAAGGGTCGAAGCTGGCATCAAAAGTGGAAAGATCCAAGGAGCTACACCTTCTGATGCTCACAAAAAGTCATACAGTGGGAAGAAAGAGTCCAATGTTGTGTATGGTAAAAAGAGTCGCCATGATCAACATGTAGGGGAAATCCTGATCTCTAATCCTACACATGTTCAACAAAGACAAAGTAATAGGCGTAGGGTAAGATGTCAAGAAAGGCAGTACACTAACATCAACATGCCTTTGTCTCAAGCGTTACAACATTTGTTGAAGTAGATGTTGATCACGCCAAAGGATCCTCCTCAAAATCCCGATACTTCCTCTTCTAAGTACGATCCAAGCGTAAGATGTGCCTACCATTCTGATAGTCCCGGACATGACACTGACAATTGTTGGACTTTGAAGAACAAGATTCAAGATTTGATTAACGCTAAGGAGATTGAGTTTGACCCTCCGGAGATTCCAAACGTGATCACTGCTCCTATGCCAAATCATTCAGAGCGTCTTGTTCATTTTGAATTTTCAATTGTAATTTCTCTTGTTATTCAAACAATTATCTATTAATGTCAAACTTTGTTTCATTAATGCATTTCATATGTTTGTCTTGAATTCATCCATTCGCTTTTATTATATTTCAACTATGTTTTTTGCTCTCTTTATGACATTTAACTCTGGCTAAAAGTTACAAGCCTTCAGAGGGAGGATGATGAAAACAATGTCATAATCTCATACAGTATGCTTTTGAACAGACCTTGCTGACGATGTACAAGCATTTCTTTTAAATCCTAAACACTGGAGTTATAAGGAAGATAATCCCTAGTCAACCCCTTTGAGCCAAAGAAGTAGAAGTTTTTCCCTTTTTCAAAAAATTGAAACCTTTAATCAAAAACTGGGGCAGGGTAGTCTCTCAGTTAGTTCAAATACGCGTTCAAATTGCAAACTCACATCTCGTAATACAATGAATGACATCAAAAATCAAAAGACAATGATGGTTCCCCACCAAATAGGCAGTCATTATCTCTCAAAAGGAAAAGCCCACTAAGTCAAAACCTACAAAGGAGGCTTAAGAAAAACTGGGGCATCCCGCCGACCGTAATCTCAAAACAAGAACAATCAAGTAAAAAGTTAGGGATAACAAATCAAAAGAAAGAGGTCACCACAAATCCTCAACAACATGAGAAAATGTTGCAAAAATAACTGCCTTTCGACAAACTTAACTTGTCTGAACCATCACCAAAATGTCTTTCTAGACTCAATTGGAGTTCAAACGTACAATTAACTGAGTTTAGGACTGAAGAACGTCACAAAGAGCGGGTGGGTACAAATGCACTTTGAGCCTTTATCCTTTGTTTCTTAAACCTTGAACTAAGCCATGTTACAACCCTTCAAAAGTCCTAATTGAAGCATGGGTTAGTTCAAAAGCATACTGTTACAAAAGGTATGCTGACTCCTGTAAGGCTTTACTCTAAATCTTGAGTTTGAATTTTCTTACAAAAATTTTTTACTTGTTAAAACACATTTTCAAAATTTCAAGAAAAGCATAAACTTTGCATTATTTGAATATCGCTGTTCACATATGGCTATTTGTTTAACAGCGGGGACATTCACACAACGAATATCCAATGAACGGAAGCTCTCTCAGTGAACAAAATCAATTCAAGTAGGATGACACTTCCGTTGACAAATCTCCTATCAACAAGGAGGCATGACATTTCACTATCTAGCACACCTGGGGCAGTCCAGTCAAGATTCTAAGAAATCTCTCAAGAAATGCAGAATAGCCAGGGACAGGTCTCCATTTGAATAACTTGGGGCATTGAACGTGAATCCCGACAAAGGATTACGTACAGTCAAACATTTCCTGGCAGTACCTCAAACACTCGCTACTAGGGGCAGTGATAAATCTCCCCAAAATCCTTCTCATAAGATGACTCCCAGCCAGAGTTTCAATCTCTGAAAACTTTTTCCCACCCGAATCGACTTCAAGAATCCTCGAGAATTTCTGCCAGTGAAGTCGCCACCTCTCCAACATACTAAGTAACAGGGTTTATTTCCCAAACAAACGACGGGATTCCCCAGCTTGAGGTGGCCTCTCCGACCACTACAAATCAAAGGACCACAACTCCTCTTCCCCAGTAGACTACTCTACAATCCCCAACAAGTTACTATGAAGCCTGGACCCAACCAGACATTAGTTCAACTTCAAGTCCCCAGTAAAGCAACGTATAACCGAGACTCTTGAACTTTTTCCCCAAGAAGCAATCAACACTCTCCACAGAGTTTTCAACTTTCCCCAGCGGAGTTCTCCTCAACAAAGCAAGGATCCTTAGTGGAAACATTCTAACCAAAGTTTGAAGACACTCCTACTCTTCAATAGCAGTCCAGGATTTATTAACTCCCCCAACACTTATCAAGGATTTATTCTCCAAAACAAAATTACATTTCAATAACATTCATAGCATATGCATACAAAATACATATAACATAAATCTCATTTATTTTGAGAACATCATTACGCAATGCATACATCATGACATTGCATACAATTAACTCTTTACCTTTTTAAGAAAGATCGATCGACAGATAAAGTTCATCATCCCGTTGAGGTAGTAATCGTCCCAGATTCCTTCATCATTCTGCAGAGGTAGTAATCGTTCAAGATTCCTTCATCATCTTGCTGAGGTAGTAATCGTCCAAGATTTCTTCATCATCCCGTTGAGGTAGTAATCGTCCAAGATTCCTTCATCATCTTTTGGAGTAGTAATCGTCCAAGATTCCTTCATCATTCTACTGAGGTAGTAATCGTCCAAGATTTCTTCATCATCCTTTTGGAGTAGTAATCGTCCAAGATTCCTTCATCATTCTGCTGAGGTAGTAATCGTCCAAGATTCCTTCATCGTCCTTTTGGAGTAGTAATCATCCAAGATTCCTTCATCATCCTGCTGAGGTAGTAATCGTCTAATATTCCTTCATCATCTTATGGAGTAGTAACCGTCCAAGATTCCTTTATCATTCTGCCGAGGTAGTAATCGTCCAAGATTCCTTCATCATCCTGCTGAGGTATTATTCGTCCAAGATTCCTTTGTCATCCTGCTGAGGTAGTAATCGTCCCAGATTCCTTCATCATCCTGCTGGAGTAGTAATCGTCCAAGATTCCTTCATCATTCTGCTGAGGTAGTAATCGGCCAAGATTCCTTCATCATTCTGCTAAGGTAGTAATCATCCAAGATTCCTTCATAATCCTTTTGGAGTAGTAATCGTCCAAGATTCCTTCATCATCCTGCTGAGGTAGTAATTGTCCAAGATTCCTTCATCATCTTTTGGAGTAGTAATCATCCAAGATTCCTTCATCATTTTGCTGAGGTAGTAATCGTCCAAGATTCCTTCATCATCCTTTTGGAGTAGTAATCATCCAAGATTCCTTCATTATCCTGTTGAGGTAGTAATCGTCCAAGATTCCTTTATCATCTTTTGGATTAGTAATCGTCCAAGATTCCTTCATCATCCTGCTGAGGTAGTAATCATCCAAGATTCCTTCATCATCTTTTGGAGTAGTAATCGTCCAAGATTCGTTCATCATTCTGTTGAGGTAGTAATCGTCCAAGATTCCTTCATCGTCCTTTTGGAGTAGTAATCATCCAAGATTCCTTCATGATCCTGCTGAGGTAGTAATCATCCAAGATTCCTTCATCATCCTACTGAGGTAGTAATCGTCCAAGATTCCTTCATTAACCTGCTGAGGTAGTAATCACCCAAGATTCCTTCATCATCCTGCTGAGGTAGTAATTGTCCAAGATTCCTTCATCATCCTTTTGGAGTAGCAGTCATCTCATATTCCTTCATCATCCAGCTGTACCTTCAGATACAGTTCAGATGCGCACCAGATACGGATGCCATTCTGATACTCATTCAGATTCCCTCTCAAATACAGTTCGATAATCACTTTTAGATGGAATTTGTAAGCCCATATCCAACAACATTCCATCATTCCCTACACAACCAACTATCACATCTTCGAGTGCAAATTTCTGGGCACTCTAGTGTTCAATCATCTTCCACCTTCAAGTCACGAATGGAAGGTTCGCCAAATCTAACTCTTCAAGTGTAAGAAGATCGAACAGGGCCAACTGTTGTATCCCAAAATTTTCCCTCTCATTTCTGAAAGGATCACCTGGACCCTCAGGTTTGTTCCCATCTGATTTTAAGCCTTGAATTACAAATTTTACAAGAAAGTCATTCACGAGGGTAAAATGGTCATTTGCGCATTGAAAAGTCAAATTTTGACTTTTGATCAAAATCAAGTTTTTAGAGTCATATTTCATCAAGACATGTTGAGATATGAAGTTTGTTTCATCTAGAAATTCAAAAGTCAAAAGTTACTTTGGAAAAGTCAAATTTCAAATACTTAGAATTTTTCTAAGTGTTTTAGAAATATGACAAGCTCAGAACTTCTGATCAGATTTTCACCATGATGCAAGCTGATTCTGGAAGAACTTCTGATACAATAGTTATAGATTTCAATGAGATATAAAACATTGCAGAACAAAACTTCTCCTAGAAATGCTTGGATTTCAAGTTATGACTCCTCAAAGACACATCCATGAAACTGAAGCATTCAACAAATTATGGACACTTTCAAGATAGAGTTTGGTCAAAACGTATGGGCCAATTTTCACAAAAATTCAGTCAGAGTTTGCAAAGTGAATTCAAAGAAGGTTACAAAGCATGCTGCAAGCTTCCTGGAAGGTCTGAGAACTCCTTCAGAACATGCTGGAGCAAGGAGATACAAAGATCAGAAGGTGGTTGTTCATTATGAATTATGTTGAAACTAAACTTCTGATCCAGAACTAAGCAATGGTGCAGAATATCACGTTGTAGGATTTCTGGTTTGATCAATCTCATCATCATTTAATGCTCACAACCACTTCTGGGTCTTTGTCCAAAGGATTTCTCCACGTGTGGCATAGAAGTACCTTTATTGTCTTGGAAAAGCAAACCCTTGTACAAAAGTGTGCTGGGCCCATACATTGCTTTTGCTTTTGAAGTTACCTTTCCTTAATTCCTGCTTACAATTCCAGCTTAAGCGCTGCTAAAAGCTTCTAACCACCATGCTTGCTTCAAGAACATGGCAACACCTTAGCATATGAAGGCTATATTCAACGCTTCGGTCAGAACATGACCAAATCCCAAAACCTTGTTTATACAAACTACTGCACTGCTACAACACAGTCCTATAACCAACAACTAGTTCAGCATACGCTTGCATCCCATAATTGCACCAAACTAGCATACGAAGACTGTGATCAAAAGGCAAGGGAACAGGATGCCAAAAAGGTTCAAATCCCATTTGTTTCCCCCCCCCCCCCCCAAAAAAAAATCACAACAAATCCACCTATAAATAAGTTGCTCCATCACACTTGCAAAGGGCTGGCTTTTGGAGAGGGAAGGAATCATCAAAAGAGAGAAAGGAAAAACAGTAAAAACCTTTGTAAATCCTAAACAGAACCTTTGTTCTTTCCTTTGAATCAAAGAACATAACCATTGTTCCGCTACTCTCGCTGACGCCAGAACATCTGAAGGCAGCAGCCCAAAGCTCCAAGCATACACTCCAGATTCAAGGTAAGTATTTTTGACTTTGCATTTTGTTTTATTCAGAACATCATTAATATGTAAATATCACAATTAATGTTGTCCATACCATTGTATAAGTAGAAAAAATGTGGATCAGAACTTCTTGATTAGGCCTGTACTCAGATTTAGGATTAGAAATTCTATAAACTGTTGTGTTGTTATCCTTCTGATTTGCTGTTTATTAAGAACTGAATAAATTGCTGATGTGCTGATTAAGAGTTGAAATATTACATAGAACTTCTGTTGTTCACTCAGAGTTTTAGCACAACACAGAACTTCTGAGTTCTCCTCACTGTTTTAACATACATAACTTCTATGATTTTGCCACTGTTTAAACACACTGAACTTCTGATGTTCACTCGCTGTTAACACACACTGAACTTCTGATGTTCACTCACTGTTTTAGCACATATTGAGCCTCTGAGTTCTCTTCACTGTTTTAATATACAAAACTTCTAAGATTTTCTCATTTTTCTAACATTCAGAAGTTCAGCACATAGCAACCCAGAACTTCCATGTTTTCCCTCTAACGTGTCTTGCAGGACCTCAGAGTGTACCAATCCAGAACTTCTGATTCCACTGATGTTCCTTTCTGAGTCATCACGCGCCTAGCTTCAGAACTTCTGATCCTTGATGTTTTGCTTGCAGTAGCATGTTGTTTCTATCTTTCATTTATTTTCCTTTTCATCATTTTTAATATTAACATAAAAAGACATAAAAATATTTTCTTTTATTAATTAATTTATTCCTTTTTTCATTAAGACAAAAAACCATTTTCTAAACAAATCCTTTTTCTTTCTTATATTGTACATTTCAATATGGTTGTAATAGTAACTTAGGATTTAATTTTATTTGCAACCCCCATTCATAAATATGTACGCCCGTCCCTAAAATATTGTAATAGCGTAGGACTTTACATTTATGCAATTTATCGCTTTCGAATGTAAATGCTAGTAATTAGGGTGTGTATGGCAAGACATGAAATCAACAAATAGATCACCCTAATCAAGACTAAAATGCGTGCAATTAAACACACTTGCACACTAGCACCCTTAGGGTAACCCCACCTTGTTGCCTATCGGAAAAATAGTCATGTCCCTCGAATATGGGCGTTTTAGCAAAAGACCCTTGATAAAAGATCGTAGTCCCTCGATGACCCTTGATGTTGCCTTCGGTAAACTATCTAATCCTTAAACGACATTGCTAAAACATCCATAGGTTGCCTTCTATGACTATACAAACGTCCCACGCCCGTCCCTTCACATCCAACGATGGGGCTTCTTACCAAATTAATGGTAAGATAGAAACATATAAAGGAATAGGAAAAGAACGTCTAAGAATTTTGAGTAGGTAGATTGTTCCTAGTTGCTTTCTCCATTTCAAACAAACATCCTTGCTATTTTTAAAACAAACACCAACACTTTTAAAAACACTTTCAAAACATCTTCCAAACTTGAAACATTTTCAAAAGCTCAACACTTTTTATATGTTCTTACGAACGAGAACTATTACAAAGTTTGTCTAAACGATGGCGCCTTTTAAAAATACTTTCAAAAACCACACAAAGCACATTTTCAAACAAAAGCAAGTGATCTAGCAAGTAACTAAGATCCCATGGAAAACCATGGATGAAAAGAGTGCTAACACCTTCCCTTTTCATAATCTACCCCCCAAACTCAAGAAACAATCTCAAAGGTCTTTCCTGTGCTTTTTCACCTTTCCTTTTGGATAAAAGAAAAGTCGGTGGCGAGTCTTGCTAACCGTATCATTTGCAATCAAATGCAAAACACCCAAGTCAGTTCTCCCATCGTATCACACGCGCGAAGGTGGAAGCGATATCAAAACCCTAAAAACTCCTAAACATTTAGGAAAATAATTTTTGTTGTTTTTTATTGTTTGAGAAAAAATAAATAAAGTGATTAAAAAGAAATTAAAATCTACTCATTTCTAAATTATTTAAGAAAATTAAGTTAATGATAGTAAAAAAACCTAATGTTTAAATGATTTTAATTAATAAAAAATAAGATTAACTTTTTTTATATTTTAATTAAGTAAAATAAATAAGTTAAATATAAATAAGAATAATAAAATAAACTTTGGGCCAGATTTTGGAAGAAAAATGGGGGTACTGTTAAAAAATTTGCTAGGCCCAAATGAGACTGAGCCCAACAACTGTGCTGGATTTGGTGTGCATCATCCTTGGGGATATAAGGTGAGGACGCGCTCTGGGAAGGCTTGATCTGCTTGTATTAGCATCTAATGGCCCAGATGTGAGGCCCATGCTACGCATATGGACCTGCTTAACACCTGATCTGCAAAGAAAATGCAATAGAAAAAAAAACTCAAGACCTGGGGATTGAATCCAGGCCCTCCAGACTTATATGCATGCTCTTCAACACAAAGCCATCTATTCATTCATTGTTTAAGATAAAAAGATAATATTATATACAAAACTTCATTAGAAGTTATTTAAAACAAAAAAGTGCATGCTGAAACATTTGAATGAGCCAATGGGGAAGTGACACGCCTGCCACCAGGGTCAAAGGAAGTCAAAGGTGTCGAAGTCAAACTCCGGTCACCTTCTCAGGTTAGCCAAAAGTCCAAAAACCTGCAAAAATGTTAAATTTGTGACAAACAAAAGGCATATCTTATGTAAAAAAACCGCCCTGAATCATGTCGTTCGAACACCATTTCCAACTTGTGCCCTAACAATGGCAACCTTTGATTCCTGCACTAAAACTCAACAAAAAAGACTTTAAAATATCCCTAACATCGGCATGCATGTGTATGGTTGCTTATAATCAATTTGTGACGTGAAAAAATAAAGATTCAAGATCACGATTTTATACCAAACCAGAGTGATGTGAGTCACAGATTCTAGGGTATTTCACATGTTGAGGAGGCCTAGGATGAATCCTGGGAGCCTCAGGAATGCAAATGTAGCACTGGTTTGGATGGAGGAAGGCTAGAACAAGATTTTCGAATTTCAGAACTTTTGAGATTTTTTTAGGGCTCTTTCAGGCAGTGGTATTCGTGTTTTCTTGCAATTTTGCTCTCTATTTATAGAGGAGTGAATAGATTGATAATCATGGCAAGAATTACTCATTAACTATGATTTTGAAAGCAAAAATGAAGACTTTGAAGAATTGTCATATTTGATGATTCCTTGCCATTCTTGACATGCATTGAACCTGTACTCATTTGTATGAAATCTTAGGCCCAATATTGACCCAACATATCATCCCATATGTCATAACCCATCATCTATTAATTTATGAAATTTATTTTGTATTTATTTGAATAAAAACAAAATAAATATGAATAAAATAAAGAAAAAATGAAAAGCAAGGTAAGAGTGAGTTTATAAGTCCTTGGCATGGTCATGGACATGTTTGAATTCCCAAAGATTAAGCCCAATAAGCAAAAATTACACATTTCTCAATTAAGATTCAATGCAATTCTTGAAAATTCCCCAACTTGTGCAACTCATAACTTGCTCAATTTTCATCTTTTGAAGATGATATTTGACTTTTTGGAAATACCAAGATGTCCTCTACACTTTATCTTTAAATCATATTTGCATTTGGAGAGATTATCTTGATGTAAGTTGCCTTGAGACAAAGTGTCTTTTGTTGACTTTTGAAAATGACCTATAATGTATGAGATCATAACTTCCAAATGAAGCATTTTTTGGTCTTGAAAATAAAAGCGAAGTTGTAGGGAATGTAATTTTCTTCAGAGTGGGATTTGTTTGGGGAAAATGATAAAGCATGTGAAAGTTATGATTGGTCAAAGTTCAGTTGATTTCTCCTAAGAAAACCCTAATTTGGCAATTCTTGACTTTTGATGATCTGAGGACTTTCCTTGAGGAATCATGATAAACCCTTGATCAAATGATGAATATCACTCCAAAATGTTGATGTTGACCAAAAATCTTTAAGTTTGACTGTATATTGACCACAATTGACTTTTGGACCAATATAGTTGATTTTCAAGCATTTGAACCATTGACTGAGCAAACTATGATGTAGGGCTTGAAACTTGAAATGAACCTTGTTGAGGACCTGTGAAGAACCATGGAATCCACTTGTGACATTTTAAAACTAAATTTCTTTGGGAAACTTCAAACCCTAGTGTAATACGGTGGGAGAACTGACTTGGGATGTTTTGTGTTTGATTGCAAATGTTGCGGTTAGCAAGAGTCGCCACTGACTTTTCTTTTATCCAAAAGGAAAGGTGGAAAAGAACAGAAAATACCTTTGAGATTATTTCTTGAGTTCGGGGGGTAGATTATGAAAATGGAACGCGTTAGCACCCTTTTCATCCATAGTTATCTATGGGCTCTTAGTTGCTTGCTAGATCACTTGCTTTGTTTGAAAATGTGCTTTGTGGTGGTTTTTGAAAGTATTTTGAAAAGGCGCCTTCGCTTAGGAAAACTTTGTAATGGTTCTCGATCGTGAGAACTTATACAAAGTGTTGGACTTTTGAAAATATTTTAAGTTTTGAAAGTTTGTTTTTGAAAGTGTTTGGTGTTTGTTTTGAAAATGAGCAAGGATGTTTATTTTGAAAGTGAGCAAGGATGTTTGTTTTGAAAGTGAGCAAGTAACTAGGAACAATCTACCTACTCAAAAGTCTTTTGTTCATTTCTTCCTTTTTTTTGATATTTCTATCTTACCATTGATTGGTAAGAAGCCTTATCTTTGGATGTAAAAGGGACAGGCGTGGGTCATCATATAGTCATGATAGCAATGTTGTAAGGTATCTTAGTATTTCTCTTTGAGGGACTAAGATCATTTGAAAGGCAACATTTGTAGCGTCATCGAGGGACTATGATATTGTATTTTTGATTGTTTTTGCTAAGATATCCCACATGCATAACATGACCATTTTGTAAGGCAACAAGTGGAATTACCCTAAGGGTGCAAGTATTTTGATTTCATGCATTGATTATCTTTGATTAGGGTTATCTACTTGTTGATTTTATCTTTCCATACAAACCTTAATTACTAGCATTTATATGAAAGTGATAAATTGCGGAAAGTAAAATTACTACGCTATTACATCATTAGGGGGATGGGATATACAAATTTACAAATGGGGATTGCAAGAAATTACACTTAATTATCTATTACAACCATATTGAATAATGTACAAGAATTGAAAAGAAAATAATATGCAAGGATGTAAAATGGAAAGGAAATGAATTTGTTTGGTTTTTGAGGAAAGGATTTTAACCTAATTATATAAAAGAAAATTATTAATTAAATATTAACCTAAACTAATTAAGAAAAAGAAAATAAGTTTAAAAGAATTTTTTAGGTTTTTTAGAAAAGGTTTTAAGTTTAATCAAAATAATATGGAAATTAATTAATTAAAATAAAAACCTAAATTCTAAGTGGATTTTAATTAGAAAAGAAAATAACTAAACCTAAATAACTAAATATTAATTTATTAAGAAAAAAAATTAAATTTGTTTAAGAAAATATTTTTGTCTTTTTTTTGTTTTATAAAGAAAATAAAAATGTAGGTGAATATAAATATATTAGATATATAAATAAATAAAATATTTTTGGATTTTTATTAATGAAAATAATAATAATAATAATAATAATAATAATAATAATAATAATTAAAATAATAAAGAAAAATAAAATAAAATAAAATAAAATATGAAAATAAAAGTCAGGGGGGTTGAAAATGGTTAAAGGGGTTAGTAAGTAAAGATGTTTTTTTTGTTTGAGTTTGGCCCAATGATATTTTTTGTAATCAGATAAATGAAATAAATAAAAAAATAAGGTTGGACCTGTGTTGTGATAAGCAGACAGGGGGTGTGGTACAGCAAAATGGCAAGGGCCCAGCATGCTAAGCCCAAGTGCTGGTTGTTTGTAACAAAAAAAAAGAAAGAAAATGTTGGAAAAATAGCAAAAGGCAATGCTGGGACTTGAACCTATGACCTTGACCATAAACGTGCACTGTCTTTACCACTGAGGTGGTTGTACATCCGTTAATATAAGTGAAACGATAAATACATAATGCAAAACAAGTTCCAGAAATGAACTTCATCTTCAACCTCCAGCCATGGTTCCTGTAACTCACTCATTTCTCAACAAAAATGAAAAATGTAAACATGAAAGTTGCTCCATTTTTCCATACGAATCCAACCATATAAATATCATAAGCTATAAATCAAAGACGAATGAGAATTTCTAATGGTACCAAATTCTGACCTAACTTCTTCAGAAAGTTCAAACTTAAAATTCTCACTACTCAAGCAATATAAATGAATTTTAAGGACATGGTCATTTTTAGGGCTATGATATCTACATTTTATCTTTGAAAATGGAAAGCTAACAATGCCTATATGAAGATTTCAAAAGTCAAAAAAGTTATTTCAAAAATGGAATTCGTGTATTGCAAATGAGCTTGATTCAAGGTGCTGCAATGATCAGGTTAGCTTCCTTGAATCCTTAGGAAGCTAATGCAATACTTAGCTTGAGTTGAGAGTGGCTGAAATGGCCTAGAGAAGTCAAGATGTAAACCTCTGTTTTTGGTTATGGAAGATGGAGAAGATGATGTTACAGAAATGTAAATGGTGTTTGCTTAAGTTATATTTGAGGTATAGAAGCTTTGTGGAGGGTTTGGCAAGGAAACGCATGAGTGGATTTTGTGTTTCAAGTTTCTTGGCCAAAAATGAAAACAATGGTGATTTTTGCACAGCTCTAATTTTGGGAGAGTTTGAGGGTGTTTTTGCTCGTGTCTTAGCTCACAAATAGTGTCTCTATTTATAAGTAAAAAGTTTGGATGCTTGGAGAAGTCAGAAATCAAGAATCACATGTTTGTGGATTTTTTTTTTGTTTTTGAAGAAAGCATGAAAAATGTGGTTCCAATGCACAAGTACCTGGTTTACAGGGTGGCTTAGAAGCTTTAAACATGTTTCTTCTGATCATACATGTTGTGTGTGTTCAGAACAACAAGTTAGAGGCTCAAGAAGAGTGGACTTTATGATTAAAGCCACTTTTCCAAAATGGCAATGTTGTCTTTCTTCCTAAAATGGTATTAAGCATGGACAATGCATTGAATGCTTGGATTGGGGCATAAAACTTTGCATAATCATATGACTAAAGGTAGACTTAGGGGTTAATAGACTTATGGAACAAGATTATGCAGCATGTTTAACATTGGATCAAAAGGTTCTTCATGAAGAAATGACTTGTAATTCAAGTTTGAAACCCTAACTTCTTACCTTTGATTCTCTTAGCTCAAGTATGATCTCAATGAGTTCTTGGACATTTTGAAAATCTTGTAGCATCCTCTACAACCTTTGTGTTGGACATTTTTGTAGATTAATCTTGGAACTAGGTGAAAAGTTTTCATGAAGTTGGTACCAAAGATCTGCCTAACTAGGGCAAAATTTCACTAAGTGTTTTAAGTTTCATGGTCATGACTTCATAAAGTCATAACTTGAAATCTAAGCATTTCTAGGAAAAGTTATTCCCAAAAATGTTTTATGTCTCATTGAGATCTACAACTTTCATGTTGGAAGTTTCCTTTGAATCATCTTGCATCATGGTGGAAATTTGGCACAAAGTTGTGAAAAAAAGTGAATTTTCCAACACTTAGAAAAATTCTAAGTTGTAGAATTTTGACTTTTCAAATATAGATTTGACTTTTCTATTTCTTGATGAAATTTTTTCATATTTTTACATGTCTTGATGAATGGTAATCTTTGAAACTTGATTTTGATCAAAAAGTCAAAGTTTGACTTTTCAGTGTACAGTTGACTTTTCATCTATTGACTGAAATTCAATTATCAATCAATTGAGCTTAAAAAATATTTTGAGCCATGCCATTAGGTCAAAATGATGTATTTTTATCCTTGAGATCATGTCTTGAACCAATAAGTCATTTTTTAGGTCAAAAGTCAAAAATTGAACCTCCTCAGTCAAAACCCTATTTTTGACCATTTTGCGCTTCTGATGATCTGATTAAATTTCTTGAGGAATTGTGATACAAACTTGATCAATTGACATATATAAGTTCATAATGTTGATGTGGATAAAAAATTATGAAGTTTGACTGTAAATTGACCACAACTGACTTTTTCCCCAATACAATTGATTTTAGGACAAATGATCAATTGACTGAGCAAAAATGTGATCCAAGACTTGAAACTTGTGACATGAGCAATATTTAGGGTCCAAAATGGTCTATGAAAGTAATAAGGAGTCTTTAAAGTCCAATTATCCTTGTAAAAACTTAAACCCTAATTTGAGTCACTAGTGGTTGAGGAGATGTCTTGAGTTGGTCAAACCTTGTGCGGTCTTGAATCCATGGAGATCTTATGGGAGATTTCTTGAGAAATGAGAGGGAACATTTTGGGGTACAACACCTAGTTGTGGGACTTTGGTCTAGGAGGTTCATCTTGACTAGTCAACCCTTGAGTGTCTTAATCATTTGAAGAGCCTTGAAAGAATGCTTTGAGAAATGTGAGAGGGAAAATTTTGGGGTACAACAGCTTCCCCTGTTCAATATTCTTAAACCTAAAGAGTTTGATTGGCATGTTTGTCATTTGTGACTCGAAGGTAGAAGATGGTTGAACACTTAAGTGCCCATAAATTTGCACTCTCATGTGCAAGAGGTAATGCTATTGGTTGATTGTAACGGGAATGGGATTAGAGATGCCATTTGGAGGGGTGAAGGAGAATCATCGGAGATGGGATTATAGATGCCATCCTAAATAGTTGTTGACTTCAACTGGAAGAAATATCAGAAAAATCTTTGGGCGAATTTAACTGAACCAGAGGAAGCGTCCACCGGAAAATAAATCAGGATAAATTGTTGATCGATTTAAGCTGAACCAGCAGAGGTCTCGAATTATCTTTAACTAGAAAACAAATCAGTAAAATCTTAGGGTCGATTTAACCAAACTAGAGAAAGAAGCCTAGCGGAAAATGGTAGAAGCATCAAGAATGAAGGAAGGAACAATCAGGATTATGAGAATACTTATGAAGATGAAGACTTTTCTGACGAACAGTATCCTCCTGCGAATGACAAATATAAGCAGTTGGAGGACAGACTCAAGGCTATGGAAATCCAGAAGGTACCTGGATTGAATTTTGGTGAATTAGGTCTGGTTCCGGGGGTGGTCATCCCACCTAAGTTCAAGGTCCCTGTCTTTTCTAAGTACGATGGGGTCTCTTGTCCTAAACTCCATTTAAGGTCATATGTTCAGAAGATACAGCCTCACACTGCTGAACGAAAGTTATGTGTCCATGTCTTCCAAGAAAGTTTGGCTGGCACTCAACTAGATTGGTTCTATCAGCTGGAGGGAACCAAAATTCATACATGGGAAGACTTGGTTGCTTCTTTCTATAAGAAATATCAATATAACGTTGACCTGGCACTGAATCGAGTGCAACTGCAGAATATGTCCATGGGCTCGAATGAAGGGTTCAAGGAATATGCACAGAAACGGAGGGACTTCGCTGGAAGGGTGCAACCTCCCATGAATTATCAGGAAATGATGGATATGGTTATGGGCACTCTGACAGGCCCGTTCTTTAATTTGTTGATTAGAAGCTCGTCGTCTGGTTTTACAGAGATGATTTTGATAGGGGAAAGAATAGAAAGTGGTATCAAGAGCGGGAAAATCCTGATGGCTACATCTTATAATGATGTAAAGAAGACATTTGGAGGTAAAAAGGAAGCCAATGTTTTTTATGACCATAAAAGTCGTAGTAAAAGTAATCGCTATCAGTCTGTGGGAGCGGTGTTAATCTCCAATCTGGCGCATGCTCAGCAACAACAGCAGGGTAACCGACGAAGGCCAGACGCTCCTCCAAGGCAGTTTACCAAAATTGGCATGCCTTTATCTCAAGCATTACAACATTTGTTGAAGGCTGAACTCATTTCACTGTGGGATCCTCCTCAGAATCCCGACACCTCCTCTCTAAAGTATAACCCAAAAGCGAGGTGTGCTTATCATTCAAACAGTCCTGGTCATGACACCAACAATTGATGGGCTCTGAATAGCAAGATTCAGGACATAATCCATAATAAAGAAATTGAGTTTGATCCTCCAAAGACTGCAAATATGATTACCGCACTCATGCCCAAGCATGACAAGGGCATAAGTGCGGTTGAAGATGTGTTGTACATTACCTCTATAAATGATGTGGTTACTCCTCTCTCTATAATTAAGAAGAATTTGTTACAAGCTGGTTTATTTCCAGGTTGTGCTGAAGAATGTTATTGTTGTGCGATTCAACCCAATGTTTGTGGGTTACTGAAGGAAGGTGTTCAGCACCCGATAAATGAACATGTTATCCTGATTGAGAAGATTCAGAATTTGTGCCAAGACTTGTCTATTATCTCCGGTACTCCTTTCAGGATCCCTTCCAAAGGTCCTATAAGGATTACCACCAATCCGAAAGTTGCTCCTTTGGTTATTACAACACTTGGGCCTATCCCATATTCCTCAAAGAAGGTTGTTCCATGGAAGTATGGGTCTGACGTCTATTACCACGACGTTAAACAAGAGTTGTCCGATGAAGATAATGAAGAAGTTGATCCCAATATTGTTAATATTGCAGGGACTAACAAAATTACAAGAAGTGGAAGTACTTTCTCCCCATAAATCTCTCCACCTATTCAAATCACATCTACCAAGACAACTACTGGGACTCAGGGTAAAGAGACGATGATAGAGCCTGCCTGAATGGAGGCGCCAAAAGAAGCTTCGGTCAAAGATACCTCTGGACAAGATTTGGAAGAGGTTTTGAAGATCATTCACAAAAGTGATTCTAAAATTGTGGAACAGCTGGGGCAAACCCCGTCTAAAATCTCCATGTTGCCTTTGCTGCTGTGTTCTGAAGCCCATGCGAAGGCTTTAGTAAAGTTCTTGAAGACTGCCCATGTGCCACAAGAAATTTCGGCTGATCAATTTGGAAGATATGTGGCTAGTCTGACAACCAATAATGGTTTAGGTTTCTCCGATGCTGACTTGACTCTGAAGGGGAGAAATCACAATAGGACCTTGTATGTCTCCATTGAATGCAGGGGCACTGCAATGGCCTATGTATTAATTGATACTGGCTCTTCTGTGAATGTTCTACCCAAAGGCTCTCTCGAACGACTAGATTATGAAGGGGTTGTGCTAAAGCTTAGCAATATTATAGTCTGAGCCTTCGACGGGTCCAAAAGAATGGTGCATGGAGAAGTGGACCTCCCAATCAAGGTGGGTTCACAGATTTTTGAGTCCATCTTCTATGTGATGGACATCCAGCTAGCTTACTCTTGCTTATTGGGATGCCCTTGGATCCATGGGGCAGGTGTTTTCACCTCTACCTTGCACCAGAAACTGAAATATCCGGTAAAAGGGAAAGTTGTTATTGTTTATGGAGAAGAGGAGTATATGGCCAGCCACCTCAATTCGTTCCAATATGTAAAGATGGATGGATAATTTATTAACACCCTGTCAAACCTTTGAAGTGATCTCCCCTGCTCCTGTTGAAGACGTTTATATTCCAAAGATCACCAAAACTCCGTACAAGATGGCTTCCTTTAAGGATGCCAAAGCTACTATTGAAGAAGGTGGTAGTACAATTTGGGGTCAGCTACCTGATATCCCTTTTAAATCAAACAAGTTTGGTTAGGGATTTACTACAGAAGGCCATAGGGTTGTTCGTCGTGCTCGTGCTGGGCCAATGTTGTAGAGGATACAGACAGTGATTGTGACTTCAACAGTTGGATATTCTCTACCATTGATGGACTGGATAATTGGAAGGCAAAAGACATATTTCCCATCTCCTTTAGTCAGGAGTAATAACTATATTCATGTCTTATTGTTTTCAAAAGTTTTTGGTTATTTAATAAACAATGACTTTAAAACCTTGTGTCTTACCCGGGGCATAATGGTTCATTTGTTAAAGGGGTTAATAATTCATAAACATTTGTTCATTCAATAAAAACATTGGACATTTTGCATGCAAATTTTGTGATCTCTCTCTTTATTTTATCTTATTACATTTTTTAAAATAGCTATGTATTCTTACACACACCCACACGCTACATTACAGATCCTCATCCACTCTGGATCTCGTCGATAACGATTCTGTATTGCCGTATATGACTTCAAAAATATGATCTACCAAGCCGAGGATGAAGGTGAGGAATATTGTGAAATACCTGGAGAACTTGCCAGAATCTTGATACAAGAAGAAAAGGCTATCCAACCACATGAAGAGTCGGTCGTAGCTGTAAAATTAGGTATCGAGACAAACAAGAAAAAGGTCAAGATCAGCGCCAACTTAGAGAGCAGTGTCAAGAGCAGACTAATCTAGATGTTACATGAATATGTTGAAATCTTTGCTTGGTCATACAAAGACATGCCAGGGCTCAATACTGATATTGTGTTTCACCGTCTGCCAATGAAAGAGGGTTGTGCTCCAATAAAACAGAAGGTTCATCGCATGCGTCCTGAAATGTCAGAAAAGATCAAAGTCGAGGTTATGAAACAATTCAGTGCAGGTTTCTTAGTAGTGATGTTATATCCTTAATGGGTTGCTAATGTTGTTTCAGTGCAAAAGAAAGACGGCAAGGTACATATGTGCGTAGATTACAGGGATCTGAACAGGGCAAGCTTTAAAGACGACTTCCCACTGCCGCATATTGATGTTTTGGTTGACAACACCACTCAAGATAAGGTATTCTCTTTCATGGATGGTTTCTCGGGTTATAATCAGATCAAGATGGCACCTGAAGACATGGAGAAAACTACCTTTGTCACACAGTGGGGCACTTTATGTTACAAGGTTTTGCCTTTTTGGTTGAAGAATGTCGGGGAAACCTATCAGCGTGCCATGGTGGCTTTAATTCATGACATGATTCGTCACGAGATATAAGTCTATGTCGACAACATGATAGCAAGGTCACAAACTGAATAATAGCACCTTGATTATCTGCATAAACTGTTTGAAAGACTAAGGAAGTACAAGCTAAGGCTAAACCCGAACAAGTGCACCTTTGGGGTACAATCTGGTAAACTCCTGGATTTCATCGTCAGTGGTAAGGGTATTGAGGTTGATCCAGCAAAAGTTAAAGCCACTCAAGAAATTCCGACTCCCCATATCGAGAAGGAAGTCATAGGTTTCTTAGGACGGTTGAATTACATTGCTCGTTCCATTTCTCATTTGACTGCTACTTGTGAACCGATCTTCAAGGTGCTGAAGAAATATCAATTAGTAAAATGGAACAACGACTGTTTAATAGCCTTTGATAAAATTAAGGAGCACCTACAAGAACCTCCTATTCTGATGCCACCAATTGAAGGACGACCTCTAATCATGTACTTAATAGTGCTAGAGAACTCAATAGGTTGTGTGTTGGGGCAGCATGACGAGTCTGGTCGAAACGAGCATGCAATATACTACCTTAGCAAAAAGTTTACCAACTGTGAAACAAGATATTCACTGCTCGAGAAAACTTGTTGCGCTTTGGCATGGGCTTCTCGGCGACTAAGACAGTATATGTTGACCCATATTACATTGTTGATTTCTAAAATGGATCTCATCAAGTACATATTCGAGAAGCCGGCTCTCTCCAGAAGAATATCCCGATGGCAGATGTTCTTAACCGAATATGATATCCAGTAAACCACTCAAAAGGAAATCAAAGGAAGTGTACTGGCAGATCATTTAGCGCATCAGGATGTAGACGACTATCAGTCTATGAACTTCGAATTCCCAGACGAGAATATTATGCTAGTGATAGATTATGAAGAACTTGGACCAGATGAAGGACCTGAGCTAGGATCCCGATGGACTATGGTTTTCGATGGAGCTTCCAATGCACTTGGAAACGAAATCAGTGTTGTGATCATCTCCCCCACAGGTTGCCATATACCCTTCACCGCCAGACTATGCTTTGACTGCACCAACAATATGGCTGAATACGAAGCATGCATTATGGGTCTTAGGGTTGCTATTGACCTGAGAATCAAGTTCTTAAGCGTGTATGGAGACTCAGCCTTGGTGATTAGTCAAGTTAAGGGAGATTGGGATACGAAACACCCAAATCCCATTCCTTATAAAGAGCATGTGTTAACCTTGATTCTTTATTTCGAGGAGATTACTTTTGAGCATATACCAAGATAAGAGAATCAGCTGGTGGATGCATTGGCTACCATGTCATCCATGTTCAAGGTTAGATGGGACAATGAGGCTCCCAGAATTACCATTGAAAGATTCGACGAACCAGCGCACTGCTATGAAATTGACATTGATGGAGTAGAGGAAAAACCTTGGTTTCATGAAGTGAAAAGGTACCTTAAATCTCGAGAATACCCTGAAGAGGCATCCATCAATGGCAAGAAGTTCCTACGGAGTTTCTCGGATAAGTTATTCCTGAGAAATGGGATTTTATACAAGCGCAATCATGATTCAACTCTGCTTTATTGTATGGACAAGAAGGAAGCAAAGAAATTATGTGGGATATGCACGAAGGTGTCTTCGGTACTCACTCCAGTAGGTATACTATGGCTAAAAAGATTTTGGGAGCTGGTTACTATTGGTCGACTATGGAAAATGATTGTCATCACCACTCAAGAACTTGTCATAAGTTCCAGATCTACGTTGATAAGGTTCATGTGTCTCCGGTGCCTCTGAATGTCATGACTGCTCCGTGGCAATTCGCAATGTGGGGCATTGATATGATCGGAGAAATTAAGCCTACTGCCTCTAACAAAAATTGCTTCATCCTCGTCGTCATTGATTACTTTACAAAATAGGTTGAAGCAGCTTCATCGGCCTCTGTTACAAGGAATGTGGTTGCCCGGTTCATCAAGCATTACCTTATATATTGGAATGGAATTCCCGAGAGGATTATCACAAACAGCGGTACCAATATCAATAACATAATAATCATTGAGCTCTGCATGCAGTTCAAGATCAAGCATCATAAATCTTCTTCGTATCGTCCAAATATGAATGGTGCAGTGGAAGCCGCCAATAAGAACATAATGAAGATTTTACAGAAGATGGTTGTGACATACAAAGATTGGCATGAGATGTTACAGTTTACTCTCCACGGATACCGCATCTCGGCAAGGACATCAACTGAGGCAACCCCATTCTCTTTGGTCTATGGTATGGAAGTTGTCCTACCTGTCGAAGTTCAGATTCCTTCTCTAAGGATTATGAAAGATGCAGACTTAGACGAAGACGAGTGGATTCAAACCAGGTTGAATCCGTTAAATCTAATTGACGAGAAAAGGCTTGCTGCTGCGTGTCACGGTCAGGTGTACCAGAAATGCATGATCAAGGCATTCAATAAGAAGATCAAGCATCGGGTATATCAGGCTGGTGAATTGGTAATAAAGCGCATCATTCTACCACATGGTGATCCTAGAGTAAAATGGACTCCCACTTATGAAGGGTCATTTGTAATCAAGAAAATCTTTTCTGGCGGAGCTATGATACTGACCACCATGGACGGTGAAGATTTCTCACATCCTGTGAATGCGGACATAGTCAAAAGATACTACGCATGAAAATGACCTGTTAGGTTGACTGGCCTATGCAAAAGTAAGGGCGTCCCAGCGAACCAAAAAGGTTCAGGAAAAAATCAGGGATATATATAAAAGATTGTACACCTGGTAAGTCGGAGACCTGAAAAGGCGGCTTGGGCAAAAAAGGGTATCCCAGTGGACTGAAAACCCGAAAGGGAGGTCTAGGAAAAAATTAGGGATAAAAGCGTACGACTATGTCCCCATTGGATCACTTACATCAAGCTTTATTACCAAAGTCAAGTTTCAAATGGCACAAATCAATTCAATCAGCTTCTTTCGACAGCAAGGAATGAGATGCTTGAAGACATTGGGGCAATGGCAGAGTTGGAATCCGACAAGATTACTTCCGCATAGCTATTTATCTTGTTCACACTTTGTACTCTTTTCATTACATCACGATTTCCCCTTATCGTGATCTCTGTCTCTTTGTACAAAATCACTCGTTTATGGGCAGACTATCAATAAGAAATACAATTTCAAAACTCAAACTCTTTGTATTTTACTTTTTCTGTTTTTTTTGCAAGACGTCCAATGACTAGAATTTAATGAGCATATGCATATGAATACAATCGATTGTTAACAAATATATGCATAAAAACAGGAATAAGCATTTACTCAAGACTCTAGGAGTTTGGATAATGTTCGAGCTATCCACAAATCCCCACAGAGCCACTTCCACGGAATAATCCCCACATAATAGTCTTATCTTACTCACCAGCAAATTCTCTCCAGCGGATAAATAAACATGATTTTTTCCCCAGCAATATCACTCACCTACAGAGTCCCAATCATTACAATTTATGGAAATTCTTCTCCCCAGCTAAATTTCAAAACTATAAAATCCCCTGCAGATTTCTTCCCTCCAGCAGAGCTCATCTCCTCAGCAAGGATGTTCCCTCAACAAATTATTTCTCCGTAAAAAGGGTTTATTTCCCCAATAGGGTTTATTTCCCTAATAGGGTTTATTTCCCCAACAGGGTTTATTTCCCCAGTGGAGTTCAATCTCCCCAGCTTGAGTCTGCTTCTACCAAAGATTGTCGGCAGGATTCCTGTCTCCAACAAAGGACAACTCGGATTGCTATCCCCAGAGAGTTACTACTAAGTTTGGAACTGGATTATTCATTGTTCAACCTTAAGCTCTCCAGACGAGTCGGTATCCATATCAGAAACTCGGTTAAGTAGCCCCTCGAAAGGATATCCATCTCTTTTATCCCCAGTCAGTGTATACAAGAATTATAATCCCAAGTAGAGCGAGGAACAACCAATGTTTTGAACTCTTCTCCACCAAGAAGAAATCAACACTCCCCAGCGGAGTTCCCTCAAATAAAGAGAGGGAATCCCCAGCGGAGGCAACCCTAGAAGATTGAAGATACACATACTCTTCATCTCCAGCAACAGTCAGGAATTCATTTTCCTCAGACAAAAATGTTGCTCGAGTTTACAAATACATTTCAACAACATTTCACATTCATAAATCATTTACAAATTGTATTACAATATGCATACGAAACAAATGTAGCACAATCTCGTTTATTTTGAGAACATCATTATGCAATGCATTTCATACATCATGACATTACATACATAACTCTTTACCTTTTCAGGAAAGATAAATCAACAGACAAACGTCATCAACTACTTGTATGACCAGACAATCTTCTCAAAAAAACAACATCTTCTAGCTCAGTTTAGATCGAGCGTAGATCTATTCTGATACTTCTGCCAGTTGAAGACGAACATGGATATCTTTTGGCTCATATTAAATCGACCATAAATTTATTCTGATACTTCTTCCAGTTGAAGACGGTCGTAGACATTTTCTGGCTCAAATTAAATCGACCATATATTTATCCTGATACTTCTTCCAGTTAAAGTCGAGCATATACATCTTTTGGGTCAGATAGAACCAACTATAGATCTATCCTGATACTTCTCCCAGTCAAAATCAGACGTATAAATCTTTTGGCTCAATTTAAATCAAGTGTGTATTTACTCTGATACTTTTTCCCGCATATATTTTCTGGCTCAGTTTAGATCAAGCTAGATTTATTCTGATACTTCTTCCAGATAAAAACAAGCACAAGTTTCTTCTGGTTCAGATTAAATCAAGCATTGATTTACTCTGATACTTCTCCAAGTTGAAGACATTTTATGGCTCAGATTAAATCAACCATATATTTATTTTGATACTTTTCCCAGTTAAAGTCAAGGAAACATTTTCTGGCTCAGCTTAAATCAACCATAGATTTATTCTGATACTTATCCCAGTTAAATTCAAGACGACATATTCTGGCTCAGTTTAAATCAACCATAGGCTTATTCTGATACTTCTTCCAGATGAAGAATAACATGGATATATTTTGGCTCATTTTAAATCAAGCATAGATTTATTCTGATACTTCTTCCAGTTGAAGACAATGTTTACTTCGGATGGCATCTCTAAGCACATCTCCGAAGACTCTCCGTCACCTCTCCAAATGGTATTTATAAGCCCATTCCCGGTACAATCAACCAACAACGTTACTTCTTGCATAGGCGAGTGCAAATTTCTGGGCACTTAGGTGTTCAATCCTCTTCTACCTTTAAGTCACGAACGAAGGACATGCCAATCTAACTTTTCTAGTTTAAGAAGATTGAACAGGGGCACCTGTTGTACCCCAAAATTTTCTCTCCCAATTTCTTCAAGGCATTATTTCAAGGCTTCTCAAAACACTCAGGAATCTCAAGGGATGACCAGTCAAATGCTCCTCCTAAGCCAAAGGTCTACAACTAGGGTTTTGAGTTTCTCAAGGAAATTTGGGTTGCAAAGGTCTCAAGTGATTTCCATGGTTCTCCATAGGTCTTCAACAAGATTCATATCAAGTTTCAAGTCTTGCATCACAAGTTTGCCCAGTCAATGGCTCAAATGATTGAAAATCAACTGTGTTTGGGTAAAAAGTCAACTATGGTCAACATACAGTCAAACTTTAAGTTTTTTGTGTCAACATCAACATTTTGAAGTAATATTCATCATTTGATCAAGGGTTGGTCATGATTCCATAAGGAAATCTCTCAAATCAACAAAAGTCGAGAATTATCAAATTAGGGTTTCCTTAGGAGAAGTCAACTGAACTTTGACCAAGCATAATTTTCACATGCATCATCAACTTTTCCCCAAACAAAGCCCATTTTGAAGAAAATTCAACTACAACTTTTTTTATGCTCAAGTCCAAGAAATTCTTCATTTGAAAGATATGAGCTAATACATTATAGGTCATTTTTAAAATTCAACAAAAGACACTTTTTGTCAAGGCAACTTACATCAAGATAATGTCTCCAAATGCAAAAATGATCAAAAGAGAAAGTGTAGGGGACATCTTGAGATTTAAAAAAAATCAAAGATCACCTTCAAAAGATGAAATTTGAGCAAGTTATAAGTTGTACAAGTTGAGAAATTTTGAGGAAATTCATGAAATGCAAAATTAGCAAACTTGAGATTTTGAACTAGTAGGCCTAACTTTTGATGTTCAAACATGTTCATGAAATGCTAGAGGGCCTCTAAAAAGAATTCACATATTTTTATGATTTTTATTTGAATTTTTATTCATTTAAAAATTAATAAAATCAAATAAAAATGAAAACCATGTATAAGTGCTTGGGCCTTTTGATTTCAATCCCTTTGCAGGCCCAATAATCCATGCAAGCCTGTCACCACCTTGCCAAAACCGTGTAGACCCAAGATGGCAAGAAAAATATCAAGTTTGGCAAGTTTTAAAGTTTTTTAAACCATGGCTTGACTAGCTTGATTTTATACCATATATGTTGGCTCATTCATCCCTCTATATATTACAAGCAAGAACAAATCAAATGGACACGAGATCACTGCATAAAAAAGCTAGCAAACATTCTCCAAGAATTATCAAAACTCTCGAACCTCCTAATGCTCTCCTCGGGCCCTTTCATCCCACAATTCAAGTCCCATTCCCTTCCTAGAATATCTAAAGGTAGTCTTGGATCATCTATGATGATCTTACACGTATGAAATCATACATCATGGCCTTGCCGGTTCCATACTTTTCTTGAAATTTATATCTGCAGTTTTGTTGTATTTTATAATGATTTGATGCCTCTAACATGATCTGGAGATATGATTGAACAGGTTTTAACCCTTAATATACTCCCATGCATGCAGACTGGCTATGTGCCATTTTTTCCACCGATCAGTTGTTTTGAATCGAAATGCATGATCTAAGAGTTTTTAAACTAAACGAATCCCAGATTTGAATTCAGGGGAAATTTTAAGGGGAGTAGGGTACTTTGTGCGTTTTGATTTTGCATTTTTTGCAGGTTTGAACTTTTGGACGGTCGGAGAAGACGACCGGAGGTTGACTCCGGCGTCCCTGAAATTTGTTGACTCTTGCAAGGGCAAACGTGGCCTAAATAAACTCTATGAATGGTTGATTTAAATAAATAGGCGCCCACCTTTTTCTTGCGCGTTTGAAATAAAAAAATACAATTTGTTTTATTATATATTTATTCATTTGCGTTTGAATTACCGGATGAACACACCATCCCAGTGGCAGCACACTTGCACTTAAGACTCTCAGACGCCTGGTCCTGGATTCAATCCAGGCGCGAGGCATTTTTTATTTTCATGTTTTCATTACAGGCCCTATGTAAGCTATCCAGGTGCGCCTACCATGCATCTCCCCAATTATCACCATCTAATCAGATCTAGCGCGTCAAAAAAATAGGTCCATGGTGCACCCCAAAGAATTGTCTCCACCAGATCTCACAGGCGCCTAGGCCCTCTTGCTATTGGGCCTGGAATTTTATTTTCTAACACCCCCTCAATTACTTTTGCAGTGCTGGCCCATTATTTTATTTACTTATTTATTTATTTATTTATTTTAAATTAACATTTTTTTTATCAGCTTTATTTTAATCAATAAAAAATAACAAAAAATCATAAAGAAAGGTAGATTTAGGTTTTGGTTTAATTAATTTAATTTTTTATGAAATAAAATTAATTTAATTTAAATCACATTTTATTTTTGTCAATTAATTAATTAATTAGAATTAGGTTTAATTTTCATTAATCACTTCAATTATTTTTCCAAACAACAAAAACAATTTAAAAAATTATTTTCTTAAACGTTTAGGAATTTTTAGAGTTTTGACATCTCTTCAATCTCTGCGCGCTTATCTATTTTCGCATTTTTATATTCATGCATTATGTAACTGTCGAAGGAATGTAATAGTTAAATTTAGGGTTTCTTTACCTTTTCCACCATTTGAGGTTTTGTACTCACTATCCCCGAAGCACTGTAATAGCGCAGATTCAATTTCCCGTATTTTCTTACTTTCTGCACTATTGTACGTATGCCTGTATATTTAACTGCTAGCTTATGCATGTATATTTAACTGCTAGCTTAATAGGATTGCATGGTAAGACTTAAAAGCAAATGTTAGAAAATATAACATCCAAGATAAAAATAACTGAAACATAACACACTTTACACACGCGCACCTCTAGGTACCCCCACTTGTTGCCTTCGAAAAACAACAGTCACATTTCTCGAACGTGAGATATGTTAGCAAAGATCCTTTGGTTAAAAGATTGTAGTCCCTCGATGACCCTTCGATGCTGCCTCGGTAAACGATCTTAGTACCTTAGGATAATTGATAAAGTGTCCTACGAGTTGTTTTCGTGACTGTACGATGACCCATTCCTGCCCCTCAAAACATCCAATGATAGGGATACCTACTAACTAATGGTAGAATAGTACTATCTAAAGGAAAAGAGGAAAAGAACAAAGACCTTTTGAGTAGGTAGATAGCTTATAGTTTCTTGCTCACAAAACAAAACAATTTCTCACTCATACACTCTCTTTTCTAAATATTTTCAAAGACAAAACACTTTGTATGCATTCTCAATAATACGAGAATCATTACAAAGTTTTCCGCACTAAGGCATCTTTTCAAAATATTTTCAAAATAAACTTTCACAAAAAGCATTTTCAAAGTGAGCCAACAACTAAGATCCCATAGATAACTACGGATGAAAAGGGTTCTAACATCTTCCCTTTTCATAACCTACCCCCCTTACTCAGAAAAAATCTCAAAGGTTTTTCCTATTCTTTTCATCATTTCCTTTATTGAATAGAAAAAGTCAGTGGCGACTCCTGCTAACCGTAACATTTACGATAAAACGCAAAACCAAAAAGTCAGTTCTCCCACCGTATTACATAGTTCAATGCAGGTTTCTTAGCTGTTATGTCTTATCCTCAGTGGGTTAAAAATGTGGTGTCGGTACCTAAGAAGGAATATAAAGTGCATATGTGTATAGACTACAGGGATTTGAATAGGGCAAGCCATAAAGATAACTTTCCGCTTCGGTATATTGATGTTCTGGATGACAACACCGCTCAGCACAAAGTATTTTCCTTCATGATTGGTTTCTCTGGTTATAATCAAATAAGGATGGCACCTAAAGACATGGAGAAAACTACTTTTTTCACACAGTGGGGCACTTTCTGTTACAAAGTTATGCCTTTTGGTTTGAAGAATACCGGTGCAACATATCAGCGTGCTATGGTAACTTTGTTCCATGATATGATCCATCATGAGAAAGAGGTTTACGTTGATGACATGATAGCTAGGTCATAGACTGAAGAAGAACATCTCGACCACCTGCACAAGCTATTTGAGAGATTAAAGAAGTACTAGTTGAGGTTTAATCCAAACAAGTGCACCTTTGGGGTAAGATCCGGTAAACTCCTAGGTTTCATCGTCAGTGGTAAAGGTATTGAAGTTGATCCTGACAAGGTTAATACCATTCAAGAAATACCATCTCCCTATACTGAGAAGGAAGTCAGAGGTTTCTTGGGATGATTGAACTACATTTCCAGATTTATTTCCCATTTAACCGCTACTTGTGAGCCAATCTTCAAGTTACTGAAGAAAGATCAAGTAGTGAAGTGGAACAACGATTGTCAGATAGCCTTTGACAAAATCAAGGAGTAACTCTAGGAACCTCTAATTCTGATGCCACCGGTTGAAGGAAGACATATGATCATGTACTTGACAGTATTAAAGAACTCAATGGGGTGTGTATTGGGGCAACATGACGAGTCTGGTCGAAAAGAGCATGCAATATACTACCTTAGCAAAAGGTTTATCGACTTTGAACTTGCTCCATAATCTCTTTGCACTCCAGCGCACCTCCTCCCATTTCTCTTTCAAGGGAAATTCTTCTTTGAAACACATATTTCCACTTTTCAGCATTGCCAATAGAATGGAAGGAAATGTTGTCAAGAGTAGCATCAGGCGCCCTAACAGAAAGCTTCTTGCTTGCAGACTTCTTCAAAGGAGAGATGTCTTGGACATCATCCTCGACATCATAACTAGAGTCAACATCTTTTAACAACTAGCAGGATAGTCTTCTTTGTCCCATTCACTACTGGAGGGAAAAATAAATTCTTACAGAACCAGCACATCCTCTTGGAGAAGGATGGTATACTTTAGCAACATCTAAATAGAGTCTTCAGGGACTCATAAACAGCTACATCTTGTAGCAACATGTCTCAGCATGTTATCCAACATCATCCTCTTATAAGGGCAATAACTCTATACGCTTGAACATCACAACCTCAAACCAATTAGTCCACAGTCTCCTCCTGTCATGGACAATAAAAAATTTCATTATGGAGAAAACAGAACACTAAACACCCACTAGTTCACTGGGAATAACTCCAAGTACAAGGACACATGATTCATGCCCTTGAACCTCCACACATATTGTCATGACTCTTTGGATGGCTAAGATGTTATGCACCCATAGTCTAAAACCAACTTCCAACCATTTCTTAGTGTGCTTAAAAGCTTCACTAAGATTCCGACTCTCCAACAGAAGGAATACCCCTTAACCAATATGCTAATTAAATCCCCCTTCTGCAAATTACTAGTATTTGATAACACTAGTAAGGTCTTCAAAACAAGATAGTAGTTATACATTACTTGAGCATACTTCTCCTTCAATCAGAGTCCCCTTATTCAACACCATAGACAGAACTGCCACTAATGAGTGTGGAGTTTGAATATTGAGATTCATAGTTCCAAGTATCTTTAATAGACTATCATAAAAAATAATGTTCCAACATCATTTGAGACATCAGCAACATTACCACAGATCATATCTGCTTTGGTTCTGGAATCATCATCCAAGGGACTTATTTCCATCCATGTCCTTTAACAAACTCCCCATTCTCACAAAAGGATCTCACAAGGTCTCATCTTTATATTAACCACACAATAGAAAAATACTCTCTCACTATATTCTCTAGTAAGTTTCTCACACTAGGTAAAACTGGCAGCTTTCTTCTTCACACATGTGATACTTGTTAAATCTTTGACAAGACATCCAATCATGGCATCCAAAACATTCCAGGTTAGGTCAGTGACTTGACCTTAAGCTCAACCCTTGGAGAAAACATAATATAATAGCTTCTCCTGACTAGATACACATAGACCTAACAGGGGCATAGACAGCTACACCTAGTAGCCACAAGTCACAACATGTTGCCTGTAATCTTCATAAGCTTGAATTACACGCAAGCTCCATAACTAATACAACAATAACCATAGATAGGTTCTAAGCTCCCCCTATCATGGACAAACAAGGCTTCTGCTAAGGATGAACACTTGGACACCAGAAGGCAAAAAAGAGACTTCACGCACTCACTTAAACATATCCACACTCATGAGAAAATAACTCATCTTGAATATGATATACCAACTCCAGGTCTTCATACTTTTACAAGGTCATGTCTGATACATGGCCCTACATAACCATACAAATATCGATACCTATTTGGATAGCCAGGATATCGTGAACACATACTTGGACATCATACAACCACAAGCCCATACTTGCAACAGAGGAAGGTCACCTTCTTCATATTCCTTTGCTCTAACAATCACTAGCAATTGTTGGTACTGGTGAAGTCTTCAACATAGTAGTTATGCAATCACCAAGTGTAGCGGTAGAAATGTTAAAGACTAAGCCATTGGATTGACTAGACTTTATACAAATCAAAATAAAAGAATCGCCACTGCGCTTTATTGTTTCCAAAGGAATGGGAAAAGAGTGAATAACCCAAAAAGAGGGGGAAAGATTCAAGGTATGGGGGTTGGTTATGCAAAGGGAAGATATTAGCACCCTAAACATCTACGGTACTCCGCAGGAACCTCTTTGAAAAATTCGTATATTTTGGCTATAAGAATGTGTTTCATATAAAATGGATGGTGGAGGTGAGAAAAGAAATATATATTTTTTTATGATTTTTGCACTCTCTGCGGTTGCGAACCTTTAGTGCCTACATACCATCTTTCGTGCAATAGGGGACCAGGGTACACGTAGTTCCTCTTTTAAAAATTTGAAACACAAGTGTATGGGTTGATTTTAAGAGATAAGACATCATCGTCATTGTCTGTGTGGAAAACATACTTACTACCCACAATCATGAGAAAGGAGAATTTGCATCATCTCAAAGTGGAGGATATGGCATGGATTTTAAAATCTACAATGCCTCACTCAACACCCAAGTGGAAAATATATCTCTTCACTACATATTGTAGAAGTATAGTTGTTTGCATCACTACAAGGATTGACAAGAGTCTAACCTTTTGAGAAAAGTTTAAAGATAAAAACCAAAGTGGCAAAAATGGTTTGAAATGAGATTGGTTGACTTTTAGTCTTCTCACAAAAAATTTCAAGGTATTATTAAATAGATTGAAGTTTATTTATGAAAATATTTAGAACGTGCATGGACCTAAGTCCAAGTTTATTATGAAAGTGGTTTAAGTTTCAAAACAAGAAGAGTTTTCAAAAGGGGGGAGAAGATTTTTGAAATTAAAGAAGATGGGAGGAGAAGAAGAGGCTATCCTAAAGTATAAGGTAAAAGCTAAGGATAAGGAGCATCTAACCAACAAGAAGCCAAAACTTGACATTATGAGCCAAGATAGAATTCTCATTCTTTGGAGTGAAACCAAGCAAGCAAAGATACTAGACCTCTTCAAGTGTATTAAGTCTTCACAAAAATTGGGCAGAGTAACGACTGTATGCGGGTGAATTCCAGATTACAAATAAAGGATGTAATCACAAAAACCTGCACACAAAAACAAACAAGCAACCCAACGTCTTGAGGTAAACCCCAAGAGCTCCAGACAAAATAATCAGATAAGACACAAGGCATCCAAGATAGGCCAAGGTTTCTAATCCTAAGTCCAAAAAAAAGTTCACTGCTCCATCATGCCAAGGATAGTAACCAAATTGTCCCAGTACCATTAAGAGTTTTTTAGGGTTTAAGTTGGTTTATTAAGTATCTTAGAAAAATAAAAGGAAAAGCTCAAATGAGCAAAGTAAAAATGACAAGAATATAAATGCTCAAATGAGAAAAGATGAAAATAGCATGAAATGTAAAATGCTAAAAAAATAAATAGTAAATAAAGCATAAAAGAATAAAAGCATAAAATAAAACAAGTCAATAATTAGTGGTTAGTTGGATGACCGTCTTGAAACTTGCATTTGGAACTCATTAGAGGATTGGTAGAACCAAAGCCTCCACACAACAAGTTGCATTTGCTTTTTGTCAAGTATATCATCCATTTGGAATTATCACAAGTACCATTTAATGATCAACGATGTTTAAGTGATCCCCTTTGACCAAAGGTGTTGTAGATCCATTAGAGGATTGGTAGAACCAAAGCCTCCACACAATGAATCTCAAGGTTATTGGATCAAAGAGATCAAATTAACATACTTGGGCTTGCAATCATAAGTTTGGGCCACGAATGATCATTTATTCGAATCGGGACAAAATATAGCGCTATGTTAAGCAATCCTAAGTGGATTTAAATAGAAGTCACACCTATTTTGAGGCCGGTCAATAGCAAACTATACACCATTTGTTTTGAGACATGATATAGAGATCATGCTCTAACAACATTTAGTGCAATAAGAAGGGGGTGAGATGAAGAGGAATTAGGGTAAAAAGAAAAAACCACATTTGAATTAATATTCTAATCAAACTATTATTAAAATCATTCACTCATTTTTATGGAGTTAAACTCAACACTATGGATCCAATGATGTTAATAAAGCCATGACTAAAAAATCAACCCAAGACAGCCAGAAAATAATCACAAAATAATAATATAATTAATATATAAATTAAAGGTTTTTTTAAAAAATGTTTAAAAAAGGGAATAATGAGGAAAATGCCAATTATATTCAAATTAATCAAGAAATGAAAAATAAGACCATAGAAAAATCAGAAAAGAGGCCAAGTAATTTTACAAAAATTTTGGGAATTTTTAAAAGTCATAAACTATTTTTAAAAAATTAAAGTAAATGGGTAAAGTAAACAAAAAATAGTAAAAAATAGCAAATTCAGAAACAAAAATAAAATAAGGTTACTAATATTTGTCACAAAATCATTAGATCATTCATAATTTTTTCATAATTTAAAAATGTGTAAAAGTATTTTTAAACATTTTAAACAAATCAAATAAGTGTAAAATTCATAAAAAATATCAAAACACAAAATTAAATTATGAAAAAATAAAAATCGGAAAGAGAATAATCAAAAATATTTTTCACATTTTTTTCCAGATTTTTTGGACTAAAAATGAATTTTCTATGATTTTTTGAAATTTAAAACAATTAAAATATAAAAATCAGAAAAAGAAAATAAAAGAAAAAGATGTGGACCATTAGATGAGAGTCAAAATGCGTTAGTAATCAAATCCAAGGAATCAGGCGCGCTGTGCATATCATGGTCTTTAATGAATAATGTACAAAATCATTAAATAAATCAGAATTTGAAAATAACAAATGTCACGATTTCATTGGTTAGAAGATGACACGTTGGTCATCTTCAACCTCCAGCCCTCACGAATTACAGGTCCCTCAAACTGTAAAATCAGAAGCTCGGACCTATGTCATTCGTTTTGTCTCTTCAAGACGAAGACAACCACACCCTCGCGACAAATTTATATAAAGTGTAACTCAAGCAATTTGGAAAGAAAGTTTTGAAAAGGGATTTGAAAATTCTTGGTTAGAATGTGCTTCCAGATAAAAGTAAGTGTTGTGACTAGAACCGGGGCAATGAGAGCAACACAATGATACCAAAGTTTTGAAGAATTGATGAATGAATCTACCTATTGAAGTTGAGTTGCAGAGCTCTGAAACTGGACTTCTATGGAGCAATATAGGGCACGATTCTTAAATGTGATTATATGGTTAGCTTCAGGGAAGATCAAGGAAGGTGAATTGATAAAAAAAATGGATTGAAAAAGGCTTGAGAATAGAATTCGAAGTAGCTGAATTCTGAGTTGTGAAGTAAGTTTGGTAGGGTGATTCTGGCTATCTAAGCTTAGGAAATTGAATGGGGGATGACCCTCTATTTATAGGGAATCAAATGGAATGCTCAAGCGTGTGGAATGATGCAAATTGGAGGGAAATCATGTGAACCTGATGCACGAGCAAAGTGTGATCTGATTTGCATCAAAACTCATCAAATACTTGTGTTTCAAGGCTCTAATCCACTTTGGCAACTTGGTTAAACATGTTTAGATCACAAACGCGTGCTAATTTGATGTTTAAAGGCCAAAACATGGATTTCAAATTATGACTTATGGTGAAACTTCAGTTCCAAGTTACCAAGTTCAATCCAATGGCATTTCCACCTCAGGGGGTCTTAGGGAAAAATTCTTGATGTTTTGGAAAGATGAGGTAACAAGCTTTGCAATTGAAAAAGAATGAAATCAAATGGATGATTGAGCTGAAGGTTACATGGAGTCAAAGTTGAAGAAAAAGAGTTGACTTTCCATACTTAGAAATATTTCAAATTCTTCATCAAAAATATGCTATAATGTCTTGCATCCAAACATGGCATTCCACTTGGAATTTTCTCTTGATCAAAAAAGATGGAATGAAGTAGATCTCTTGAATGACATTTTCCAATTTGAACCAATCAAAATATCCAAAAATTGAGCAAGTTATGACTTGTTGAAGTTGGCCAAAAATCATGAAATGGCCTATAATCTTTTTCATCTTTAAGGAAACTTCCATTCTTTTGCCACTTTGCACATAAAAGAAGGCATGAAGTAAACATCCTTAGGATCATCATGAAAAAATAATGGGCTCAAGGTGATAAAGAATGACCAAGTTATGACCATTTGAAGTCACATATGGAGAATGAGGGATTCATCTGGATGACTTGTAATCTTTCCTCTTCAGCAAGTTTCTTCCACATGAAAACTCCTTTGAACCTTTGAAGTGATTTGTTGGAAACTCATTGAAGAGCATGATGTCTTTGGAATCACTCAAAAATACCAAAAGATGAGCAAGATATACCCCTCTGAAGTCCAAAACCCTAGCCTCTAGATCAAGAGAATGCCTGGTGGAACTTTTCCAAGTTTGAACAAACTTTTTGTGCCAATATTCTTCCTTTGTGAATATAATTTGTTGGGGATGATGATGAGGACTCATGGCCACCAAAACTACTTCCATACCAACTACAAAACAACTTCAAAGGTGAGGTTTGAATCTCTCAAGACTTTGACTAGGGCATGGAAATAAACTCATAAACCCATGATGCAACTTGCAAAACCTCATTGCCTTTACCTACATTATTAACAAGTAAGACAAACCAATATTGTATTTGTTAATTTAGAGATAAAATCAAAGCAAAATATCCATGATCACCAAAGAAAACAAGTCAAGGTGCTTAGTAACTCCTCAAAGAGCAATGTTAAAGATAGGGAGAAGAACCAAAAGCCCTAATGTGATTTTGTGGTGATTGAAACAATATGGTATGATGAAGGGATCTTAGGGGAAAAAATTGGGGTACAAAAGCTGCCCTTATTTAAGTTTCTTTTATCTTGAGATACGAAGGTTAAAAATATTCGTGTCGACGTGATTGAAGACACTTAATATAAAACAAACCTTGTTTTTGGCCCTAAGATGCCATGCAAACATTTATGCATATGAATGCATATGAATGGAACAAAAGAGACACAAAGTAGCATTGGGGATGCAACATGAAATGTAGAAACAAAAGAGAAATCCTACCAGGAAAATAAATCACTGGTAAACCATAAGAAAAGAATCAGAGAGGAGGATAACAAGCATCGACGTTCACTGCCGATGTACTACCAACATTCACTGAAGGTAGAAAGAGAAAATATATCATATCACCACCATTCACTGACGATGAACTATCAACGTTCACTGAAGATAGCAAAAATATAATAAACACCGATGTTCACTGCCGATGTACTACCAACATTCACTGAAGGTAGAAAGAGAAAATATATCATATCACTGTCGTTCATTGACGATGAACTATCAACGTTCACTGAAGATAGAAAAAGGATAACAAACACCGACGTTCACTACCGATGTACTACCAACATTCACTGAAGGTAGAAAGAGAAAATATATCATATCACCGCCGTTCACTGACAATGAACTATCAACTTTCACTGAAGATAGAAAAAAGATAACAAACACCGACGTTCACTGCCGATGTACTACCAATGTTCACTGAAGGTAGAAAGAGAAAATATACCATATCACCGCCGTTCACTGACGATGAACTATCAACATTCACTGAAGATAGAAAAAAGATAACAAAAACTGACGTTCACTACCGATGTACTACCAACGTTCACTGAAGGTAGAAAGAGAAAATATATCATATCACCGCCGTTCACTGACGATGAACTATCAACGTTCACTGAAGATAGCAAAAATATAACAAACACCAACGTTCACTGCCGATGTACTACCAACGTTCACTGAAGGTAGAAAGAGAAAATATACCATATCACCGTCGTTCACTGATGATGAACTATCAACGTTCATTGAAGATAGCAAAAAGATAACAAACACCGACGTTCACTGCCGATGTACTACCAACGTTCACTGAAGGTAGAAAGAGAAAATATATCAAGTTTCCCCAAGATTCTGGTGTTTTTCCAAGAACGGGTCTCAACTTCTTCTTTAACCAAGGAAATCTGCCTAGAAAGGGTAATACGCAATTTGTCTCAAATAAAGAGACTTCCACTTATTGTCAAGGGGATTTTCAAAGAGAAATGACTTTCTAGGGATGGAAATATGACTTCCTGGGGAAATACCACGATATTCCTATTGAGGAGATAAAGTCTTCTTGTGCAAAATAAATGCACAAACCAAAACTAAAAGTTTTCAGAAAACCACAAATCCAATTCAGAAATACACTGGAGCAAGACGGCCAATGCAGATTCATCCTTTGAGAAATAAACTCAAGAGGGAAAACCAAATTCAACTAAGCAAAGAGCGCTGCAGGAAAAGTCAGAACACAATATCAATGAACGATGATTTTTAGCAATGCATGATGTATGTATGAATGTATGAGTGATATTGTGCATATGTTGGTAAAAGGATACATGATCAGTACAAATAAACAAAACCGCTTCAGGTACTAACAACATTGGGCTAAGCTTCAACCAGAAAGACCAGTCCAAAAAAGGGTAAAAGCAACTGCAGAAACCAAACCTAATTGATTTAACTTCACTAAGGAGAAACATAATCCGGACGTAGCCAAATCAGACAGATATCGGGATAGAACATCCTTCTTCCGGTTTCATTGGAGAAAAAAGTTTTCCAAAAGTAACATGCCTACTGGAGATTGCGAGACCAGCCTCTAATAAAGCATACTGACGCCGAAACAACCAAACCTCATTGGGGGATTCAAGCCTACCTTCCTGGAGAGAAAACTGCGGATTGAAAATTTTCATCATGAACACTCATTCCAACAAGAGATACCCTGGGACAACTTTCCTGGGAAATCAAGAAATCAACATTAATGCCAAAACTGCAAAAAGAGCAACATCCCCGTACACCAAGGAAATAAAACCTTTCATAATGTGAGGAAAGACTTTGTTGGGGAAACTGGGATAGAGGCTTATGACCATGCAAACCCAAAATCAAAAGCGAACCAAGACTTGACTGGTGATAATGGGATCATAAACCCAATATTGTACCTTGCACCCACTGATATCGTCTTTAACTATCTGAGAAACAAACAAAGATTTCACACCCACCAGCAAAATGACCTGAGAAAACTTTCACGAAGGGAGTAAATCTTCTTAAAACAACCGTAGTTTGTTAATTCTTGGGATCACCATTCTTGTTGTCATTGTTTCATCACAAATCCCAAAGTAAATTGAATTGTAAAGATCTCTTCTCTTTCTTTTGAAAAGTTAATTTTGCTTCTTTTAATCTTTTTGCTTTAACAGTTATTATCAGTAATAAATGAAGTATTTGAAAGCTAAATAAGAATAAGAACACAAAGAATTGGGCAAAAGCTCGAATTTCATTAATAGAATTGTAGTCTGCGAATGGCGAGACTTCATGGATGATTACAAAGTTTGGGAAATGGTAATACATAATGGAAAAGATACATTGAGATACAATAACCACTATCCCCCCTAACAACTTTTGAAATCCTGGGCAGTAGCTTCTGTTGAAGTATAGTGAGGATCCGAGAAGATTGTTGCTTCAACGATCAAGCCTCGTCTGACGTAGTTACTTGCCAAGAAAATCCATAACTTTTTCCTAAGCTGCCCTTGCAGGTTTTCAACTTACTGGGAAATTTATTCTATTTATGTCTCTAATTTTTGCCTAGACCGCCCTTTCGGGTTTTCGGCCTACCGAGACGCTCCTTTTTGCCTAAGTCGCCCTTTCAGGTTTTCAACTTAGCGAGCTATTCTTTTATTTCTTTAGGCGAAGTACTTCTTGACTGCGTCAGCATTCATGGGACGTGGGAACTCCTCGCCATCCATAGTTTCAAGAATTAATGCACCACCAGAGAAGGCTTTCTTGATAACATACGGGCCTTCAAAATTGGGAGTCCACTTGCCCTTAGAATCAATGTTGAAAGACATGATCTTCCCGAGCACGAGGTCGCCTTCTCTAAATTCACGAGGTTTGACCTTTTTATCAAAAGCTTTCTTCATTATTTTCTGATATAACTGCCCATGACACAAAGCTGTCATTCTCTTCTCCTCAATCAAATTCAATTGGTCAAACCTGTTCCGGACCCATTCAGCCTCTGTCAACTTGGCTTCCATTATCACATGCAACGAGGGACTCTCCACCTCGACAGGGAGTACAACTTCCATTCCATACACTAGGGAAAACGGGGTTGCTCCTGTTGAAGTGCGAACAGATGTTCGATATCCATGTAGAGAAAAAGGGAGCATCTCATGCCAATCCTTATAAGTGACAACCATTTTCTGGATGATCTTCTTGATATTCTTATTAGCGGCTTCAATAGCCCCATTCATTTTTGTCCTTTATGGAGATGAATTGTCATGGACAATCTTGAATTCTTCGCACAGTCCAGTCATCATCTTGTTGTTCAAATTCGAGCCATTGTCAGTGATGATTCTGCTCGCCACACCATACCAGCATATAAGATTGTTTTTGATGAAACGCACAACCACCTGTTTGGTAACATTGGCATATGAAGCAGCCTCTACCCATTTGGTAAAGTAGTCAATTGCTACCAAGATGAAACGGTGTCCGTTCGAAGCTTTGGGTTCTATCATCCCGATCATGTTAATTCCCCACATAGAGAAAGGCCACAGGGAGGAAATCACATTGAGAAGTGTCGGAGGTACATGGATCTTATCTGCGTAAATCTGGCATTTATGGCACTTCTTTGCAAATTTTTAACAATCAGATTCCATTGTCAACCAATAATAACCTGCCCTTAGCATCTTTTTAGCCATTGAATGTCCATTAGCATGAGTTCCAAATGAACCTTCATGGATCTCATGCATCAACATGTCTGCTTCGTGTCTATCCAGGCATCTGAGCAAGACCATGTCAAAATTCCTCTTGTATAAAACATCTTCACTGAGGAAGAAACTGCCTGCCAATCTTCTCAGTGTATTTCTATCTTTCCTCGACGCACCAATCGGGTATTCCTGAGTATGAAGAAAATGCTTGATGTCATGATACCAAGGTTTTTCATCTGCTACCTCCTCTGTCGCAAACACATGAGCGGGCCTATCTAGCCATCGAACTATAATTCGGGGTATATCATTCCAACTATTCACTTGGTACATGGAAGCCAAAGTTGCCAAAGCATCTGCCATCTAATTTTCATCTCTAGGAATGTGATGGAATTCAACTTTATTGAAGAAGGGTAGTAATCTTCTAGCATAATCTTTGTAAGGGATCAAGCCAGGATAACGAGTGTCCCATTCTCCTTTAATCTGATTTATTACTAAAGTTGAATCACCATATGCATCTAGAATTTTGATTTTGAGATCAATAGCTTCCTCAAGACCCATAATGCAAGCCTCATATTCCGCCATATTATTAGTGCAATCAAATGTTAACCTTGCAGTAAAAGGAATGTGTGATCTATGAGGAGTAACAATCACATCACCGATTCCTTTACCATAAGCATTCACAGCTCCATCAAATACCATACTCCAACGAGATTCAGGGTCGGGGCCCTCCTCAGGAAATGCTTCATCACAATCTTTCACTTTCAAGAACATCACATCTTCATCGGGGAATACATATTCTGTAGACTGATGATCTTCTACCGGCTGGTGAGCAAGGTAATTTGCCAACACACTACTTTTGATAGATTTTTTAGTGCGGTACTCAATATCATATTCAGATAACAACATCTGCCAGCGGGCAATTCTCCCAGTAAGAGCAGGCTTTTCAAAAATATACTTGATTGGATCCATTTTGGAGATCAACCAAGTAGTATGATTTAACATATACTGCCACAAATCCTTTGTCGCCCAAGCCAAAGCACAACATGTTTTTTCTAGCATAGAATACCGCGACTCACATCAGTGAACTTTTTGTTGAGATAATAAATGGAGAACTCTTTCTTTCCCGTTTCATCGTTTTGTTCCAGAATACAACCCATGGATTTATCTAACACTATTAAATACATAATCAACGGTCTTCCTTCTACGGGAGGGAGCAAGATAGGAGGTTCAAGCAGATACTCTTTAATACTTTCAAATGCCCTTTGGCAGTCATCCGTCCACACACAACCTTGATCTTTCTTTAACAATTTAAAGATCGGCTCACATGTTGCAGTCATGTGGGAAATAAATCTTGAGATATAATTCAAACGCACGAGGAAACCCCTGACTTGCTTTTCAGTTCTTAGTGCTGGCATTTCTTGAATTGCTTTGAATGTATCAGGGTCAACTTTAATTCCTTTCTGGCTAACAATAAAACCCAACAATTTCCCGGATCTAACTCCGAAGGTTCATTTATTTGGATTCAGGCGGAGACGATACTTCCTCAAATGCCGAAACAACTTCAACAGATCTTCTATATGCCCTTCTTCAGTTTGGGATTTGTCAATCATATCATCAACATATAATTCGATTTCTTTATGCATCGGATCATGGAATAGGGTTGTCATAGCCCTCTGGTACGTTGCACCAGCGTTCTTCAACCCGAAGGGCATCACTCTGTAACAGAATGTTCCCCAGGGTGTGATAAATGTTGTTTTTTCCATGTCCTCTGGAGCCATTCTTATTTGATTATACCTGGAAAATCCGTCCATGAACGAGAATACCTTGAATTTTGTTGTTCTATCCACTAACATGTCAATGTGAGGCAATGGAAAATCATCTTTTGGACTAGCTTTATTTAGATCTCTGTAATCTACGCACCTACGGAATTTTCCGTCTTTTTTTGGTACTGGGACAATATTGGCAATCCATTGAGGACACACTGACGTGACAAGAAAACAAGAATTAATTTGCTTTAGGACCTCCTCTTTGATCTTTACTGCCATATCTAGGTGAGTTCTTCTCAACTTTTGTTTAACTGACGGACACTCTGGCTTCAACGGCAAACGATGCTCGACAATGTCTGTATCTAGACCAATCATATCTTGATAAGACCAAGCAAAAATATCCATATATTATTTCAACAGCTCAATCAACCCGCTCTTTACATCAGGACGCAACGATGCTCTAATCTTGACTTCTTTCGGATCTTCTTCTGAACCCAAATTAACCACTTCCAAAGGCTCTTTATATGGCTGAATGGTATTTTCCTCATGCTCAAGCAACCGTGAGACCTCTTCTGGAATCTCATCATAATCTTCTTCTTCAGCCCTGAACATAGGACATTCAAAGTTGGGAGAGGGTGCAGGGTCATTGTATTCAACAAGTTTTTTTAATTAATCTGCACATATGATTTATGATTGTTTTTAGAAACTGGCACATATAACAAGTGATCATGTAGATTAATTTCCAGTTATTAATTATTTTGAAAGGTTTTTTTTGTGATTATTACCATTTCCCAGGAAAAAGCAGAAAATAAAAGACATAATTTTGGAAGCAAAGACAACTTTTATTAATGCGCTTAACAGTTATAGCAAACAGATAAGCCCTACAACATCAACACTTCCACCTTGGGCAGAGTGAAAGCTTTTCAAAAGAAAGAAGCAGATTAACAAAACAAATTACTTTGAAACATGTATGCAAGAAGGAACATCAATGGTGACCCAGTTCTAAACTCGGACCCCATACGTCACATAATTCGGTACTTCCTGCTCTGCTTCAATCTCTTCAACAATATTAATTCCAGAACCAATTGGATGGAGGTAGCCTCTGTTGTGGAAAACATCATGATAATTGTTCACAGAAGACTTTGACTTCAAATTTTGGCCTTTGTCATTCCTTGAAGAGAAACCCAAACCAGTTCTGTTTTTGTTCACGGGTGGATCCACAAGTCGCCCCCAAACTTCATTATGACCGTTGCGCACAACCTGTTGCGCATCCTTCAGGGAAACCACAGAATTCTCATTCTTCCTTATGTTATCAATGGATAGGGCTTGGAACTAGGTTCCAACAGCAGCCTCATCCGCTTCTACAATACTAAAAGAGGATAGATGGGATATCAACAACGCCTGCTCCCCATTTATGATCACTATATTCCCTTCGCGCATAAACTTTAGCTTCTGATGCAGAGTTGAAGTGACAACCCCTGCTTCGTGTATCCACGACCTTCCTAGAAAACAACTATATGCGGGAATAATGTCCATTACCTGGAAAGTTATCAAGAACAAGTGTGGTCCTATATGGATGGGTAAGTCCACCTCACCGATGACAGATTTCCTCGACCCATCAAAAGCCTTCACAATGATGCCACTCGGGTGCATAGGTGTTCCCTGATACTTTAACTTCATGAGAGTACTTCTCGGTATAACATTCAACATAGATCCGTTATCAATTAGCACTTTGGATAGCGAATCATTCTTGTAGTTCATAGATATGTGGAGGGCCAGGTTGTGATTCCTCCCTTCATCTGGTAACTCATCATCGCAGAAACTCAAGTTGTTACATAATGTAATGTTTCCAATTACGTTGCTGAATTGATCTAATGGCATGTCGTTCTCCACAAAAGCTTGGTCTAGTACTCTCATCAGTGATTCTCTATGAGCGGAGGAATTCATCAATAAAGCTAGGATGGATATCTTTGAAGGAGTCTGCAATAGCTGGTCTATAATTTTGTAGTCGCTCATCTTAATTATCTTCAAGATATCGTCCACTTATTTCTCTAATGTAGCTCCACTAGTCTCTCCTACAGCCTTCTTAAACTCATCGTTCTCAGCAATTTTCTTTCCAGCAACAACGTCTCTTAGAATAACTGGTGCAAACACATGACCACTACGGGTCACCCTGCTATTATCAGCTATATTTCCAACGTCTGTCATTGGCTGGATGGGAACTTCCACCCCATCTTCTAAGATTATAGTGTTGTATTTGTAAGGTATAGCCTTATCTGATTTATAGGGAACAGGTCCAGGCAGACTAATTACCAATGGGGCAACAGCTGGTTTGCTATGGTACTCTACCTCAAGATGAGCGGGTGCACCAAAATAAGGCACAATGACGTTTACCCTTTCCTCAACACAATCAGCCATCAAAAGGTCATTTCCAGCAAACAAATCTTCGTCTGAAGAAAAATACTCATCTGCGGAGGCGTACTCCTCCTCTGACTCTCCTTCCATTAAACAAACTTCAACCATATCAATCTCGTGATAATCATCTCTCTGACCTGTGATCTTGATAGTTCCATTGTCTAACAGCAATTGAACACCCTCTTTCACAATAGAACATCCTCGGGGGTCTTGATAGCAAACTATGCAAGATCCGTATTGGTGTTCCACCTGACCAGCAATACGACAGAAGGTAGCATGCAACTGCACGAGATCCTCATTCAAATGATCCACATCAAAAATTCTGAACTCACCCGGACATCCAGAAACCATATTCACTCCCTCTTCATATTCTGCCCTAGGCATGATTATATGAATTAGACCTTCATCCGTCATCTCATGTAAATCAACCTTTATCTTCTCGCAACCCTGTATATTTGTACTGCAAATAGCACAACTGTCATGGTTATGTGTATAATAACTGAATTCACAGAGGTCTGCGTGCATTTTCACCAAATCCCCTCTAACCAGATTAATGTCAAAAATCCGGGAAGTCACCTGGACAACCGGCCACCATATTCACAGCATTCACCCCCCCGTGCTTGGGTAGAGGATTGTCTTTCACATTAGGTCCCATGTCTTTGAAAGATAAAATTCCAGACTTCACCAACCTTTGCACTTCAGTCCTCAAAGGATAACAATTTTCAACACTATACCCTGGTGCTCCCTGATGAAAGGCACACGTCTGGTCTGCTTTGTAATACCAAGGCAATGGTGATGGCACTGTTGGAGGTGGTCGTGTATGGACCAACTTCTTTTGAATCAATGTTGGTAGTAGCTCTGCATAACTCATGGGAATAGGGTCATAGTTCTCCCTTCTCTGATTATTCCCTTGGTTCCCCTGCTGGGATTGTCTTTAATAAGCAACGGTAGTTGGAGCGGCATTCATAACAAGAGTCACTTAAGAAACTTGTTGGTGATGCTGATAATTCCTTCTAGGAGCATTTACTCTCCTCTCTTGTATAACAGCATTTGTATCCCCTTCTTTCTTCTTTGTGAACCCATAAGCTGGCTTTTTCACATCTCTGGATCCTTCACCCTTTGTCAAACGGCCTTCTCTTACTGCCTCTTCTAAGCGGACACCCATTCCTACCATCTCTGTAAAATCACTTGGGGCACTTGCTACCATTCTTTTGTAGTAGAAAGCGCCTAGCGTCTTCAGAAAAATTTTAGTCATTTCCTTCTCCTCCATGGGAGGAATCACTTGTGCAGCCACTTCGCGCCATCTCTGTGCATACTCTTTGAATGATTCTCTGTCTTTTTGAACCATGGCTCTAAGCTGGTCACGATCGGGTGCCATGTCCACATTTTACTTGTATTGTTTTATGAATGCTTCTCCTAAATCATTAAAGGTATGGATGTTGTTGCTGTCTAAACTCATGTACCATTTCAATGTTGCACCGGTCAGACTATCCTGGAAAAGTGAATCAGCAGACGCTGATCATCGGTGTGGGTAGACATTCTCCTCACATACATCACTAAGTGAGCACGAGGGAAAGTGTTTCCCTTGTACTTCTCAAACTCCGGGACCTTGAACTTAGTAGGCACTTTAACATTCGGGACCAAACACAACTCATTCACATTTTACCCAAATAACTCTTTTTCCATAAGAGCCTTCATCTCTCTTTGCATTCTATCAAACCGCTCTTGGAAATCATCCATTCTGTCATAAAGACCCAAATCTTCACTCGACGGAGGGAAAGGACGACACACATCTTCAAACGGAACCAAATTCACCGAAGGAGGTGCAGCAGGAACAGTATGCACCACAGGAGGTGTTTGAGTAACAGCATTTGGAACCACTGCAGCATCTTGGGGGCCCAAATTGAAACCTTCGGGTGCAAAATTCTCTACCATTCCCCACGGATAACCCTGAGGCATACGGTTTTGAACAACAGTTGGAGTAGCGGATACAGGAACAGCAGGGACTTCAGCATTTGCCCTTGTTGGTTGAGGTTGAACACTCGGTGACTGATTCTGAGCAACCACCAGAGCTTCCATCAGAGTAGTCAAGTTGGTCAAGCCAGCCTTCAAAGCATAAACTTCTTCGCGCAGCTCGTGATTCTCCTGTTCCAAGTTGTCCATTTTCTTTATGAAGTTATCCCGAGTGTTGTAGTGATGAGTCAGCTTGTTGAACGAAGTAAAAAGATGGGTAAGGCACCTGGATATGCATAGTAAATGCAAGAAATATGTGATATGATGCATGATATGCAATGAATATGATTGTTTTTACTTTATCATTTAATATTTCAAGGGATTTAACGTTTATAGACATATTGCAAACATCAAAATGATAACGCATTTGAAATACTGAAAACTTTTATTATAATAATTTCAAAATAGATTACAAGTTTCAATGATCCCAAGTATAAGATGAAAACACAATCTAAAAATCCTGAGAGAAAGAAACTGATAGAGATTAATCCGTACGCTGGCGCTTCCCTGTGAGCCTGGCAATCTGAGCTCTCAACCTATGGTTTTCTTCCACATGCCTGATGGCAACCTCCTTCCAATCATCTGAACCAGGGACTGAGCAATCAGCACCTGCTTGAGGCTTAGGAGAAAATAAGTCCCATTGCCTCTCCATAGACTCTACCGCTCGACTCTCAAGGATCTCGGTCAAATCATCTTTCTCCTTCAAATCTGCTATGTAGGAACTCTCTAAAGTCTGGAACTTGTTCTTCCAAGCATCTCTTTCATGTTGCATCCTGACCAAAGCAAGCTGCAGCTCCTCTAAATCATCTTAACAAAGGAGGAGTGGTCTTCACAAATAGATCAGGCATGGGTGTCTCCCGAGTATAGAACATCTTCAACTGGATGGCTCTCGATCGGACCCACTGAAGATATGGCTCCAAAGAAACAGCACCCCTAGGTCCCAAATCTTTCCTACTCTTCTTATGAATATGACGCCAGGCCTTTGCAATCTGCTCCCTAGCTTCCCTGTGGTCTTCTCCTTCCTTCAGAAAGAAACTACTCAGAAGAATACTATTCGGTTTATCCCTCATCGGATAACCAAGCTGTCACCGTGCAAGAACAGGGTTATAGTTAATTCCTCCCTTTGTACCAAGAAGAGGTACATTGGGGAAACTACCACAAGTGTCAATAATCTCCACATCCTGGTAAGCTCAATGATACCAATCAATATCTGAGTGAGTAAGTGCCATGATCTTAGGATCCCAACGGAATTCCTTCTTGACATCCCAAAAAGCATCAGACTGAGGCATGTGAGAGATGAACCACTGGTACAACAAAGGCGTGTAACAGATAATCATTCCCCCGTGATAAGAACTCCGAAGATGAACAGAGTAATAAGCATCACCCAACAGTGTAGGAACTGGGTTTCCAATCATGAAAATCCTGGTGGCGTTAATGTCGACAAACTTGTCCACATTAGGAAATAAGAATAATCCATAAGCAAGCAGAGTAAAGATGGCCTCAAAGGAAACTGTACTCTTCATTCTGGCAAAGTAACGAGCTTTTTTCAATAAGAATTGAGTTGGTAATCCTTTAATCCCTCCTTTAGTAGTCATATGGGCTTCCACCTCAGACTTCTTCAGATGAATCAAAGCAGCAATCTCATGTGGTTTTGGCTCGCCCTCCAAACCAGTAAAAGGAACACGATTGGTAACAGGTAAATCCAATAGATAAGAATACTCCTCCTAGTGTAGGCATCAATTGATAATCGGGAAAAGTAAAGCAGTGGTACATCGAATCATAGAATTGGACCAAGGTCGAGAGAATACCCTCCTTCATCTTCAGCTTCATGAGAGGAATGTTGGATCCATACTTCTTCCGAAAGTCTGCAGGACACTCAATCTCTGGAATTAAACTGACCAACTCATCTATCTTGGGATCCTTGAAACTGTATTTCCCGGTCTTTCTCTTTCCAGAATCCATGGTTGAAAGTACTTGAGATATTCACAAATAGTCAACCTTTAAATCCCTTGAAATATTATTTTCTTCAAAAGATGCTTATGAGTGCATGGATGCATGATACAACAATCACACACAAGATCACACATATAGGGTTCATAGGTTCAACGTCACGAGCATGAGGTCGAAGGTACTACCCATAAGGTGTTGGTCTAAAAAGTTATCACCTGCCGAACAAGGTTCTAGAGGTTTCCAGAGTCTACATCCTTCCTTCGGATATTACCAACTTCCCGATTAACTCGGTAATTAGTAATATTCTCAAGAAAGACTCGTCTGAGCATAGTATCGCGTGACAACTATTTCCGGATTACTCCGTCATAGCTTCCGCACTACACCTAAAAGGCCATGATGGGTTTGGTATTCTACGGTCCTCAGTTTCAGCAGGCTCCCAAGTCGAAAGCAGTACGTCTTCCCGATTACTCGGTAAACGAAACTACAATCAAAGGGGTCTCCACTGAGTGGGGGATCTCATGCCTCCTTTTTTGGGATTACTCCCTCAAAGTTAACATGACTATACTTCCCGTCCTATCTTAAAGTTGCCCAAGTCCGGGTATAGGACTTATGAGTAATCACCAAGCACCCTGAAAACCAGGAAAATCCAGACAAACATATATACAAAATATAACACATACACAACAATAGCACATATACAGATATAAACAAAGATAGGCTTAACCCACTTAGGGATGGACAAGCAAGAGGTCAATATTTCCCCAGTAAAGTCGCCATTTTTCTGTAGTGGTAGAAATGTTCAAGACTAAGCCATTGGATTGACTAGACTTTATACAAATCAAAATAAAAGAATCGCCACAACGCTTTATTGTTTCCAAAGGAATGGGAAAAGAGCGAATAACCTAAAAAGAGGGGGAAAGATTCAAGGTAAGGGGGTTGGTTATGAAAAGGTAAGGTATTAGCACCCTAAACATCTATGGTACTCTGCAGGAACCTCTTTGAAAAATCTGTATATTTTGGCTATAAAAATGTGTTGCATATAAAATGGATGGTGGAGGTGAGAAAAGAAATATATTTTTTTTAATGATTTTTGCACCCGCCGCGGTTGCGAACCTTTAGTGCCTACGTACCACCTTTCATGCAATAGGGGAACAGGGTACACGTAGTTCCTCTTTTAAAAATTTGAAACACAAGTGTGTGGGTTGATTTTAAGAGATAAGACATCATCGTTATTGTCCATGTGGAAAACATGCTTACTACCCACAATCATGAGAAAGGAGAATTTGCATCATCTCAAAGTGGAGGATATGGCTTGGATTTTAAAATCTACAATGCCTTACTCAACACCCAAGTGGAAAATATATGTCTTCACTATATATTGTAGAAGTATAGTTGTTTGCATCACTATAAGGATTGACAAGAGTCTAACCTTTTGAGAAAAGTTTAAAGATAAAAACCAAACTGGAAAAAATGGTTTGAAATGAGATTGGTTGACTTTTAGTCTTCTCACAAAAAATGTCAAGGTATTATTAAATAGATTGAAGTTTATTTATGAAAATATTTAGAATGTGCATGGACCTAACTTCAAGTTTATTATGAAAGTGGTTTAAGTTTCAAAACAAGAAGAGTTTTCAAAAGGGGGGGAGAAGATTTTGGAAATTAAATAAGATGGAAGGAGAAGAAGAGACTATCCTAAAGCATAAGGTAAAAGCTAAGGATAAGGACCATCTAACCAACAAGAAGCTAAAACTTGACATTATGAGCCAAGATAGAATTCCCATTCTTTGGAGTGAAACCAAGCAAGCAAAGATACTAGACCTCTTCAAGTGTATTAAGTCTTCACAAAAATTTGGTAGAGTAACGGCTGTATGCGGGTGAATTCCATATTACAAATAAAGGATGTAATCACAAAAACCTGCACATAAAAACAAACAAGCAACCCAATGTCTTGAGGTAAACCCCAAGAGCTCCAGACAAAATAATCACATAATATCACAAGGTATCCAAGATAGGCCAAGGTTTCAAATCCTAAGTTCAAGAAAAATTCCACTGCTCCATCATGCCAAGGATAGTAACGAAATAGTCTCAGTACCATTAAGAGTTTTTTAGGGTTTAAGTTGGTTTATAAAGTATCTTAGGAAAAGAAAAGGAAAAGCTCAAATGAGCAAAGTAAAAATGACAAGAATATAAATGCTCAAATGAGCAAAGATGAAAATGGCATGAAATGTAAAATGCTAAAAAATAAATAGTACATAAAGCATAAAAGAATAAAAGCATAAAATAAAACAAGTCAATAATTAGTGGTTAGTTGGATGACCATCTTGAAACTTGCATTTGGAACTCATTAGAGGATTGGTAGAACCAAAGCCTCCACACAACAAGTTGCATTTGCTTTTTGTCAAGTATATCATCCATTTGGAATTCTCACAAGTACCATTTAATGATTAATGATATTTAAGTGATCCGCGTTGACCAAAGGTGTTGTAGATCCATTAGAGGATTGGTAGAACCAAAGCCTCCACACAATGAATCTCAAGGTTATTGGATCAAAGAGATCAAATTAACATACATGGGCTTGCAATCATAAGTTTGGACCACGAATGATCATTTATTTGAACCGGGACAAAATTTAGCGTTATGTTAAGCAATCGTAAGTGGACTTATATAGAAGTCGCACCTATTTTGAGGTCGGTCAATAGCAATATATGCACCATTTGTTTTGAGACATGATATAGAGATCATGCTCTAACAACATTTAGTGCAATAAGAAGGGGATGAGATGAAGAGGAATTAGGATAAAAAGAAAAAACCACATTTGAATTAATATTTTAATCAAACTATTATTAAAATCATTCATCCATTTATGTAGAGTTAAATTCAACACCATGGATCCAATGATGTTAATAAAGCCATGACCAAAAAATCAACCCAAGACAGCCAGAAAATAATCATAAAATAATAATATAATTAATATATACATTAAAGGTTTTTTTTGAAAATGTTTTAAAAAGGGAATAATAAGGAAAATGCCAATTATATTTAAATTAATCAAGAAATGAAAAATAAGACCATAGAAAAATCAGAAAAGAGGCCAAGTAATTTTACAAAATTTTTGGGAATTTTTAAAAGTCAGAAACTATTTTTAAAAAATTAAAATAAATGGGTAAAATAAACAAAAATAGTAAAAAATAGCAAAGTCAGAAACAAAAATAAAATAAGGTCACCAATATTTGTCATAATATCATTGGATCATTCCATAATTTTTCAGAATTTAAAAATGTGTAAAAGTATTTTTAAACATTTTAAACAAATCAAATAAGTGTAAAATTCATAAAAAATATCAAAACACAAAATTATATTGTGAAAAAATAAAAATCAGAAAGAGAATAATCAAAAATATTTTTCAAAATAGATTTTTTGGACTAAAATTGAATTTTCTATGATTTTTTGAAATTTAAAACAATTAAAATATAAAAATCAGAAAAAGAAAATAAAAGAAAAAGATGTGGACCATTGGATGAGAGTCAGAACGCGTTAGTAATCAAATCCAAGGGATCTGGCGCGTTGTGCATATCATGGTCTTTAATGAATAATGTACAGAATCATTAAATAAATCAGAATTTGAAAATAACAAATGTCACGCTTTCATTGGTTAGAAGATGACACGTTGGTCATCTTCAACCTCCAGCCCTCACGAATTGCAGGTACCTTAAACTGTAAAATCAGAAGCTCAGACCTATGCCATTCGCTTCGTCTCTTCAAGACGAAGACAACCACACCCTCGCGATAAATTTATATAAACTGTAACTCAAGAAATTTGGAAAGAATGTTTTGAAAAGGGATTTGAAAATTCATGGTCAGAACGTGCTTCCAGATAAGAGTAAGTGTTGCGACTAGAACCAGGGCAATGAGAGCAACCCAATGATACCAAAGTTTTGAAGAATTGATGAAGGAATCTACCTATTGAAGTTGAGTTGCAGAGCTCTGAAACTGGACTTCTATGGAGCAATATAGGGCACGATTCTTGAATGTGATTATATGGTTAGCTTCAGGGAAAATCAAGGAAGGTGAATTAATAAAAAAGATGGATTGAAAATGGATTGAGAATAGAATTCGAAGTAGCTGAATTATGAGTTGTGAAGTAAGTTTGGCAGGGTGATTCTGGCTATCTAAGCTTGGGAAATTGAATGGGGGATGACCCTCTATTTATAGGTAATCAAATGGAATGCTCAAGCGTGTGGAATGATGCAAAATGGAGGGAAATTGTGTGAAGCTGATGCACGAGCAAAGTGTGATCTGATTTGCATTAAAACTCATCAAATCCTTGCATTTCAAGGCTCTAATCCACTTTGGCAACTTGGTTAAACATGTTTAGATCACAAACGCGTGCTAATTTGATGTTTAAAGGCCAAAACATGGATTTCAAATTCTGACTTGTGGTCAAACTTCAGTTCCAAGTTACCAAGTTCAATCCAATGGCATTTCCACCTCAGGGGGTCTTAGGGAAAAATTCTTGATGTTTTGGAAAGATGAGGTAACAAGCTTTGCAATGGAAAAATAATGGAATCAAATGGATGATTGAGCTGAAGGTTACATGGAGTCAAAGTTGAAGAAAAAGAGTTGACTTTCCATACTTAGAAATATTTCAAATTCTTCATCAAAAATATGCTATAATGTCTTGCATCCAAACATGGCATTCCACTTGGAATTTTCTCTTGATCAAAAAAGATGGAATGAAGTAGATCTCTTGAATGACATTTTCCAATTTGAACCAATCAAAATATCCAAAAATTGAGCAAGTTATGACTTGTTGAAGTTGGCCAAAAATCATGAAATGGCCTATAATCTTTTTCATCTTTAAGGAAACTTCCATTCTTTTGCCACTTTGCACATAAAAGAAGGCATGAAGTAAACATCCTTAGGATCATCATGAAAAAATAATGGGCTCAAGGTGATAAAGAATGACCAAGTTATGACCATTTAAAGTCACATATGGAGAATGAGGGATTCATCTGGATGACTTGTAATCTTTCCTCTTCACCAAGTTTCTTCCACATGAAAACTCCTTGGAACCTTTGAAGTGATTTGTTGGAAACTCATTGAAGAGCATGATGTCTTTGGAATCACTCAAAAATACCAAAAGATGAGCAAGATATGCCCCTCTGAAGTCCAAAACCCTAGCCTCTAGATCAAGAGAATGCTTGGTGGAACTTTGCCAAGTTTGAACAAACTTTTGTGCCAATATTCTTCCTTTGTGAATAGAATTTGTTGGGGATGATGATGAGGACTCATGGCCACCAAAAATACTTCCGTACCAACTTAAAAACAACTTCAAAGGTGAGGTTTGAATCTCTCAAGACTTTGACTAGGGCATGGAAATAAACTCATGAACCCATGATGCAACTTGCTAAACCTCATTGCCTTTACCTACATTATTAACAAGTAAGACAAACCAATATTGTATTTGTTAATTTAGAGATAAAATCAAAGCAAAATATCCATGATCACCAAAGAAAACAAGTCAAGGTGCTTGGTAACTCCTCAAAGAGCAAGGTTAAAGATAGGGAGAAGAACCAAAAGCCCTAATGTGATTGAAACAATATGGTATGATGAAGGGATCTTAGGGGGGAAAATTGGGATACAACACCATGCATACTACTAAAGACAGGATCATGATCAGCATCTTTTATTCCACAAAGTCGAAACTCCTTCTTTTGATAACCATGTTGATCCTCAATCTTCCATAATCATAATCTCAAACCTTCCTTTATGAAAAAAAAATGATGTTACAGCATCATTTAGGACATCAACCTTTCTTCAATAATTCAGTTCTTGATTTATCAACCAAAGAGATTATTAAGCTTGATAGTCTTTTTAGGAGAAGATCACAAAGGATTACATCTTCTGCGACTCATTCAGGTTGATACAGCTACTTGATCACCATAGAGAGAAATAAACTCTCAACAATATCAAAATCATCAGTTCAAATAGTAGATTTGCATCCATACCTCAGATAAGTATGCAGCTCCCCACAAGGTATTTGTCATCAGAGGAAAAAACTTTCCCACACAACTGCAGATGATACTCCTTTTCAACAGATGTTAGAGCACTTGAATTGACATCCTTCTTCTTCATCGTTCAACACAAGAGGATCCTTTCAACATTCCATACTTGGTCAGAGACTGGTCTTCATCTCCATCATGATCAAACATTCCAACTATGAACTCCACAATACTCGCCTCATGATCTATACAACAACTTCCTTTTAAAGGAAACACACACCTAGAGATGATGTCCCGACATTATATACGACATCATCCATTCTTACCATAGTTTTGGGTAAAACCTCCATAGTAACTTATAATCAACTCTTGTGGGGGTTAACACAAGGAAATAAACCAACATCAGTTGATCAATCTTCAGGATCAGACTATCAACATATGCAGGGGATTGCACGACTCACATCTCAATAAGCTTTTCTTTGGAACTCATGTCTGACTTTGAGATGATGGATGTCATTGTCTGTACCTACAGAGGAAATTCCCTCTATTAGGTCTCTGGAACAGATTCTGCTAGGCTTGACACTAAAAAACACAGACTTTTCAAAAGCATTCGTTTCCCTTTATTCTTCAATAACAATGCCCTTCAAATTTTAACTCTTCAAAGATATCATGACATTCTGTCTGACATCATATCAACCTTTGACAAGGGGATCTTTTTCAACAACTTCTGAGGGTACACAAAGAGAATCACCAATTCTCTTCCTCAAGGGCAATTAAAACAATACTCGGGAGCATCAAACACTGGTTGGATCACAATACTCCTCTTCAAACATAATCTGTTCTATGGCCACAAATAGGATTCCATGAATCTGGTTCCTTTGATCAGAAGGATCTTCCAGATACGAGCTCATCTCATATACATAAAGGGTCTGGTGGAGATTCCTTTATGAGTTCTTCTCAAGAGCATCGAGATCAACCTCTATACTCCCATAAGCCTTGTCAGAAATAAACTAACACATGGAGTAGATAAACTGTTGTTCGTGTCCTAATCAACCTGCACAAACTAGATGCCTCCTCTTCCAGATTAGGAGTAGGTTCCAAACAAAAAGTATTCATAACATTTTTGTTCAGCACCCAAAGCATTTGTTCTTCAACTGGTAGTTACATGCCTGCTGAAATAATGTTCTAACATCCCATATAACATTAGTTCCTTCTTCTTGGAACACACCATCCTTGACAGTCTTCAAGGTCAATATGCAAATGTATATGAGCATCATTGATCAATCAACCTTATTGATAAATGTCTTTTTAATAAGGTTGAAAATGTCAGCATATATTCTGTTAAGAGTAACAACCTTGGTATCCTTCCCATACTTTCATGGTTATATCAGAAGCCATACAGCGGAATATAACGAACTCCTCAATAATATTCAGACACAATGCTTAAACCACTATCCAAGTACAAGTATGGCAACCTAGGATTGAAGAAATAAACCTTACATGCAGCAGCTTCCCACTAAGTTGCAGGCCTGATGGAAACAGCCAAGAACAATACCTGTCACATATAACCAATGATCCTTTCCAAGAGATCATCCATACAACAGTATGAATTGTCCAAGTTCATACCAGTGGTACGGTGGAAGAACCGACTGTTAATACTAGTTTTGTGTTTGTGTTTGCAAATGTTGCGGTAAGCAAGAGTTGCCACCGACTTTTATTTTATCCAAATTAAGGAAAGGGTGAAAAGAACAGAAAAAGAGCTTTTCGAGATTTTTCTGAGTAAGGGGGTAGATTATGGAAAGGGAAGGTGTTAGCACCCTTTCCATCCGTAGTTATTTACGGGCTCTTAGATGCTAGTTCATGTTTTTAAAATTGTTTGTGCTTTGTGTGTTTTGAAAATTCCTTAGTATGAAGATTCGCTTTATGATAACTCTTGTATCAATCCTCAAGAGTGTTGACAAAGCGAATGTTTTTTAAAGTGTTTTTGAAATGTGTAAGTGTAAAAAGTTTGTTTTATTTGAGCAAGCATCTAACAGATATCTACTTGTACTCGAAAAAGTTCGTCCTTTTCCTCTTGTCCTTTAGACAATGCTATCCTACTATTAGTGAGTAGGTAGCCCTATCATTGGATGTTTTGAGGGACAATCGAAGGGACGTTACGGTCACGAAGGCAACTTGGCAAGGAATTTTAGCAATTGTCCTAAAGTTCTAAGATCACTTTTAATCGAGGCAACATCGAAAGGGTCATTGAGGGACTTGTGATATTCTAAACTAGAGGACAGCCACTAAAACTTCTCACGTTTTGAGAATTGTGACCGCTTTCCGAAGGCAACCAAAGTGGGGTACCCTAGAGGTGCGCATGTGCAATTGTGTTTAATCCAATTATTTATCTTGCGCATTTAGGTTTGCTAACGTTTTTTGTTTTCATTCTTGCCATGCAAGCCTAGTTACTAGCAGTTAATATATACAGAAGAATGTAAAGTACGAAAATAAACCCTACGTTATTACATGACTTTGGGGAGGGGATATTTACAATGTACAAAACTTGGGATGCAGAAATTAAAAGCAGAAAGTAAAGCCTAATTACTATTACATCCCAATATATAGTTACATCAATAATGTAAAAATGCGAAAAAATAAATAACGCGCGAAGGTTGAAAGTTCCTCTAAAAACCTAATAAGAAAATCTTTTTGTTTTGTTTTTATTTATAAAAGAAAATAAAACTTAAGTCTATTTAATTTTAATTTCAAGAAAAGATTAAAATAATTAATTAATTTGTTAACAAAATTATTTTTAATTAAAAAAAATATTAACTTAATATTTTTTGTGATTTTGGTTTTAATGTTAATAAAATATGAGGCAAGAAAATAAAAGAAATAAGTAAAAACCAAAAAAAATAAGAAAATGATATATAGGCTTTTTTTAGATGCAGAGGAAGGACTCCTTCGATTCACCCTCCTTTAGCCTTCTTTCGATTGGGCTTAAGAGTTGACGTGAGCAAGTTTCGATTTGCAACTTTTCATGCCTCTTTCGATTGAGCCAGGGAGTGGTATGGGCAACCTTCGATTTTCACCTTCTCTATTTCTTTCGATTGAGAATATGAAGTAACATGGAGATGTGGAGCAGCATGAGTGCATATCCTTCATTCACACTCTTTTTGTCTTTCGTTTGAATCTGTACAGGTTAGTTCCAACAAGAAAAGAAAACAAACCAAGAGGGCAGAAACGAAGAACACAACTAAGAGGCTATCTACATATTATGCTGAAACGAAAAGTAAGTACAGGGATATTTACATGTCATGCTAAAACAAAATATGCAAGGTCAAGGGGACTTACCTTGCTTAAAATTAGAACTTGTGTGGGGGACTAGAGTTGCTGGATGCTCTTGGATTCGAAAGGAGAGAGAACAAGTGTGGTGTGATCTTGTTGAGTTTTGAGAGTTTTTGGTGTGCTTCTCTTAGACTGTGTATGTGTGTAAAACAAATATGTGTGTATGGTTCCCCTGGGCTTATGTCTCTCCTCCTGTGTGCGTATGTATATGGTCTCCTTATATAGAGGGGATGGAGGGGACAAGAGGACAAAGGAATAAACAGCCATTAAGTTGGTGTTTTAAAGGCCATGAATGTCACTTTGAATACTTTGCCAAAGACATGGCTTCTTATCCTTTTTTGAATTTTCTATGAACATGGACACATTTGATTTTTGAATGCCCTCCTTCGAATGACTCTGATTGTCTCCTTCGAATGGTTTTGATTCAGCTCCTTCAAATGGCTCTGATTGCCTCCTTTGAATGGCTCTGATTCAGCTCCTTCGAATGGCTATGATTCAGCTCCTTCGAATGGATCTGATTCAGCTCCTTCGAATGGCTATGATTCAGCTCCTTTGAATGGCTAGCAATATGTGTCCTTCAAATGGGCTTTTGGAGTGCTCTTTTGAAGGGACCACATGCATCACTTGTGTGCATCGCTTGCAATTCCTTCGAATGGTCCAACAAAGTAAATCCTTCGAATGGAACACCCACATATGCCCCTTTAAATCCATCAATACATGTCCTTTTAATGGGGAAAATATATGTCCTTCGAATGGACCATGCGCCTGTCCTTCGAATGCTCCAGTTGTGTACCTTCTGAAAGGGGCATCCAGGTATGTCATAGTGCAGAAACTATGTGTGTTGAAAGTTTTCAAGGGTGGAAGGAAATCTTTCGAAGCTTCGATTCCAAAAGGAACTCTTGGAAGGAAATCTTTCAAAAGGAACTTGTCTTCTGAATCGAAGGGCGCCAGTAGGAAGCCAACACCTTCTGAATCGAAAGGAGCCAGTAGGAAGCCACTAACTTCATAATCGAAGGACACCAATAGGAGGCCCTTCCCTTTTGAATCGAATGAGGTTGTTTCAAAGGAAACAAATTCCCAGTCGAAGCTTGTATACAGCAAACAAGAAAAATGCCAAGGCTTCAATCGAAGCTTAGAAATTTGAAGCCAACTTGAAGGAGATTAGGTGCTCAATCGAAGCAAATTTTGTGCAGCCTTGACTTAGTGGAAATTTTGTGAGAAAAATCTTTGAGATATGGGAGCGAAAATTTTGGGGTACAACAGCTGCCCCTGTTTAATCTTCTTAAACCTGAAGATTTAGATTGGCTGTTCTTCCTTTCGTGATCTGAAGGTGGAAGATGATTGAACACTAGAGTGCCCAGAAATTTGCACTCGCATGTAGTAACACTGATGGTTGATGATGGAGGGAATGGGCTTACAGGTGCCATTTAAAGAAGATGGCAGAGAGTCGTCGGAGATGGGATTAAAGATGCCATCCAAAGTAGATGCTGATTTCACACATGGTCCCTTTGGGGATTCCTGTTCCTGCTGTCTGAGGAGGAGTCCGTCGGGGAATATGGGTATTTGTTGTTCTCCTGCTTGAGGAAAACTCTGTAGGGAATAGAGTCTAGGAACTTCAGTTTTCCAAGGCTCTGCTTAAGAGTTATCTTTGTACTGGAGAGATGAAAGTTTACTGTTTTTTGGTTGAAGTCCATGCTTAACAGTAACTTGCTGGGGATAATGGAATTAACTGTTACCTGAAAATGTATTAGAAAGAGCCTGTGTAGGGCTATTTCAGGATGAGTCCGTGTTAGACTACCTCTAGAGGGTTATACGGAGTAATATTTGATGATTTCTACCTCAACAGATAACAAATGAATCTTTGACGATTGCTACCTCAATAGATAATGAAGGAATCTTTGACGATTGCTACCTCAACGGATAATGAAGGAATCTTTAACGATTGCTACCTCAACAGATAATGAAGGAATCTTTGACGATTGCTACCTTAACAAATAATGAAGGAATCTTGGACTATTTCTACCTCAATAGATAATGAAGGAATATTTGATGATTGCTACCTCAACAGATAATGAAGGAATCTATAACGATTGTTCAACAGGTAATGAAGGAATCTTTGACGATTGCTACCTCAACAAATAAGGAAGGAATCTTTGATGATTTCTACCTCAACAGATAATGAAGGAATATTTAATGATTTACACCTCAACAGATAATGAAGGAATCTTGGACGATTACTACCTCAACAGATAATGAAGGAATCTTTAACAATTGCTACCTCAATAGGTAATGAAGGAATCTTTGACGATTGCTACCTCAACAGATAATGAAGGAATCTTTAATGATTGCTACCTCAACAGATAATGAAGGAATCTTAGACGATTTCTACCTCAACAAATAATGAAGGAATCTTTAATGATTGTTACCTCGATAGCTAATGAAGGAATCTTTGACGATTGCTACCTCGACAGAGTACCCAAAATTCATCTGGTCATGTAGATAGTTGTCCTGGCTTGTTACAGGTATTAATCTGGAACTTGTTTTTGTTGGTTGTTGAGATAGTTTCCCCGTCTGGTTTCAGGCATTAATATTTGACTTGTTGTATAATTTGATGGTATCTATCTGTTTTCCAATTTAACCTGAAAAGGTAAAATTAGTTTCATGCAATGTCATGATGTATGAATTGCATGATGTTCTCAAAATAAATGAGATTGTGATATATGCATTTGTGGTGCATATGCTATGATTTTTGTAAAATGATGTATGAATGCAATGTATGAACGTGCCAGTCATTCCATTGCTATATTGTTGAATTAGGGAAAATAAATCCCTAATTGTTGTTGGGGGTGAAGAATGTAGGTCTTCAAATTTGTTGAAGTTGAAACGAAGGGAGATGAACTTTCGTTGTTAGAGAAATAAACTTTGTTGGGGAAGGTAAACCCTGTGAACTGCTTGGGGATTTTTTTGAAATCCTGTTGAGGAGTCCTGAGAATCTTTGGCGACTTCACTAGGGGATATTTAGGTGTTGGAGCAGTAATTGGAGATTCTTGCTCTGCCAAGGGTATGAGAACACCTGACATCGATAGGCTGCACTCTGAGAATATGGTGGTGACCTTATAGCAGGATGCCCCTTCCTCTATACCTGCTGGAGAAAATATCTGCCGAGGATTTTGTAGATGGTTTGACTATTATCCCAACTCTTGGAGTCCTTGGTGAGTGCAGATCAGGGTGATAAACCTTCTACTGATAGACAAGTGACGAGATGACGGGACATAGTCGTACGCTTTAATCCATAACTTTTTCTTGGACTTTCCTTTCAGATTTTCAGTCCATCGAGATACCCTTTTTTCCCAAGCCGCCTTTTCAGGTTTTCGACTTGCCGGGTGTACAGTTTTTTTTCATATGTATATCCCTAATTTTTTCCCGGGTGTACAGAGAATTATCATTATCCATAGTAGTAAGTGTTTCCACACTTCCAGAAGATGTTTGTTTGATCATACAGGATTCATTGCTGGAATTCATGTCCAATGCCCCAAGTGATTCATATGGAGATCTGCCCCTGGATATTTGGCATTTTTGAGAGATTTCTTGAACCTTGACTTGACTGCCCCAGATCAGCTGGATACCATGTTATGCCTCTTTATTATGAAAGGCTTATCACTGGAATGTCTTTCCATCTGAGGTGATTCTGTCCACTGAGAGGATTTTTGTTTATCGAATATCCGTCGTGCGAATTTCTCTATTTTTGAACAAATAATCATATGCAAACAATGGTATTTTAAGAATGCAAAGCTTATGTCTGTCTTGAAGTATGAAAATTAATTTTTTTTAGTGAAACAAACAAATTTTGTAAAAGTGTGATATCAGCTCAGGATTTATAGCGAACCCTACAGGAGTCAGGATACCTTTTGTAACAGTATGCTTTCGAACTAACCCATGCTTCAGCTAGGACTTCTAAGGGTTATAACGTGGCCTGGTTCATGGTTCAAGAAACAAAGGATAAATGCTCAAATTTTATTTGTACCCAACCCATTCTTCGTGATGTTCTCCAATCCTATGCTCAGCTAATTGTGCGTTTAGATCCCAAATGAGTCTGGAATCTTTACTCTGATACTTGGTGATGGTTCAGAAATTGAACATTTGTTTGAGAAGGCAGTAATTTTTGTAATCCTTTTCTTTTTTTGTTGTTGAGGATTTGTAGGACCTCTTTTTTTTATTTTGTTATCCCTACTTTTGTCTGAACTGTTTCCTTTGCGATTACATTCAGCGGGATGCCCCAGTTTTTTTTCTTAAGTCTCCTTCATAGGTTTTGACTTAATGGGCTTTTCTTTTGAGAGACAATGATTTCCTGCCTTGACGATTATGTGGACCCATCACCATCTTTTGGAGAGCATCTTCTACACTATTTTTCATGTATGAAGGATGAGCTTACGACTAAATGCACATATGAATTAACTGAGAAAACTAACCTTCCCTAGGTTATGATTAAGGGTTTTAATTTATGTGAAAATAAAAACTCCTACTTCTTAGACTCAAAGGGGTTGACTAGGGATTATCTTCCTTATAACTCCACTGTTTAAGATTTGAAACAATGCTTGTACATCGTCAGCGGGGTCTATTCAAAAGCACACTGTATGAGATTGTGGTATATTTTTCGTCATCCTCCCTCTAAAGGCTTAGAGATTTTTTAATCAGGAGTTGAATATCACAAAAAAGGAAGTAAAAACACAGTTTAAATATAATGAATACAAATGAAATAATTCAAGACAAACATATGCAATGTATTAATATGAATAACCAAAGTTTGACATAAAGGTAAATGTTTTAAGCAACAATGAAATTACAACTAATAAATCAAATGAAATAAACGCTCTCAATTTCAACCATGATTTGGCATGGGAGCAGTGATCACACTGGGGTCTTAGGAGAGTCAAATTCGATCTCCTTGTTGTCGATCAAATCCTGAATCTTGTTCTTCAAAGTCCAACAGCTGTCAGTGACGTGCCCATGACTATCAGAATTGCAAGCACATTTTGAATTTGGATTGTACTTAGGAGAATAGGTATCAGGTTTTTGAGGAGGATCCTTTAGTGTAATCAACTTAACTTTTAGAAATTGTTGTAACACTTGAGACAAAGGCATGTTAATATTAGTGTATTGCCTCTCTTGATACTTTAGCCTACGCCTATTGCCCTGTTGATGTTGAACAGGTGTAGGATTAGACATTAACACCGCTCTCATGGACTGACGGTGGTTATTTTTACTATGGCTCTTGTGGCCATAGACGGCTGTTGCACCCCAAAATTTGCCCTCTCAATTCTCAAGGGTTTTCTCACAAATATTCTCAGGATTCAAGCTTGCACAAGTACATTAGGATTTTCCAGTACCAAAATTAAAAGGAAGCTGTCAAAAAGGGAGAAAACAGATAAAAATAACATTTTGACAAATTTGGAGAAAATAGGCCTCCTTCGATTCAGCCTTTCGATTAGACAAGTGTGTTTCCTGCATGCTTGCAATCGAATGCCATGACTTGCTGGCCATATGTACCCCTGCAAGGCAAACTCTTAGATTGGACAAAATAGCTGCCTACAAGCCTGCTTCAATTTGGACAAGTTTACTGCCTGTAAGACTCCTGTGATTGCTCAAATTTAGCTGCCTACAAGCCTGCTTAGATTTGGGCACATGCAGCCTGCAAGCTATCTTCGTTTGGGCATATGCTGCCTGCAAGCCTGCTTCAATTGGGCATATGCTTCTTGCATTTTTGTTTTCGTTTGGACAAGCTTCGATGGGACAAAGCAACCATCTCTATGCATCCTTTGAATCCACTTGCAACAAGTGCATGCATGCAAACTTCAGTTGGGCAAGAGCCTCCTTCGAATGCAACTTGGATTACATCCTTTGTTTTGAGCAAGAGCCTCCTTCGAATGCAAGTTTAGGTACATCCTTCGTTTGGATTTGAAACCTCCTTTGAATGCAACTTGGGTACATCCTTCGTTTGGATTTAAAACCTCCTTCGAATCCACTTGCACCAAGGGCCTCTTGCAGACTCTGCTTCATACAAGCCTCGTTTGAGCCAAGAGGTATCTTCATACAAGATTTGACTAAGTTCTTGCTTCCCTTGAAAGAGCTCCCTTTGATTTAGAAGACAGGAACTTCCCTCATGCTAAACAGTGATGTCCCTCGAACATGGGCGTTATAGAAAAGACCCACGATAAAAGATCGTAGTCCCTCGATGACCCTCGATGTTGCCTTGGGTAAACGATCTAGTCCCTAAAAGACATTGCTAAAACGTTCCATAGGTTGCCTTCTAAGACTATACAAACATCCCACGCTCGTCCCTTTACATCCAACGATGTGGCTTCTTGCCAAAACAATGGTAAGATAGCAACATCTAAAGGAGGAGGAAAAGAACGTTTAAGACCTTTTGAGTAGGTAGATTTGCTCCTAATTGCTCGCTTGCTCACAAAAAAAAACATTTTATACGCCCACTCTCACTTTGAAACATTTTCAAAAGACAAACACTTTGTACGCATTCTTATAGAAACGAGAACCATTACAAAGACACCTTTTCAAAATCACTTTCAAAAACACATTCCACAAACACCTCTTTGAACTATTTTCAAAACAACACTTTGTACGCGTTCTTATAGAAACGAGAACCATTACAAAGTCACATTTTCAAAATACTTTCAAAACCCACACCACAAGCACACTTTCAAACAAAAGCAAGTGATATAGAAAGCAACTAAGAGCCCGTAGATAACTACGGATGAAAAGGGTGCTAATACCTTCCCTTTTCATAATCTACCCCCCGAACTCAAGAAAACATATCTAAAGGTCTTTCCTTTTCTTTTCAGCCTTTCCTTTTGGATAAAAGAAAAGTCAGTGGAGACTCTTTCTAACCGCAACAATTGTGATCAAACGCAAAAACACCCAAGTCATTTCTCCCACCGCGTTACAAAGTCATTAATTTCTTTCTTGCCACCAAATGGCTTCTCCTCAGCAATAGAAGATGCAGCCATCGGGATCTTCCCACTCTTGATACCAGCTTTTACTCTTTCACCTGTCAGTATCAGCTCTGTGAACCCAGCCGAAGAACTTCCAATCAAGTGGTTGAAGAATGGACCAGACAAAGTGCCCAAGAACATGTCTACCAGCTCTCTATTAGACAGAGGAGGCTGGACTCTCCCTGCAAGATCTCTCCATTTTTGCACATATTCCTCGAACCCTTCTCTTGAACCATGGATATATTCGGAAATTGCACTCGAGTTGGTGCCAGGTCAGCATTGTATTGGTACTGCTTGTTGAAAGTAGCAGCCAAGTCTTCCCAGGTATGGATGTCAGTTCCTTCTTGCTGATAGAACCACTCCAGTTGAGTTCCAGCCAAACTTTCTTGGAAGAAATGGACCCATAACTTCTGGTCAGCAATGTGAGGCTAGATCTTTCTAACATATGATCTCAAGTGAAGTTTAGGACAAGAAACCCCGTCATATTTGGAAAATGTGGGAACCTTGAATTTTGGTGGGATGATCACGCTAGAAACCAGCCCTAATTCTTTAAAGTCTAAGCCAGGTATCTGTTGAATCTCCGTAGCATTGAGACGATCCTCCAGCTGTTTGTACTTATCATCAGCATGAGGGTATTATTCCTCAGTGTAATCAGCTTCATCCTCTTCAGACTCCCTTGTACTATGATCTTCTTCTCTTAGCTCTCCTTCCTTGTTGTCTCTCTCTTTTGACGGAGTTATAAACTCTGAAGCTTACCTCACTGGTCTTTTGAACCTTCTTCCCATATTCTGAATGCCCACTGGCCTCTTTTTCTTCTTCTTGTCCTTGAGAATCAGAGCTTTCAAATCTTCTTATCCCTTAGCTAGATTCAGGAACATTTCTTGGAATTGAGCATTATGTGCCTGAAGCTCCTTAACTATTTTTTCAAGAGCCATTGCTGAAATAAACAGCGAAGAAGATAAGAAGCTTGTCTTGAAACCTGTTATGCAATGACATGTATGATATGTAAATGTTTTCAAGGACCTCGTGGGTTAAACGCAAGAAGATGGTAGGAGTTGACTGCAACTTTGAATGAAGAACTTCGTATCGTTGAAGGTCCTTCTACGAGAGTCAAGATCACCATGTTGAGTGGGTCATCGCCTCTGACTCAAGTTGTCGTGTTTTGGTCTTCTGGAGGCATTTTGTTAGAGGAAAATAAATCCCCTTGCCCCTTTCTAGACGTTTGCTTCATCATAACCTACATCACAGACCCTTGAAATCCTTGAAATGGTTAAGGAGATGTTATAAGATGATGTTATGATGTGTATGCTATGCATTAAGCAAAAGTGTAAGGTTGCGTAAGCAAGTAAACCCCGCAAGAAATCTAGGTTATTGGATAATGACTGTTGTAATACGGTGGGAGAACTGACTTGGGATGTTTTTGCATTTGATCGCAATTGTTGCGGATAATAAGAGTCGCCACTGACTTTTCTTTTATCCAATGAAGGAAAGGGTGAAAAGAACATGAAAGACCTTTGAGATTATTTTCTTGAGTTCGGGGGGTAGATTATGAAAAACGAAGGTGTTAGCACCCTTTTCATCCATAGCTATATATCGGCTCTTAGTTGTATGCTAGATTATTTGCTTTTGTTTGAATGTTTTCTTTACGGTGGGTTTTGAAAGTATTTTTGAAAAGTGCCTTCGTCTAGGCAAACTTTGTAATGATTCTCGTCTCTATAAGAATGTATACAAAGTGTTGGACTTTTGAAAATATTTCATGGAAAGTGTTGGTGCATTTGAAAAGGTGTTTGTGTTTGAAGATGAGCAAGCAACTAAGAATGTTCCTACCTACTCAAAAGAATTTGTTCTTTTCCTCCTCCTTTAGATGTTGCTATCTTACCATTGATTTGGTAAGAAACCCCATCGTTGGATGTAAAGGGACGGATGTGGGTCATTGTATAGTCATGATAGCAATGTTATGAGATATCTTAGCATTTCTCTTGAGGGACTAAGATCATTTGAAAGGTAACATTCGAAGCGTCATTGAGGGACCATGATCTTGTATTTTTTATTGTTTTTGCTAAGACATCTCGCATGCATAATATGACCATTTTTCATAAGGCAACAAGTGGAATTAACCTAGGGGTACATGTGTAAATAGTGTGTTTGATTTGCATGCATTTAGTCTTTGATTAGGGGTTGTCTACTTGTTGTTTTTATCTTTCCATACAAATCCTACTTTACTAGCATTTATATGAAAGCGATAAATTGCGGAAAGTAAATATCCTACGTTGTTACAATCACTTGGGGAATGAGGTGTACAAATTTACAAATGGGGATTGCAAGAAATTAAAGTCCTAATTATCTATTACAACCATATTGAAATAATGTACAAGAATTGAAATGTAAAATAGATTTGTTTTGTTTTTATTAAGAGAAGAAATAAATTTCCTTAAGAAAATATTTTTAGTCTTTTTTGTTTTAAAAGAAATAAATCAAAGTGTATGAATATAAAGTATTCTTGGTGTTTTTGATTAATGAAAATAGAAGTGATGATAAAAATAATAAGAGAAAAAAGAATCAGAGTCAGCGCATTGCTGAAAGGATAGAAATAAGGAGTAGAAGTTCTGACTCTGGTGCACTGCAAATCAGGAAAAAAAAATGTTAGCAGAAATGGGAAAGGCCAGAAGTTCTGGATTCGGACGCACTGAAGTTCTGGGGTTACTGGGAACAAAGGAAAGCCTAGAAGTTATGATTGCCTGAGAGAGCCTATAAGTTATGATTGTTGAGAGAGTCTAGAAGTTCTGATGCAACTGGAAACCTAGAAGTTCTAGTGTTACTAGAAGGTTAGAAGTTCTGGTAATGGGTAAGTGAGGTGTTAATGCTGTTGGAGGAGAATATCTAGAAGTTATGATCCAGGAGTATTGTTTTGACAAACAAATGGAGGGGTTTATCTAGAAGTTCTGATCCAGGAGTATTGTTTTGACAAATAAATGGAGGGGTTTATCTAGAAGTTCTGGTCTAAGAATATTGTCTGACAAATAATGGGATAAAAATGTCAAGAAATAAACATAAAAAAGATGCTTCTGGGGCTAGAACCCAGGACCCTTAACACTAATGTCTTATGCGCGCGCTCTCTACCATTGGGGTGGCTATACATCCGGTATCAGAAACAAAAACATAAACATATATTACAAAGTAAGTTCTAGTGATGGACTTTGTGATGCAGTGGGAGAACTGACTTGAGGTTTTGCGTTTGTGTTTGCAAATGTTGCGGTTTAGCAAGAGTCGCCACCGACTTTTTTTTATCTAAAAGTAAAGGTAAAAAAGCACAGGAAAGACCTTTGAGATTGTTTTTTTGGTTCGGGGGGTAGATTATGAAAAGGGAAGGTGCTAGCACCCTTTTCATCCATGGTTTTCCATGGGCTCTTAGTTACTTGTTTTAGATCACTTGCTTTTGCTTTTCAATTGTTTGAAATGGTGCTTTTGTGTGTGGTTTTAAAAGTATTTTGAAAAGAGGCCTTCGTTTTGGCAACCTTTGTAATGGTTCTTGTTTGAATGTATACAAAGGTGTTTGTCTTTTGAAAAATGTTTCAATGTTTGAAAGTTTGTTGGGAAATGTTTTAAAATTGTGTTGTGTGTTTTTGAAAATAGCAAGGATGGTTTGCAAATGATCAAGTAGCTAGGAGTTGTCTACCCTAATCAAAAGTCTTTCCTACACATTTTTATTCCTTTGACATTGTTGATTTACCATTGCATTTGGTAAACAACCCTATCTTTAGATGTTAAACGGGACGGGCGTGGGTCATCGTATGACCATGATAACAATGTTGCCAAGTATCTTAGCAAGTTTTGAGGGACTAGATCATTTGTTTTTAGGCAACCAAGATAGCATCATCGAGGGACTATGATCTTTTTGTTTTGTTTTGATTTTGCCAAGATACCTAGCATGCATACCATGGACATTTTAATGCAACAAAGTGGATGAAACCCTAGGGGTGCTTGTGTGCATTGTGTTGTCATTTTTCATGCATTTTTGTCTTGCATTAAGTCATGCTATTTGTTTGATTTTGGTCTTTGCATACAAAACCCTAGTTTTACTATCATGGTATATGAAAGCGATAAAATGCGTAAAGTAAATCTAAGACTATTACAACATTATTATGGGGAGGGGGATACAGGTTTGAATAGGGGGATATTGCTAAAACATAAAGCCCTAAAACTATTACAATCATATTGAATTTATTGTACAAATAAATAAATAAACAAGTATTTATATATGCAATAAAATATAAACATGCAAAAAATCTTTTTGTATTTATTTTATGTATGTAAAATAAGTTTATTTATGTCTTAAAAAATAAGAAAATAAAAATGATTATTTTTTAAAGGGTGAAAATCCTAATTTTTTGTTTTAAGAAAATATATTATATATTATTATTTATTTCATTTTTTGTTTAAGAAAAATAATAATAATATATGCAAAAATGTTTAAAAAAATTAAATATTGTATGAAAATATTAATTTAAGTGTATAAATAATAAAAATATATAATATATAATATTTTTGTATTATTTACAAATTTATTCAAGAAAATGAATTTTATTTAATCTTATAAACTATTTTTTTGTCATAAAAAATAATAAAAATAATAAAATAAAAATGTAAAAATTAAGAAAATATTTTTAGTGATTTTTAATATTTAGAAAAATAAATAAATAAAGTCAGAAATATAAAAGAAATAAAAAAATATACAAAATAAAGAAAATGGGCCAAGGGGGTGCAAATAACGTAATGGGGGGTGTCAAAAATCAAGCAAGCCAGGCCCAACCCAATATCACTTCATCCCTGTCCTTGGAACAGAGAAACGCGCGCGCCATGTACAAACTTGTAACTCCTGCATACGTGCTTAAAAACGAAATCTTGCAACATGAAACTTGTAGCTTGTTAAATCACGATTCCAACCATATAAAAAACTTGATCTAACTCTAAGAAACCAGGGAGAATTTCAGTGCCCCTAATTTATGACCTAGTTTTTTCAGTAAGTTCAACTATCAAATTCTCCTAGCTCAGTTAATATAAATACAAGTTATGCATATGTACAACTCAAGGACATTAAGGACTATATTTTTGCTTCACAAACCTAAGCCTAATGATGCCCAAATAAGGAGTTAGAATCTTGACAAATACCTGTTTCGGTTGAAGTTGGCTATGGAAATGTAGCAGCTTTGAGTGAGGCCTGAAGGTCTTTTGAGCTTGCTTGAAGTTGTCTCAACCTTTCCCAATGCTTTGCTTGCTTTGAAGTGGCCTGAATCTCCTTGTAGAACTCAACCTGCAAAGCTTCAAAGTGAAAATATTGAAGTGTGCAAACGAGGTTACAGTTGCAAAGTAAGGGCCTGGACAGTTTAGGTGGGTTGTAAGGAATGTGTTTGAAGTGGTTCAATGCAAAACGCACGAGTGAAATATGTTTTGGCTTGTGATTTGCAGAGATTGCCCTGTTTTGGGCAGAAGTTGGTGTTTTTGTGTTTTGGGTGTTTGGAATCTTGGCAATTCGTGTTTTATGGCTTGGTACAATATGCTGAGGTTGTTTGAAATGGTTACAAGGCTTGGTTTTAACAGATGCGCAAGTTGTGTTCACTTTTGCAAGTTGGCTTGTTTTTGAAGAAAAGGTTGAGTTAACAAAGCCAAAGCCTGTACAGGCCTTCTCCTTAGCTGCACATAGTTGGTGTACTTTGCCTCAAGTTTGTGGACTTTTTTTGCAGCAAGAAATTGGGTCCATGGCTCAAGATAAAAAAATTGCCAAAAGTGAACTTTATCAAAGTAGTATTGTAACCTTTTTGCCATTTTTGGAATAACTCTTTGTGTAATGCTCCATAACTCAGAACAATGCCTTTGTCCAATGTATTTGCATTTAATTAAGGAGTGTGGAAAGGATTAAGTCCTTTAAAACAAGTTCAAGCATGATCCAAACTGATTTGCAAGTTGTGCCAACATGAAAAATGCCATGGACAAAAGTGAGAAATGGCCATTTTCTTTCCTTTGATTCTCCCTAACTATAAATGATCTTGGAGAGTTCTTGGACATTTTGAAAAGCTTGTAACATTCTCTATAATCCATATTTGAAATGCATTTTGATATTCCAATTGGAACTAGGTGAAAAGTTGCCATTAAGATAGGTCAAAATCCTGCCTAAACTAGGGCAAAATTTCACTAAGTTAAAAGTTTCATGGACCCTTATTCACAAAATCATAACTTGAGATACAAGCATATTTTGGGAAAACTTTGTGCATCAAAGTGGTATATTTTATGGAGGACTACAACTTTCATGTTAGAAGTTTTGTTTGAATCCAATTGCATCATGGTGAAAAAGTTGGGGAAAGTTGGGAAAAAATAAGAAATTTTCATAACTTAGAAAATTTCTAAGTTATGAAAATTTTCCATTTTAAACCCTAATTTCCAAAATTAGGTTTGTTGGTAAACAAGTTTCATGTTTTGACACATCTTGATGAAAAATGACCCTTGGCACTTGATTTTGACCAAAAAGTCAAAGTTTGACTTTTCAGTGTATAGTTGATTTTTGATCAGTTGACTAAAAAATTCATCTGTCAATCCAATGCATTTGAGATCTTTTGAACATTTTGATTAGGTCAAGATGGTGCCATTGAGTCCTTGGAACCATGCTTGAACCCAATTAGCCATTGGATAGGTGAAAAATCAGAAATTGCCCTTCTATAGTCAAAACCCTAAAAATGACCATTTTGCCCTTTTGATGATCTGATCAAATTTCTTGAGGAGTTGTGGTCCAAACTTGATCAAATGGTTCATATGAGTCTATAATGTTGATTTGGATAAAAAATTATGAGGTTTGACTGTAAATTGGCCACAGTTGACTTTTTCCCCAATACAGCTGATTTTTAGGTCAATTGTCCAATTGACTGGGCAAAAATTTGATTCATGGCCTGAAACTTGGTATAAGAAATCTTATAGGTCCAACATGAAGTATGAAAGTCACAGGAGGCAGTGAAAGTCCAAAAATACTTGTGCAAACTCAAACCCTAATTTCAGGTCATCAGTGCAAGGAAATGTCTTGAGTTGAGCAAACCCTAATCTGATCTTGAGTCCAAAGAGTCTTGTTGAGGAGAATCTTGATAAAATGAGAGGGTAAATTTTGGGGTAAAACAGACTTCATCTTCTTCTTCGTGCTATCCAGAGTATCTGCAACCTAGTCATTTATCAACAAAATGGAAAATGCAAACATAGAAGTTATGGCAAATTTCATCATGGTTTCAGAAATACAAAGCATCAAAACTGTAGACTAGAAACAAACATGAATTCTGCTAATCCTAATTCTGAACCCTAATTTACTCAAGAAGTTCTGATCTGAAATTCTCTCTACTTAGGCCATATACATGAAATCTATAAATATGTGCAGAATCAGAGTCATGATATCTACATTGTATCTTTGAAAATGCAAGCCTAACAATGCCTAAGTAATGAGATAAAATTCAGAAGAAGCTTACCTTGCAGCTAGAAATTGTTCTGTGAATTAGAGCCTGGTTCAGATTGTTGTGATGTTCTAGTCAGCTCCCTCAAGTTCTCAGAAAGCTAAAGCAACCCTTAACTTGAGCTATGAATGGTTGGAAAGTTCTGGAGCAGTCAAGGTGCAGAGTTCTGACTTTTGGAATGGAGAATAGTGAAGACTGTTTTACAGTTTGAAAACATAAGCTGGGAAGGCTTCTACGTGTATGCTAGGAACTGTATGGTTGATTTGGTCACACTCAAGAAAAATTGGAGTTTGAACGCAAAAATCAGAAACTAGCAGGTTTTGTGTTTGTATTGCAGTTTCAGGTTCTTGGGAATTTTCAGCAGAGTTTCAAGGCTTTTTCCAATATTTAGAATCCTCTTATAGTTTATAAATGAAGTGTAATTTATAGGCAAAGGATTTAGGAGCTTGGAGAAATCATAAGTACATCCATCATGTGTTATGGATCATTGACTTGTTTTTTAAGCAAGTTTAAACAAGCATGGTTTCAAGGCAAAGTGGAGCAGTTAACAGCTGTAGCTGCGTCTAATCTGAGTTTGTAGGCATGATTTATGGAGAAGTTAACTTAGAAATAAAAGTAAAGTATGGGCCCAACACAAACTTTGTAAAAAAGTTTAATTTCCAAGGACAACAGTGGTACTTTCATGCCACATATGGGAAGATCTTTCGGATAAAGGTTTAAACATTGGGATAAAGACTCAAAAGTGGGTGTGAGCATTATATGATGATGAGATTTAACAAGCAAGAAGACCTTCAACCTGAGATTATGCAGCCTAGTTTGAAACTGGATTAGAAGTTCAGCACAAACGTAACTTAGATTAAGAACAAATGTCCAACTTCTGATCTTTGATTCTCCCTGCTCCAGCATGATCTGAAGGATTCCTCAGACTTTTCAGAAATCTTGTAACATGCTTTGTAAACCCTCTTTGAATCACTTTTGCAAATTCTGATTGAATCTACATGAAAATTGGCCCAAATGTTCTAGCCAAAATCTGGTTGGAAATGCTCAGAATTTACTAAGTGTTTTAGTTTCATGGGTGTGTCTTCAGGAACTCATAACTTGAAATCCCAGCATATTTAAGAGAAGTTTTTGTTCTGAAATGTTTTAGATCTCGCTGAGATCTATAACTCTTGTGTCAGAAGTTCTTCCTGAATCATCTTGCATCATGATGAAAATCTGGCCAGAAGTTCTGAACTTATCATATTTCTTAACACTTAGAAAAATTTCTAAGTGTTTAGAATTTTGACTTTTCCAAAGTATTTTTGATTTTTGATTTTCTTGATGAAAAAAACTTCATATTCTAACATGTTTTGATGAAATACGATTCTTGAAACTTGAATTTGATACAAAAGTTAAAGTTTGACTTTTCAATGTGCATTTTGACCATTTTGCCCTTATGCCAATTCCAAACCTAAATTGATGTATTAGTGTTGCAAACTTGATGTCATGGGAGATTTTGGGAGGAAATTCTCGAGAAATGAGAGGGCAAATTTTGGGGTACAACAACTGTAAACAAATCCTGCAAGGAAATCATGTTGTTAGATAATAAAACCCTACAAGTAGTTCAAGTTGAAAGCAAACAAGTCACACAAGCAGCCTTAGGTTTAGGCTTGCATGGGGTTTGTAGGTAAGTACCCTCTTGAAGTTTAGTTGGCTCAACCTATCCTAGTAATAGTAACCGGGTTCTAAGGGATCTCAATATCACTGATTTTTCCCACAAGTTTCATTCCAATCGACAACTAACTTACCACCAAACAAAACTCGGGAGTCAAATCTCACTACTTCCTAATGGCCAAGTTGTTCAATTAAAGGTTTTAAGGTCAGTTGATGCTTCATGACACCATGCAGTGGCCCCGTATTCTCCTTGACTACTCAAGGTCTATCGGTACCAACCAAAGTGTCACATCAATATAGCTATCGCTTCAACCGTGTTGGTATACCCCACACAGTCCCCACGATTTATTGCTACTTACCTAAAAGGTGTCCCAGATCCAGGTGTAGGATCTATAGTAACAACCCAAACAAACCCCTCAAAAGTAAAGCAAACAAAGCATACAAGGTAAAGCAATTTACAATGAACTAGACTCTAAGGTAACCCAACTTTTTATTATCCCCAGCAGAGTCACCAGTTCTGTGGTACGGTGGCAAAACCGACTGTTAATACTGGTTTTGTGTTTGTATTCTCAAATGTTGCGGTAAACAAGAGTCTCCACCGACTTTTCTTTTATCCAAATTAAGGAAAAGGTGAAAAGAACAGAAAAGGACCTTTTCGAGATTTTTCTGAGTAAGGCGGTAGATTATGGAAAGGGGAGGTGTTAGCACCCTTTCCATCCGTAGTCCTCTACGGGCTCTTAGATGCTAGCTCATGTTTTTAAAATTACTTGTGCTTTGTGTGTTTTGAAAATTTGTTTTGAAAATGCCTTAGTGCGGCGATTCACTTTATGATAACTCTTGTATCAGTCCTCAAGAGTGTTGACAAAGCGAATGTTTTTGAAAGTGTTTTTGAAATGTGTAAGTGTAAAAAGTTTGTTTTATTTGAGCAAGCATCTAAGAGAGATCTACTTGTACTCGAGAAATTTCGTGCCAACATGAAAAATGCCATGGACAAAAGTGAGAAATGGTCATTTTCTTTCCTTCGATTCTCCCTAACCATAAATGATCTTGGAGAGTTCTTGAACATTTTGGAAATCTTGTAACATGATCTACAATCCATCTTTGAAATTCATTTTGAGATTCCAATTGGAACTAGGTGAAAAGTTTCCATGAAGATAGGTCAAAATCCTGCCTAAACTAGGGCAAAATTTCACTAAGTTAAAAGTTTCATGGACCCTTATTCATAAAATCATAACTTGAGATCCAAGCATCTTTTGGGAAAACTTTATGAATAAAAGTGGTAGATTTTGTGGAGGACTACAACTTTCATGTTGGAAGTTTTGTTTGAATCCAATTGCATCATGGTGAAAAGGTTGGGGAAAGTTGGGAAAAATAAGAAATTTTCATAAAGAAAATTTCTAAGTTATGAAAATTTTCCATTTTAAACCCTAATTTCCAAAATTAGGTTTCTTGGTGAAAAAGTTTCATTTTTTGACACATCTTAATGAAAAATGACCCTTGGCACTTGATTTTGACCAAAAAGTCAAAGTTTGACTTTTTAGTGTACAGTTGATTTTGATCAGTTGACTGAAAAATTCATATGTCAATCCAATGCATTTGAGATCTTTTGAAAATTGTGATTAGGTCAAGATGGTCCCATTGAGTCCTTGAAACCATGCTTGAACCCAATTTGCCATTGGCTAGGTGAAAAATCAGAAATTTCCCTTCTACAGTCAAAACCCTAAAAATGACCATTTTGCCCTTTTGATGATCTGATCAAATTTCTTGAGGAGTTGTGGTCCAAAATTGATCAAATGGTTCATATCAGTCTATAATGTTGATTTGGATCAAAAATTATGAGGTTTGACTGTAAATTGGCCACAGTTTACTTTTTCCCCAATACAGCTGATTTTTAGGTCAACTGTCCAGTTGACTGGGCAAAAATTTGATTCAAGGCTTGAAACTTGGTATGAGCAATCTTATAGGTCCAACATGAAGTATGAAAGTCTCATGAGGCAGTGAAAGTCCAAAAATCCCTGTGCAAACTCAAACCCTAATTTCAGGTCATTAGTGCAAGGAAATGTCTTGAGTTGAGCAAACCCTAATCTGATCTTGAGTCCAAAGAGTCTTGTTGAGGAGAATCTTGATAAAATGAGAGGGAAAATTTTGGGGTACAATAGCTGCTCCTGTTCAATCTTCTTGAATCTGAAGAGTTCGATTGGCGAGTTTGTCGTTCGTGACTCGAAGGTAAAAGATGATTGGACACTATAGTGCCCGTAAATTTGCACTCGTCAAAATGTAGTTCAGGGAATGGGCTTAAAGATGCCATTTGGGGAGGTGACAAAATCTTGTCGGAGATGGGCTTAAAGATGCCATCCAAGAGTTTTTGTTGAAAATCAGGAGAATGAACATCAGAATGGTATCCGTATCTGGAACGTATCTGAGTTGTATTTGGAGATTGGATCTGTATGAGTAAGGGAATAGTGTCTGTGTCTGGAGCGTATCCGAGCTGTAACTGTATTTGAATTTGAAAGAATAACAAAATGACTGCCGTGTCTGGAGTGTATCTGTATTGTATCGGAGTCTGAATAAGCGACAGAATAGCATCCGTGTCTGGAGCATCTCTGGGCTGGGGAAAAAGTCAGAATAAGTGACAGAATGGCGACCATGTATGGAGCGTATCTTGACTGTATCTTGAGGTTGAGATTTGTATGAGTAGCAGAATGACTTCCGTGTCTGGAGTGTATCTGAACTGTAACTGGGATCTGAATAAGTCACAGAATGACTTCCGTGTCTGGAGTGTATCTGAACTTGAAATTGATAGTTGAATCTGAATAAGAAATAGAATGGCTTCCATGTCTGGAGTGTATCCGTACTTTATCTTGACTTTGAATTCTAAATGAGTAATGGAATGACTTCTGTGTCTGGAGCGTATCCGTACTGTATCTAAAATCTTTGAATATTTGTTAAAGATAGCTTTTAATCTTATCCTGAAAAGGGTAAAATGTTAGCTGAAATACAAAGTTATGTTGCATGAAATGTATGATGCAATAAAATGTGTTTTATCAATGTTTATGATATATGAATGTAATGTATGCGCATGTAAGCTGATTTGCTGTATTGCTGAGGAAAATAAATACTTGATAGCTGGGAATAATGAAATCTTTGACTGATGTCGGGGAAAATAAATCCTTGACCGCTGCTGGAGATTAAAAATCCTTGACAACTTCTGCGGGGATGTGAGAATCCTTCATGACTTTCTTGGGGACATAGGGATCCTTCAAGTCTTTGGAGTTGGAGTATTGACAAAATCTGTTGTGAGAGTAATGTCAAACTGCTTGAGAAATCTGCTTGGGAAATCCAGAGAACTTTGAAGGCTTCTACTGGGGATTAAATAATGGGCATCTTACTCGGCTGGGGAATAGGGAAAACTCTGGCGATCTCTATCGGGGATCAAGCAAAGGAAAACCTTGATCTACTGGAGAATAAGGAAGGCTCTGATGGCTTCTGCGGGGAACTGAGAATGAGAATCTTCATTCTGCTAGGGGAATTTGAATCCTTGGGGACTTCAAGCTGAGGAGTTAAGAATGAAAATCTTTGATCTGCAGGGGATTAAAAATTCTGACAAATTCATGCTGGGGAGTGGTGAAGACTCTGGCAACTTCACTGGGGAATCAAGAATGAGAATCTTCATCATGTTGGGGAGTAAGAACTCTGTGGGGAGTAGCTATACTGCTGGAGAGTAGCTATCCTGCTGGAAAGTAAGTTCAAGACTCTGTGGGAAAAAGCTTATTCCTGTTTGGAAAAAGTTCAGGAGTTTGGGTTGTATGCCACTCTAACGGGAAATTATCCTAGGCTGGGGATAGAAGTTAACTATTATCTGGTTGATTCTCAGACTTCAAGACAACTTGCTGGGGAATCTGGGGAAAACTGAATGGTTTCTGCTGGGGATTGACAGTTGGAAATTTGACTCGACTGGGGAAGAAGGTTTCATCTTCGTTGAGGGTCTGTAGTTCAAAGTTTTTGCTCCGCTGTGGATTGGGAGTTTGAAATTTTAACTCTGGTTGGAATTAAAGGTTTGAAATTATAACTCCGCTGGGGATATGTATTTCAAGGTTTTAGCTCCGTTGGGGATTTAGATGATGTATTGCAGGGGATTTCTTTTGGAATAGCCTAAAGACGTTTTCCTATCCTTTCAACCTGTCAGTAATTATTCTTTCACATTTCGTTTATTTGTAAACAGTGATTATATTCAAATGCATATGCTCATTTAATAAATCATTGGACGTTTTCAAATAAAACACAAGTGTAAAAAAAGAAGAAAAGACAAATAGTTTTCTGCACTTTGAAGTATCTTTGTATTAACTTTATGTAAGTATTTTGTACAAAGGAGACAGACATCCTAGTAAGAGAATGTTGTCATAAAAAATGAGAAAAATTTATACAAAGAAAGATGGCTATGTGTAAAAATTCCATGGGATTCCCATTCTACTATAGCCTTCGTAACTCTGAATATCTTGTCCATTCGTTGCTTCATTCAAAGATGATTGGGTTGATCAGAAGCCCGGAGCTTGTCTGTGAAGAGATTGTCCTTAAAGTGATCCGACGAGACATAGTCATACGCTTTAATTCCCTAATTTTTTCTTGGACCTCCCTTTCGGGTTTTTGATCCACTGGGAAACCCTTTTTTGCCCAAGTCGCTCTTTCGGGTTTTCAACTTGTCGGGTGTACAGATTTTTTATTTATCCCTAACTTTTTCCTGAACCGCCCTTTCGGGTTTTCGATTCACCGGGATGCCTTTTTTTTGCCCAAGTTGCCCTTTCGGGTTTTCAACTTGCCGAGTCGTTTATGCGTAGTATCTTTTGACTATGTCTGCGTTCGCAGGGTGCGGCAAGTCATCGTCGTCCATGGTGGTTAAGATCATTGCCCCACCAGAAAAGATGTTCTTGATCACAAATGGTCCTTCGTAAGTAGAAGTCCATTTGCCCCTGGGATCACTTTGCGGAAAGATTATCCGCTTGATTAACAAATCCCCGACTTGATATACCTGGCGTCTGACTTTCTTGTTGAAAGCTTTGATCATCCGTTTTTGATACGTCTGACCGTGGCAAACAGCAGTAAGTCGCTTTTCGGCAATCAAGTTAAGTTGATCAAGTCGGGTCTGAATCCAATCGTCTTCACTCAAACCAACATCTTTCATGATTCTCAAGGAGGGAATATGAACCTCGATAGGTAAAACAGCTTCCATGCCGTATACCAAAGAATAAGATGTTGCCCTAGTTGATATACGTGCCGTGGTACGGTACCCGTGAAGAGAAAACGGTAACATCTCATGCCAGTCCTTGTAGGTGACTGTCATTTTTTGTATGATCTTCTTGATATTTTTGTTCGTAGCTTCGACAGCACCGTTCTTCTTTGGCCGATAGGGAGATGAATTGTGATGTTGAATATGGAACTGCTCGCACAAGGCGGTGATCATAGTATTGTTCAGGTTTGTACCGTTATCGGTGATGATCCTTTCAGGGATACCGTACCGACAAATGAGGTTCTTCTTGATGAAGCGGGAAACAACATTCTTTGTGACAGATGCGAAGGAAGCTACTTAGACCCACTTGGTAAAGTAATCAATGGCCACCAGAATGAAACGATGTCCATTGGATGTTTTAGGCTTTATCACTCCAATCATGTCGATTCCCCACATAGCGAATGGCCAAGGAGCTGTTAAGACATTGAGAGGAACTGGAGGTATATGTACCTTGTCTGCATAGATTTGACATTTGTGACAAGTCCTGGAATGTTGATGGCAGACAGCTTCCATGGTAGACCAGTAATAGCCTTCACGTAGAATCTTCTTAGCCATCATATGTCCGCTAGAGTGAGTGCCAAAGGTACCATTGTGCAGTTCATCCATGATCTGTTCAGCTTCAATCTTGTCCACACAACGGAGCAGAATGCAATCATGATTGCGCTTGTACAGGATACCATTTCTCAGGAAGAACTTAGCCGAGAATCTCCTTAAGAACTTTTTGTCATTGACTGAAGCTCCTTCAGGGTATTCTTGAGCCTCGAGATACCTTTTGATTTCATGAAACCAAGGACGGTCCACTACTTCTTCAGCATTAATCTCATGACAATGTGCAGGTTCGTCCATCCGTTCAATAGTGATTTGGGGAGCCTCATTATCCCAGTTAAGTTCAAACATAGATGACATTGTAGCTAGCGTATCTGCTAGTTGATTCTCGTCTCGCGGGAAGTGCTCGAAGATAATATGCTCGAAATGTGGTAACAATGTCAAGACATGTTCTTTGTAAGGGATGAGGTTTGGATGTTTAGTATCCCACTCTCCTTTGATCTGACTGATGAACAAAGCTGAGTCCCCAAACACGATCAAATATTTAACTCCCAAGTCAATAGCAGCCTTGAGACCAAAGATACAAGCTTCATACACGGCCATGTTGTTAGTGCAGTGGAAGCAAAGTCTGGCTGTGAAAGGTGTATGGCAACCTTCTGGAGAAATGAGTACCGCGCCGATACCATTGCCAAGTGCATTGGAGGCACCATCAAAGTACAGGGTCCATCGGGATCCTGGTTTAGGTCCGTCATACGGTCTGAAATCTTCAATGTTGTCCAATGTCATGATATCCTCATCGGGGAAGTCGAACCTCATGGATTGGTAATCTTCGACAGCTTTATGGGCTAGATGGTCAGCTTGTACACTCCCCTTTATAGCTTTTTGGGTCGTGTACTGTATATCATATTCTGTTAGGATCATCTGCCATCTAGCAATTCTTCCAGATAGAGCAGGCTTCTCAAAGATGTACTTGATCGGATCCATCTTAGATATCAGCAAAGTGGTATGAGTCAACATGTACTGCCTTAGCCGGCGAGCAGCCCATACCAAAGCGCAGCAAGTTTTCTTGAGCAGTGAGTATCGGGTCTCACAGTCGGTAAACTTTTTGCTAAGGTAATAAATGGCATGCTCTTTTCGGCCAGACTCGTTATGTTGGCCCAGTACGCACCCCATTGAATTCTCTAGGACAATTAGATACATGATTAGCGGTCTTCCTTCGACGGGAGGCATCAAGATGGGAGGTTCTAGCAGATACTCCTTGATTTTATTGAAAGCAACTTGACAGTCATCATTCCATTTAACCACCTGATCTTTCTTCAATAACTTGAAGATTGGCTCACAGGTAGATGTTAGGTGAGAAATGAACCTTGCAATGTAGTTTAGGCGTCCCAAGAAACCTTTGACCTCCTTCTCAGTGCGAGGGGCTGGCATCTCTTGTATAGCTTTGACTTTGGCAGGGTCAACCTCGATGCCCTTGTTGCTGACGATGAAACCCAATAGTTTACCGGACCTGGCTCCGAAAGTGCACTTGTTAGGGTTCAGTCTGAGCTTGTACTCTCTCAACCTGACAAACAGCTTTTGCAGATGGTCGAGGTGTTCTTCTTCAGTTTGTGAACGGGCTATCATGTCATCTATATAGACCTCTATCTCATGATGTATCATATCATGAAACAAAACTACCATGGCACATTGATAGGTTGCCCCGGCATTCTTCAGTCCGAATGGCATCACTTTGTAGCAGAACGTACCCCACTGTGTAACAAAAGTAGTTTTCTCCATGTCCTTAGGGGCCATTTTAATCTGGTTATAGCCTGAGAATCCGTCCATGAAAGAAAATACCTTGTGTTGAGTTGTATTGTCAACCAAGATGTCAATGTGCGGGAGTGGAAAGTCATCTTTAGGGCTAGCCCTGTTTAAATCTCTGTAATCCACGCACATTCTCACTTTTCCGTCCTTCTTAGGCACGGGCACAATGTTAGCAACCCATTGTGGATAGGAAGTAACAGCAAGAAAACCAGCATTGAACTGCTTCATAACTTCTGCTTTGATCTTTTCAGACATGTCGGACCTCATGCGGCGGACTTTCTCTTTAACTGATGGACAGTCTTCTCTTGTGGGTAGACGGTGAACCACAATATCTGTATCAAGTCCCGGCATGTCTTCATAGGACCAGGCGAAGATCTCAACATATTCATGTAGCAGCTGAATTAAGCGCTCCTTGATACTTGGCTCTAGGTTGGCACCCACTCTAACTTCTTTTTTGTCTTCCTCACTACCCAAATTGATTATCTCTAACAGCTCCTCATGAGGTAGAATAGCCCTTTCTTCCTGTTGTAGCAGTCTAGCCAATTCTCCTGGCGCCTCACAGTCTTTATCACCTTCGTATTCGGCATGGTAGACCAGATCTTCAGAGTCACTGAAGGCCATAGCAGAATTGTTACCCATGGAATCCGGAATGGAAGGGTACTTACATTTGTGAGTGTGGGTGTGTGTAAGGGATAGCCACCTTTAAACAAATAAAAAGTAAAAAGAAAGACAATGAACACAAAAGTTTGTATATGAAAACGTCCATGATTCATTAAAATGGCATATGAAGATGAAAAAATCAAACCCTTACAAATGGACCTATGTGCCTCGGGTAAGGCACAAGGTTAAAAGTGTACGAATTGTTTAAGAATTATTACAAACCAACAGAAATGTTTGAAAGATAAGTTACTGCGGTATGAAAGTAATTGGAATAAAGTCCTTTGCCTCCCAATTGCACAGTCCTCCGTCAACAGTAGGGAAAATCCAGTCTTCCAAGTTGCTTTCCTCTTCACTATCCTCCAAAGCATTGACTCCATGATGGGAGATCTTCACTGGTGGCCCTCCAGCCCGGGAGCGACGCACAGCCTTTTGACTAGCCGAATTTATCAGATTTGAAAGGAAAGTCCGGAAGTTGCCCCCAGATTGTGCTTCCTCCTTCTTCAGTCACAGCTTTTGCATCTTTGAGAGAAGACATCCGAGGAGGAGGTCTAGTAATCATGGGTACAGAAGACACTATCTTGGTTGCCGAAATCTCCTGAGCTACCTCTTCAAAATGCTTAAAGGGGGTTTCGATGAATTCACCATCCAATTCTACATAGCGGAAAGAATTTAGATGGCTTATCATGTGTTCCTCTTCGCCATGAACAGTTACAATTTTCCCCTGGACAGGGTATTTAAGCATTTGATGCAGAGAAGAAGTGACGGCTCCAGCATTGTGAATCCAAAGTCTTCCCAACAAGCAAGAATAGGAAGGACGGATGTCTATCACATAGAATATGGACTTGAAGGTTTCAGTTCCCACTTTAATCGGGATGTCCACCTCCCCGTGGACCATCCTTTTAGAACCATCAAAGGCTCTGACAATGATGTTGTTTGGTTTCAGGGTTAGGCCTTCGCAATCCAACCTATACAATGCCTTCTTTGGCAGGACATTCAGCGAAGAACCAGTGTCTACCAGTACGTGTGCTAGAGTAGTCCCTCTGCATTCCACAGAGACATGCAAATCGTCATTATGTTTTCTCCCTTTGATTGTTAGATCAGCATCGGAGAATCCAAGACCATTGTCTGCTGTTAGGCTAGCTACACATTCCTGGAACTGATCCGTGGAAGTTTCCTCTGGCACGTGGGCCGTCTTCAAAAATATGATCAAAGCTTTAGCATGAGCTTCTGAACAAAGCAGCAAGGCCAAAATAGAGATCTTTGAGGGGGTTTGCCCCAGTTGTTCCACAACATTATAATTGCTTTTCTTAATTATTTTCAAAATCTCTTCCATTTCTTTTTGAGAGGTTTCAGGGATGACCAATGGCTGAGCCCTCGTCCTGACGGGCTCTTCTTGGATTCCTTTCCCTCTATCATCAGCAACAGCATAGGGGACAACCACGGGAGTTACAACTTCTTCAATAATCGGAGTTCTTGCAGATATGTTTACCAGCACAGGGGTAACTTTAGGAGCAGCTGAGGGTCCGAAGATTGCTTTTGGAGGGGCAATCTCTGGAGAGAAAATTCTTCCACTGCGGGTGATTTTACTCGTTCCAGCAATGTTTCCAATATCGGAAGTCTCTTCATTATAACTCTCTTCAGTTGATTCAATTTGCTTAATACTGTGGTAAAAGATCTCTCCACCATAGTTCCACGGTATTGATTTGTTGGACTTGTACAGGATGGGCCCTGACATGGTTATCTTCAAAGGTGTAATCTTCGGATCGGATGTAATCTTAACAGGTCTTTTTGAGAACTTGGAAAGATTGGCGGATATGGTAATTATTGAAATATCGTTGACAGGAGTCGGTGTAACAGGAGTCTTTTCAAAAAGGATTTCTTGGTTATCCATTAGGCGTTGGATGCCTAACTTCAACAATGGACAGTCGGTCGATAAGGATGAACAAATGCAACAATCTTCTTCACAATCTGGGAAAATCCCAGCCTTTAGCAAATTCAACTTGATTATCGGTAGCGGAGTCATCAAATCATCAACAGTAGCAACAAAGAGATCCTCTTCAATAGCATGGGCATTGTGACCATGCTTTGGCATTGGAGCAGAGATTACATTCGGCTTTTCAGGGGCGTCGAATTCAACTTCTTTAGCGTCTATCAAATACTGAATCTTATTCTCGAGGGCCCAACAACTGTTGGAGTCGCTCCCCAGGCTGTCTGAATGGTAAGCACACTTGGCATTCGCATGGTAGAAAGGATAAGATGTATTTGAAATATTCGGTGCCTCTTTCATACTTGCAAGGTTTAACTTCAAGAGATGGGGTAGAACCTGAGCAGGAGTCATGTTGATCCGGGTGTATTGTCGTGCAGGCCTTTTCACTCTTGCTTGGTTGGTTTTGGGTTGACTGCTTCTAGGCTGATCAGCTGCAGACTTCTGAATCATTACGACCCCCACCGTTGGCCGGCGCTCAACTCTTCCTTGACCTCTTTGGGAGTAGACAGCTGAGACTTATTTCTTTGCTGGAAAAGTCTTTTTGATGGCAGTGGAAGCAGATGCATCCTTTTGAATTTTCCCGCTCTTTATGTCGGCTTCAACTCTCTCACCAGTTAGAATCAACTCGGTGAACCCCGCAGACGAACTTCCAATCCGGTGATTGAAAAAGGGGCCTGACAGTGTACCCAAGAACATATCTACTAGCTCCCTCTCAGATAGAGGTGGTTGTACTCGTCCCGCCAAGTCTCTCCATTTCTGGGCATACTCTTTGAAACCTTCATTTGAGACCATGCCCATACTCTGTAATTGAGTACGGGTTGGTGCTAAGTCCGCATTATATTGATATTGTCTGTAGAAGGAGGCCGCCAAATCCTTCCAATTGTGCACATCAGACCTCTCTAGCTGGTAGAACCAATCTAACTGTGTCCCTGAAAGACTGTCCTGGAAGAAATGAACCCACAGATCCTTGTCAGAAGAATGTGGTTGAATTTTCCTGACATAAGACCGTAGGTGCGTCTTGGGACAAGACAACCCATCGTACTTAGCAAAAAGAGGTACTTTGAACTTGGGGGGAATCATAATTCCAGAAACCAACCCTAGCTCTTCAAAGTTCAGCCCAGGCACTCTTTGTATCTCCATGGTAGCTAGACGCTCTTCCAGATTCTTGTATTTATCATCTGCAGGAGGGTACTGCTGCTCAGAATAGTCTTCATCCTCTTCTTCTTCTTCTTCCTCAGAGTCAGATGGCACTGCAGTCTCTTTACCCTTTCTCACCCCTTCATCAGATGTTGAGGGGAAATCCAAGACCCTTCTAGCTTGAAATTCAAATCTTCTACCCATGGTAGCCACACCAGTCCTCTTCTTTTTCTTTTTCTCTTTTTCCTTCTCTAGTAGAGTTTTGAGCTCCTCCTTCCCCTTTGCCAAGGTCAGAAGTAGCTGTTGAAACTGTGAATTTTGCGCTTGTAAGTCTTTGACCATCTGCTCAATATCCATCTTGCTGAAATAAACAGTAGAGAGATAAGGAAACCTGGTGTGAAGACCTGCTTATGCATATGATGAATGATATGTATTTATGTAATGCATTCAAGGATTCAGAAATTCAAATTTGTTTTAAATAAAAAGGAACACACGTCATATTAATAAGATAGAATTTGTTAGTACATCAATGCCCCATGGGCAAAATAATACAAAATTCTAATGTAAAAAGACGTTGCGCATCCTCTCTGGTGAAATGTAGGTGTTGAGAGTCTGCTCTTCGTGAAGTTGACGAGTAAGTTCCAAAACCTTCTTCTCACTGGCGTAGAATTGGGCTTCAAAAGTATCGCGTTCTCCCTTGAGCTGTATCCAACTCCTTTGTAAATCTTCTAGTGATGTTGGCATGTCAGAATGTAGGAGGGTGTATGGAATCTCTCCTTCCATAACAGGCTCTTTGATCACAGGGAGAATGTAGGGGTAAGGCATCATAAGACTCTGGGCGCGGGTTCGTACCCACCTGAGGTAAGGCTCAAGAGGGATGGAATTCTTGTGTCCCAAGGTCTTACTATCAACCTTGTTGGGCATCCTCCAAGCTTGGATGAACCTTTGTCGAAGTCCTTGATCGTCGTTGTCGAAGTCGAAAACCAAGTCTGGAATCAGCATGTCACGTGGGCCATCCCTTCGGGCATACCCAAACTTTCTCAGAGCCAATCATGGGTTGTAGGTGATGCCTCCCCTAATCCCAAGTAGAGGGACATTAGGGAATTCCCCATAACGATCAATGATGATAACATTTTCTCTGGATCGAGAACACCAATGAACATTTGAATGTGTAAGAGTCATCAATCGTTGTGACCACCTCAAACCTTGCTCATTTTTCAAGACTGGTTGGGGAAGATGAGAAATAAACCATCTTTCCAGTAGAGGAGTGAAGCACATGAGAACACCTCTTTTCCTCATTGTTCGAGTGTGAAAAGAGTGGAGGATATCCCCAAGCAATGTAGGCACTGGGTTGCGAACCATGAAGATTTTGACAGCACTGACATCTATAAGTTGGTCAGGGTTTGGGAACAAGACCAACCCATAGATGAGAAGAGCTACAATCTCCTCAAAATCTTGTAAGTCTAATGAATTCCAACAGCTTTGGGCCTTCTCAAACAGAAACTTTGACAAGAAACCTTTGACACCACTTCTGGTTTCCCAATGACCTATGATATCATATGGTTGCAAGTGTAAGGCTTGAGCAACATCTTCAGGCTTTGGATCTATTTCCGTACCGTTTAAGGGTAGTTGATTGAGAATAGGAATCCTCAAGAGTTAAGAAAATTCCTCCAAAGTAGGCACTAGCTGGTAATCAGGTAATGTGAAGCAATGATGCAACGGGTCAAAGAACTGGAAGAGAACTTTCAACATATCTTCCTCAGTGTTGACAGTGACTAAGTTGAGAAGAAGACCATGCCTCTCGGTGAATGGAGAATTCTCAGGAATCCTGGAAGCTAGCTCCTTGAGTTGAGGAGGAATTCTCACAAGGTTGACCTGAATAGTTTTCCTGCGAAGTGAATCAATTACCTACAAAACAGGAACAAAGATGAAAATCCAAATCCTTGAAATGGTTAGTGGATGAATATGATACTTCATGATGTTCATGATGTTATGCTAAAGTATGTACAAACAAGTCACACAAGTTCCTAGTTTCAGGCTTGCATGGGGTTTCATAGGTAAGTACCCTCTTGAAGTTTAGTTGGCTCAACCTGTCTTATAAATAGTAATCGGGTTCTAAGGAGCTCAATATCACTGGATTATTTTCTATGTTCATTGTTTCAGTTTATCCACTTTACTGGCGACCGAAATATTCCAAGAAAACAACCCTCAATGAGTGTAGTATCGAGTATCTACCAACTTCAGACTGCACCAAAGCCGGTCATCTCACTACCCCTATAAAGGCCAAGTTGGTCAAGTAAAGGTTCTAAAAGTCCATTAGTGCTTCATGACATCACTCAGCGGCCCCGTATTCTCTTTGATTGACTCAAAGGCTACCGGTACCCACAAATATGTCGCACTAATATAGCTATTGCTTCAACCATGTCGGTATACCCCGCACAGTTTCCACAATGTATTGCTATTTACCTATGAATGTTTCCCAAATCCGGATAGAGGATTCAAACCCAAACAATATAACCAAATGTAAAGCAATCAAGTCAAGCAAGATAAGCATGTAAAGGTGATCTAAAACCCTAAGGTAAGCCCACTTTTAAGAATTTCCCCAACAGGGTCGCCAGTTCTATGATGCAGTGGGAGAACTGACTTGAGGTTTTGCGTTTGTGTTTGCAAATGTTGCGGTTTAGCAAGAGTCTCCACCGACTTTTATTTTATCCAAAAGTAAAGGTAAACAAGCACAGGAAAGACCTTTGAGATTGTTTTTTGGGTTCGGGGGGTAGATTATGAAAAGGGAAGGTGCTAGCACCCTTTTCATCCATGGTTTTCCATGGGCCCTTAGTTACTTGTTTTAGATCACTTGCTTTTGCTTTTCAATTGTTTGAAATGGTGCTTTTGTGTGTGGTTTTGAAAGTATTTTGAAAAGAGGCCTTCATTTTGGCAACCTTTGTAATGATTCTTGTTTGAATGTATACAAAGGTGTTTGTCTTTTGAAAAATGTTTCAATGTTTGAAAGTTTGTTGGGAAATGTTTTGAAATTGTGTTGTGTGTTTTTGAAAATAGCAAGGATGGTTTGCAAATGATCAAGTAGCTAGGAGTTATCTACCCTAATCAAAAGTCTTTCCTACACATTTTTATTCCTTTGACATTTTTGATTTACCATTGCATTTGGTAAACAACCATATCTTTGGATGTTAAACGGGACGGGCGTGGGTCATCGTATGACCATGATAACAATGTTGCCAAGTATCTTAGCAAGTTTTGAGGGACTAGATCATTTGTTTTTAGGCAACCAAGATAGCATCATCGAGGGACTATGATCTTTTTTTTTTTTTGATTTTGCCAAGATACCTAGCATGCATACCATGGCCATTTTAAGGCAACAAAGTGGATGAAACCCTAGGGGTGCTTGTGTGCATTGTGTTGTCATTTTTCATGCATTTTTGTCTTGCATTAAGTCATGCTATTTGTTTGATTTTGGTCTTTGCATACAAAACCCTAGTTTTACTATCATGGTATATGAAAGTGATAAAATGCGTAAAAGTAAATCTAAGACTATTACAACATTATTATGGGGAGGGGGATACAAGTTTGAATAGGGGGATATTGCTCAAAAATAAAGCCCTAAAACTATTACAACCATATTGAATTTATTGTACAAATAAATAAATAAACAAGTATTTAAATATGCAATAAAATACAAACATGCAAAAAATGTTTTGTATTTATTTTATGTATGTAAAATAAGTTTATTTATGTCTTAAAAAATAGTAAAATAAAAATGATTATTTTTGAAAGGATGAAAATCCTAATTTTTTGTTTTAAGAAAATATATTCTATTTTATTATTTATTTCATTTTTTGTTTAAGAAAAATAATAATAATATATGCAAAAATGTTTAAAAAATTAAATATTGTATGAAAATATTAATTTAAGTGTATAAATAATAAAAATAAAAATATATAATATTTTTGTATTATTTACAAATTTATTCAAGAAAATGAATTTTATTTAATCTAATAAACTATTTTTTTGTCGTAAAAAATAATAAAAATAATAAAATAAAAATGTAAAAATTAAGAAAATATTTTTAGTGATTTTTAATATTTAGAAAATAAATAAATAAAGTCAGAAATATAAAAGAAATAAGAAAATATACAAAATAAAGAAAATGGGCCAAGGGGGTGCAAATAACATAATGGGGGTGTCAAAAGTCAAGCAAGCCAGGCCCAGCCCAATATCACTTCATCCCTGTCCTTGGAACAGAGAAAGACGCGCGCCATGTACAAACTTGTAACTCCTGCATACGTCCTTAAAAACGAAATCTTGCAACATGAAACTTGTAGCTTGTTAAATCACGATTCCAACCATATAAAAAACTTGATCTAACTCTAAGAAACCAGGGAGAATTTCAGTGCCCATAATTTATGACCTAGTTTTTTCAGTAAGTTCAACTATCAAATTCTCCTAGCTCAGTTAATATAAATACAAGCTATGCATATGTACAGCTCAAGGACATTAAGGACTACATTTTTGCCTCACAAACCTAAGCCTAATGATGCCTAAATAAGGAGTTAGAATCTTGACAAATACCTGTTTCAGTTGAAGTTGGCTAAGGCAATGTAGCAGCTTTGAGTGAGGCTTGAAGGTCTTTTGAGCTTGCTTGAAGTTGTCTCAACCTTTCCCAAGGCTTTGCTTGCTTTGAAGTTGCCTGAATCTCCTTGTAGAACTCAACCTGCAAAGCTTCAAAGTGAAAATGGTGAAGTGTGCAAACGATTTTACAGTTGCAAAGTAAGGGCCTGGACAATTTAGGTGGGTTGTAAGGAATGTGTTTGAAGTGCTTCAAGGCAAAATGCACGAGTGAAATATGTGTTGGCTTGTGATTTGCAGAGATGGCCCTGTTTTGGGCAGAAGTTTGTGTTTTTGTGTTTTGGGTGTTTGGAAGCTTGGCAATTCGTGTTTTCTGGCTTGGTACAATATGCTGAGGTTGTTTGAAATGGTTACAAGGCTTGGTTTTAACAGATGCACAAGTTGTGTTCACTTTTGCAAGTTGGCTTGTTTTTGAAGAAAAGGTTGAGTTGACAAAGCCAAAGCCTGTACAGGCATGCTCCTTAGCTGCACATAGTTGGTGTACTTTGCCTCAAGTTTTTGGACTTTGTTTGCAGCAAGAAATTGGGTCCATGGCTCAAGATAAACAAAATTGCCAAAAGTGAACTTTATCAAAGTAGTATTGTAACCTTTTTGCCATTTTTGGAATAACTCTTTGTGTAATGCTCCTTAACTCAGAACAATGACTTTGTCCAATGTATTTGGATTTAATTAAGGAGTTTGGAAAGGATTAACTCCTGTAAAACAAGTACAAGCATGATCCAAACTGATTTGCAAGTTGTGCCAACATGAAAAATGCCATGGACAAAAGTGAGAAATGGTCATTTTCTTTCCTTCGATTCTCCCTAACCATAAATGATCTTGGAGAGTTATTGAACATTTTGGAAATCTTGTAACATTATATTCAATCCATCTTTGAAATGCATTTTGAGATTCCAATTGGAACTAGGTGAAAAGTTTCCATGAAGATAGGTCAAAATCCTGCCTAAACTAGGGCAAAATTTCACTAAGTTAAAAGTTTCATGGACCCTTATTCACAAAATCATAACTTGAGATCCAAGCATCTTTTGGGAAAACTTTGTGATTAAAAGTGGTAAATTTTGTGGAGCACTACAACTTTCATGTTGGAAGTTTTGTTTGAATCCAATTGCATCATGGTGAAAAAGTTGGGGAAAGTTGGGAAAAATAAGAAATTTTCATAATTTGACTAAAAAATTCATCTGTCAATCCAATGCATTTGAGATCTTTTGAACATTTTGATTAGGTCAAGATGGTGCCATTGAGTCCTTGGAACCATGCTTGAACCCAATTTGCCATTGGCTAGGTGAAAAATCAGAAATTGCCCTTCTATAGTCAAAACCCTAAAAATGACCATTTTGCCCTTTTGATGATCTGATCAAATTTCTTGAGGAGTTGTGGTCCAAACTTGATCAAATGGTTCATATGAGTCTATAATGTTGATTTGGATAAAAAATTATGAGGTTTGACTGTAAATTGCCCACGGTTGACTTTTTCCCCAATACAGTTGATTTTTAGGTCAATTGTCCAATTGACTGGGCAAAAACTTTGATTCATGGCTTGAAACTTGGTATAAGCAATCTTATAGGTCCAACATGAAGTATGAAAGTCACAGGAGGCAGTGAAAGTCCAAAAATCCCTGTGCAAACTCAAACCCTAATTTCAGGTCATTAGTGCAAGGAAATGTCTTGAGTTGAGCAAACCCTAATCTGATCTTGAGTCCAAAGAGTCTTGTTGAGGAGAATCTTGATAAAATGAGAGGGCAAATTTTGGGGTAAAACAGACTTCATCTTCTTCTTCGTGTTATCCAGAGTATCTGCAACCTAGTCATTTATCAACAAAATGGAAAATGCAAACATAGAAGTTATGGAAAATTTCATCATGGTTTCAGAAATACAAAGCATCAAAACTGTAGACTAGAAACAAACATGAATTCTGCTAATCCTAATTCCGAACCCTAATTTACTCAAGAAGTTCTGATCTGAAATTCTCTCTACTTAGGCCATATACATGAAATCTATAAATATGTGCAGAATCAGAGTCATGATATCTACATTGTATCTTTGAAAATGCAAGCCTAACAATGCCTAAGTAATGAGATAAAATTCAGAAGAAGCTTACCTTGCAGCTAGAAATTGTTCTGTGAATTAGAGCCTGGTTCAGATTGTTGTGATGTTCTGGTCAGCTCCCTCAAGTTCTCAGAAAGCTAAAGCAACCCTTAACTTGAGCTATGAATAGTTGGAAAGTTCTGGAGCAGTCAAGGTGCAGAGTTCTGACTTTTGGAATGGAGAATAGTGAAGATTGTTTTACAGTTTTAAAACAGAAGCTGGGAAGGCTTCTACGTGTATGCTAGGAACTGTATGGCTGATTTGGTCACACTCAAGAAAAATTGGAGTTTGAACGCAAAAATCAGAAACTAGCAGGTTTTGTGTTTGTATTGCAGTTTCAGGTTCTTGGGAATTTTCAGCAGAGTTTCAAGGCTTTTTCCAATATTTAGAATCCTCTTATAGTTTATAAATGAAGTGTAATTTATAGGCAAAGGATTTAGGAGCTTGGAGAAATCATAAGTACAGCCATCATGTGTTATGGATCATTGACTTGTTTTTTAAGCAAGTTTAAACAAGCATGGTTTCAAGGAAAAGTGGAGTGGTTAACAGCTTTAGCTGCGTCTAATCTGAGTTTGTAGGCATGATTTATGGAGAAGTTCACTCAGAAATAAAAGTAAAGTATGGGCCCAACACAAACTTTGTAAAAAAGTTTAATTTCCAAGGACAACAGTGGTACTTTCATGCCACATATGGGAAGATCTTTCGGATAAAGGTTTAAACATTGGGATAAAGACTCAAAAGTGGGTGTGAGCATTATATGATGATGAGATTTAACAAGCAAGAAGACCTTCAACCTGAGATTATGCAGCCTAGTTTGAAACTGGTTTAGAAGTTCAGCACAAACGTAACTTAGATTAAGAACAAATGTCCAACTTCTGATCTTTGATTCTCCCTACTCCAGCATGATCTGAAGGATTCCTCAGACTTTTCAGAAATCTTGTAACATGCTTTGTAAACCCTCTTTGAATCACTTTTGCAAATTCTGATTAAATCTACGTGAAAATTAGCCCAAAAGTTCTAGCCAAAATCTGGCTTGGAAATGCTAAGAATTTACTAAGTGTTTTAGTTTCATGGGCATGTCTTCAGGAACTCATAACTTGAAATCCCAGCATTTTTAAGAGAAGTTTTGTTCTGAAATGTTTTAGATCTCGCTGAGATCTATAACTCTTGTGTCAGAAGTTCTTCCTGAATCATCTTACATCATGATGAAAATCTGGCCAGAAGTTCTGAACTTATCATATTTCTTAACACTTAGAAAAATTTCTAAGTGTTTAGAATTTTGACTTTTCCAAAGTAATTTTGACTTTTGATTTTCTTGATGAAAAAAACTTCATATTCTAACATGTTTTGATGAAATACGATTCTTGAAACTTGAATTTGATACAAAAGTTAAAGTTTGACTTTTCAATGTGCATTTTGACCATTTTGCCCTTGTGCCAATTCCAAACCTAAATTGATGTATTAGTGTTGCAAACTTGATGTCATGGGAGATTTTGGGAGGAAATTCTCGAGAAATGAGAGGGCGAATTTTGGGGTACAATAACTGTAAACAAATCCTGCAAGGAAATCATGTTGTTAGATAATAAAACCCTACAAGTAGTTCAAGTTGAAAGCAAACAAGTCACACAAGCAGCCTTAGGTTTAGGCTTGCATGGCGTTTGTAGGTAAGTACCCTCTTGAAGTTTAGTTGGCTCAACCTATCCTAGTAATAGTAACCGGGTTCTAAGGGATCTCAATATCACTGATTTTTCCCACAAGTTTCATTCCAATCGACAACTAACTTACCACCAAACAAAACTCGGGAGTCAAATCTCACTAATTCCTAATGGCCAAGTTGTTTAATTAAAGGTTTTAAGGTCAGTTGATGCTTCATGACACCATGCAGTGGCCACGTATTCTCCTTGACTACTCAAGGCCTACCGGTACCAACCAAAGTGTCACATTAATGTAGCTATCGCTTCAACCGTGTTGGTATACCCCACACAGTCCCCACGATTTATTGCTACTTACCTAAAAGGTGTCCCAGATCCAGGTGTAGGATCTATAGTAACAACCCAAACAAACCCCTCAAAAGTAAAGCAAACAAAGCATACAAGGTAAAGCAATTTACAATGAACTAGACTCTAAGGTAACCCAACTTTTTATTATCCCCAGCAGAGTCACCAGTTATGTGGTACGGTGGCAAAACCGACTGTTAATACTAGTTTTATGTTTGTATTCTCAAATGTTGCGGTAAACAAAAGTCTCCACCAACTTTTCTTTTATCCAAATTAAGGAAAGGGTGAAAAGAACAGAAAAATACCTTTTTGAGATTTTTCTGAGTAAGGCGGTAGATTATGGAAAGGGAAGGTGTTAGCACCCTTTCCATCCGTAGTTCTCTACGGTCTCTTAGATGCTAGCTCATGTTTTGAAAATTGTTTGTGCTTTGTGTGTTTTGAAAATTTGTTTTGAAAATGCCTTAGTGCGGCGATTCACTTTATGATAACTCTTGTATCAGTCCTCAAGAGTGTTGACAAAGCGAATGTTTTTGAAAGTGTTTTTAAGATGTGTATGTGTAAAAAGTTTGTTTTATTTGAGCAAGCATCTAACAGCTATCTACTTGTACTCGAAAAAGTTTGTTCTTTTCCTTTTATCCTTTAGGCAGTGTTATCCTACTATTATTGAGTAGGTTGCCCTATCGTTGGATGTTTTGAGGGACAACCGAAGGGATGTTACGGTCACGAAGGCAACCTGGGAAGGAATTTTAGTAATTGTCCTAAAGTTCTAAGATCACTTTTAACCGAGGCAGCATCGAGAGGATCATCGAGGGACTTGTGATCTTCTAAACTAGAGGACAGCCACTAAAACTTATCACGTTTCGAGAATTGTGACTGTTTTCCGAAGGCAACCGGAGTGGGGTAACCTAGAGGTGCGCATGTGCAATTGTGTTCAATTCAATTATTTATCTTGCGCATTTAGGTTTGCTAACGTTTTTTGTTTTCAGTCTTGCCATGCAATCCTAGTTACTAGCAGTTAATATGTACAGAAGAATGTAAAGTACGAAAATAAACCATACGTTATTACATGGCTTTGGGGAGGGGATATTTACAATGTACAAAACTTGGAAGTGCATAAATTAAAAGCAGAAAGTAAAGCCTAGTTACTATTACATCCCAATATACAATTAATTCAATAATGTAAAAATGCGAAAAAATAAATAACGCGCGAAGGTTAAAAGTTCCTCTAAAAACCTAATAAGAAAATCTTTTTGTTTTGTTTTTATTTATAAAAGAAAATAAAACTTAATTCTATTTAATTTTAATTTCAAGAAAAGGTTAAAATAATTCATTAATTTGCTTACAAAATAAGTTTTAATTAAAAAAAAATATTAACTTAATATTTTTTTGTGATTTTGGTTTTAATGTTAATAAAACATGAGGCAAGAAAATAAAAGAAATAAGTAAAACCCAAAAAAAATAAGAAAATGATATAGAGGCTTTTTTTCGATACATAATGTTGTACCCCAAAATTTTTCCTCTCACTTATCAATTATTTTCTCACAAAAGATCTCTCTTGGTTGATCAATACAAGGGTTGATCAACTAGGGTTGATCAACTCAAGACACCTCCTTAAGCACTGATGACCAAAATTAGGGTTTGAGATTGCACAAGGATAATTGAACTTTCAATGCCTCATATTACTTTCATGGATCATTATGGACCCCCAAGATTACTCATGTCAAGTTTCAAGCCTTGGATCACATTTTTGCTCAATCAATTGAACAATTGACCTAAAAATCAGTTGTATTGGGGAAAAAGTCAATTGTGGCCAATTTACAGTCAAACTTCATAATTTGTTTATCCATAGAAACATTATAAACTCATATGTATCATTTGATCAAGTTTGGACAATAATTCCTCAAGAAATTTGATCAAATCATCAAAAGGGCAAAATGGTCAAAATTAGGGTTTTGACTGAGGAAAGGCAATTTTTAATTTTTGACCTAGCAAATGGTTAAGTGGTTTGAGGCATGACCTCAAGAGTTCAATTTCATCATTTTGACCAAATAACATGACCCAAAACATTGCTCAAGATCAATTAGATTGATAGTGAATTTTCAGTCAACTGATCAAAAGTCAACTGTACACTGAAAAGTCAAACTTTGACTTTTTGGTCAAAATCAAATGTCAAAGATCACAATTCATCAAAACATGTAAAAATATGAAACTTATTCATCAAGAAATCAAAAAGTCAAGATTTCATTTTGAAAAGTCAAAGTTTTCTAACTTGGAAATTTTTCAAAGTGTTTAAAACTTCATGTTTTTTCACAACTTTGAGCAAATATTTCACCGTGATGCGAGATGATTCAGAAGAAACTTTCAACATGAAAGTTGTATATATCCATGACATCTAAAACATTTCTTTACACAAATTCTTCTAAAAGTGCTTAGATCTCAAGTTATTAATTCCTAAAGTCATTGTCTTGAAATTAAACACTTAGTGAAATTTTGCCCTAGTTTTGGTCAGGATTTTGACCTAACTTCTGACCCAAGTTTCACCTAGTTCCAAGGGGAATTTTCAAAATTTATTCAAAGAGGGGGTTGTATAGAACATTACAATATTTCCAAAATGTCCAAGAACTCCTTGAGATCATTTGTGAGCAAGGAGAATCGAAGGTCAGAAGTTGGGGTTTCAAGTTGTTTTGCAAGGCAAAATTTGTGATGCACAATGAACCAAATCCATAGCCATGCTGCATAATCTTCACTTTGCATGCCTCAAACTTGAAATTCACTCCTTAATTAAATGTTTACACAACATATGGAGCCATTGTCCAAGCATTTGAATCATTATCCAAGTTGCATTTCCATTTTTGGAAGAAAGGCACCATTGTTATTCTTGAAAAGTGACTTTAATCACAAAGTCAACTTGTATAGAGCTTTGCACTTGTTCTTTCTGCACAAGCATACTCTATAAACTCAGAAAAAACATGTTTAAAGTTGCTAGCCACCCTACAAGACGTGTACCTTGCATTGAAACCATGTTTGTCAAGATAACTTCAAAAACAAGTCAAGAACTCATAACATGTGATTCTTTGTTTCTGATCATTTCAAACCTCAAAACCTTTCCTCTATAAATAGAGATACTATTTGCAAGAGAACCCACGAAGAGACAGGCACAAAAACTTCCCCAAACTCAGAAATGCATCACAAACCACCATTGTTGCATTTCTGACCAAGAACTTCAAACTTCAATTTCACTCGTGCGTTTCTTGGCCTTTTATTTCCAAAAGCTTCCAAACAGCATACATAAGCCATCCATATCCCTGTTACACGATTGTAACACCATCTTCATCCATTTCCAAAGTTCAAAAACAGAGCATCACAGTTGGACTTCTCCAGACCATTCCAGCCACCTTCAGCTCAAGCCAGCCATTGCATTAGCTTCCTAGAGGTCCAAGGAAGCTAACCAGGTCATCACCATCACTTGAAACAAGCTCATTTGCATATCACAATTTCCAGTTTGAGGTATTTTTCTTGAACTTCTATCTTCATATTTAGGCATTATTAGGCTTGCATTTGTGAAGATAAAATGTAGACATCATTGCCCTGAAACTATACATGTCCATAGATTTCATATTATTTTGATTGAGCTAGGAGAATTTTGAGTTTGAACTTTCTGAAATATTTAGGTCAGAATTTGGTACTTTTAGAAATTCTCATTCATCTTTGATTTATAGCTTATGATATTTATATGGTTGGATTCGTGTGAAAAAATGGAGCAATTTTCATGTTTATATTTTTGCAAATGGTTGAGAAATGAGCAAGTTACAGATCCTTTGGCTGGAGGTTGAAGATGAAGTACAGTCAGGGCACGTTTTATGTTATGTATTTATCATTTCATAGAAGTTAACGGATGTATCACCACCCCAGTGGTTAAAGTGCGTGCTTGTCACTCTTAGGTCCTAGGTTCAAGCCCCAACGTGACCTTTTGCATTTTTTCCCATTTTTTGACACTTTTCTGTTTTTGCAGCGCTGGGCCTCCCCTTTTTGGGCTTAGTTGTTTTTACTAACTTTTGACCCCCTGTTTCATTAATCCACCTCCCTGACTTATTTTTATTTTATTTTTAATTTTAATTTTTTATATTTTATTTATTTATTATTATTATTATTATTATTATTATTATTATATTCATTAATCATGAAAAATCCAAAATATTTTATTTTATTATTTACACTCATTTATTTTATTTTTCTTATGAAACAAAAATATTAAAAACATTTTTCTTTTAACAAATTAATTTCTCTTTTAAATAATTAAATATTTAGACTTAGTTTTAATAGTTATTTTATTAATTAAAATTAATTTAGAATTTAGGTTTCTTTTAATTATTTAATTTTCATTTTTTTATTATTATTTAACTTAAAACCCTTTTTCTTCATAAAAACCCTAAAAAATATTTTTTTAATTTAATTTCTTTTCTCAATTAGTTTAAGTTAATTTTAACCAAACATTTTTCTTAATTAGGTTAAACCCTTTATATGAAAACCAAACAAGGATCATCTCTCTTTTTTTATATTCTTGTATTTGTATATTACTATTTATTCAATTATTTGTACATGTTCAATATGGTTGTAATAGATAATTAGGTTTAATTTTCTTGTAAAATCCCCATTTGTAATTTGTATACCCCTCCCCTAAGTATTGTAATAGCGTAGTAATTTTAAATTCCGCAATTTATCACTTTATATGCAAATGCTAGTAATTAGGGTTTTTGTATGGAAAGATTAAAACCAATCAATAGAAAACCCTAATCAAAGACAAAAACAAATGCATGAAAATCAATACACTTGCACACAAGCATCCCTAGGGTAAATCCACTTGGTTTCCTTACAAAATGACCATATTATGCATGTGAGGTATCTTAGCAAAAACAAACAAAATACAAGATCATAGTCCCTCGATGACGCTATCATAGTTGCCTTTCAAAATGATCTTAGTCCCTAAAGAAAAATGCTAAGATACCTTGCAACATTGCTAATCATGGTTATATGATGACCCATGCCCGTCCCGTTTACATCCAAAGATAGGGTTACTTACCAAATCAATGGTAAGATAACAATGTCAAAGGAAAAAGGAAATGAACATGAAAGACTTTTGAGTAGGTAGAATATTCCTAGTTACTTGCTCCATTTCAAAACATCCTTGCTATTTTCAAAACATACACTTTCAAAAACATCTTTCAAACTTGAAAACATTTTTTAAAAGATCAACACCTTTGCATACATTCTTACGAACGAGAATCATTACAAAGTTTGTCTAAACAACGGCCTCTTTTCAAAATACTTTCAAAAAACCACACAAAGCACATTTTCAAACAAAATCAAGTGATCTAGCAAGTAACTAAGAGCCCATGGAATACCATGGATGAAAAGGGTGCCAATACCTTCACTTTTCATAATCTACCCCCCCCCCCCCCCAAACTCAAGAAACAATCTCAAAGGTCTTTCATGTGCTTTTTCACCTTTCCTTTTGGATAAAAGAAAAGTCAGTGGCGACTCTTGCTAACCGCAATATTTGTGATAAAACGCAAAACACCCAAGTGCGTTCTCCCACCGTATCACAGAACTGGTGACTCTGTTGGGGGAAATTTTAAAAGTGGGGTTACCTTAGGGTTATATCACATTTACTTGCTTTCATTGTTTAACTTGTATGCTTTACTTTATGGTTCTTTGTTTGAGTTTGAATCCTCTACCCGGATTTGGGATACCTTATAGGTAAGTATCAATACATTGTGGAAACTGTGTGGGGTATACCAACATGGTCTAAGCAATAGCTACGTTAGTGCGGAATATTTGTGGGTACCGGTAGCCCTTGAGTAGTCAAGGAGAATACAGGGCCGCTGAGTGATATCATGAAGCACTAATGAACTTTTAGAACCTTTACTTGACCAACTTGGCCTTTAGGACGTAGTGAGATGACCTACTTTGGTGCAGTCCGAAGTTGGTAGATACTCGATACTACACTTATTGAGGTTTGATTTTTTGGGATATTTCGGTCGCCATTAAAGAGACTTGTGCTGAAATAATGCCCAAGGAAACAAACCAGTGATATTAAGCTCCTTAGAACCTGGTTACTATTACTAGGACAGGTTTGAGCCAACTAAACTTCAAGAGGGTACTTACCGATGAGACTCCATGCAAGCCTAAACCTAAGACTTGTTTGCTTTGTTTGTGTATATATACTTGTGCATAACATCATAAACGTCATAACATCATAATCATATTCACTAACCATTTCAAGGATCTTGGGATTTATCTTTGTTTTGTTTTGTAGGTGTTGTACCCTAAAATTTTCCCTCCCATATTTCTCAACACATGGCAAGTGAGGTCCCTAAATTGCTCAAGGAAGTTCAAGAGTTGACCAGACAAACTCTCTCCTAAGGCAGTCTATCTCTAATTAGGGTTTCCATCTTAATCAAGATGTGTGAACCACAAAAGACTCAAATGCTCACCATTGTCCTAATATGTCCTCAAGATCATCCATGTCAAGTTTCAAGCCTTGCAGAAGAAGTTTGCTCAATCAATTGCTCAAATGCCTGAAAATCAACTGTGCTAGGTCAAAAGTCAATTGTGGCCCACATACATTCAAACTTCAATATTTTTGGTAAGCATCCTCATTTTTAAGTATTACTCATTGTGATCGGTGGATCTGGAACTGACTGTTTAACGCTGGTTCGCGAAATGTCGCGGAAGAAAGAGTCGCCACCGTCTTTTATTTTCTCCAAATGGAAAGGACAAAAGCACAGAAAAATTCCTTATAGAGATTGCTCTCGGTTCGGGAGGTAGATTATAGAAAGGGAAGGTGTTAGCACCCTTTCTATCCATGGTTATCCATGGGCTCTTAGATACTTGCTCATTGTGTTTTCAAAAATGGTTTGTTTGCTTTTCAATTGTGGGTTTTAAAAAAGTTTCTTTGAAAATTTCAGTTCGACTCTTGTATCGGTCCTCAAGAGTGTTTGAAAAATTGCTTTCGAAAGCTTTTTGAAAAGGTGTCGGTGTGAAAAGTATTTTTTGAATTTGTTTTGAAATTAGAGCAAGTATCTAGAGTCGTCTACCTACCCTAAGGAATTCGTCTGCGTAAATGTCCTTTAAAGTAGTGTCATCCCACCATTGAGAGGTAGGTAGCACCACCGTTGGAGGTGTTCGGGTCAATTCGAGGTTCGGGACATGGTGATCACCAGAGCAATGGGAAGACACCTTAGAAGCTACCCTCATGCCAGGTTCCCGGATCATGAGGACTTACTAAGACATCCTCTACTCGACGATCACATTTCGAGGGACAAGGCAACAGTGTGGTCACCAGAGTAATAGGAAGACACCTTAGAAGCTACCCCCATGCCATGTTCATGGACATGAGGACTTACTAAAACATCCTCTACTCGACGACCACCTTTCGAGGGGCAAGGCAACAGTGAGGCGTACCCTAGGGGTGGTGTGTGATTTGTGTGTCATGTTCAGTTATTTTGTCTTATTCATGTCAAGGTGATCTATGCGTTTGTTTTTATTTTATCATTCATTCTTGCATGCATTTATTAACAGTTAAAATATTGCGAGAAAGTAAAAGATTCTAAGCTATTACAAAAGGCGCGGGTCCACATCGCCAAAATTAAACCAGGACCCGATTTGACAGAAAATAAAGAAGTAAAGTGCGAGAAATAAAATGTCCGAGTTTACAAGGCTTTGGGAGAATTACATTAATATTTACAAGAAATAATAAGAATAAATGCGCGAAAGAAACTAAAGTTGAACGTTCGAGGGCGTTGGATCCTTTTGAAGTTAAATTGAAATTAAAAAAAATAATTAATTATTTATTGAAATAAAAGAAGTGTTTTTTAGGTTTTTTTGTATTTATGAAATAATAAAATTAAAATTAAAATTAAAAGAAACCCTAATTCTAAGTTATTTTTAATTATTTGAGAAAAATGTTAAAGTTTAACTTAATTTACTAAAGAATTTATGTACATGTTTATTTACAAAATAAATTAGTAATTAATAATAATAATAATAATAATGAGAAAATTATTTATTAAAAAAATGATGAAAAAGTTAAAAACCCTAATTTCTACATATTTAATTTATTAAGAAAAATATTAAAGTTTTGAAACCTAAATTAATCTAATTAATTGTTTAAAGTTTATTTACAAAAATAATAATAGTGAAATTAATATTAATAAAATAAACATTTTTTTTTTATTTTTCTGTATTTTATATTTATTATGAAAATTATTTTATAGAATTAAAAGAAAACAATTAAAAAACAATTAAAAGAATAAAAAGGAAAAACAAATAAAAATTAAAAATTGAGCAAACCATAGGGGGTGTCTGGCCCAAGGGGAGGTTTTTTTGAAGTATTGACTCCTGAGTACCGTGGTCTGCATTCTTTGGCCATTGGATTGAGTTTCATGCATAAGTTGTTCTACTTTGGCCATTTGGCTTTTGGCTTTTGGCCATTTGTGTTCTGGCCTCAACGTTCCTTAATCTTCTCAGGATGTCTGTCTCGCCACGTATTGGGGTCATGTGTAAAATGTTCTGTTTTGGCCTTTTGGCTTTTGGCCATTTGGCTTTTGGCCTCAACGTTCCTTAATGAACCTGCATGGGATCCTGTCTAAATCTGCAGTGTTGAATCTCACGAACACATTAAATAAAATCATAAAATGCAAATAAAGCCAATATATGAAGAAATTTAATGTTTAGGCACAATATGGCATGTATGAATGATTATACCCTTTTGATCATGGAGATCAAATCAATCTTACCCTTACTGGAAAATTAGTGACCGGAATACTTTTATGCCTTACTGGAAAATTAGGATCATGGAGATCAGGCCAGCCTTATCCTTACTGAAGAAGTAGTGAGGTGTTGGTTTGTAACTGTGATGGCTTGTTTGTAGTGAGAGAGGGATTTGTAATAAGGATTTCAAGGTTTTAGGGTTCTTGAAAGAGTTTGATATTCTAACAGTGTTGTGGCAAGGTTTTTTCTCCCTTTTCCTTCTCTTTTTTCCTCCTCTTTTTTCCTCCTCTTTGGTTTGTGTGAAAAGAAAGTGATTATATAATGGAAATTAGGGTAAAGCAAATGGGCTTTGAATGTGCAATTGGGCCTCCAATATTCACTTGAATTCGTCACTTTCCAGGCTAAATCGCAGGGACTTAAGTGCATTTTTTGAAGTTGAAATGTGAAAACAAAATGTAGCCGGCATCGAGAACTAACTCCTGTCCGAAAATCGACTCAATCGGATAAACGGTGAATTAGTTATGAATTTTTGAAATTTCAGCTCAGACAAACTTATTTTGGGCTCCAGTGTCGACTCTGACACGTTCTTCAATAAAAAACTGGTATTGATCGGTGCATAATTTGGTCTCGACTTTTGAAGCAAAGTTGTAGATCTACAAGTCAGGGACCTTGTGTAAAAATATGAGTCCAATCCGATAAAAATTGACCGAGTTATGAATTTTTGAAGTTTCGCCCAAATGAAATATTATTCAGCATTCAGGATTTTCAGCGTGTCACGCACTCTGAGCAAAAAATGAAGGCCTTTTGAACATCGTTCGAACTCGATACCTTCTGTGAAAATGTAGTCAACTCAATTTGTGAAATTTTGGCGCCGGAACCAGCTCGATACGATGAAAATCGACCAAGTTATAATTTTCTGGACATGACGCAAATAAACTTCTGTCACAAATTTCTGCACGAAAATACTTGATAAATCCACATTTTTGAAGACCTTCTGATTGAAATTGGCTTCCAGCCGTGAGAGATGAAAACATAGATAATGTCAAGACGGAATTTTGGCCACCAGAACGGGTTCAAAACGAGCCACGATCTTCAAGTTATGAATTTTTTAGCGCGTAAAAACTGCACTTTCAGCACACTTTTTCACTATATGTCTTCAAGAAAACCCACACATTCGGATACCTTCTTTAAAGAATTGACTCTTGAGCCGAACCTGAATTTGAGAATACGTTATCAGAGATATCTTGGCGAAAGAATACCTGAATATGACACGCCAGGTTGGACTTGTGAATTTTTCTTGAAATGTTTTTTTGAGAAATATGGGAGGGCAAATTTTGGGGTACAACAGTTGCCCCTGTTCAATCTTCTTAGACCTGAGGATGCAGATTGGCTGGCGTGCCTTTCGTAGTCCGAAGGTAGAAGATGATTGAACACTAGAGTGCCCAGAAATTTGCGCTCACATAGTAGTAGTGCGATGATGGAAATGGGCTTATAGATGCCATTTGGAGATTGATGGGGGATGATGGGCTTATAGATGCCATCTGGATGTTGATCGCATAAGAGATTCCTTAGCGAGAACCTGCATACTTGCAAAAGAAAAATGAGTACCTGGCACGTTGCAGGAGCTGATTTTCAGATGCTTAGTACAAATGTGTCCTGACTGGTTACAGGAGCTGAGTCTGGATCTTCAAAAGGTGATGAATGAACCAGGGATGGTTACTACCTTAGCATGAACGCTGAGAGAACCTTGGGTGACTTTAACTTCAACAACGCTCGTTGAGCAAATCTTGGTGGGAATTACCATCTTCGCAGTATCGGGAAGAGAACCAATAAGCAATTATAATCTGAAAAGGAATTATCGCCTCACTCACCGTCGGAGAGGGAACCATAGGAAATTATAATCTGAAAAGGAATTATCACCTCACTCACCGTCGGAGAGGGAACCATAGGAACAGGAATTATCACCTCACTCACCGTCGGAGAGGGAACCATCTGAAAAGGAATTATCACCTCACTCACCGTCGGAGAGGGAACCATATGAAAAGGAATTATCACCTCACTCACCGTCGGAGAGGGAACCATAGAAAAAGGAATTATCACCTCACTCACCGTCGGAGAGGGAACCATCTGAAAAGGAATTATCACCTCACTCACCGTCGGAGAGGGAACCATAGGAAAAGGAATTATCACTTCACTCACCGTCGGAGAGGGAACCATAGGAAAAGGAATTATCACCTCACTCACTGTCGGAGAGGGAACCATAGAAAAAGGAATTATCACCTCACTCACCGTCGGAGAGGGAACCATAGGAACAGGAATTATCACCTCACTCACCGTCGGAGAGGGAACCATCTGAAAAGGAATTATCACCTAACTCACCGTCGGAGAGGGAACCATAGGAAAAGGAATTATCACCTCACTCACCGTCGGAGAGGGAACCATAGGAAAAGGAATTATCACCTCACTCACCGTCGGAGAGGGAACCATAGAAAAAGGAATTATCACCTCACTCACCGTCGGAGAGGGAACCATAGGAAAAGGAATTATCACCTCACTCACCGTCGGAGAGGGAACCATAGGAAAAGGAATTATCACCTCACTCACCGTCGGAGAGGGAACCATAGGAAAAGGAATTACCACCTCACTCACCGTCGGAGAGGGAACCGTAGGAATTTATAATCTGATAACTTCTACTGAGTCTTTATCAGAAAAATCTGTTAGGAGTCGATTTAGCTGGACTAGAGAAGGCCTGGGACTGGATAAGAAATCTTTGGAGTCGATTAACTGAACCGGTCTAGGTCTTGAAATATGATTGAGAATTTCGACTGCATCTTTCCTGAAAGGTAAAGGTCAGTCATATGCAATGCATGATATGGATCAAGCAATGATGTTCTCACCATAAATGAGATTTGTATGACATAATGCGTCTATGCATGCTATAGTGATGCATGTGATGTTTTATGAATGTATGTTTTCGTCTAGGAAAGTAAATCTTTGACGGGTGCCGGGAAGTCATATCCTGGGCTGATGTTGAAGAATAAGCTTTTACTTCCGCTGGGGATGATAGTTGCAAGAATACCGGTAGAAGAAGATGACTCCGTTGAGGAATAAACTTGGCAAATGGAAGATTCTGCGGGGAGAAAAGATACTCTAGCGACCATGCTGGGAAGCAATACTCTGTGGGAAGAGGGATACCTTGCTGAGTGTTGATAATAATTTGCTGGGGATATCTTTGCTGTGTTGGAAGTGCTGATAGACTTCGCTGGGGATAAGAAGGAACTGTGTTGACGACGACCTTTCCGTGGCTTTTGGCTGAGGATAACCCAGTTATATCCTGTTAAGGAAATAACTCTTTAAATAAAGCCGGACGACGCGTTCGTGCTCTGCGAGGGATAAGCTTCCAGAATCTACTGGAGATAAGCTTACTGCTTGGGGGAGATGAATTCCAACTTTCCTGGGGAACTAGATTGGACTCTCTTGGGGAAGCATTGAACTGTATTGGTTATGTTCTTTCACGGAACCTACCTTGATACCTAGGAGGACAGAACAATCAGATCGCTTAGACAACTCTTTATTGCCCCTGTTTCTGAGGTTGGAGAAGAGGACCTGTGAGGGGCTGATAGTTGTTGATGGACCAACCTTCTTCTGGTAGGCAGGTGACAAGATGACAGGACATAGTCGTACGCTTTGATCCCTAATCTTTGCCTGGACCACCCTTTCGGGTTTTCAGTCCACCGGGATACCCATTTTTGCCCAAGCCGCCTTTTCTGGTTTTCGACTTGCCGGGTGTACAGATTTTTTCATTTTCATCCCTGATTTTTGCCCGAACCCTTTTGGTTCGCCGGGAAGCCCTTATTTTTGCCTAGGTGTGTCAACCTAGCGGGTCTTTGATTATGCGTAGTATTTTTTCGACTATGTCCGTGCTTTCAGAATGTAGGGAGTTGCCCCAAACGACTCAGGCGGAGATTTGCCCCAGGCTATTTTTTTTTTTTTTTTTGCCTTTGAGAGATTCTCCGAATCTTGATTGGATTGCCCCAGATAATGGACCATGATCATGTCATGCCCCTTGATTGAAAGGGCTTTTATTCACTGGGTATTCATCGTGCGAATTTTCCTGCTGTTCAAACAAAAAGTCATATGCAAACAGAGTTATATTAGAAATGCAAAGCCTATGTCTGTCTTGAAGATTTTGAAAATGCATCCTTTTTCATAAAACAAATGAATGTTTGTAAAATGTGATGTCAACTCCGTATTTACTGTAAGCCTTAAGGAGTCAGGATACCTTTCGTGACAGTATGCTTTCGAACTAACCCATGCTTCAGCTAGGACTTTTGAGGGTTATAACGTGGCTTGGTTCACGGTTTAAGAAACAAAGGATAAAGGCTCAAATTATTTGTACCCACCCGCTCTTCGTGATGTTCTTCAAACCTAAACTCAGTTGATCATACGTTAGACCTTGTTTGAGTCTTTGCTCTGATTTTCCGGTGATGACTCGGATGTTGATAACTTATTTTGAATAGGCAGTCATTTCCCTTTCTTTTTTTTTGTTGTTGAAGGTTTGTAAGACCTCCTTCTTTTTTATTTTGTTACCCCTTTCTTTTTTTGCCTGAACTGTTTCCTTTTTTGGAATTACAGTCAGCGGGATACCCCAGTTTTATAAGTCTCCTTCATGGGTTTTGACTTAATGGGTGTTTATTTTGAAAGATAATGACTTCCTTTCTTTATTGATTATTCGGAACCATCACTGTCTTTCTTTGCTTTGTAAGGACCTCTTTGGTGCCATTCGTTATGTGCTTGGATCAACTGAGAGAACTATCCTGCCCCAGGTTATGATAAAGGGTTTTAAATTTCGAAAAGAAAAACTCCTACTTCTTTGGCTCAGAGGGGTTGACGAGGGATTATCATCCTTATAACTCCAGTGTTTAGGGATTTGAAACAATGCCTGTACCTCATCAGCGGGGTCTGTTCAGAAGCATACTGTAAAGATCGTGGTATCGTTTTCGTCATCCTCCCTCAAGAGGCTTAGAATTATTAATTAAGAGTTGATCATCAGAAAAAAATATGAAAATAATTTGCATATAGTGAATACGAATATATGGCTTCAAAACAGACATATGCGATGCATTAATGGAGTAACAATGTTTAACATGAATAAATGTCTAAACAACCAAAGAACAACACAACTTGAACATTCGAATGAACAAAAGTCTTTTCATCTCAGGGCTTGTCACTTCAAATGGTGAGCCTTGGAGGGATGGTAGAAAAATTCAGCTTGACCATCTTGCATGAACTCCAATGCCCCTTCATCAATCAGGTCCTGGATCTTGTTCTTCAGAGCCCAACACTCATTTGTATCATGTCCAGGACTGGCAGAGTGGTAGGAACACCTTTTATTGGGATCATAAGTAGGATGTGCTGTGTTGGGATTCTGGGGATGAGCCCTTAATGTGATCAGATCCAACCTCAACAGGCGTTGTAAAGCTTGAAATAGCGATCTGTTGAGCTGGGTGAATTGCCTCCTGGGCTTGTCTGGTTTGCTCTGATCAGTCAGTTGTTCTTGGCGAGGTCGTTGTTGGACCTGAGAAGTAGTAGCAACTCGGAGAGGTCTATTCATTGGACCCGACCTTTTCCCTCTTGAAAGCTGTTCCATGACCTGGTCCCTGATTTGGGCTGGTTGCTTTATGCCTTGAGAAAGCTGGCTGATCATGGCTCTCAGCTCTCCTTGCTCCTGAGCTAAACCTTGAATGAGGGCCCTTTGCCCCAGCATCTGGGTTTTCAATGTGTCTACCTCAGCTTGTAGACGTTTCAGCTGTACGTCCTTGTCATCTTCAGGACTCTTTCTGATCAGATTCCCCATGAGGAGCGTCCTCAGCTCTTCCTGCCCCTTGGATAGGCTTAGGAAGATCTCCTTGAACTGAGTCTCTTGAGTGTGAAGGTCCTGGTTATCTTGTTGTGAAGCCATTGCTGAAATAAACAGCGAGAAAGGTAAGTGACCTGCAACAAGGATACCTGTTATGCAATGATGAGTATGACATGCATGTAATGTTTTCAAGGACCTCGCGGGATAAACAAGAAAATTGGTTAGAATTTGGGTCCGGTAGCTTGATGGAAGGGACTGCATATTGTTGAGAGTCCTTCTTCAAGAGTCAAGGCTCACCATATCGAGTGGGTCATAGCCTCTGACTTTAGTTATCATGTCTAGTTCTAGTTTCCAAATAACCTTGGTTAGGGGAACCTTCTCCAGGAGTCAAAGCTCACCATATCAAGTGGGTCATAGCCCCTGACAACTCTGGCTAGAGGAAAATAAATCCTCTTTGCCCCTTGCTGGATGTTTGATTTATCCTGACCTGCATCACAAGCCCTTGAGATCCTTGAAATGGGTTAAGATGTATGCAATGGTATGATGTTATGGTATGCATGGGGTAATGTGAGTAAACCCTGTTATGAGTCCCACTTAAGGACTGCAAACCAAAACCTGCAAGAAACTCGGTAAAACCTGTCATGAGTCCCAATTAAGGACTATAAACGAAACCTGCAAGAAACTTAGTAAACCTTGTTATGAGTCCTAATTAAGGACTAAAACAGAACCTGCAAGGAATTCAATAAACCCTGTTATAAGTCCTCATTAAGGACTATAAACAAAACCTGCAGGAAACTCAAGTGTCAGACAACAAGCATGCAAATAGTCAAGTACGAAGGCACACAAGTCACACGAAAGAGCCCTTAGAGTTTAGGCCAGCATGGGGTATGGGTATTACCCTCTTGAAGTTGGTGGGTTCAACCTGTCCTATTAGAAGTAACCGGGTTCTAAGGATCCCAATATCACTGGATTGCTTTCATTATTCATCGTTTCGATTTAGCCACTGAACTGGCGACCGAAATATTCCAGGAAAGTAACCCTCAATTGAGTGTAGTATCGAGTATCAACCAACCTCGGACTGCACCAAAGTCAGTTATCTCACTACCCTAAAGAGGCCAAGATAGTTCAATTAAGGTTCCTAAGGTCTATTGATGCTTCATGACACCACGCGGAGGCCCCGTACTCTCCTTGACTGAACTCAAGGGTTACCGGTACACACCAAAGTGCCACATCAACGTAGCAGACTGTTTCAACCATGTCGGTATACCCCGCACAGTTCCCTCACAGCCTTGTTGCTACTTTCTAAGAAGGTATCCCCCAGATTCGGGTTAGGATCTATAGAACTCCCAAGACAGTCCCACAATTTAAAGCACACAAGGAAAGCAATTGAAAACACAGTTATGAACTAACCCTAAGGTACACCTCACTTTATTAGGTGTATCCCCAGCAGAGTCGCCAGTTCTGTGATCGGTGGATCTGGAACTGACTGTTTAACGCTGGTTCGCGAAATGTCGCGGAAGAAAGAGTCGCCACCGTCTTTTATTTTCTCCAAATGGAAAGGACAAAAGCACAGAAAAATTCCTTATAGAGATTGCTCTCGGTTCGGGAGGTAGATTATAGAAAGGGAAGGTGTTAGCACCCTTTCTATCCATGGTTATCCATGGGCTCTTAGATACTTGCTCATTGTGTTTTCAAAAATGGTTTGTTTGCTTTTCAATTGTGGGTTTTAAAAAAGTTTCTTTGAAAATTTCAGTTCGACTCTTGTATCGGTCCTCAAGAGTGTTTGAAAAATTGCTTTCGAAAGCTTTTTGAAAAGGTGTCGGTGTGAAAAGTATTTTTTGAATTTGTTTTGAAATTAGAGCAAGTATCTAGAGTCGTCTACCTACCCTAAGGAATTCGTCTGCGTAAATGTCCTTTAAAGTAGTGTCATCCCACCATTGAGAGGTAGGTAGCACCACCGTTGGAGGTGTTCGGGTCAATTCGAGGTTCGGGACATGGTGATCACCAGAGCAATGGGAAGACACCTTAGAAGCTACCCTCATGCCAGGTTCCCGGATCATGAGGACTTACTAAGACATCCTCTACTCGACGATCACATTTTGAGGGACAAGGCAACAGTGTGGTCACCAGAGTAATAGGAAGACACCTTAGAAGCTACCCCCATGCCATGTTCATGGACATGAGGACTTACTAAAACATCCTCTACTCGACGACCACCTTTCGAGGGGCAAGGCAACAGTGAGGCGTACCCTAGGGGTGGTGTGTGATTTGTGTGTCATGTTCAGTTATTTTGTCTTATTCATGTCAAGGTGATCTATGCGTTTGTTTTTATTTTATCATTCATTCTTGCATGCATTTATTAACAGTTAAAATATTGCGAGAAAGTAAAAGATTCTAAGCTATTACAAAAGGCGCGGGTCCACATCGCCAAAATTAAACCAGGACCCGATTTGACAGAAAATAAAGAAGTAAAGTGCGAGAAATAAAATGTCCGAGTTTACAAGGCTTTGGGAGAATTACATTAATATTTACAAGAAATAATAAGAATAAATGCGCGAAAGAAACTAAAGTTGAACGTTCGAGGGCGTTGGATCCTTTTGAAGTTAAATTGAAATTAAAAAAAATAATTAATTATTTATTGAAATAAAAGAAGTGTTTTTTAGGTTTTTTTTGTATTTATGAAATAATAAAATTAAAATTAAAATTAAAAGAAACCCTAATTCTAAGTTATTTTTAATTATTTGAGAAAAATGTTAAAGTTTAACTTAATTTACTAAAGAATTTATGTACATGTTTATTTACAAAATAAATTAGTAATTAATAATAATAATAATGATGAGAAAATTATTTATTAAAAAAATGATGAAAAAGTTAAAAACCCTAATTTCTACATATTTAATTTATTAAGAAAAATATTAAAGTTTTGAAACCTAAATTAATCTAATTAATTGTTTAAAGTTTATTTACAAAAATAATAATAGTGAAATTAATATTAATAAAATAAACATTTTTTTTTATTTTTCTGTATTTTATATTTATTATGAAAATTATTTTATAGAATTAAAAGAAAACAATTAAAAAACAATTAAAAGAATAAAAAGGAAAAACAAATAAAAATTAAAAATTGAGCAAACCATAGGGGGTGTCTGGCCCAAGGGGAGGTTTTTTTGAAGTATTGACTCCTGAGTACCGTGGTCTGCATTCTTTGGCCATTGGATTGAGTTTCATGCATAAGTTGTTCTACTTTGGCCATTTGGCTTTTGGCTTTTGGCCATTTGTGTTCTGGCCTCAACGTTCCTTAATCTTCTCAAGATGTCTGTCTCGCCACGTATTGGGGTCATGTGTAAAATGTTCTGTTTTGGCCATTTGGCTTTTGGCTTTTGGCCATTTGGCTTTTGGCCTCAACGTTCCTTAATGAACCTGCATGGGATCCTGTCTAAATCTGCAGTGTTGAATCTCACGAACACATTAAATAAAATCATAAAATGCAAATAAAGCCAATATATGAAGAAATTTAATGTTTAGGCACAATATGGCATGTATGAATGATTATACCCTTTTGATCATGGAGATCAAATCAATCTTACCCTTACTGGAAAATTAGTGACCGGAATACTTTTATGCCTTACTGGAAAATTAGGATCATGGAGATCAGGCCAGCCTTATCCTTACTGAAGAAGTAGTGAGGTGTTGGTTTGTAACTGTGATGGCTTGTTTGTAGTGAGAGAGGGATTTGTAATAAGGATTTCAAGGTTTTAGGGTTCTTGAAAGAGTTTGATATTCTAACAGTGTTGTGGCAAGGTTTTTTCTCCCTTTTCCTTCTCTTTTTTCCTCCTCTTTTTTCCTCCTCTTTGGTTTGTGTGAAAAGAAAGTGATTATATAATGGAAATTAGGGTAAAGCAAATGGGCTTTGAATGTGCAATTGGGCCTCCAATATTCACTTGAATTCGTCACTTTCCAGGCTAAATCGCAGGGACTTAAGTGCATTTTTTGAAGTTGAAATGTGAAAACAAAATGTAGCCGGCATCGAGAACTAACTCCTGTCCGAAAATCGACTCAATCGGATAAACGGTGAATTAGTTATGAATTTTTGAAGTTTCAGCTCAGACAAACTTATTTTGGGCTCCAGTGTCGACTCTGACACGTTCTTCAATAAAAAACTGGTATTGATCGGTGCATAATTTGGTCTCGACTTTTGAAGCAAAGTTGTAGATCTACAAGTCAGGGACCTTGTGTAAAAATATGAGTCCAATCCGATAAAAATTGACCGAGTTATGAATTTTTGAAGTTTCGCCCAAATGAAATATTATTCAGCATTCAGGATTTTCAGCGTGTCACGCACTCTGAGCAAAAAATGAAGGCCTTTTGAACATCGTTCGAACTCGATACCTTCTGTGAAAATGTAGTCAACTCAATTTGTGAAATTTTGGCGCCGGAACCAGCTCGATACGATGAAAATCGACCAAGTTATGATTTTCTGGACATGACGCAAATAAACTTCTGTCACAAATTTCTGCACGAAAATACTTGATAAATCCACATTTTTGAAGACCTTCTGATTGAAATTGGCTTCCAGCCGTGAGAGATGAAAACGTAGATAATGTCAAGACGGAATTTTGGCCATCGGAACGGGTTCAAAACGAGCCACGATCTTCAAGTTATGAATTTTTTAGCGCGTAAAAACTGCACTTTCAGCACACTTTTTCACTATATGTCTTCAAGAAAACTCAAACATTCGGATACCTTCTTTAAAGAATTGACTCTTGAGCCGAACCTGAATTTGAGAATACGTTATCAGAGATATCTTGGCGAAAGAATACCTGAATATGACACGCCAGGTTGGACTTGTGAATTTTTCTTGAAATGTTTTTTTGAGAAATATGGAAGGGTAAATTTTGGGGTACAACACTCATCATTTGATCAAGGGTTGATCATGATTCCTCAAGGATTGTTCACAATTCATCAAAACCCAAAAGTTGCTAAATTAGGGTTTTGTAGGAAAACTCAACTCAACTTTGACCAAGCATAACTTTCACATTCTTTATCACAAATGACCCATCCAAAGCTCATTTTGAATAGGATGCAATCCCCTACAATTAATCCTCATCTCCCAAGTTCATAATATGCACTCACAAAAAGATATTAATTTTGACATTATAGGTTCTTCTGAAAAGTCAACAAAAACACCTTTTGGGTCAAAGCTTCATATATGAACATGGAAGACTCAATTGAGATGAGACCAAAAGGGTTTCTTAGAGGACATCATAAGCTTTCTAAAAAGTCAAAGAACACCTATTTGGGGTCAAAATTGAGAAAGTTATGCATTGGCCAAGTTGACCATTTTTGCAAAATTGCCAAAAGTCAAATGTGCTCAAATTTGCATTTTTTGCTAAATGGGCCCAACTTTTTATGCTTGCACCTCAATTATAATTTGGTCCACGACTCAAATACTTATCCACAAATTATTTGCTTCATTTTTCAATTTATTTTGATTTTTCATTAATTAAAAAGTGAATTAAATAAAATAAATGATGAAAATTATCAAAGATATGATTTGATTTGTTTTTTTACAGGTTAGCAACCAAGATATGCTGAGCTTGCAAGATCAATTCGAATCAATGGCAATTGGAACAAAAAGAGCATGATTGGCATGAAAATGGAAAAATATCATATGGTTAAAGAATCAAATCAAATCTCATCGAAGCTTAAAGATTCAATCTGTTTTGCAACCCTAATTCATTTAGGGATATATAATGAACAAGAACAAAGAAAAAGAGAGGGGTTAGAGGTAGTGAATTGCCAGGAAGAAAACTGAAAAATTCAAGAAAAAGTGGGAATTGGTTTGAAATCTACAATGCGTTTCAAAGCATTTCAAGATCACCAATCCCTTCCTAGACATCCCAGGAAGTTGTTCCAGTCATTCCCAGGGCCTGAAGCACTCAGAAACTCATTCTACAACTCACAGGGTTTGTTATATATTTCAAATTTGATTACTGCAATTTACGCATCATTAGCACTTTTGATTTATATATTATTGTTCATCATTGAGTTTGAAAGCTATTAGTACCACTTAATTGCATTTGCATTGCAGGAATCACGATATGCCATTGTTAGGGTTCCTTTGCTCGTTTTAGGGGTTTTCAGTATAGGCAAAATTAGGCCTTGTTTCTGGTACCATGATGCTCGTGAGGATGAGACGGGTTGATTGGTACCCTTACCTTTCATTTATAATTCTTGAATAGTATTTTTGAATATCACATGTTTGTAGTTACAGCAAGATGTCCGTAGGTAAAAGTCTTGTTGCCTAAAATGACAGTCTGGGGAAGAAGATGATATGTGACGATCATTGGTTGGTTGGTTTGAATTTTCGCGCATTTTCTGAAAATAATGTATGATTTACTTATATTATTTGGCTTCTATTATATGAACAAGTAAACAACGCGGCACAGCTGGAAAGCAGGTACTGGAAGCGAGCATAAGGACCTGGGTTCGATCTCCAAGTCCCAACATTTGTTTCATGTTATTTTTCATCATGTGATCAGGTGCGCTGCTGGAACATATGTCCACCATGCAACTCAATGATCTGGCCATCAGCCTCATCTCCAGCCAAAATCCAATGTTCCAGCATTGAAGTCCCACCATACACCTCAAAGTCAATGTTGCATGGGAACCAGCATAGTCAATACAGGCTTGGATTATTTGGGCCTAAAAATCAAATTGGCACCCCCCTCTCCAGCAATGCTATCAGGCCCACTTATTCTTTTTCTATTTCTTTTTATTTTGTTTAATTCTTTCTTTAATTATTGTAGTTGTTTAGTTATTGGCATGCATTTTTGGTAAAACCAGGTGTGTGAATGAATGTCATGACTGATGTCATAACATTCTAGTTTATTAGGTATTGATTCGTTAGATACCTTTGCAGAAAAATAGTCATACAGGTGTTGCTGTTTATGAGTGTGTATCTGAGCATTTTGCAAAAAGATCACATTTACCAAAATCAGTAGACAGGATTTCAGATGTCATAACAAATGTTAAGACATCCTGTTCTGAACTAACAGTTATGCAGTTTGGGTAATTCTGAGTTTTTTCAGGAAAATGACTCAGTCTTTCCAGAACAGAAAATCTCGTGGACTTAGGGTTAACCTAGCTCAACCCTAACCTGGTTGATAAAGTCATGTGACCTAGTCTTAAGGTCAAACGGAATTAACCCTAGCTTTTTGTGGAAACCCTAACTGATGATGCAGCTGCTATATATTCAACAGGGCTACTGTTTTGGAATCAATCCCTTTTTTGACAGAAGATCATTTAGAAGCTGTATAGTTTTAACTATTGTAATCCAAGCAAGTATCATTGTGATAAGTGACTTGGAATAGGTTTTAATTGTAAGGGTTGTGTACCACTCAAAGCTTTGAAGCAAGAGTGTGTTTGTGTCTCTTGACTAAAGCTTTGAAGCAAAGTCAAGTTAGGTTTGTGTATCACTCAAAGCTGTGAAGCAAGAGTGTTTGTGTTGCTTGATTAAAAAGCTGTGAAGCATAATCAAGTGTATGTTTTGAAGAGTGTCTTCATCAATTCATTAGTCAAATTGTTTTAAGTATCACTGCTGTGATTGAGGGGGAGTGAGTAGGAACTCAGGTTTAAGTTGTACTTAGATTGAAGTTGCATTGGGTAGGTCTTAAGTGAAGGAGATAAACTGGTTGGTTTATTCCTGAATTAATATCTCTTATAGTGGATTTCCTCCCTGGCTTGGTAGCCCCCAGATTAGGTGTTGTTGCACACTGAACTGGGTAAACAATTGACTGTGTTCTTTACTGCTTTTTTTGTATTTACTGTCTTATAGAAAGTCAGATACGGTGTCATAACATTGAACGTGACATTGAGTATCTGCAGCCAGAATTTCAATTGGCATCAGAGCAGGCACCCTGCCTGTATTACTGGGTGAGATCTAGGGATATCACTTTCTGGCACTATGGACAAAGAAGGAGTTTTTGGAAATAGACCACCCATTCTGGATGGAACAAATTATGACTACTGGAAACCTCGTATGATAGCCTTCTTAAAATCTATGGACAAAAAGGCTTGGAGAGCTGCTGACAAAGGATGGAACCATCCCACCATAACTGAGAAAGATGGGACAATCAGTCTGAAGCCTGAGGAAGATTGGAGTAAAGAAGAAGATGAGTTAGCCCTGGGAAATTCCAAAGCTTTAAATGCCTTGTTCAATGGAATTGATAGAAACATTTTCAGACTAGTACATCAATATGAACTGGCCAAGGAAGTTTGGGACACTCTCAAAACTACTCATGAGGGCACTTCCAAAGTGAAAATGTCAAGGCTTCAGATGTTGACTACCAAGTTTGAGAATCTAAAAACGATGGAAGATGAAACCATTCATGAGTTTCACATGAACATCTTGGAGATTGCCAACACCTCAGGAGCACTGGGAGAAAAGATGTCAGAAGAAAAATTGGTGAGAAAGATTCTCAGATCCTTGCCTAAAAGATTTTCTATGAAGGTAAATGCCATAGAGGAAGCCCAGGACATCAGCAAGTTGAAAGTGGATGAACTAATTGGGTCTCTTCAGACTTTTGAGATGGGGATCACTGATAATGGTGACAAGAAGAACAAGAGCATAGCACTTGTATCCAACACTGATGTTGAAAACAAGGAGGATGAAGAAGAAAATATTTCAGAAGCTATAGCCATGCTTGGAAGACAATTCAACAAACTCATCAAAAGAATAGATCCAAAGTCAAGGTCTAATGTTCATAACATTCCCTCTGACAGTGATAGTTCCAGCAGAAGACCAAGGTCAGAAGAGAAGGGAAATCAAGGCAGAGGAATTCAATGCCATGGTTGTGAAGGATATGGGCATATTCGAGCTGAATGTCCTACCTTTCTTAAGAAACAAAAGAAAGGAATGACTGTTACTTGGTCTGACTGTGATTCAGAAAGTAATTCTGAAGAAGAATCTGCCAAACTAGTTACTGCTCTAACTGGTGTTTGTACCTCTGAAAGTGACACTAGTGATGAAGAAGTGACATTTGAAGAACTGGCTGATACTTACAAGAAATTGTGTATCAGAAGTGCTGAAGTCTGTGTGTAGAATGAGAAACAATCAAAACTCATCATAAAGCTGGAGGCTGAAAATAGGGCAGACCTTGAAACTATAAGTCATCTAGAAGGGGAAGTTCAATTGTTGAACTCACAACTGAACCAAATGACCAAATCTGTCAAGATGCTGACTAATGGAACAGACAAATTGGTAGAGATTCTTCAAGTTGGACAAAATGTGGGAAACAAATCTGGACTAGGATTTGTGGAAGCTAAGAAATCTGGTGCAGACAAGAAGATCAGGCCTATTAAACAAATGTCAAAGCAGATGTCTCAACACAACTCTCAACATCAGAAACAAAGATATATGAAGAAAAAGTACCAAAGATGGAGATGTCATCATTGTGGGAGGTATGGCCACATAAAGCCTTTCTGCTTCAAATTGCATGGATACCCTAATCAAAACTCAGGTGTTAAACCTAAGTCAAAAAGGGTACCACATACTCCTCAATGGAAGAAAAAGGCTACTGCCCTGATAGCCCACACTTCCCTGAGAGTCTCTGCAAGGGAAGGATGGTACTTTGACAGTGGGTGCTCTAAACACATGACTGGAATAAAGAACATTCTAAATCATGTTAAACCTCACAACACTAGTTATGTGACCTTTGGAGATGGTGCTAAAGGTGAAATCAAAGGAGTTGGTAATTTGGACTTCCCTGAAGTTCCAAATCTAAATGAAGTACTATTGGTAAAAGGCCTGACTGCTAATCTTATTAGTATCAGTCAATTGTGTGATCTAGGATTCAAGGTCAACTTCTCAAAATTTGAATGTCTAGTAATTAATGAAAAACTAGAAGTGGTAATGAAAGGAATCAGATCTAAAGATAACTGTTACTTGTGGCAGCCTGAGAACACTAATAACTCCACTATGTGTTCAATTACCAAAGAAGAAAAAGAGATGAAACTGTGGCACCATAAGCTTGGCCATCTTCATCTAAGAAGAATGAAAAGAACTATCTCTATGGAAGCAGTCAGAAGGATTCCAAGACTGCAAATTGATAAAAGGAGGGTTTGTGGTGAACTTCAAATTGAAAGGCTTGGTAAAAAGAGACATGTCTATGATGTGGTGAATAAACTTGAAGAAGGATGTGCTGTCAGAACCAAAAGTAATCATGACAAGGAATTTGGAAACAACAAGTCTAATAAATTCTGTTTCCCAGAAGAAATGAGTCATGAAGTCTCTTCTCCTATAACTCACCATCAAAATGGAGTTGACAAAAAGAAAAATAAGATCATACAGGAATCTGCCAGAGCTATGATTCATGTCAAAAGAATGCCTTCCCAACTCTGTGCTGAAATAGTTGCAGCTGGTAGTAGCTGTTCTCAAAATATCTGGACAAAACAGATGCTCACTGAGTATAATGTCTCACAAGATGTTGTGACATTGTATTGTGACAATCTGAATACAATCAATATTTCCATGAACCCTATTCAGCATAGCAGGACCAAGCACATTGACCTTGTAGAGAAGAAGTCAATTAAACTGGAACATGGTATCATTAAGCTTCAGCTGGCTGATTCTTCTACCAAGGCTCTTGTTGGAAATCAACTTGAAAACTTGAGGGGCAAGATGGGTATTTGCCAACGTGAGAAATTATAGCAATTAATTTTGCTTAAAACAAGGGTTGAAGGAGTTATTTGTGTTAAGTCTATTTTTAGTGGGTTAATCATATGTCTTTCCAATTCTTTCAAAATTATTAAGAAGTTGAATAGACTCTCAATTGCCTCCTACCTCTCTCGTCTTTGCAACCTATTCCTTTCTCTCAATCAAAGTTTTCTCTCAAATTGCTACTGGTGCTCTAAGTCAATCAAAATGTCTCAAACATCATCTTCTACCAAGGCGACCACTTCATCTTCATCATCTGACCAAGATTCTCGAGCAATCACCACATGCATAGATTCTGAAGTCTTGGAGATCACTCCTCTCAGAGAAATGGCAACTGACCCCTCCAAAGTCAAAAAACTGAGAACTAGGCATGCAGGAAGAGCTCAAGCAACTGCTTCTGGTAATCCTTCTCATCCTTCTTCCTCTGTACCAAATAGGGAAGGATCAGCTCAAGTACATCAAGCAATTGATAGGCTTGTTACAAGAATACTAAGCGGAAACCAATCTGTACCGGGGATTTCTGTCCCATTAAATCAAGAATCAGCAAGCCCAAATGTGGATGTCTCTGAGAATGTAGATGTCTCTGAGAATGTTGTGACACAAAATGACAACATTCAGAACCCTTCAGAGAAGACGGTTGATCCACCTATCATTGATGTGGATGAGGAATACTCAGACAATGATCTGATTGCCAATGTAAACCCTAGCATATCTAGGAGAATGATGAAAAGAAAGGGTAATCAGAATGCTGCAAAATGTATGACCAAAGATAAACCTGCTAATAAGAAATCCAAGGCTGAAGGCAAGGCTGGGGTAGAATCTGTGAAAACTGGTCAGTCCAAAGGGAAGGTGAAAGCCCAGGTGCATATTGGTAGACAACCAATTACAAAGAAGAGAAAATAACCTGAATCTTCTGATTCTGATGAGGAATCAGAGTTTGAGATTGATACTGAAGAAATTCCTATCAGAAGGAAACTCCCCTCCAGCAAAATTGCTAGAGTTCCTGAAGTCCCAACAGACAACATCTCTTTTCACCATCCTGACAATGCGAACAGATGGAAGTATGTTTGCTTGAAGAGAATAGCTTTAGAAAGAGAGCTAAACAATGATGCCATGGAGTGCAAGGACATCATGGACCTGATTAAAACTGCTGGACTGATGAAGACTGTGGTAAAATTTACCAAGTGCTATGAAAATCTGGTCAAGGAGTTCATAGTTAACTTGTCTGATGAATGTGTTGATGGAAGGTCAGCTGACTTTGAAAGTGTTTATGTTAGAGGAAGAAGGGTTAATTTCTCTCCATCAGAAATTAACAAATTTCTTGGAAGATCAAATGAGGATTTCCCTGAACTGGAAGTCACTGACAATGAAGTTTGTCAAACCATCATAGCAAGACAAGTCAAGTGCTGGCCCTTGAAAGGGAAGATGAATGCCAGCAAACTTAGCATGAAATTTGCCATCCTGCACAAGATTGGTGCAGCCAACTGGGTCCCTACAAACCATAAATCAACTATCTCCACAGGATTGGGGAGATTTATTTATGCTGTGGGAACCAAGACTGTTTTTTACTATGGCAGGTATATTTTTGAACAAACTTTAAAACATGCTGGTAGTTATGCTGTCAAAAGCCCAATTGCCTTTCCCTCCCTCCTTTGTGGAATTATCCTTGCACAATACCCTGATATCCTGGTGGCAAGAGACACTGCTTGCAAAAGAGCTCCTGCTCTTGGGTTACACTACAAGCTGTTTCAGGGATCTCATGCTCCTGATATTGTCATAACATCAGCTGAGACATCATCTGTAAAGACTCAGTCCAAAACATCTTATGTTATAACTGTATTGAAAGAGACCTGCAAAGAGCTGGAAGCTAGGAAAAAGACCCTAGAAAACCTAATTGCCAGGTTAGAAAAGGAGGAAGCTGAAGGAAACAGAAGGGAAGAGGGTGCAGAAGCTGAAGATCAACTCAATACTGAAGAAACTAGCTCCTCTGAAGGGGACAGTTCTTGAAGGTTGGTGGAGTTGATGCTGATTCCTGGTGGAGTTTGCAAAGTGTGTTCAGTTTTTAGTTGCTGTTCTTATTACTTTTTCTGGATGACTGTATAACTTTTAAGAACATGTATCTTTGGCCCATTTGTGGCTAAAGAGGGGGAGATATATTTTGGTAGACTTTATTAGACATTCTATTTTTCTGCAGTCATATTTATTCTGCTGCTATATATCTCTGATTGCTTAGGGTCTTTAGCCAAAAATCTGCCAAAGGGGGAGTTTGTAGTTGTTTAGTTATTGGCATGCATTTTTGGTAAAACCAGGTGTGTGAATGAATTTCATGACTGATGTCATAACATTCTAGTTTATTAGGTACTGATTCATTAGATACCTTTGCAGAAAAATATTGTCATACAGGTGCTGCTGTTTATGAGTGTGTATCTGAGCATTTTGCAAAAAGATCACATTTACCAAAATCAGTAGACAGGATTTCAGATGTCATAACAAATGTTAAGACATCCTGTTCTGAACTAACAGTTATGCAGTTTGGGTAATTCTGAGTTTTTTCAGGAAAATGACTCAGTCTTTCCAGAACAGAAAATCTCGTGGACTTAGGGTTAACCTAGCTCAACCCTAACCTGGTTGATAAAGTCCTGTGACCTAGTCTTAAGGTCAAACGGAATTAACCCTAGCTTTTTGTGGAAACCCTAACTGAAGATGCAGCTGCTATATATTCAACAGAGTTGCTGTTTTGGAATCAATCCCTTTTTTGACAGAAGATCATTTAGAAGATGTATAGTTTTAACTATTATAATCCAAGCAAGTATCATTGTGATAAGTGACTTGGAATAGGTTTTAATTGTAAGGGTTGTGTACCACTCAAAGCTTTGAAGCAAGAGTGTGTTTGTGTCTCTTGACTAAAGCTTTGAAGCAAAGTCAAGTTAGGTTTGTGTATCACTCAAAGCTGTGAAGCAAGAGTGTTTGTGTTGCTTGATTAAAAAGCTGTGAAGCATAATCAAGTGTATGTTTTGAAGAGTGTCTTCATCAATTCATTAGTCAAATTGTTTTAAGTATCACTGCTGTGATTGAGGGGGAGTGAGTAGGAACTCAGGTTTAAGTTGTACTTAGATTGAAGTTGCATTGGGTAGGTCTTAAGTGAAGGAGATAAACTGGTTGGTTTATTCCTGAATTAATATCTCTTATAGTGGATTTCCTCCCTGGCTTGGTAGCCCCCAGAGTAGGTGTTGTTGCACACTGAACTGGGTAAACAATTGACTGTGTTCTTTACTATTTTTTTTTGTATTTACTGTCTTATAGAAAGTCAGATACGGTGTCATAACATTGAACGTGACATTGAGTATCTGCAGCCAGAATTTCAATTACTTTAATTCACAAAATTAATTACTATTTTTCATAAAAATCATAAAATCAAGAAATCAAAAAATTAAATTAGATTTTTTTATCAAATTTAATTTTGTTAATTTAATTTAACTTAGGGCAATTTTAACTTATTTTTATAAATAAAATCAAATAGAAATTAGGTTAAATTCTTGATTTAATTCTTTTATTTTTCTCAAATAAATAAAACACAAAAATATGTTTTTAGAATGAATTAATTCATCTTTCTTAATTTAAAATTAATTAGAACTTAGGTTTTTCTTTTTAATTCAATTATTTTCATTATTTTCTTAAATAACAAAAATGACAAAGAAACTTTTTTTTAATCAATCGCAAGTAGGATTCGCCAAAGGGTCAAAACCCTAATCACCTCGCATTTAATTCGTCGCGCGCTTCTTAATTATTTTTCCAATATCTTTGTAATTGTTCATGGTTTGTAATAGTTAATTTAGGGTTTTCATTTTACTGTTAAATCCCCGGGCTTTTTTGGCTATGTAATTAATCCCCCTCCCCGAAGCCTTGTAATAGCGTAGATTTACTTTCTCGCATTTTCAATTCCCGCAAATACTTAATTGTCTAGATGTATGCTAATAGGATTGTATGGCAAGAATGCATGATAAATTAATACAGTTAGAAAACCCTAATGTGCAAAGATAAATAACGGAAACAAATCACTCGCACATATCACTCTTAGGGTATGCTCTCACTTCGGTTGACTTCGGTAAACGAACATTAAGCATAGGGTGTCTTAGTGGTTGCCCTCCTGTCTAAAAAAGATCAAACGTCCCATTCGAATGTTACCTCGGAAATCTTGCCTCGAATATGATCTTAAGACTCTAGGGTTATTACTAAGGTATCCTAATATTGCTTTAGTGATCGTACGTCCCTTTAGAATTGACCCTTACAATTCCAACGACGGTGCTACCTATTTCTCAATAGTGGGATAACGTTGTCTAAAGGAAACGAGAATAGAAACAATCTTTTTTGAGTAAGTAGATGCTAGTAGGTACTTGCTCAAATAAAAACTTTTCACACTTACACATTTTCAAACAAATTTTCAAAATAACTTCATCACACCTTTGAGGACTGATACAAGGGTTATCACGAAGTAAAACATTTTTAAAAACAAAACAAAAACACAAGCAATTTAAAAATGAGCAAGTACCTAAGAGCCCATGGAAAAGCATGGATAGAAAGGGTACTAACACCTTCCCTTTCTATAATCTACCCCCCGTACTCGAAAACATCTCGAAAAAGGATTTTTTCTGTACTTTTTTCCTTTCCGGTTGGATGAAATAAAAGTTGGTGGCGACTCTTGCTTACCACGACATTTTCCAAACAAAAATCACAAAATGTAAACCAGTATTAAACAGTCGGTTCTGCCACCGTATCACAGAACTGGCGACTCTGTTGGGGAATTATAAGTGGGGTATACCTTAGGATCTAGGTCATCATAATTGCTTCTCTTGATTGCTTTGTTTGCTTTACTTTTGAGGTTTTTGTTTGGGGTTACTATAGATCCTACACCCGGATATGGGGAACACCTTTTAGGTAAGTAGCAATAGACTGTGAGGAAACTGTACGGCATAGACCGATACGGTTGAAGCAGTAGCTACGTTGATGTGGCACTTTGGTTGGTATTGGTATCCCTTGTGGAGAAACAAGGAGAATACGGGGCCGCCGCATGGTGTCGTTAAGCATAAACTGACCTTAGAACCTTTAATCGCCCAACTTGGCCATTAGAAAGTAGCGAGATAGTCGGCCTTGGTGTAGAGCTGAGAACTGGTTGATACTCGATGCTAAAATCATTGAGATCATACTCTCAGAATATTTAGGCCGCAAGAAAATATTGCGTAAGCTGAAACCATGACCGATGGAGGATGGTCACTGATATTGAGATCCTCTAGAACCCGGTTACTTTTCTAGGAGCGGTTGAACCAACTTAACTTCAAGAGGGTATTACCTTTGACCTCATGCAAGCCTTAAACCTAAGGGCTTTGTGTGATTTGACTGTGTTTGCAATATCTGTGTTTGCTATACCTGTGGTTTATCATGACATCATGCATCATAACATTGCATCCATGCTTCATTACACTAACTGTTTCAAAGACCAAGGGAATTTATCTTTGTTTTGTTTTGCAGATCATGGCTTCCGTGCGCAAAAATACCATCCAAATCAACTTTGTGCAGATGCCTGCCCAACTTAAAGAGCTAGCATCAAGAGTTTGTGAAACTCCTACTTTCATTAAGAGACACGGTCAACTTCTCATCCTGGTTACTTCAAACCCTGATGAACAGATGATGAGCGTACTTTTTCAGTTCTTCGATCCCAAGCATCACTGCTTCACCTTTCCAGATTACCAATTGGTACCCACCTTGGAAGAATTCTCTCATCTATTGGGCATATCCATTCTTGAACAGGTACCCTTCACAGGTATGGAAGAAGTTCCTAAGCCAGAAGTCATTGCCTCAGCTTTGCATTTGAAACAGGCCGACGTGGTATCCAATTGGGAAATTCAAATCGGAGTCGAGGTTTTTCTAGCCAAATTTTTGATAGACCAGGCTCAACTATTTTGGGATGATATGGAGTCTCAGGCTTTTGAGGATGTCTTGGCTCTTCTTATCTATGGCTAGTTCTCTTCCCTAATCCGGACTCTTTCGTAGATGTGAATGCTATCAAGATTTTCCTTTCTCACAACCTTGTGCCTACCTTGCTTGGAGATATTTTGCACGCTCTCCATACTTGTACCATGAAGAGAAGATGGACTCTTATGTGTTGCATGTCGTTGTTGTCGAGGTGGTTTATTTCTCACCTCCCTAGGTCTATACTGAAGAATGAAGAAGGTTTGGGTTGGTCACACAGAATAATGTCACTCGCTCATACGGATATTCTTTGGTGTTCCCGGGCTATAGAAGACACTATTTTTATTGACTGCTGTGAGGGGTACCCTAATGTCCCATTACTTGGTATCAGGGGGGTATAACTTACAATCCTTGTCTAGCTTTGCGACAATTTGGTCGTGCTCGAAGGGATGATCCCCATGAGTTGCTTCTCGAGGACATTGTATTAGACTATAAGGATGATGTTAAGGAGCATCGCCGGAGGTTCATACGAGCTTGGGGCATGGTAAACAGATCTGACCCCAAAGAGTTGGGACCGAAGACTTCCCTTCCTATGCAGCCTTACCTCCAATGGGTCCGAGCTCGTGCCTAGAAGCTTATGATGCCTTTTGTGGCCGTATTACCAGTGATTATGGAGCCCACTACTGAAGAAGGAATTCCTTGCACGGTCCTCTATCATTACATGCCCACTGATCTTGGGGAGCTACAGAGGTCTTGGATTCAGCTGAAGAATAAGCGAGATACTTACAGGGAGCAGTTCCATGAGCAAGAGAGGACGATTTTAAAGCTCACCAGGCAGCTCGAGGAAGAAAGAGTGCTCAATGACTATATCAGCACAAAGAGAAAGCGTCCATGGGACTTTTGATTTTTCTTTTCTAGATTTAGATTTGTTTTATTTACTTATTTGTAATGCCTTAAAGGCATGTTGAACCTTTAAGTTTAAGCTAATAAATTTTTGTTTATTTGGTTTGCAAATTTAAATCTCCCAAAGTCTTTGAAATCATTACATGCGCATCCCATTATCATACACATCATTACAGGTACCACTACAGGTTTCTCATCTTCTTCGCTGTTTATCCCACGCAGAAATGTCCTCTGATCAAGCCATCAAAGATCTTAAGGCGCAGAACGCCCAGTTCCAACAGGTGTTCATAAGTCTGGCTAAGGGGCAGGAGGATCTGAAAGCCCTCATTCTGAAAGAGAAGAAGAAAAAGAAGAAGACTGGTATTCTGAACATGGGCAGAAGGTTTGGAGAGAGGTTGAAGTAACAAACTGACCTGACCTCTTCATCCAAGGAAGGGGATAACCAAGAAGGAGAAAAGTACCCTAGTCCTGCAGTCTCTGACAATGATACGGATTACAACAACGAGCAATATCCTCCTGTTGAGGATAGATACAAACAGCTAGAAGACCGTCTGAGTGCTATGGAAGCTCAGAAGATACCTGGTTTGGATTTCGGAGAATATGGTCTAGTATCGGGAATGGTCATCCCTCAGAAGTTCAAAGCTCCAGTTTTTCCCAAGTATGATGGAGTGTCCTGCCCAAAACTCCATCTCTGATCTTATGTCAGGAAGATTCAACCCCACACTGTTGATAGAAATTTGTGGGTGCACTTCTTTCAAGATAGTCTGTCAGGGACTCAGCTTGAATGGTTCTATCAGTTGGAGGGAGCTAATGTCTGAAATTGGGAAGATCTTGCTGCTACTTTCTACAAGCAATATCAGTACAATGCCGACCTTACTCCCACTCGTACTCAACACCAGAGTATGTCCATGGGTGCAAGTGAAGGTTTCAAAGATTATGCCCAAAGATGGAGGGATTTGGCTGGCAGAGTTCAACCCCCTTTATCTGATAGGGAGTTGGTTGATATGTTTCTGGGGACGCTGTCTAGTCCATTTTTCAATCACTTAATTGGTAGCTCGTCATCTGGTTTCACCGAGTTGATTCTAACTGTAAAAAGAGTAGAGGCTGGAATTCAAAGTGGAAAAATACAGAAGGATGCCTCTTCAAGTTCGGTAAAGAAACCTTTAACTGGTAAGAAGGAAGCCAGTGCAGTTTATAGCCCGAGGGGCCAAGGCAGACCTGAACACCGTCAAACAGTAAATGTTGTAGTGATACCAAGACCCGCAGTTGCTCCACAATGCAAAAATCAACAAAAGGTGGAAAGACCACGGCAGAAGTTTACCTGTATTAGCATGACATTGGCTGAAGTGCTACCTCACCTGCTGAGATCCAACCTGGCAACCTTGAGAGAGGCTCCCAAGAATCCAAATACTACCTCCCCCAGATACAATCCCAATGCACGGTGCGCCTACCATTCTGAGAGTCCTGGCCACGATACAAATGATTATTGGGCTCTGAGAAACAAAGTACAAGACTTGCTTGAAGCCAAGGAGATAGAGTTCGATGCTCCAGAAAAGCTGAATGTTATAACTGCTCCCATGCCCAAATATGGTCGTGGAGTCAATGTTGTAGACACTGATTTGTTTGTGACCTCTATTGAAGAAATTTCTACTCCTCTTATGACTATTAAGAGGAATTTTCTATTGGCCGGTTTATTTCCGGGTTATGGTGAAGGCTGCCACATATGTTCAATTCTACCTTCTGGTTTCCGTTTGTTGAAGTCAGGTGTCCAGCGCCTGATGGATAACAAAGAGATGTTGTTTGAAAAGACTATGATTCCTATTGTTCCAAATTAAGACGTTGCCATTATAACCATTTCCGCAAATCCTTCCAAGGTTTCCTCGAGAAGACCTGTTAGGATTACACCTGTTCAAAGAATTGCTCTTCTAATAATCATTGTTCCTGGTCCCATCCCGTACACTTCAGACAAGGTTGTCCCATGGCATTATGATGCTGATGTGTATTATCATGGCATTAAGAAAGATCTGAAGAATGAAGAAGCTGAGACTGGTGTCAGTAATATTGTCGGGACTAGTAAGGTTACCCGAAGTGGAAGGGTTTTCTCTCTTGAGATTGCTCCGAAGATCATCAAGCCTAATGTTATTCCAACTGTTGCTCCAACCAGCGCTCATAACGTTTCTCTTGTTCCTACTCCAGTTATTACCCCTGCTGCTGAGCCGTCTGGGACTCGGGGCAAGGAAATTATAGGTGACCCTGCCCGGATGGAGGCACCTAAGAAAATTGTTGTGGAAGCCTCTAAACGAGAAATAGAGGAAATACTGAAAATTATCAAGAAAAGCGACTACAATGTGGTCGAACAGCTGGGGCAGACCCCGTCAAAGATCTCCATGTTATCTCTGTTGTTGTGTTCTAAAGCCCATGCGAAGGCTTTGATTACATTTCTCAAGACTGCGCATGTGCCGCAGGAAACTTCAGCAGATCAGTTCAAAGATTTTGTGGCCAGCTTGACTATTGACAATGGGCTAGGTTTTTCAGATGCGGATCTGACCCCTAAGGGGAGGAATCATAATGATGCTCTATATGTCTCGATTGAGTACAGGGGCACCACTATGGCTCATGTGCTGGTAGATATCGGGTATTCGCTGAATGTTCTGCCGAAGAAAGCGTTGGACCGTTTGGATTATGAGGGTTTAACTTTAAAGCCGAGTAATATTATGGTAAGGGTTTTTGACGGATCAAAGAGAATGGTGCACGGGGAGGTGGACATACCTGTCAAAGTGGGTTCTCAGACCTTTGGGTCCACCTTCTACGTAATGGATATCAGGCCATCGTATTCTTGCTTGCTGGGTCATCCTTAGATCCATAGGGCTGGGGCAATTACTTCCACACTCCATCAAATGTTGAACTATCCGGTGAAGGGGAATATTGTCACAGTGCAGGGTGAAGAAGACTATATGGTGAGTCATCTCAATTCCTTCCGCTATATAGAGATGGATGGGGAATTCATAGAAACTCCCTATCAGAATTTCGAGGAAGTTCCTCAAATCTTGGCATCAACTGAAGTTACTACCGACAAACCTCCGTTGAAGATGGATTCTCTCAAGGACGCCAGGGTTGTGGTTGAAGAAGGTAGGTGTACCAATTGGAGTCAGCTCCCTGATTTCACTCACAAAACTGACAAGTTTGGTTTGGGATTTACTACAGGGGCTCAAAGGGCTGTTAGGCATTCTCGGATTGGAATACCTCCTCTACACATCAGCAACCGGGGAATTAATGCAATTGAAGACAGTGAAGAGGATTCAGACATCGACATCTAGATCTACTCTACGACCAACGGTGGACCGAATAACTGGATGGCTAGGGACTTCATACCTGTTTCTTTTATTCCGCAGTGATTGACTCATTTGTTTTAAGATTTGTAATAAATAGTTTGAAACTTTATGGCCTGGTGCCTTGCCCGAGGCACCTTGGCTTTGCTTACGTGGGCTATTATTTATCATTTCATATATCATTAATAAAGCATTGGACGTTTCTTGCATACAAGTTTTGAGCTCCTTATTTTTCTTTCTGTCTCTCACTTTATCAAAACAGCTATTCACTTACACACACTCACGTATCATAATGCAGATCCATATCCACTCTGGATCCCATTGATAACAGCTCTACTACTGCCAGTTATGACTTCAAAAATCCGATCAACCAAGCCAAGGACGAAGGTGAGGATGATTGTGAGGTGCCTGGAGAACTTGCTAGACTATTACAGCAGGAAGAAAGGGCCATACCGCCTCATGAAGAGCCAGTTGAGTTAGTGAATTTGGGTATAGAGGAAGATAGGAAAGAGGTTAAAATAGGTGTGAATCTGGAACCTAGTGTCAAATAGAGGTTGGTACAGATGCTACGCGACTATGTTGAGATCTTCGCCTGGTCCTATGAAGACATGCCTGGCTTAGACACTGATATCGTGGTACATAGCATGCCGATTAAAGAAGATTTCCTCCGATAAAGCAGAAAGTCTGTCGTATGTGCCCTGAAATGTCAGAGAAAATCAAGGCAGAAGTCATGAAACAGTTCGACGCCGGATTCTTAGCTGTCACTTCTTATCCGCAGTGGGTTGCCAACGTTGTTCTGGTACCTAAGAAGGACGGTAAGGTACGGATGTGTGTGGACTATAGATATCTGAACAAGGCAAGCCCCAAGGATGACTTCCCACTTCCGCACATTGATGTTCTAGCCGACAACACCGTGCAACACAAGATCTTCTCCTTCATGGATGGTTTTTCTAGCTACAACCATATCAAGATGGCTCCTGAGGACATGGAGAAGACAACCTTCATTACACAGTGGGGCATATTCTGTTACAAGGTAATGCCTTTTGGGTTGAAGAATGTTGGGGCAACTTATCAGCGCGCCATGGTCGCTTTGTTCCACAATATGATTCACCATGAGATTGAGGTTTATGTTGATGACATGATAGCTAGGTCCCAGACTGAGGAAGAGCACCTTGATCATCTCCAGAAACTGTTTGACAGGTTGAAGACGTACAAGCTGAGGTTGAATCCGAACAAGTGTACCTTCGGGGTAAAGACTGGTAAGCTTTTGGGTTTTGTTGTTAGTGACAAAGGTAGTCAGGTGGACCCTACAAAGCTAAAGGCCATACAAGAGATGCCGGCTCCCTGCACAGAAAAAGAAGTTAGAGGTTTCTTGGGACGTCTGAATTACATCGCCAGGTTCACTTCACATCTGACTGCTACTTGTGAGCCAATCTTCAAGCTGCTGAAGAAAGATCAAGTGGTAAAGTGGAATGATGAATGCGAGACTACTTTCGAAAGAATCAAGGAATACCTTCAAGAACCACCGATTTTGATGCCTCCAATTGAAGGAAGACCTTTGATATTATACTTGACAGTGCTAGACAACTCAATGGGGTGTGTTCTGGGGCAGCATGACGAGTCTGGTCGAAAAGAGCACGCCATTTATTACCTTAGCAAAAATTTTACCGACTGTGAGACTCGATACTCATTGCTCGAGAAAACTTGTTGCGCTTTGGCATGGGCTGCTCGCTAACTGAGACAATATATGCTGACTCACACTACCTTGTTGATATCAATGATGGATCTGATCAAGTATATTTTCGAGAAGCCCGTCTTATCTGGAAGAATAGCCAGATGGCAGATGATCTTAACCGAGTACGACATCTAATACACAACCCAAAAGGAAATCAAAGGGAGTGTATTGGCAGATCATTTGGTGCATCAGGCCGTGGATGACTACCAGTCCATGAATTTCGAGTTCCCGAATGAGAATATCATGTTGGTAACCGACTGTGAAGAACCTGGACCGAATGAAGGACCTGAGGAAGGATCCTGATGGTCTATGTATTTTGATGGAGCCTCAAACGCATTGGGTAATGCATTGGCGCTGTAATTATATCTCCTGAGGGTTGTCATACTCCATTCACCGCCCGATTATGCTTTAACTGCACCAACAATATGGCGGAGTATGAAGCATGTATCATGGGTCTTCGAGCTGCTATTGACCTGAGGATTAAGTTTTTGAGTGTATTCGGAGATTCCGCTCTGGTAGTAAGTCAGATCAAAGGCGACTGGGATACGAAACACCCGAATCTTATTCCTTACAAATAGTATGTACTGACATTTCTCCCACACTTTGAGGAGATAAACTTTGAACATTTCCCACGAGAAGAGAACCAGTTGGCAGACGTGCTAGCTACCATGTCTTCTATGTTCAAAGTTAGATGGGACAATGAAGCTCCCCAGATTACCATTGAGAGGTTGGATGAACCTGCACATTGTTGTGACATTGAGACTGAAGAGGTAGCAGATAAACCCTGGTTTCACGAGGTAAAGAGGTATCTTGAGGCTCAAGAATACCCCAACGGGGCATCTGTTAACGACAAGAAGTTTCTGAGAACGTTCCCTGCGAAGTTCTTCATCAGTAATGGAATCCTCTATAAGCGTAACCATGATTCAACCTTATTGTGGTGTGTAGATAAGAGCGAGGCAGAAATGATCATGAAAGAGTTACATGAAGGTACCTTCGGAACTCATTCCAATGGACATACCATAGCTAAGAAGATCCTACGGGCAGGATATTACTGGTCAACTATGGAAGCCGATTGTTATCAACACTCTCGAACCTGTCATAAATTCCAAGTCTATGCTGATAAGGTGCATGTATCTTCGGTTCCCCTGAATGTTTTGACAGCTCCTTGGCCCTTTGCAATGTGGGGCATCGATATGATCGGCGAGATCATACCTACTGTGTCTAACGGACATCTCTTCATTCTGGTAGCAATTGATTACTTCACCAAGTGGGTTGAGGCAGCTTCCTTTGCTACAGTAACCAAGAATGTCGTGGCGCGATTCATCCGACACAATCTGATCTGTCGATATGGTGTACCTGAGAGGATTATTGCTGACAATGGTACAAATCTCAATAACACAATGATCATCGAGCTTTGTAAACAGTTCAAGATACAGCATCATAACTCTTCTCCCTACCGACCGAAGATGAATGGGGCTGTTGAAGCAGCTAACAAGAACATCAAGAAGATTGTGCAGAAGTTGACAATGACATACAAAGACTGGCACGAGATGTTACCATTCGCTCTTCATGGGTACTTCACCTCTGCACGAACGTCGACAGGGGAAACACCCTACTCTCTTGTATATGGCATGGAGGCAGTCCTACCCATCGAAGCCTAGATACCCTCTCTCAGGATTATGAAGGATGCGGGTTTGAACAAAGACGACTGGATCCAAACCCGACTTGATCAGCTGAATCTAATCGATGAAAAGAGACTTACTACTATTTGTCATGGTCAGACGTATCAAAAGCGAATGATCAAGGCTTTTAACAAGAAAGTCAGACATCAAGAATATCGAGTTGGGGATCTAGTGATCAAACGCATCATACTACCGCAAGGTGATCCCAGAGGCAAATGGACCCCCACATACGAAGGGCCATTTGTGGTTAAGAACATTTTCTCGGGAGGAGCTATGATTCTAACCACCATGGATGGTGACAACCTTCCTCACCCCGTCAATGCAGACATAGTGAAAAGATACTACGCATAATCAAAGACCTGCTAGGTTGACTGGCCTAGGAAAAAATAAGGGCTTCCCGGCGAACCAAAAGGGTTCGGGCAAAAGTAAGGGATGAAAATGAAAAAACTGTACACCCGGCAGGTCGAAAACCTGAAAAGGCGACTTGGGCAAAAAAAGGGTATCCCGATGGGCTGAAAACCCGAAAGGGCGGTCCAGGAAAAAATTAGGGATTAAAGCGTAACACTATGTCTCATTGGATCATCTTGCAACCAGACTTCGGAATCAACTATCAAGCTCGGACAGCGCCAATCAATCTGATCAACCTTCGGCCAAGTAGCAAAGTGATGAGACGCTTGAAGATATAAAGGCAATAGTAGAGTTGGAACCCAACGGGATTGTTTCACATAGCTGTTTTTCTTTCTTTTACACAAGTTGTATAATTTCCATATTTTGGCGGCATCCTCTTACTAGGACATCAGCCTCTTTGTATAAAACGCATATTACAGGCCAATTTCAAAATCAATACAAGTCATTTTTACGAAACTTCAATTTATTTCTTTTTTCTTTTTCTGTTTTGTTTTGCAAGAACGTCCAATGATTCATTTTTGATATATGCATTTGAAAATGATTGCTTCTCATTAATATTTACATGAAAAACAAAATACAATTACTCGTAATTACAGGAACAGGGAAAACAAGAAGTGCCCAAACCTTACAGTTACTCTACCCATCAAGTACTGGGATAGGGCCAGCTCGAGAACATGAGTAGTGGTACATACACTCACCACAGAGTAAAAAGTATCCAAAGACAGTGATGTTAGCTTTCCCGAACAGGACACAACTCTCCCTAGCTGAGGTTCACAATCGCGAGTGAGTCAGTGATTTTTTCCGCAAGCAGAGTGTATTTCTCTCACAAGCAGAAATTCAATCTCCAACAGAATCCATTATCACCAGCAACGGAAATTCATCCCCAGCTGATGTTTATTTCTCCAAATAAGCAGATCTATCAACAAAGTATCTCCTCTCCAACAGAGTTATTCCCCACAGAGTTATCCTCAAATAGAGTCTCTCCTCGGCAGAATATCCGTAAACGAGGGGAAAATCCCCAGCATAGTCATCTTTGTTCACCATCCCCAACAGAAAAAAAAGAACTATGTTTCTTTACAGCCGCCAAGAATACCGTTTCTCATACTCCCCAGACAGCAGTCAGGGATTTATTTTCCCGGACTCAGATTATTACGTCGGTATTTCATGTTCATACATCATGACATGTGCATACATTACATATAACATAATCTCGTTTATTTCGAGAACATTATCTCACAACGCATTTCATGCATCACATATAACTAACCCTGTTATTTTGTCAGGAAAGACAGTTATTATCAACAATTTCCAGCAAGTCCATGATCAACACTCAAAGCTAAACCGAGTAATCATTGGTGGGATAAAAGTAACCTTACCCAGGTTCCCTCTGCAGTTTTACCCAAACTCATATTGAAGTAACCCTGCTATCCAGGTTCCTTCTCACAGCCCTACTATCCAGGCTTTCATACCAAATTAACCCTACTATCCAGGTTCCTTCTCAAGCCCTACTATCCAGTCTTTCATATCGAAGCAGCCCTACTATCCAGGCTTTCATATCGAAGTAACCCTACTGTCCAGGTTCCTTCTCACAGCCCTACTATCCCGACTTTCATATCGAAGTAACCTTACTATCTAGGTTCCTTCTTACAGCCCTACTATCCAGGCTTTCATATCGAAGTAACCCTACTATCCAGGTTCCTTCTCACAGCCCTACTATCCAGGCTTCCATATCGAAGTAACCCTAATATCCAGGTTCCTTCTCATAGACCTACCATCCATGCTTTCATATCGAAGTAACCCTACCATCCAGGTTCCTTCTCACAGCCCTACTATCCAGGCTTCCATATCGAAGTAACCCTACTATCCAGGTTCCTTCTCACAGCCCTACCATCCAGGCTTTCATATCGAAGTAATCCTACCATCTAGGTTCCTTCTCACAACCCTACTATCCAGGCTTTCATATCGAAGTAACCCTACCATCCAGGTTCCTTCTCACAGCCCTAATATACAGGCTTTCATATCGAAGTAACCTTACTATCCAGGTTTCTTCTCATAACCTTACTATCCGGGTTCTGCCTCTTTTATCCCCAGACAGCAGTCCACAACACTATAAGACTGGGACCCGATCAAACACAATTGATTTCATATTTCCCCAGAAAGTCGTGGTGTAGCATATACCCCGACCAAACACACAGTTCACTTCCGCTTCCCAAACCGGAATTATTCCCCAGCAGAGTAACAGACAACTGAAGCTCCTAAAACTCTATTTCTCTCAAGATAGAGACCAGCATTCCCCAGCAAAGTCCTCCTCAACAACAGGTATACAGGTTCTCGCAAAGGAATCTCTTATGCGATCGACATTTCTTCGGATGGCATCTTTAAGCCCATCTCCGACAATTCTCTAGAAACTACCAAATGGAATCTATAAGCCCATTCCTGATATCACAAATCAAGTATCACTTCATGCGAGTGCAAATTTCTAGGCAATCTAGTGTTCAATCATCTTCCACCTTCAGATCACGAATGGCAGAGCAGCCAATTTACATCCTCAGGTTTAAGAAGATTGAACAGGGGCAGTTATTGTACCCCAAAATTTTCCCTCCCATATTTCTCAACACATGGCAAGTGAGGTCCCCAAATTGCTCAAGGAAGTTCAAGAGTTGACCAGACAAACTCTCTCCTAAGGCAATCTATCTCTAATTAGGGTTTCCATCTTCATCAAGATGTGTGAACCACAAAGGACTCAAATTCTCACCATTGTACTAATATGTCCTCAAGATCATCCATGTCAAAGTTTCAAGCCTTGCAGAAGAAGTTTGCTCAGTCAATTTCTCAAATGCCTGAAAATCAACTGAGCTAGGTCAAAAGTCAACTGTGGCCCACATACAGTCAAACTTCAATATTTTTGGTCAACATCCTCATTTTGAAGTATTATTCATCATTTGATCAAGGGTTGATCATGATTCCTCAAGGATTTCTCACAATTCATCAAAACCTAAAAGTTGTTAAATTAGGGTTTTGTAGGAAAAGTCAACTCAACTTTGACCAAGCATAACTTTCTCATACTTTATCAGAAATGACACATCCAAAGATCATTTTGAAGGGGAGGCAATTGCCTACAATTCATATTCATCTCCAAAGTTCATAATATGCACTCACAAAAAGATATGAATTTTGACATTATAGATTCTTTAGAAAAGTCAACAAAAACACCTTTTGGGTCAAAGCTTCATACATGAACATGGAAGACTCAATTGAGATGAGACCAAAAGGGTTTCTTATAGGACATCCTAAGCTTTAGAAAAGTCCAATAACACCTCTCTGGGGTCAAAATTGAGAAAGTTATGCATTGGCCAAGTTGACCATTTTTGCAATATTGTCAAAAGTCAAATGTGCTCAAATTTGCATTTTTTGCTAAATGGGCCCAACTTTTTATGCTTGCACCTCAATTATAATGTGGTCCACGACTCAAATACTTATCCACAAATTATTTGCTTCATTTTTCAATTTATTTTGATTTTTCATTAATTAAAAGTGAATTAAATCAAATAAATGATGAAAATTATCAAAGATATGATTTGATTTGTTTTTTTTACAGGTTAGCAACCAAGATATGCTGAGCTTGCAAGATCAATTCGAATCAATGGAAATTGGTACAAAAAGAGCATGATTGGCATGAAAATAGAAAAATATCATATCACTAAAGAATCAAATTAAATCTCATCAAAGCTTAAAGATTCAATTTGTTTTGCAACCATAATTCATTGAGGGATATATAATGAACAAGAACAAAGCAAAAGAGAGGGGTTAGAGGTCGTGAATTTCCAAGAAGAAAATTGAAAAATTCAAGAACAAGTGGGAATCGGCTTGCAATCTACAAGGAATTTCAAAGCATTTCAAGATCACCAATCCCTTCCTAGACATCCCAGGAAGCTGTTCCAATCATTCCCAGGGCCTGAAGCACTCAGAAACTCGTTCTACAACTCACACGGTTTGGTATATTTTTCAAATTTGATTACTGCAATTTATGCATCATTAGCACTTTTGATTTATATATTCTTGTTCATCATTGAGTTTGCAAACTATTGGTACCACTTAATTGCATTTGCAGTGCATGAATCACGATATGCCATTGTTAGGGTTCCTTTGCTCGTTTTAGGGGTTTTCAGTATAAGCAAAATTAGGCCTTGTTTCTGGTACCATGATGCTCGTGAGGATGAGACGAGTTGATTGGTACCCTTACCTTTCATTTATATTACTTGTATAGGATTTTTGAATATCACAGGTTTGTAGTTACAGTAAGATATCCATAGGTAAAAGTCCTGTTGCCTAAAACGACAGTCTGGGGAAGAAGATGATGCGTGACGATCATTGGTTGGTTGGTTTGAATTTTCGCGCATTTTCTAAAAATAATGTTTAATTTACTTATATTATTTGGCTTCTATTATATGAACAAGTAAACAACGCAGCACAGCTGGAAAGTAGGTACTGTAAGCGAGCATAAGGACTTGGGTTCGATCCCCAGATCCCAACATTTATTTCATGTTATTTTTCATCATGTGATCAGGTGCGCTGTTGGCCCATATGTCCACCATGCAACTCAATGATTTGTCCATCAGCCTCATCTCCAGCCAAGATCCAACGTGCCAGCATTGAAGGCCCACCATACACCTCAAAGTCAATGTTGCATGGGAACCAGCATAGTCAATACAGGCTTGGATTATTTGGGCCCAAAAATTAGATTGACACCCCCCTCTCCAACAATGCTATCAGGCCCAGTTATTCTTTTTCTTATTTCTTTTTATTTTGTTTAATTCTTTCTTTAATTACTTTAATTCACAAAATTAATTACTATTTTTCATAAAAATCATAAAATCAAGAAATCAAAAAATAGAATTAGATTTTTTTTTATCAAATTTAATTTTGTTAATTTAATTTAATTTAATTTAACTTAGGGCAATTTTAACTTGTTTTTATAAATAAAATCAAATAGAAATTAGGTTAAATTCTTGATTTAATTCTTTTATTTTTCTCAAATAAATAAAACACAAAAATGGTTTTTTAGAATGAATTAATTCATATTTCTTAATTTAAAATTAATTAGAACTTAGGATTTTCTTTTTAATTCAATTATTTTCATTATTTTCTTAAATAACAAAAATGACAAAGAAACTTTTTTTAATCAATCGCAAGTAGGATTCGCCAAAGGGTCAAAACCCTAATCGCCTCGCATTTAATTCGCCGCACGCTTCTTAATTATTTCGCCAATATCTTTGTAATTGTTCATGGTTTGTAATAGTTAATTTAAGGTTTTCATTTAACTGTTAAATCCCCAGGTTTTTTTTGGCTATGTAATTAATCCCCCTCCCTGAAGCCTTATAATAGCGTAGATTTACTTTCTCGCATTTTTAATTCCCACAAATACTTAACTGTCTAGATGTATGCTAATAGGATTGTATGGCAAGAATGCATGATAAATTAATACTGTTAGAAAACCCTAATGTGCAAAGATAAATAACTGAAATAAATCACTCGCACATATCACTCTTAGGGTATGCTCTCACTTCGGTTTCCTTCGGTAAACGAACATTAAGCATAGGGTGTCTTAGTGGTTGCCTTCCTGTCTAAAAAAGACCAAACGTCCCATTCGAATGTTGCCTCGAAAATGTTGCCTCGAATATGATCTTAAGACTCTAGGGTTATTACTGAGGTATCCTAATATTGCTTTAGTGATCGTACGTCTCTTTCGAATTGGCCCTTACAATTCTACAACGGTGCTACCTATTTCTCAATAGTGGGATAGCGTTGTCTAAAGGAAACGAGAACAGAAACAATCTTTTTCGAGTAAGTAGATGCTAGTAGGTACTTGCTCAAATAAAAACTTTTCACACTTACACATTTTAAAACAAATTTTCAAAATAACTTCGTCACACCTTTGAGGATTGATACAAGGGTTATCACGAAGTAAAACATTTTTCAAAACAAAACACAAACACAAGCAATTTAAAAATGAGCAAGTACCTAAGAGCCCATGGAAAAGCATGGATAGAAAGGGTGCTAACACCTTCCCTTTCTATAATCTACCCCCCGTACTCAGAAACATCTCGAAAAAGGATTTTTTTCTGTACTTTTTTCCTTTCGGTTGGATGAAATAAAAGTCGATGGCGACTCTTGCTTACCACGATATTTTGCGAACAAAAAACGCAAAATGCTGACCAGTATTAAATAATCGGTTCTACCACCGTATCACAGTAGGACATGGATTCTATTTGCAGGAAAACCATCCAAGTCAATCTTGTAAGGATCCCTCCTCAACTTAAGGAGCTAGCATCAAGGATTCCTGAAAACTCTCCATTTACCGAAAGACATGGTCGCCTGCTAAACTTGGTCACCTCTAACACTGATGAGGACATGATTAAGGTGCTCTTTCAGTTCTTTGATCCTTTACACCGTTGCTTCACATTTCCCGATTATCAACTTATGCCAACTTTGGAAGAATTCTCCTGACTCTTGAGGATTCCCATTCTCAATCAACTACCATTCAACGGTACGAAAAGAAATCCAAAGCCATAAGATATTGCTCAAGCTCTACACTTGCAACCATCTGATATCATAACTAATTGGGAAACAAGGAGTGGTGTCAAAGGTTTCTTAACAAGGTTCTTGTTTGAGAAAGCCTAAAATTGTTGGAACTCTTTGGATTTGCAAGCTTTTGAGGAAATTGTGGCTCTCCTCATCTATGGGATTGTTTTGTTTCCAAATCCTGACCAACTCAAAGATGTGAACATCGTTAAAATCTTCATGTCTCGTAACCCGGTTCCTACTTTGCTAGGGGATATCCTACATTATTTTCACACTCACACTATAAGGAAAAGAGGTATCTTATGTGTTGTACTCCTCTTTTGTCAAGATGGTTTATTTCGCATCTTCCCCAATCTGTATTGAGGAACGAGCAAGGTTTAAGGTGGTCACATAGGTTGGTGACACTCAAACATTCAGAAATTCATTGGTGTTCCCGATCCATAGAGAATTACTATTGTCGACCATTGTGGAGAATTTCCTAATGTCCCTTTACTTGGCAATAGGGGAGGTATCACCTACAACCCTTGCTTAGCCTTAAGATAGTTTGGTTGCGCCCAAAGGGATGGCCCATATGAGATGCTCATTCAAGGTTTGGTATTTGACTACGAGAACGATGATCAAGGTCACCGCCAGAGATTTGTCCGAGCTTGGAGGATGTTGAACAAGGTAGATAGCAAGACATTGGGGCATAAGAATTCCATCCCTCTTGAGCCTTACCTCAACTGGGTACGTGCCCGTGCTCAAAGTCTTATAATGCTTTACCCCTCCATTCTCCCGGTAATCATGGAGCCTGTTGTGGAAGGAGATGTCCCATACACTATCCTATATCGTGACATGCCTACCTCTTTTGAAGACTTACAAAGGGATTAGATATAGCTTAAGGGTGAGCGAGACACTTTCGAAGCCCAATTCTACGCCAGCGAGAAGAAGGTTTTGGAACTTACTAGGCAACTTCATGAGGAGCGGAACCTGAACGCCTATATCGCACCAAAGAGGATGCGTACAACTTTTTTTTCTTAGAGTTTTTGTATTTCTTTGTAAGACCAAAAGAGGAATGGTGTACTCAAGCTTTGATTTATTAATATAACGTGTGTTCCTTTTTGGTCTAAAGAAAATTTAAATCTCTAATTTCCTCGAAATCATTGCATATGCATTTACCATTCATCATAACATAAGCAGGTTTTCTCACAACAAGTCTCCTCATCTTTCTACTGTTTATTTCAGTAAGATGGATCTCGAGCAGACAGTTAAAGACCTCCAGGCACAGAATGCTTAGTTTCAACTGATGTTCTTGACTCTAGCCAAGGGACAAGAGGATCTGAAAACTTTGTTGGTTGAAGAAAAGAAAAAGAAAGCAAAGAAAGTAACTGGAGTGCTGAATATGGGAAGAAGGTTCCAAGGACAAGCCAGACGAACCCTAGACTTTGCAACGTCATCTGGTGAAAAGGATAATCAAGAAGTGAAAGGCAAGGAAGCGGTGGTCCAGCTAGAATCTGAAGAGGAAGAAGAAGAAGACTACTCCGAAGAGCAGTACCCCGGCCGAAGACAAATACAAACATCTGGAAGAACGACTAAACGCAATGGAAATTTAGAAAGTGCCCGGACTAGACTTTGAAGAGTTGGGTTTGGTGTCTGGGATAGTCATTCCACCAAAATTCAAGGCACCAATATTTTCTAAGTACGATGGAGTTTCGTATCCCAAGATGCATCTTCGATCCTATGTAAGGAAGATACAACCTCACACTGCTGACAGAGATTTATGGGTACACTTCTTTCAAGACAGTCTATCCGGAACTCAACTTGATTGGTTCTATCAACTGGAAAAGGCCAATATCCATAATTGGGAAGACTTTATTGCCGCCTTTTATAAACAGTATCAATACAATGCAGATCTTGCTCCCACCTGTACTCAACTCCAGAGTATGGCTATGGTTTCAAGTGAAGGTTTCAAAGACTACGCTCAGAAATGGAGGGACTTAGCAGGAAGAGTCCAACCCCCCCTTTCTGAAAGAGGGCTAGTAGACATGTTTTTGGGTAACTTGTCCGGTCCTTTCTTCAATCATCTAATTGGAAGCTCCTCAGCAGGCTTCACTGAATTAATCTTGATCGGATAAAGAGTGGAAGTTGGGATTAAGAGTGGGAAGATTCAAAAAGATGCATCCTCTGCTGTTGTAAGAAAACCATTTATTGGGAAGAAAGAAGTTATTATTGTGTATCCTCAAAGGAATCAAGAATGAACTGAACGCCGTCTAATGGTAGGGGTTGTCATGATCCCTAAGCCTGCACCTACTCAACAAAGAAACGATCAGCCTAGAACAGAAAGACCAGTAAGACAATTTACCCGGATTAATATGACACTATCTCAAGTACTACCACATTTGTTGAGATCTAATATGGTAACTTTGAAAGAAGCTCCGAAGAATCCTAACACAACCTCTCCTCATTACCATCCTAATGCTCATTGTTCTTACCATTCAAAAATCCCAGGCCATGATACTAGCAACTGTTGGGCTTTGAAAAACAAGGTGCAAGACCTTCTTGAAGCCAAAGAAATTAAATTTGATGCTCCTGAAATCCCAAATGTTATCACCGCTCCTATTCCCAAGCATGGTTGTGGTGTTAACGCAGTACAAGATGATATGTTTGTTACTTTTGTTGATGAACTTGTTACTCCTCTCCTGACTATCAAGAGAAACTTGTTGAATGTCGGTTTATTTCCGGGCTATGACGAAAGCTTCCACCTTTGTTCCTCCCTACCAAATAGCTGTCATTTATTGAAAGCGGGTGTTCAACGTCTAATGGATAACAAAGAGATTTTGTTTGAAAAGACTCTCGTTCCAACCATTTCTTACAATGATGTTTCAATAGTAACCATTTCCACCAATTCTTCAAGGGTCTCCACCAAAAGACCCGTTAGGATTACATCAGTTCCTAAAGTAGCTCCATTGATAATTACTATGCTAGGTCCAATCCCGTACTCATCAGATAAAACTGTCCCATGGAATTATGGGGGCGACGCCTACTATCACGGTGTCAAACAAGATTGGTTGGCTGATGAAGACTCAATTCTTGAGAAGGTTGACCCTGACATCGGTAATATTGCGGGAACCAGCAAGATAACTCGAAGTGGTAGAATTTTCTCTCCAGAGATTTCTCCTCCCAAGACTGCTACCGGTCCTCTGATCATCCCTGTTTTTGTTCCTATTGACACTACTACTACTACAATTCCTATAGTTACACCTGTTGATACTCCTACCACCGAGTCGACCGAGACTCGGGGCAAAAGCATTATGGTTGAGCCTGTCCGGATGAAGGCACAATCAGTATCTATCCCTGAGGCCTCCCAAAAGGAGATGGAAGAAATTCTGAAGATTATAAAGAGAAGTGACTACAACGTAGTCGAACAGCTAGGGCAGACTCCGTCAAAGATTTCCATGTTGGATTTATTGTTGTTCTCCAAGGCTCATGCGAAGGCCTTGGTGAAATTCCTTAAAACTGCCCACGTACCACAAGAAACCTATGTTGATCAGTTCCAAGACTGTGTCGCCAGTTTAACCGCTGACAATGGTTTAGGCTTTTCTGACGCTGACTTCACACCTAGAGGGAGGAAGCACAACGAGGCATTACATGTCTATGTCGAATGCTGGGGCACAACTTTGGCCCATGTCTTGGTTGATACTGGTTCATCTTTGAATGTGCTGCCTAAGAAGGCTCTTGATAGACTTGACTGTGAAGGTCTGACCTTTAAACCCAGCAACATAGTGGTAAGGGCCTTCGACGGTTCAAAAAGAATGGTGCATGGGGAGGTGGACATCCCCATAAAAGTTGTGACCCAAACTTTTGATTCAACTTTTTACGTGATGGACATTCGCCCTTCCTATTCCTGCTTATTCGGCCGACCATGGATTCACAATGCTGGTGCTGTCACCTCTACATTACATCAAATGCTGAAATACCCAACCAAGGGGAATATCATTATTGTCCATGGAGAAGAGGAATATATGTTCAGTCATTTAAACTCCTTCATATACGTGGAATTGGATGGTGAATTCATTGAAACTCCATTTCAGCATTTCGAGGAAGTCCCACCAACCGTGGCAGTAACCAAGGTTGCTTCCCAAATCCCGAAGATTACAAGACCGCCACTAAAGATGTCTTCTCTGAAATATGCTAAGGCAGTGATAGAAGATGGTGGGTGCATTATTTAGGGCCAACTCCCAGATATCCCATACAAGTCAGACAAATTTGGTTTGGGTTTCACTTCAGGAGCCCAGAAAGTTGTACGCCGTGCTCGTGCCAGGGGACCACCCTTGAAGATCAACAACCACAGAGTCAACACTGTGGAGGATGATAAGGACAGCTACGACCTGGAGGAATGGATTTTCCCAACTGTCAACGGAGGACTCATCAACTGGGAAGCTAAAGATTTTGTCCCAATTACTTTTATCCAACAGTAATTGTCTTTAAATTTTGTCGGATCTGTAATAATTAAACAATTCAGACTTTTAAAGCCTTGTGTCTTACCCGAGGCACAATGGTCCATTTGTAAGGGTTGCTACCTCATTTTCATATGTCATCAATGAATCATGGAAGTTTTTGCATACAAACTTTGTGTTCTTTGTCTTTCTTTTTTACATTCTTCTTTCAAAGATAGTTATACTCTTACACACACTCACATTCAAAATGTAGATCTACATCCATTTGGGATCACATGGGTAACGATTCTACTATGGCTTTCTGTGACTCTGAAAATCTAATCTACCAAGCCAAAGACGAAGGTGAGGAAGATTGTGAAGTGCCAGGGGAATTAGCCAGGTTACTACAACAAGAAGAGAGGACCATACAACCCCACGAAGAACCAGTGGACACGGTTAATCTAGGTACCGAAGAGGACAAGAAAGAAGTCAAGGTTGGTGCCAATCTGGAACCTAGTGTCAATAAGTGTATGATTCAGTTGCTACATGATTATGTCGAGGTCTTTTCCTGGTTGTACAAAGACATGCCAGGATTGGATGCCGATATCGTGGTCCATCGTCTACCAACAAAAGAAGATTGCCCTCCCGTAAAGTAGAAATTCCGTCGCATGCGACCAGACATGTCAGAGAAGATCAAAGCGGAAGTCATGAAATAATTCAACACCGGATTCTTGGCCGTTACCTCCTATCCACAATGGGTCGCCAATGTTTTTCCCGTGCCTAAAAAGGACGGCAAGGTCCGAATGTGCGTGGAATACAAAGATTTGAATAGGGCAAGCCCTAAGGGTGATTTCCCGCTTCCCCACATCGATATTTTGGTTGACAATACAGCACAGCATAAGGTTTTGTCTTTCATGGATGGTTTCTCTGGTTACAATCAAATCAAAATGGCGCCTGAGTACTTGGAGAAAACAACTTTTGTTACACAATGGGGCACTTTCTGTTATAAGGTTATGCCATTCGGGTTGAAGAACGCTGGAGCAACCTATCAGTGTGCCATGGTGGCTCTATTTCACGACATGATACATCACGAAATAGAGGTCTATATGGATGACATGATAGCCATTTCTCAAACTGAAGAGGAATATCTTGACCATTTACAGAAACTCTTTCAGAGGCTAAAGAAATATAAGTTAAGGTTGAACCCGAATAAATGCACATTTGGGGTGAGGTCTGGTAAACTCCTAGGCTTTGTCGTCAGCGACAAAGGTATCGAAGTGGACCCTTCCAAGGTTAAAAAGATACAAGAAATGCCTGCTCCTCATACCGAGAAGGAAGTCAGAGGATTCTTGGGACGTTTAAACTATATTTCCAGATTCATTTCTCACCTGACAGCTACTTGTGAACCAATCTTCAAATTATTGAAGAAAGATCAAGTAGTCAAATGGAATGATGAGTGACAAACTGCCTTTGACAAGATCAAAGAGTACCTACAAGAGCCTCCTGTTTTGATGCCACCAGTCGAGGGAAGACCCTTGATCATGTATCTAACTGTTTTAGAAAATTCAATGGGGTGTGTGTTGGGGCAGCATGACGAGTCTGGCCGAAAAGAGCATGTTATTTATTACCTGAGCAAAATGTTTATCGACTGTGAAACAAGATATTCACTGCTCGAGAAAACTTGATGCGCTCTGGCATGGGCTGCTCGTCGGCTAAGACAGTATATGTTGACCCATACTACCTTATTAATATCCAAGATAGATCCAATAAAATACATATTCGAGAAGCCTACCCTCTCTGGGAGAATAGCAAGATGGCAGATGATCCTAACGGGATATGACATTTAGTATACTACCCCAAAAGCAATAAAGGGTAGTTTACTAGCTAATCACCTTACTCATCAAGCTATGCATGAATACCAGTCCACGAAGTTCGAATTCCCAGATGAAGACATCATGATGGTAAACAATTGTGAAGAACTCAGACCATATGACGGACCTGAACAAGGATCCCGATGGACCTGGTTTTTGATGGGGCGTCCAACGCACTCGGCAATGGTATAGGTATTGTACTCATATCCCCCAAAAGATGTCACACTCCTTTCACTGCAAGACTCTGTTTCAACTGTATAAATAACATGGCAGAATACGAAGCGTGCATTTTTTGTCTCAAAGCTGCTATAGATTTGGGAGTCAAGTCTTTAAGTGTGTTTGGAGACTCAGCCTTGGTCATCAGTCAGATCAAAGGAGAATGGGAAACTAAACACCTTAACCTCATCCTTTACAAAGAACATGTGTTGACATTAATCCCATATTTAGAGAAGATTACCTTCGAGCATTTCTCGCGAGAAGAAAATCAACTAGCGGGTGCGCTAGCCACAATGTCATCTGTTGTACCCCAAAATTTGCCCTCCCATATTCTTCAAGAAATTGCCAAGCCAAATCACAAAATTCCCCAAGGGTTGTGCAGTGCAACTGTCTCCTATACAGTCAAAACTAGGGTTTGTGTTCTGATCAAGAAAAGGAAGTTTCCAAAGGCCCAATCAAGTCTCACATGCTTACAAATATGGTCAAGTATCCTCATATCAAGTTTCAAGGCATTCAGCTCAAAATTGCACAGTCAAAACCCTAGATTGCACTACAGTCAACTGTAGGGGCAAAATGGTCATTTGACAGTCAAAAGTTCAAATTTTTGGTCAACATATCATTTTGAAGCCACAAACATCATTTGATCAATGCTTGATCATGATTCTCAAAATTTGGCTCAGAAATCATCAAAGATGCAAAAGTTGCTATATTTGGACAGTTGAAAAAGTCAACTGAAATTGACCAGGGCATAACTTTCACATGGATTATCAGAAAAATTCCATCCAAAGCTCATTTTGAAGAGAAAGACATTTCCTACAACTCATCTTCATACTTCAAGTCCAAGAAATGCTCTCACAAAAAGTTATCAATTTCAACATTATAGGTCATTTTCAAAAGTCAACAAAAAGGGACTTTAAGTCAAAGGCCATAACACGAAATACCAAAAAACATTCTTTTTTAAATCTTTAATTTTAATTCCTCATTAATTCTAATTAATTAATTCATTAACTTTAAATATTTTTGCAAAAGGGTCCAACGCCCTAGTTTTGTTTTTAATTCCTTTATTTCGCGTATTTATTTATTTCGCTCAAATAATTATGTATCTCTCCCAAAGCCGTGTAAACAATTGCTCGCACTTTTATTTCTTTCGCTTTATTTACTTTCCGTCAAATCGGGTCCGGTTTAATTTTGGCGATGTGGACCCGCGCCTTTGTAATAGTTTAGGAATTTTATCTTTCCTCGCAAACTTTTAAACTGTTAAATAAGCATGCAAGAATGAATGGATATAATAAAATCAAGCGTAGATCACAATGAACATGACAAGACAAATATCAATGAAAACGACACACGAATCGCACAAACCACCCCTAGGGTACGCCTCACTGTTGCCTTGCCTCGAAAGGTGATCGTCGAGTAGAGGATGTCTTAGTAAGTCCTCATGATCCGGGAACTTGGCATGAGGGTAGCTTCTAAGGTGTCTTCCCATTGCTCTGGTGATCACCATGTCCCGAACCTCGAATTGACCCGAACACCTCCAACGGTGGTGCTACCTACCTCTCAATGGTGGGATGGCACTACTTTAAAGGACATCTACACAGACAAATTCCTTAGGGTAGGTAGACGACTCTAGATACTTGCTCTAATTTCAAAACAAATCAAAAAATACTTTTCACACCGACACCTTTTCAAAAAGCTTTCGAAAGCAAATTTTTCAAACACTCTTGAGGACCGATACAAGAGTCGAACTGAAATTTTCAAAGAAACTTTTTTTTAAAACCCACAGTTGAAAAGCAAACAAACCATTTTTGAAAACACAAGTGAGCAAGTATCTAAGAGCCCATGGATAACCATGGATAGAAAGGGTGCTAACACCTTCCCTTTCTATAATCTACCTCCCGAACCGAGAGCAATCTCTTTAAGGAATTTTCCTGTGCTTTTGTCCTTTCAATTTGGAGAAAATAAAAGACGGTGGCGACTCTTGCTTCCGCGACATTTCGCGAACCAGCGTTAAACAGTCAGTTCCAGATCCACCGATCACAGAACTGGCGACTCTGCTGGGGACTTAACTTAAAGTGAGGTGTACCTTAGGGTAGTTCATAACTGTGTTTTCAATTGCTTTCCTTGTTTGCTTTAAATTGTGGGACTGTCTTGGGAGTTCTATAGATCCTAACCCGGATCTGGGGATACCTTCTTAGAAAGTAGCAACAAGACTGTGAGGGAACTGTGCGGGGTATACCGACATGGTTGAAACAGTCTGCTACGTTGATGTGGCACTTTGGTGTGTACCGGTAACCCTTGAGTTCAGTCAAGGAGAGTACGGGGCCTCCGCGTGGTGTCATGAAGCATCAACAGACCTTAGGAACCTTAATTGAACCATCTTGGCCTCTTTAGGGTAGTGAGATAACTGACTTTGGTGCAGTCCGAGGTTGGTTGATACTCGATACTACACTCAATTGAGGGTTGCTTTCCTGGAATATTTCGGTCGCCAGTTCAGTGGCTAAATCGAAACGATGAACAATGAAAGCAATCCCGTGATATTGGGAACCTTAGAACCCGGTTACTTCTGATAGGACAGGTTGAGCCCACCAACTTCAAGAGGGTAGTACCCCAAACTTCATGCTGGCCTAAACTCTAAGGGCTTTCTCTTGTGTGACTTGTGTGCCTTCAAACTTGGATTACTTGCATGCTTGTTATCTGACATCTGAACTTCTTGCAGGTTTTTGTTTTAGTCTTTAACTAGGACTCATAACAAGGCTTACTAAGTTTCTTGCAGGTTTTTGTTTTAGTCCTTAACTAGGACTCATAACAGGTTTTACCGAGTTTCTTGCAGGTTTTGGTTTGCAGTCCTTAATTGGGACTCATAACAGGGTTTACCTACATCACCCCATGCATAGCATGACATCATACCATTGCATACATCCTAACCCATTTCAAGGATCTCAAAGGCTTGTGATGCAGGTCATGATAAATCAAACATCTAGCAAGGGGCAAAGAGGATTTATCTTCCTCTAGCCAAGGTTGTCAGAAGCTATGACCCACTTGATATGGTGAGCTTTGACACTTGAAGAAAGTTCCCCGAGCCAAGGTTGTCAGAGGCTATGACCCACTGGACATGGTGAGCCTTTGACCCTTGAAGAAGGACTCTCAACAATATGAAGTGCCTTCAATCAAGCTACCGGACCCAAATTCTAACAAATTTTCTTGTTTACCCCGCGAGGTCCTTGAAAACATTACATGCATGTCATACTCATCATTGCTTAACAGGTATCCTTGTTGCAGGTCACTTACCTTTCTCGCTGTTTATTTCAGCAATGGCTTCCCAACAAGATAACCAGGACCTTCTTGCTCAAGAGACTTGGCTCGGGGAAATCCTCCTGAATTTATCCAAGGGGCAGGAGGAGCTAAGGACACTTCTCATGGAGACTTTGGTCAAGAACAGTACTGAGGATGAACGGATGAAACACCGGCAAGCTGAGGTGGATGCATTGAAAGTCCAGATGCTGGGGCAGGCGACTGCCATTCAAAGTTTAGCTCAAAGACAAGACGAGCTCGGGGTTCTCATCAACCAACTGCTTCAGGGTAACCAACTGGGGCAAACGTCTAAGGGTAAAAAGCCATTCATCATTCAATCATCCTTGAGACAAGGAGATAAGGGGAGAACTCCTCAAATGGCTTCAGCGCCACAAATTCAGCATCAATCTCACCAGCTTCAGCCAGACAAGCCCAGGAGGAAATTCACCCAGCTCAACATGTCGTTGTTCCAAGCTTTACAACGCCTGTTAAGATTGAACCTGATCAAATTAAGGGCTCATCCCCGGAACCAGAACACAGCATCTCCTGTCTATGATCCCAATAAAAGGTGTGCCTACCACTCTGCCTATCCAGGACATGATACAAATGAGTGTTGGGCTCTGAAGAACAAGATCCAGGACCTGATTGATGAAGGGGCATTGGAGTTCACACAAGATGGTCAGGCTGAGTTTTTCTACCATCCCTCCAAGGCTCACCATTTGAAGTGACAAACCCTGAGACGAAAAAACTTTTGTTCATTCGAATGTTCAAGTTGCAATTTCCTTTTGTTCGAACATTTACTCATGTTAAACATTGTTATTTCATTAATGCATCGCATATGTCTGTCCTGAAACAATATATTCGTATTCACTAAATGCAAATTATTTTCATATTTTTTCTGATGATCAACCCTTGGTTAATAATGCTAAGCCTCTTGAGGGAGGATGACGAAAACGATACCACGATCTTTACAGTATGCTTTTGAACAGACCCCGCTGATGAGGTACAGGCATTGTTTCAATCCCTAAACACTGGAGTTATAAGGATGATAATCCCTCGTCAACCCTTCTGAGCCAAAGAAGTAGGAGTTTTTTCTTTTCGAAATTTAAAACCCTTAATCATAACCTGGGGCAGGGTAGTCTTCTCAGTTGATCCAAGTGCATAACGAATGGCACCCAAAGAGATCCTTACGGAAAAAAACAGTGATGGTTCAGAACAATCATAAAGACAGGCAGTCATTACCAAAATCAAAAAGCCCATTAAGTCAAAACCTATGAAAGAGACTTATGAAAATGGGGCATCCCGCTGACTGTAATTCCAAAAGGAAACAGTTCAGGCAAAAAAGAAAGGGATAACAAAAATCAAGAAAGAGGTCTCACAAACCCTCAACAAAAACAAAAAATGACTGCCTAGTCAGAATAAATCATCAACATCCGAATCATCACCGGAAAATCAAAGCAAAGACTCGAGCAAGGTCTAACGTATGATCAACTGAGCTTAGGTTTGGAGAACATCACGAAGAGCGGGTGGGTACAAATAATTTGAGCCTTTATCCTTTGTTTCTTAAACCGTGAACCAGGCCACGTTATAACCCTCAAAAGTCCTAGCTGAAGCATGGGTTAGCTCGAAAGCATACTGTTACGAAAGGTATCCTGACTCCTGAAGGCCTACGGTAAATACGGAGTTGACATCACGTTTTACAAACATTCACTTGTTTTATGAAAAAAAAAAGAATGCATTTTCAAAATCTTCAAGACAGATATAGGCGTTGCATTTTTAACATAACTTTGTTTGCATATGACTTTTTGTTTGAACAGCAGGGAAATTCGCACGAGAAATACCTAGTGAACAAGAGTATCTCCAATCAAGGGGCACGGCATGATCATGGTCTACCATCTGGGGCAGTTAAGTCAAGATCCAGAGAATCTCTCAAAAGGCCTGGGGCAAATCTCTGCCTGAGTCACTTGGGGCATTTCAACAACGAATCTTGTCTGATCAAACACCTTCTGGTGGCGCGACAAAACACTTCTAACAGGGGCAACTCCCTACATTCAAAAAAACGGACATAGTCGAAAAAATACTATGCAAAATCAAAGACCCGCTAGGTTGACATACCTAGGCAAAAATAAGGGCTTCCCGACGAACCAAAAGGGTTCGGGCAAAAATAAGGGATGAAATGACAATAATCTGTACACCCGGCAAGTCGAAAACCTGAAAAGGCGGCTTGGGCAAAAATAGGTATCCCGGTGGACTGAAAACCCGAAAGGGCGGTCCAGGCAAAAATTAGGGATCAAAGCGTACGACTATGTCCTGTCATCTTGTCACCTGCCTACCTGAGGAAGGTTTGACCCTCAACAATTATCAGCACCTCACAGGTCTTCTTCTTCACCTCAGAAACAGGGGCAATAAAGAGTTGTCTAAGCAATCTAATTGTTGTGTCCTCCAAGGTACCAAGGTAGGTTCAGCTAAATAACATAACCAGATATCCTAATTCCCCAGAGAGTCAGCAAGTCAGTGCATTCTTCTTCAAACAGAATTATCAAATCTCAAGGAAGTTGGGTATCCTTCCGCAGATCTCAACATCTCCCCATCAGTACATATATCCTTAACAAGCATCCCCGGCAGTCTTGGTCTAAAGATTGTTCCCCGGCGGCATATCAACATCCAAAGGAATCGCTTCCCCGACATAGTTCAAAACTTCCCCAAGAAAGTCCAATCCAGTTCCCCAGGAAGGTTGGAATCTATCTCCCCAAGCAGTAAGCTTATCCCCAGTATATTCTGGAAGCTTATCCCCTAGCAGAGCACGAACGCATCGTCCGGCTTTATTTAAAGAGTTATTTCCTTAATAGGATATAACTGGGTTATCCTCAGCCAAAGGCCACGGAAAGAGCGTCCTCGACGAAGTCTTCTATCCCCAGCGAAGTCTATTCACACTTCCAACAACAAGACATCCTCAGCAAGTTACTATCAACATCTCTCTCCCCACAGAGTGTTGCTTCCCAGCATGGTCGCTAGAGTATCTTTTCTCCCCGCAGAATTTTCCATTTGCCAAGTTTATTCCTCAACGGAGTCGTCTTCCCCTACTGGTATTCTTGCAGCTATCATCCCCAGCGGAAGCAAAATCTATTCTTCAACATCAGCCCAGGATACGATTTCCCGGCACCCGTCAAGGATTTACTTTCCTAGACGAAAAACACATTCATAAAACGTCACATACATCATTATAGCATGCATAGACGCACCATATCACCCCAATCACATTTATTTTTGAGAACATCTTAAAATCAGGCAATTCATGCATTATGACATTGCATACAACTAAATAAAAGTCTTTACCCGTTGAGGTAGTAATCGTCCCAGATTCCTTCATCATATATTTGGAGTAGCAATCGTCTCAGATTCCTTCATCACCCGTTGAGGTAGTAATCGTCCCAGATTCCTTCATCATCCTGCTGAGGTAGTAATCGTCCCAGATTCCTTCATCATTCTTCTGAGGTAGTAATCGTCCCAGATTCCTTCATCATTCTTCTGAGGTAGTAATCGTCCCAGATTCCTTCATCGTCCTGCTGAGGTAGTAATCGTCCCAGATTCCTTCATCATATATTTGGAGTAGCAATCGTCTCAGATTCCTTCATCACATCCTTATCAAAAAACCTCTCTAGTCCAGCTAAATTGACTCCCAATAGATTTTTCTGGTAAAGACTCAGCAGAAGTTATGGTCCCCTCTCCGACAAGTGCGTGAGGTGGTAATTCCTTTTTCAGATGTTTCCCTCTCCGACGATGAGTGTGAGGTGATAGTCTCTTATGGTTCCCTCTCCGACGGTGTGTGAGGTAGTAAGTCCTTTTCAGATGTTTCCCTCTCCGACGATGAGTGTGAGGTGATAGTCTCCTATGGTCCCCTCTCCGACAAGTGCGTGAGGTGGTAATTCCTTTTTCAGATGTTTCCCTCTCCGACGATGAGTGTGAGGTGATAGTCTCTTATGGTTCCCTCTCCGACGGTGTGTGAGGTAGTAAGTCCTTTTCAGATGTTTCCCTCTCCGACGATGAGTGTGAGGTGATAGTCTCCTATGGTCCCCTCTCCGGCAAGTGCGTGAGGTGGTAATTCCTTTTTCAGATGTTTCCCTCTCCGACAATGAGTGTGAGGTGATAGTCTCTTATGGTTCCCTCTCCGACGGTGTGTGAGGTAGTAAGTCCTTTTCAGATGTTTCCCTCTCCGACGATGAGTGTGAGGTGATAGTCTCCTATGGTCCCCTCTCCGGCAAGTGCGTGAGGTGGTAATTCCTTTTTCAGATGTTTCCCTCTCCGACGATGAGTGTGAGATGATAGTCTCTTACGGTTCCCTCTCCGACGGTGTGTGAGGTGGTAAGTCCTTTTCAGATGTTTCCCTCTCCGACGGTGAGTGAGGTGACAATTCCCTTTCAGATTATAACTGTCTATGGTTCTCTTACCGATACTGCGAAGACGGTAATTCCCACTAAGATTATCTCAACGAGCGTTGTTGAAGTTAAAGTCACCCAAGGTTCTCTTACCGTTCACGCTAAGTTAGTAACCATCCCTGGTTCATTCATCACCGTTTGAAGCTCCAGACTCAGCTCCTGTAACCAGTCAGGACATATCTATACCAAGCATCTGAAATCAACTCCTGCAACGTGTCAGGTACTCATGTTTCTTTTGCAAGTATGCAGGTTCTCGCTAAGGAATCTCCTACGCGATCAACATCCAGATGGCATCTATAAGCCCACCATCCTATCCAGCAATCTCCAAATGGCATCTATAAGCCCATTCCCCATCACACTGCTATTATGTGAGCGCAAATTTCTGGGCACTCTAGTGTCCAATCATCTTCTACCCTCGGATTACGAAAGGCACGTCAGCCAATCTGCATCCTCAGGTCTAAGAAGATTGAACAGGGGCAACTGTTGTACCCCAAAATTTGCCCTCCCATATTCTTCAAGAAATTGCCAAGCCAAGTCACAAAATTCCCCAAGGGTTGTGCAGTGCAACTGTCTCCTATACAGTCAAAACTAGGGTTTGTGTTCTGATCAAGAAAAGGAAGTTTCCAAAGGCCCAATCAAGTCTCACATGCTTACAAATATGGTCAAGTATCCTCATATCAAGTTTCAAGGCATTCAGCTCAAAATTGCACAGTCAAAACCCTAGATTGCACTACAGTCAACTGTAGGGGCAAAATGGTCATTTGACAGTCAAAAGTTCAAATTTTTGGTCAACATATCATTTTGAAGCCACAAACATCATTTGATCAATGCTTGATCATGATTCTCAAAATTTGGCTCAGAAATCATCAAAGATGCAAAAGTTGTTATATTTGGACAGTTGAAAAAGTCAACTGAAATTGACCAGGGCATAACTTTCACATGGATTATCAGAAAAATTCCATCCAAAGCTCATTTTGAAGAGAAAGACATTTCCTACAACTCATCTTCTTACTTCAAGTCCAAGAAATTCTCTCACAAAAAGTTATCAATTTCAACATTATAGGTCATTTTCAAAAGTCAACAAAAAGGGACTTTAAGTCAAAGACCATAACTTGAGATTGGTAAATCAAAATGACATGGGACCAAAGACATTGGTTAGAGTACTCAAAGACCTTTCCAAAATGTCCAAGAACATGTGAAAAGCTTAAAAATTGAGCAAGTTATGCCTTGTGGAAGTTGGGAAATTTTTGGATATTTTGAAAAGTCAACAATGGTTCAAATGACCTAAAATTGCTAATGGGCCCATTTTTCTTCCATGATTCATCATTCTAAGCATATGCACGACCACTTGGCCCAAAGGGAAGTATTTTCTCATTTTTTATTTATTTATTTGAATTTTTATTTATATTAATTCAATTAAATCAATTAAATATGTGAAAAATATCTAAATGAACCAAACAAATCTTTTGGTGCACATTCTAGACTCAATATTTCGTGCATAGGTTAATATGGCAAGATTTGGTTGATTGGAGCATGATTGAACAAAAATGCACATGAAAAGATATGGAAAAGATCCTTAAAGAATCAAATATTGAAAACCATTATGGCCATGGATTTTATGCAATTTTCTTGACCTAATAGCTTCAATACATAAACAGGAATCAAACCCTAATGCTAATACACTGAAAGCTGCGCTAAAGAACAGATTTGCAACTTGGAAAAATTGCTTGAAAACAAAATTCTGAAATCATTGTTGGAGGACGATTCAAGCCTTAATCTTGATTCCAATAGCTTCATTGTGGTCCCCTGGACGCATTCCAATCAATAACAACAGCCAAAACTCCAGGAATCGGTACCTAGAACCGGAACTGTATCAAACAAATTGCATAATCATACATTCTATTCTATGCGTTATTTGTGAATTTTATTTGTTGATTCTTGTTCCTTGTGAAGTTTTAAAGCTAACCATGGTATTTAATTGAATTATTATGCATCGTATGTGATTTCGCCATAATCGATTTCTAGGGTTGCAGGTTTTTTTATTTAGGGATTTTCAGACCAAGCAAAATTAGGATTCCAGACCCATGCCATTCGAATCAGTACATCAAGACGAAGAGATCTTGACCCTCGCGATCAATTTATTGACATCATAGCGCTAGTCACTATTTTCTTGAAGCCGGTCTAAGAAAGCGCTAAAAAACCGTTGCTTATAACATTCATGTTTCAGGAAAAACAAAACTGGGCGAGGAAGATGATGTGTTGGCAAGCATTGGTTGGGTCTTTTAAAATTACGCGCGTTTTTCAGATAACTAACCAATTTTCTTTTATATTGATTAATAGCTATTATATATTAAAAGAAGTTGAAGTGGTTCAGTGGCGCAGGAAGTGGTTAGCAATGCTAGTGACCTGGGTTTGAGTCCCAGGTCTTGATATTTTCCATGTTATTTTCCAATTCATGTTCACCTATGCTTCAAGGCTGCAGACGCACCATATTCCATCATCATCAAGCCAGCCACGCGTCCTGGGAGATCAATCAAAGGGTTCAGATTCAATGCATATGGTAAACGCTGGTCAACTTGGCCACACGCTACGCAAAAAGTCAATGGACCCATGTCTTATTGGGCCAGGATTTCACCATCAAAACCTCCATATTGGGGCTTCCACCCCCCCTGGTTTGCTTTCATAATTTTTTCTTTTTTCTCCTTATTCTTGTTTTAATTCTAATTTTTATTTTAATTACTGTTTATTTAATTAATTATTTTTCAAAATACAAAACACATAAAAAACTCAAAAAAGACAGAATATAATAAATAATATTGATGTTCATATTTTCTTATAAATAATTGTATGTAAATTAATTAATTTAAATTAGGTTTAATTTTATTTCTTTTCACAATAAAAATATAAAAAATATAGACTTAGGTTTAATAAATTTTATTTCTTTAATTTTTTTTTCTTTTTTTTTTCTAATAATATTATTTATTTATTTTTTTAATTAATTGTACATAAAAAAAAATTAGGTTTAATTTAGGTTTCAATTTAATATTTTCACAATAAATTTAAAAGCTATTAGAATTAGGATTTGCCTTTTAGTTTAACTTTAAATTAATTCCTTTTCTCATCAAATATCTAAAAAACACGAAATACCAAAAAACATTCTTTTTTAAATCTTTAATTTTAATTCCTCATTAATTCTAATTAATTAATTCATTAACTTTAAATATTTTTGCAAAAGGGTCCAACGCCCTAGTTTTGTTTTTAATTCCTTTATTTCGCGTATTTATTTATTTCGCTCAAATAATTATGTATCTCTCCCAAAGCCGTGTAAACAATTGCTCGCACTTTTATTTCTTTCGCTTTATTTACTTTCCGTCAAATCGGGTCCGGTTTAATTTTGGCGATGTGGACCCGCGCCTTTGTAATAGTTTAGGAATTTTATCTTTCCTCGCAAACTTTTAAACTGTTAAATAAGCATGCAAGAATGAATGGATATAATAAAATCAAGCGTAGATCACAATGAACATGACAAGACAAATATCAATGAAAACGACACACGAATCGCACAAACCACCCCTAGGGTACGCCTCACTGTTGCCTTGCCTCGAAAGGTGATCGTCGAGTAGAGGATGTCTTAGTAAGTCCTCATGATCCGGGAACTTGGCATGAGGGTAGCTTCTAAGGTGTCTTCCCATTGCTCTGGTGATCACCATGTCCCGAACCTCGAATTGACCCGAACACCTCCAACGGTGGTGCTACCTACCTCTCAATGGTGGGATGGCACTACTTTAAAGGACATCTACACAGACGAATTCCTTAGGGTAGGTAGACGACTCTAGATACTTGCTCTAATTTCAAAACAAATCAAAAAATACTTTTCACACCGACACCTTTTCAAAAAGCTTTCGAAAGCAAATTTTTCAAACACTCTTGAGGACCGATACAAGAGTCGAACTGAAATTTTCAAAGAAACTTTTTTTTAAAACCCACAGTTGAAAAGCAAACAAACCATTTTTGAAAACACAAGTGAGCAAGTATCTAAGAGCCCATGGATAACCATGGATAGAAAGGGTGCTAACACCTTCCCTTTCTATAATCTACCTCCCGAACCGAGAGCAACCTCTTTAAGGAATTTTTCTGTGCTTTTGTCCTTTCCATTTGGAGAAAATAAAAGACGGTGGCGACTCTTGCTTCCGCGACATTTCGCGAACCAGCGTTAAACAGTCAGTTCCAGATCCACCGATCACATCATCCATGTTTAAACTTAAATGGGATAACGAGGCTCCCCAGATCACCATTGAACGAATGGATGAACCAGCTCACTGTCATAAGATTAATACTGAAGAAGTAGTGGACCGACCTTGGTTCCACGAAGTCAAAATGTATCTCGAGGCTCAAGAGTATCCGAAAAGAGCTTCAGTCAATGATAAGAAGTTCTTGACGAGATTCTCTGCTAAGTTCCTTGTCAGTAATGGTATTCTCTACAAACGCAACCACGACTCTGTATTACTTCGTTGCGCAGACAAGGTTGAGGCAGAAAAGATCATGGTTGATCTACATGAAGGCACCTTTGGCATCCATTCCATTGGGCATACGATGGCAAAGAAGATCCTACGGGCAGGTTATTACTAGTCTACCATGGAAGCAGATTGCTACCAGCACTCTCGAATTTGTCATAAGTGTCAGATCTATGCTGACAAAGTGCATGTACCTCTGGTTCCTCTGAATGTCCTGACTGCTCCCTGGCCATTCGCGATGTGGGGCATTGATATGATTGGAGAAATCAAGACCACGACCTCTAATGGACACTGCTTCATCTTGGTGGCCATTGACTATTTCACGAAGTGGGTTGAGGCGGCTTCTTTCGCTTCCGTTACCAAGAATGTTGTAGCCCGGTTCATCAAACAGAATCTCATATGTCGGTACGGTATCCCAGAGAGGATCATTACAGACAATGGTATGAATCTCAACAATACTATGATCACCGCACTGTGCACGCAATTCAAGATCCAGCACCATAATTATTCTCCTTACCGGCCAAAGATGAATGGTGTTGTCGAAGCCGCAAATAAGAACATCTAAAAGATCATACCAAAAATGACAGTAACCTACAAGGACTGGTATGAGATGCTACCATTCTCTCTTCACGGTTACCGTACCACGACACGCACATCAACCGGGGCAACACCTTACTCTCTGGTATACGGCATGGAGGCTGTCTTGCCTATTGAGGTCCAGATCCCTTCACTGAGAATCATGAAGGATGCAGGGTTGAATGAATACGATTGGATCCAAACTCGACTTGATCAACTGAACTTGATTGATGAGAAAAGGCTTATTGCTGTCTGTCATGGTCAAATATACCAAAAATGGATGATCAAGGCTTTCAACAAAAAGGTCAGATGCCGAGTGTATCAAGTCGTGGATTTGGTGATCAAGCGCATCATACTGCCGCAAGGTGATCCCAGGGGCAAATAGATCCCTACATACGAAGGGCTGTTTGTGATCAAAAGCATGTTCTCTGGTAGAGCAGTGATCTTAACCACTATGGATGGCAACGACCTGCCTGTGAACACGGACATAGTCAAAAGATACTATGCATAAGAGACTCGCTAGGTTGACACACCTAGGAAAAACAAGGGCATCCCGGCGAACCAAAAAGGTTCGGGCAAAAATTAGGGATAAAACAAAAAATCTATACACCCGGCAAGTTGAAAACTCGAAAGGGCGACTTGGGCAAGAAAGGGTATCCTGGTGGACTAAAAACCCGAAAGGGCGGTCCAGGAAAAAGTTAGGGAATTAAAGCGTATGAATATGTCCCGTTGGATCACCTTATAGATAACCTTTGGCTTCGACTGACAAACTCATCGGTTCTGATCAATCCAATCAACTTCGGACAAGGCAGCAAATGGACAAGACGCTCAGAGACACGAAGGCTATAGCAGAATAGGAACCCCATGGGATTATTGCACATAGCTATCTTTTCTTTGTATCAAATTTTCATTTTTTACGACGACATTCTCTTACTATAATGTCCGTCTCATTGTAAAAAATACTTATTCAAGTTAATACGAAGATACCCCGTTGAAAGTACAAAATTATCTATTTTTTCTTTATTCCTGTGTTTTGTTTACAAAAACGTCCAATGATTTATTTTTGAACATATGCATTTGAACGTAACTACTATTTACAAATGAACAGAAAGGAACAAAAAATAGAAACACAATCACTAATGGATTTAAGAAATAGGATAATATCTTTAGACTATTCCATAAAATCCACCACAGCATGCATCTTAATCCCCAACTGAACAAAACTTCCAATTATCACTCCCCGGTAGAAGTCGCCAAATTTCTCAGAATTCCCCGACAGGATTTCACAAGCAACACACGGCATTTCCCTTAAAACATAGTTTATTTCTCTAACAAGTAGTATCTCATCAAAACATGAATACTTATGCTCCACATCCCCAACAATAGTTAGGGATTTATTTTCTCTAATCTAACAGTATTACAGCAGCATAGCTTACATACCCATACATCGCATCCATACGTCATGACACTGACAACACGAACGCATACAACATAATCGCATTCATTTTATTGAGAACATCATTATATAATGCATTTCCTACATCATGACATTGCATACAACTAATTTTCATATCTTCAGGAAAGATCAGTCAGCCTATGGCTATCATCAATAATCAACAAAACGGTCATAGATTGATACCTAGAACAAGTCGAGACAATTATCTACACAACCAGCTGAACATTCAGATACAATTCAGATACGCTTCAGACACGGATGCCATTCTGATGCTCATTTAGATTCAGCTTTTAGATACGCTCCAGACACGGACGCCATTTTGATACTCATTCGAATTCAGTTTTTAGATACAGTTCAGATACGCTCCAGACATGGACGCCATTCTGATACTCATTCAGATTCAGCTTTCAGATACGCTCCAGACACTGATGTCATTCTAATACTCATTCAGATTCAGCTTTCAAATACAGTTCAGATACGCTCCAGACACGGATGCCATTCTGATGCTCATTCAGATTCAGCCTTCAGATACAATTCAGATACGCTCCAGACACGAACGCCATTATGATACTCATTCAGATTCAGATCTCAAGTGCAGTTCAGATACGCTCCAAACATGGACCCCATTCTGATACTCATTCAGATTCAACTCTCAGATACAGTTCAGATACGCTCTAGACACGGATTCAATTCTGATACTCATTCAGAATCAACTTTCAGAAACGAGTCAAATACAGTCCACTTATGGATATTATTCTAGTACTCAACCTGACACATCCACTATTCCAGTGTAAATCAACCAGAGGTTTATTCTGACACTTCCTCTATTCCCATCAAAAATCATTTTGGATGGCATCTGCAAGCCCATCTCAAACAACTTCTCATCTCCTCTCCAAATGTCATCTTTAATCCCATTCCCTATACCATCAACCATCACATCCTCGAGTGGAAATTTATGGGCACTCTAGTGTCCAATCATCTTCCACCTTCAAGTCACGAATGGCAAATCGGCCAATCTAACTCTTCAGGTTTAAGAAGATTGAACAGGGGCAGTTGCTGTACCCCAAAATTTTCCCTCTCACTTATCAATTATTTTCTCACAAAAGATCTCTCTTGGTTCAAGACTGCACTAGGGTTGACCAACTCAAGACACCTCCTTAAGCACTGATGACCAAAATTAGGGTTTGAGATTGCACAAGGATAATTGAACTTTCAATGCCTCATATGACTTTCATGGATCATTATGGACCCCCAATATTACTCATGTCAATTTTCAAGCCTTGGATCACATTTTTGCTCAGTCAATTGAACAGTTGACCTAAAAATCAATTGTATTGGGGAAAAAGTCAATTGTGGCCAATTTACAGTAAAATTTCATAATTTTTTATCCATAGAAACATTATAAACTCATATGTATCATTTGATCAAGTTTGGACCATAATTCCTCAAGAAATTTGATCAAATCATCAAAAGGGCAAAATGATCAAAATTAGGGTTTTGATTGAGGAAAGACAATTTCTGATTTGAGGCATGATCTAGAAAATGGTTAAGTGGTTTGAGGCATGATCTAAAGAGTTCAATTGTATCATTTTTACCTAATAACATGACCCAAAACATTTCTCAAGATCAATTAGATTGATAGTGAATTTCCAGTTAACTGATCAAAAGTCAATTGTACACTGAAAAGTCAAACTTTGACTTTTTGGTCAAAATCAAATGTCAAAGATCACAATTCATCAAAACATGTCAAAATATGAAACTTATTCATCAAGAAATCAAAAAGTCAAGATTTCATTTTGAAAAGTCAAAGTTTTCTAACTTGGAAATTTTTCTAAGTGTTTAAAACTTCATGTTTTTTCACAACTTTGAGCAAATATTTCACCATGATGCAAGATGATTCAGAAGAAACTTTCAACATGAAAGTTGTATATCTCCATGACATCTAAAACATTGCTTTACACAACTTCTTCTAAAAGTGCTTAGATCTCAAGTTATTAATTCCTAAAGTCATGGTCTTGAAATTAAACACTTAGTGAAATTTTGCCCTAGTTTTGGTCAGGATTTTGACCTAACTTCTGACCCAAGTTTCACCTAGTTCCAAGGGGAATTTTCAAAATTTATTCAAAGAGGGGGTTGTATAGAACATTACAATATTTCCAAAATGTCCAAGAACTCCTTGAGATCATTTGTGAGCAAGGAGAATCGAAGGTCAGAAGTTGGGGTTTCAAGTTGTTTTGCAAGGCAAAATTTATGATGCACAATGAACCAAACCCATAGCCATGCTGCATAATCTTCACTTTGCAGGCCTCAAACTTGAAATTCACTCCTTAATTAAATGTTTACACAACATATGGAGACATTTTCCAAGCATTTGAATCATTATCCAAGTTGCATTTCCATTTTTGGAAGAAAGGCACCATTGTTATTCTTGAAAAGTGACTTTAATCACAAAGTCAACTTGTATAGAGCTTTGCACTTGTTCTTTCTGCACAAGCATACTCTATAAACTCAGAACAAATATGTTTAAAGTTGCTAGCCACTCTACAAGAAATGTACCTTGCATTGAAACCATGTTTGTCAAGATAACTTCAAAAACAAGTCAATAACTCATAACATGTGATTGTTTGTTTCTGATCATTTCAAACCTCAAAACCTTTCCTCTATAAATAGAGATACTATTTGCAAGAGAACCCACAAAGAGACGGGCTCCAAAACTTCCCCAAACTCAGAACTGCGTCACAAACCACCATTGCTGCATATTCTGACCAAGAACTTCAAACTTCCATTTCACTCGTGAGTTTCTTGGCATTTTATTTCCAAAAGCTTCCAAACATCATACATAAGCCATCCCTATCCCTGTTACATGACTGTAACACCATCTTCATCCATTTCTAAGTTCAAAAACAGATCATCACAGTTGGACTTCTTCAGACCATTCCAGCCACCTTCAGCTCAAGCCAGCCATTGCATTAACTTCCTAGAGGTCCAAGGAAGCTAACCTGATCATCACCATCACTTGAAACAAGCTCATTTTCATTTCACGATTTCCAGTTTTGTGGTATTTTTCTTGAACTTCTATCTTCATATTTAGGCATTGTTAGGCTTGCATTTGTGAAGATAAAATATTGACATCATTGCCCTGAAATTATACATGTCCATTGATTTCATTTTATTTTGATTGAGCTAGGAGAATTTTGAGTTTGAACTTTCTGAAATATTTAGGTCAGAATTTGGTACTTTTAGAAATTCTCATTCATCTTTGATTTATAGCTTATGATATTTATATGGTTGGATTTGTGTGAAAAAATGGAGCAATTTTCATGTTTACATTTTTGCAAATGGTTGAGAAATGAGAAAGTTACAGATCCTTTGGCTGGAGGTTGAAGATGAAGTATAGTCAGGGCATGTTTTATGTTATGTATTTATCATTTCATACAAGTTAACGGGTGTATCACCACCCCAGTGGTTAAAGCGCGCGCATGTCACCCTTAGGTCCTGGGTTCAAGCCCCATCGTGACCTTTTGCAAAAAGTTTTCCATTTTTTTGACACTTTTCTGTTTTTGCAGAGTTGGGCCTCCCCTTTTTGGGCTTTGTTGTTTTTACTAAATTCTGACCCCCTGTTTCATTAATCCACCTCCCTGACTTATTTTTATTTTATTTTTATTTTTACTTTTTTTATCTTTTATTTATTATTATGATTATTATTATTATTATTATTATTATTATTATTATTATTATTATTATTATTATTATTATTATTATTATTATTATTATTATAATATTTATTAATCATGAAAAATCCAAAATATTTTATTTTATTATTTATACTCATTTATTTTATTTTTCTTATGAAACAAAAATATTAAAAACATTTTTCTTTTAACAAATTAATTTCTCTTGTAAATAATTAAATATTTAGACTTAGTTTTAATAGTTATTTTATTAATTTAAATTAATTTAGAATTTAGGTTTCTTTTAATTATTTAATTTTCATTTTTTTATTATTATTTAACTTAAAACCCTTTTTCTTCATAAAAACCCTAAAAAAAATTTTAATTTAATTTCTTTTCTCAATTAGTTTAAGTTAATTTTAACCAATCATTTTTCTTAATTAGGTTTAAGTTAAACCCTTTATATGAAAACCAAACAAGAATCATCTCTCTTTTTTATATTCTTGTATTTGTATATTACTATTTATTCAATTATTTGTACATGTTCAATATGGTTGTAATAGATAATTAGGTTTAATTTTCTTGTAAAATCCCCATTTGTAATTTGTAATAGCGTAGTAATTTTAAATTCCACAATTTATCGCTTTATATACAAATGCTAGTAATTAGGGTTTTTGTATTGAAAGATTAAAACCAATCAATAGAAAACCCTAATCAAAGACAAAAACAAATGCATGAAAATCAATACACTTGCACACAAGCACCCCTAGGGTAAACCCACTTGATTGCCTTACAAAATGACTATATTATGCATGTGAGGTATCTTAGCAAAAACAAACAAAATACAAGATCATAGTCCCTCGATGACGCTATCATAGTTGTCTTTCAAAATGATCTTAGTTCCTAAAGACAAATGCTAAGATACCTTGCAACATTGCTAATCATGGCTATACGATGACCCACGCCCGTCCCGTTTACATCCAAAGATAGGGTTACTTACCAAATCAATGGTAAGATAACAATGTCAAAGGAAAAAGGAAATGGACATGAAATACTTTGGAGTAGGTAGAATATTCCTAGTTACTTGCTCCATTTCAAAACATCCTTGCTATTTTTAAAACATACACTTTCAAAAACATTTTTCAAACTTGAAAACATTTTTTTAAAGATCAACACCTTTGTATACATTCTTACAAATGAGAATCATTACAAAGTTTGCCTAAACAACGGCCTCTTTTCAAAATACTTTCAAAAAACCACACAAAGCACATTTTCAAACAAAAGTAAGTGATCTAGAAAGTAATTAAGAGCCCATGGAAAACCATGGATGAAAAGGGTGCTAATACCTTCCCTTTTTATAATCTACCCCCCAAAACTCAAGAAACAATCTCAAAGGTCTTTCCTGTGCTTTTTCACCTTTCCTTTTGGATAAAAGAAAAGTCGGTGGCGACTCTTGCTAACCGCAACATTTGCAATAAAACACAAAACACCCAAGTCAGTTCTCCCACCATATCACACAGAGGAAGGACTCCTTAGATTCACCCTCCTTTGGCCTTCTTTCGATTAGGCTTAAGAATTGACGTGAGAAAGCTTCAATTTGCACCTTTTCCTACCTCTTTCTATTGAGCCAGGGAGTGGTATGGGCAACCTTCAATTTTCACCTTCTCTATTTCTTTCGATTGAGAGTATGAAGTAACATGGACCTGTGGAGCAACATGAGTGTATATCCTTCGTTTACACCCTTTTTGTATTTCGTTTGAATCTGTACAGGTTAGTTCCAACAAGAAAAGCAAACAAACCAAGAGGGCAGAAACGAAGAACACAACTAAGAGGCTATCTACATATTATGCTGAAATGAAAAGTAAGTACAGGGTTATTTACATTTCATGCTGAAACGAAATATGTAAGGTCAAGGGGACTTACCTTGCTTAAAACTAGAACTTGTGGGGGGGACTAGAGTTGTTGGATGCTCTTGGATTCGAAAGGAGATAGAACAAGTGTGGTGTGATCTTGTTGAGATTTGAGAATTTTTGGTGTGCTTCTCTTAGACTGTGTATGCGTGTAAAACAAATATGTATGTATGGTTCCCCTAGGCTTATGTCTCTCCTCCTGTGTGCGTATGTATGTGGTCTCCTTATATAGTGGGGATGGAGGGGACATGAGGACAAAGGAATAAACAGCTAATAAGTTGGTGTTTTAAAGGCCATGAATGTCACTTTGAATACTTTTCCAAAGACATGGCTTCTTGTTCTTTTCTGAATTTGCTATTAACCAGGACACATTTGATTTTTGAATGCCCTCCTTCGAATGACTCTGATTGTCTCCTTCGAATGGCTCTGATTCAGTTCTTCGAATGGATTTGATTGCCTCATTCGAATGGCTCTAATTCAGCTCTTTCGAATGGCTCTGATTCAGCTCCTTCGAATGGCTCTGATTCAGCTCCTTTGAATGGATCTGATTCATCTCCTTTGAATGGCTCTGATTCATCTCCTTCAAATGGCTAGAAATATGTGTCTTTCGAATGGGCTTTTGGAGTGCTCTTTTGAAGGGACCACATGCATCACTTGTGTGCATCACTTGTAATTACTTCGAATGGGCCAACAAAGTAAATCCTTTGAATGGAACACCCATGTATTCCCCTTTAAATCCATCAATACATGTCCTTTGAATGGGGAAAATGTATGTCCTTCGAATGGACCATGCGTCTGTCCTTTGAATGCGCTTGTTGTGTACCTTCTGAGAGGGGCATCCAGGTATGTCATAGTGCAGAAACTATGTGTGTTGAAGGTTTTCAAGGGTGGAATCGAAGCTTGCATGCACGAGGTCCCTGCCTTATGAATGGAAGGAAATCTTTCAAAAGGCACTTGTCTTTTGAATCGAAGGGCGCCAGTAGGAAGCCAACACCTTCTGAATTGAACGGAGCCAGTAGGAAGCCACTAACTTCTGAATCGAAGGACACCAACAGGAGGCCCTTCCCTTTTGGATCGAATGAGGTTGTTTCAAAGGAAACAAATGCCCAGTCAAAGCTTGTATACAGCAAACAAGCAAAAGGCCAAGGCTTCAATCGAAGCTTGGAAATTTAAAGCCAGCTTGAAGGAGGTTAGGTGCTCAATCGAAGCAAATTTTGTGCAGCCTTGACTTAGTGGAAATTTTGTGAGAAAAATCTTTGAGAGATGGGAGGGAAAATTTTGGGGTACAACAATACCTCTTTTCAGTAAATACTTTATTCCTTTCCCATGACCATAAAGTACCTTCCAAGGATCTCACCCAGAGTAGAACAGGATGCGTGCTCTGATACCAATTGAAATTCTAGTATAGCAGACTCAGATATCCTATAAGGATGTCGAGACATCTGATTTGACATATACACACAGGCAAAACAGTACTGAAAAGATAAAGAACACGCCAGAATTATTTACCCAGTTCAGTGTACAATAACACCTACTATGGGGGCTACCAAGCCAGGAATCAAGTCCACTATCAGCAGTATCAATTTGCGGACCCTACAGCCAACACACTCATTGATTATCTACGCACTTAATCACTACCCAATGACCCTTCTACCTAAGTCCTCCATAGATATGGAATATCCCCATCCCACTTCCAATTATCATAATGATGTCTAGCAGTCAACACCTTAATCACTGCATCAATGGCCCTTCACCAAGATTCTGATCACACAGATAGACAGTTTAGAAGACACACTTCCATGAATACCTAGCTAAGTTTCTAAGCCAAACTTCACTGTTTGTTTTCTTTGCTCCTAACTAAGAACACATCCTAGAGTTGCTTCAAAGCTTCCTCCAAGAACAATACACCTCTTACCTACAGGCTTCGAGGTGAACATGGTAACCTTCCCACAACCCGGGAGGTTTACCTTGACAAAACCCTAGACTTATACATCTTGAGTCATATATTTTTTAGGTTACAAACCCTTCTACTTATAACATGTTACCCAACTGGTTTTGGGCCTTCAATCACAGGAAATCAGCTGTAACAAACTGCAGAAACTTTTACCCCAAGAAAGGTCTTCAATCTTTACTTTCTGAAATAATCTCCTTATTTAGAAAGTCTTCATTCTCCTTGATTTCTGATTGAATTTTATGGACCTTAGATATGCGCCACATAGGATGCATAATATTCTCCTGAATATTCTGTCAATATTGAGAATAAACTGAATCTCATTAATCCAGCTCAGCAGGCACGGTGTCAAGACATCTTCTTCGACATGTTGTTCCAGTTGTTGAAAAATTTTAACACAACATGTTCTGACATTGTAATAGGACTTCTTGTTGTACCTTTTCTTCTTATCCTATTATTTATTGCTTCTATTATTTGTTTTACAAAAAATTAAGCCAATCCTAAAACAAGAGAACTAACAACAATTCTTCTGCAAGATCTTCTTGATATTCTTGTTGGCGACTTCCACTGTGCCCTTCATCTTTGTTCGGTACGAGTGACATACAAAGATTGGCATGAGATGCTACCATTTTCTCTTCATGGTTACCTCACTTCAATACGTATATCAACTGGAGCAACCTCGTTCTCTCTAGTCTACGGTAAGGAGGTTGTCTTATCTGTTGAAGTCCAGATTCCTTCCCTAAGGATTATGAAAGACGCAGGTTTAGATGAAGATAAATGGATTTAGAATTGACTTGACCAAATGAATTTGATTGATGAAAAAAGGTTTATGGTTGTTTTTCATGGTCAGATGTATCAGAAACGCATGATCAAGGCCTTTAACAAGAAAATCAAACACCAGGTGTACCAGGCTAGTGATTTGGTAATAAAGTGCATCATCCTACCACAAGGTGATCCCAGGGTAAAATGGACTCCCACATACGAAGGGCCATTTGTGATCAAAAAGATATTTTCTAGTGGTGCTATGACAACTACCACCATGGACGGTGAATATTTTTCGCATCCTGTGAACGTGGACATAGTAAAAAAATACTACACATAAAAGATACCCGCTAGGTTGAGAGGCCTAGGCAAAAATAAGGGCATCCCGGTGAACCAAAAGGGTTCGGACAAAAATTAATCTGGCAAGTCGAAAACCTGAAAAGGCAGCTTTGGAAAAAAAGGATATCCTGATGGACTGAAAACCCAAAAGGGCGGTCCAGGAAAAAGTTAGGGATTAAAGCGTATGACTATGTCCCGTTGGATCACCCATCTACTTACAACCAGCTTTATTACTAGCGTCAAGTTCAAATGGTACAGATTAATTTAATCATCTTCTTCCAATAGCAAGTGATGAGATGCTTGAAGACATAGGGGCAATAGCAGAATTGAAACTTGATGGTATCGTTTCCATATAGTTGTTTTTCTTTGCTTAACACTTTGTACCCCTTTTTCAATTTTTACGATGATTTCCTCTTATTAGGATTTCTGTCTTTTGGTATAAAACTCCCTGCTTATAGGTAAACTTTCAGAATTAATGCAATTAAATATATTTCAAAATTCAAAATTGTTTTTACTTTCTCTGATTTTTTGCAAAAAAAACGTCCAATGATTACGTTGAATGAATATGTGCATTTGAATATGATTACTGTATACAAAATATATGCATGAAAATAGGATTAGCATTTACTAAAGACCCTAGGAGTTGGGGTAATGTTCAAAAGTTGTCCATAAATTCCCAAAGAGAAATCTCCATGGAACTATCTCTACATAGCTATCTTCACAAGCTCATCCCCAATAGAGATATATTCCCTAGCAAGTCTAATATGCCCTCAGATAGAAATTAGGGCATCTTCCAGCAGTTCACCTCTATATCCCTGATGGATGGCTTGACATGATCATATTCCCCAATAGGTCCCCTAACGGATAAGGAAGTTTGATCATTTCCCCAGCATATAGTGGAAACTTCCTCAGCGCGGCCTATGAATTTCTAATCCCCATCAAAGATTATTTCCTCAATGCAATCTACATGATTTAATTCCCCAATGGAGTTTATTTCTCCAATACTACAAATTCCATGACAGAATTGTCTTCTCCAGTCAAATGTCATTCAACGTTGACCTCCTCAAAATATATGATACCCATATCTGAAACCTGGTCAGATAGCGCATCATGGGAATATCCATCTCTTTTATCCCCAGTCAGGGTACGTAAGAATCAAATCCTTCAATAAAAAAAGAACGATGAACAACCAACTCTCCTTGAAAGCTTCTATCCCCAAGCAAAAGCCGAACATCCCCAGTAGAGTGTCCTCAAACTGAAAGCGGAAATCCCCAGTAAAGTAGTTCTAAACAAAATTGAAGAATTACTTTCTTCATCCCCAACAACAGTTAGGGATTTATTTTCAAGCCAAATTTCAAGCCTTGCGGTACAAGTTTTCTCATTCAATTGATCAGGTGATTGAAAATCAAGTATATTGGACAAAAAGTCAACTTTGACCAATCTACAGTCAAACTTCAATATTTTTGGTCAACATCAACATTTTGAAGTCACATTCATCATTTGATCAAGGTTTGATCATGATTCATCAAGAAAACTCAAGATTCATCAAAAGTCAAAAGTTACTAAATTAGGGTTTTCTTAAGGAGAAATCAACTGAACTTTGACCAAGCACAACTTTTGCATACTTCATCATAAATTCCTCAACCAAAGCTCATTTTGAAGGAAATTCAATTCTCTACAACTTTTCCTCTTTAAGCTCAAGGCCAAAAATGCTTCATTTGAGAGATATGGGCCAAAATATTACAGGTCATTTTAAAAGTCAACAAAAAGACTTTTTTTTCAAAGCAATTTACATGAAGACAGAGACTTCAAATGAAAAAATGATTAACATGAAAGTTGTAGGAGACATCTTGAGATTTCCAAAGAATCCAAGATCACATTCATATTACAAAAATTAAGAGTGTTATGAGTTTTCCAAGTTGATAAATTTTTTAGAAATGCATGAAACCTACATTGATCAATTTTGAACTTTTGGGCTAATGGACCTAACTTTTGAGATTCAAACATGTTTATAATATGTTAGGGGACCTCTAATTTCATCCATGCATAAATTTGTTTTTATTTTATTTTATTTATTTTGATTTTTATTCAAATAAATTCAAAATAAATCAAATAAAATATGAAAATAATGGATTAAGGTGTGAGGTTTTTGTTTTGGATCAGATTTGAAGCCCAAAAAGCTCACAACCAGCTAGCAAAACCGTTTGGAACCAAGAAAGGAAGAAAATCTCCATTTTTGGAAAATGTTGAATCATATTTGATACACTTGATTCCATGGGATTTTTTACCATGTTTGTTGACCTAAATCACACCTTTATATATACTCAACCCTCATACCTCACAAGGACGGTTTTGCAGCCAAGAGAGTAGGGTTTGAAATACAAAAATTTAAGAAAACTGAGCAATCGAGTTTCAAATTCCAAGCAGTCTCAACCCAAACCAAAGACAACAATCACTTCCTGAGGATCAAAGGAGTTGATCCAAGTCATTTTTCAAGCAATTCCACGTCAAAAACAACCATATTCATCCTCATCGATTGAGGTATAAAATTCAAACTTGAAACTTCTATCCTAAGCATTTTCAATACCATTTAGCATTTGGTTTGCATTCTAATGATTGTAAGGAACAAATCTAGGTAATCGTTTGAAAGAATGGAGACCTAGATCGTGAGATGCCATTGTTAGGACACGGTCTGAGTTTGCGTTCGAATCTCATGATACACTAACCTTTTGCTTATTTTGAGCCCATATTCGAGTTCAGTATGCAATTTTGTATAGGACAGGCCTTTTGGTTTGCTTTGAATCTTCCATTTTTGCAGGTTTGGCGTTGGAGTCATCAAAGAAGACGACCGGAGTTTGACTTCAGCGTATCTAAATTTGTTTGACTCTGGTAGGGCTTGTATGGTGTGAAGGAGCTTCATGATTGGTCATCACTTAAGTCGTTGGGGTCCACTTTTAACTCGTTTGAAAATTTAAAAACTAACGTGCGTTTTATTATTTGTTGTTTAATTAATAATCAGTTAACGCGTAACAACTGATGGACGAGTGGTAGGTGTGATGTGTGTTAACCATAGAGGCATGGGTTTGATCCCTACTTTTGACAAATAGTTTTGCTTTTTTCAGGATAACACGCATGTTTATAATAGATTGATTGGTTCCTATTCCATATCACAAACAAAACCATGGGGCAGTGGATAGAAGGGCATACCTTTGAGATCAAGGGGGTGGGTTCAACTCTCACCCTATGCATTTTGATTTTTTCTATTTTTACTAACCATAGTTTTTTATTCCATTTTACTAATTACTTTCTAATTAACCATTAACAAATTTTAAACTTTTTTTTCAAAGCCATAACAAATTAGGATTAGGGTTTTTTAGTTAGTAATTAAATTTTTGACATATTTTTATTTATTAATTAGTTAAGTTAATTATCCTTTTCTTAATATTAAAATTAACTAGAATTAGGTTTTAATTACTATTTATTAACACTCAAATTATTTTCTACAAAAAAACACCAAAAATATATTTTTCTAACGTATATAATTTTTAGGGCATTTAATATTTTTCTAACATTCTTTTTATTCATCTTTTGCTATTTAATTTCCTAGAACAAGTGTATAGGCCGCATTACCAATGTAATAGCGTAGATTTATTTTCTCGCATATTTTTCATATTATGTATTTGTTCTGAGGATGTAATGGCGTAGATTTACTTTCCCGTAAATTTTTGTACTTATGTATCTCTCCCAAAGTCATGTAATAGTGTAGGAACTTTACATTCCGCATTTTAATTTTATGTACATATTTAATTGCTAGTAAAATAGGGTTTGTATGGCAAGACTAATAATTGGACATAGATAACCTTAATTTTCAAGACTAGATAACTAAATTAACACACAATCACACTTTGCACCTCTAGGGTAGCCTCTCTTGTTGCCTTACAAAACATTGGTCACGTCCCTCGAAAGTAGGGATACTTTAGCAAAATACCCTCAATATACAATATTATCATGGTCCCTTTCGAATAAAGATCATAATCCCTCGATGACCCTTTGAGTTTCCTACAAAATGATCTAGTCCCTTCGATGACCCTACAAGCAAAATGATGATAGTCCCTTCGATACAATTGTTAAAGTATCCTTACATGTTGCCTTCTATGATCATACGATGACCCTACGCATGTCCCTTCACATCCAATCGATAGGATTACCTACCAACTAATGGTATGGATAATACTATCTTCAAAGGAGAAGGAAAAGAATAAGAAATACCATACTTATTGGGTAGGACTTTTAAATGCTTGCTCACAAACAAAACATTTTTCATACTACACTTTCAAACAAATATTTTCAAAAAACACTTTGTACACATTCTTGAGGATCGACATAAGGATTATTACAAAGTTATCCTTACATTGGCATTTCAAAATATTTTCAAATAAATCACACACACACAAAGCAAGTTTTAAAAGTGAGCTAAGCAATTAAGAGCCCGTAGATAACTACGGATGAAAAGGGTGATAACACCTTCCCTTTTCATAACTTACCCCCTGAACTCAAAATCTATCAAAGGTCTTTCCTGTTCTTTTCAGCTTTCCTAAATATTGTATAAAAGAAAAGTTGGTCGACTCTTGCTAACTGCAACATTTGCGATAAAACCAAAAATGGCAGTTCTCCCACCTTAATACACATAGCTAACTTCCACTGTGTATTCTTTAAAGATTCGCTATAGTTAATTGGTTTAACACCTACAAGTAAAGAAAAATTAACTAATTCTCCATCTGGTGTGACTTCATCATCACCCACCATTTCATAATCATGAAGTCTTGTTGGAAGAACTACACTTCTTTGAGGTATTTGGCTTGTTTCAGCCACAGCCTCTTCGACTTTGACTGTGTTGGGAATCTCAGTAACTAATTCTTATTTGACTTCAACTGGATTCTCAATAATTCCTTCGACCTCTACTTCATTAGTTTCTTCATCGACATCAGAACTCATCAATGGCTTGTTAATTGAATTTCTAGAATTCCAATCCCAAGAAGAATTTTCATTAATCACAATATCTCGATTCAACATAATCTTCTCATTAACTGGATTAAATAGTCTGTATGCACCAGTTTTATGATATCCTACCAGAATCATAGGTTCACTCTTGTCATCAAGATTCCTTCTTCTTGCATCAGGAACATGCTTGTAACACATAGAGCCAAACACCTTCAAATGACTCACTTATGGTTGTTTTCCACTTCATACTTCTTCAGGAACTTTTTTCTTCAATATCTTGGTAGGACACTTATTCAAAATATAAACTGCGGTTGAAACAGCTTCTCCCTATAAAGACTTTGGTAAATTCTTTTGCTTCAACATGCATATCAGCATATCTAATATGGTTATGTTTCTTCTTTCATCATTTGCATTATGTTGAGATGTATAAGGAGAAGTTACCTCATGATCAACACCATGTTCTGCACAGAAATATTCAAACATCTTGGATGTGTATTCGCCACCTCTATCTGTTTGCAGAACTTTTATCTTCTTCTCACTCTGGTTTTCGACAAGTATCTTGAATCTCTTAAAGATTTTGAATACTTTATCATTTTTATTGATCACATAGATCCACAGATTTCGACTAAACTCATCGATAAACGAAACAAAGTATATGTTTCCACCAATTATATGTTCTTCGAATGGACCACATACATCTGAATGTCCCACTTCAAGTATAAAAGATGATCTCATTGGCATAGTTGAAACGAAATAATTTCTGGATTGCTTTCCTACTAAACAACCTTCACAAATTTTTTTAGGCATCTCAAGACTTGGAATTCTAGTAACCATATCTTGAGTAATCAGTTGATTGAGTGATCGAAAATTCAAATGTTCAAACCTCAAATGCCACAACCAACTATCCTTGTGGTCAACAACAGTTTTCAAACATTGAACTTCAGTCAAACTGATTATAATCTTAAATATCCTATTCTTCAACAACGAAGATTTTAAGACCAAATTGTTCTTGGTGTTGAAAATTTTCAAAACTCCATCTTTCATGACAACTGAGAAACCTTTTTCGACTAGTTGTCCAACACTTAGCAAGTTGCACTTTATCCCAGGTACATAAAGCACATTGATCGAAAAAATAGCAAGTGTACTATTTTCACCGATGTAGTAATAACGGGATTTTCCTAAAGTATCGATCTCGAGGACTACGTAGGAAATACTGAGTTTTATTATTAATTCAATTAAACAAAAACAATAGTTTAGGGGTTTGATTGGAATAAATCCTTGCGAAAGAATAAATTACTGAAAGTAAAATGTGACTTTTTCTGTTTGATTAAAATATGTTAGGGGTGAGTGTATGATTTGCCATGAAATAACCTTCACTCTTTGATCTCTTCAACAAGTTCATCAACCTCAATTACTGATTCTTAAGATTATATTTCCCTAAGTCCTTAGTGAAAAACCTTTAACCTTCTACCCTAATTTCAATGTCCACTCAAATTAGTGTTGAGGTTAAGAATTCAATTATCAAGAACTATTATTGTTATCATAGGATTGCCCTAGTCCTAGGTGAAATCATCTATAATATCATTATTTAGATAATATTAACACGACCGTCCGGCTCTAATGTGTTAATAACAGTGAAATCTTATGGTCCCATAGGGTAAAACTATAAATTCTTCTAAAACAATCAAATTGATGCATAAAAACTGTTATATTGAATAAAACAAAGAGATCAGTATTCTTAACATTGCAAATCAGGGACAGCCCCTTAGCATTGGGGGGGTTTAGCCGCACATAATATTCAAGGAAATTTCAATTAAAAAAAGATAGATATTACACAAATTTATGGTGAACTCTAATCTTCAATTGCTTCTACTCATGAAAGATCTTCATTCTCTCACAACTTGTATAGGTTTCAATCTTCTATCCTGAAATTATTCTCCCATCAAAAGTCCCTTAATTCTTCTCACAAACAGGTTTTTATAGTAATCGGTCATCCCTTAGCAATCCAAAATTTCCAAAGTACCCTTAATGTTCCAAATATACCTAAAATCTCAAAATTAGAATTTCTAGTGCCTGGGCTGACACGAGACGTGTCAGCGGACACGGGCACCCGTGTCAACGTCTGTGATCTACTTTTTCCAGCATTTGGTCCATATGAATTGACACGGGTCATGTCAATGGACACGGGCACCCATGTCAGTGCCTATGATCTTCCTCCAAAAGTTCATGATTCAGCTAACTTGACACGGTCCGTGTCGTGTGACACGGGCGTCCGTGTCGTGTGACACGGGCGTCCGTGTCACCTTCTGTCTTGCTCCAACTTCACTTTTTCCAAGTCCTGGATTTTACACTTTTCTGCCCCGATTTGTCCTGTTTTATTTTTTGAACCTGAGAACACTAAAATATAAAACCAAAGCATAAAATACGGTAAAATGAAATAAAACACCAGACAATTAAAAGAAACGATAACTAAAATAAATGCGCAATTCCTGTGTAAAAATCACTGATCAAAATCCCCAAAACTTAAACTGTTGCTTGACCTTAAACGACCATTATAAGAACTCATGAAAATCACCATAGCTCGGTACTCATATGTGAGAGATCCGTTCAAATTGATCAAAAATTAGTTCGTCTGATGTTCACATGACGCGAAGATTTTGTTTAAGAATCTTTAAATTTAGAGTTTCCTCTTCAGATACCTCTCTAACTATGTTTTGTACTTAAATCTCTTTCTGATTTCCCTCCTTTTCATTCAGACAGTCACATTCAAGCAATGAGGATTATAATGATCATCACACACACAAGACTGATCAAGAAAGTTTTTTGCTCAGGCACCAAATAAGAGCTTTTGCTCCTTTATAATTTCAGATGAAATTTTCAAAACTTTTCAATTTATATATTGTCCTTTATGGACGACGTTTGGGGATCAACCCCCTTTGGGATGAATAACCTGGTGAGAGCTACCTAAATTAGCGAGCCAGTTGTCTTTTACCTCCTTTTCATCATTTGGTTCCAAATTTATTTCTTTCTCCTCCAATCACACATGCATGTGAATCTATGTTATGCCAGGCTGTGGGGATAAACTACTTCAGGAGCACTTCTCAGGATTCAAGCACTATGGTACAAATCTACATGTTAGACTCGTATCCCTGTCATGTTATTCCAAACTTCCTACCCTCAAACAACCATCCCTTTGTCTCTATATACTATTCTCGAACTCTATGAGAATCACGTTCTTGATCAAAACAAAACATTTTTGGCCAAATTTGGAGGACTTCAACTCGTGGATTTACACAGCAATTCGCGGAGCACTCACAAATAATTCGAAAAGAAGAAAAGAAATAAATCCCCCCAAACTTGAACTAAACATTGACCCCAATGTTTCAAAACAAGCTCTAGAAGGTGACTCACAGAGGGTAATACAACACATGTTGCAGCTTCCTAACTCTCACCAGTAAGACTCCCTTTTTATTACCTGCAAACAAAACAAAAATAAAAAGTAAGTTATGAAAAGCATGGGTTGCCTCCCATGAAGCACTTCGTTTAATGTCGCATGGCTTGACGGTTCCTCCCCTTATGGGGGGTACTTCCTCTTCCACACCTTGTTTCTTATTTCTTCCTCAATCCAGAACTCATTCAGATCAAAAGTCTCAACCCATTTGTGCTTTCAGCCACTTCCAACTTCCATCTTTTCAGATTGGTGTTCCTTCTTATTTCTCTTCTTTCCTTGTTGACTGAGCTTAGGAATTTTTATTGATGCCACCTGAGAGATTTTTTCTGAGACTTTTTCTGGTTGTGATTTTGAGTTGTTGCCTTACCCTTTTACTTTGATCATTCCGACCAAAGATTTATCCTTTCTACCTGTACCTTGCTTCCTGATTTCTAACACCTTCAAAGTTATCTCCTCATTAAATGATTTCAGTGTCAGATTACCTGTCTCAATATCAAAATTGCATCAACTAGTCAGCATAAATGGCAGACCAAGAATAATAGGAGTCTCTTCATCTTCAGGTATGTCCATGATATGAAAGTCAACTAGAAAAACAAAATTGTCAATTTCCACTAATGCATCTTCAGCTATCCCATATGACTGGTTGATGGTGTGATCAGCAAATTTCAATTTTTTCCCACTCTCGCTTATCTTCTCAATACCAAGCTTCTTGAAAATCAATAATGGCATTAAACTTACACTAGAGTCGGAATTAACCAAAATCCTCTTGAAAGCTCTATCTTTTATTGTGCATGGTATTGCAATGGGCCCTGGATCCCTCTGCTTGACGGGTATTTTTTTCTCAGGTGCAATTGTATATAATTTCTCCTCCACGGGTACCGATCCCTCTCTTGTTGATCTCTTCTTTGCTAATACCTTCTTCATGAATTTCTTATACAAAGGTATTTTCTCGAGTGCTTCAAAGAACAGTATGTGGATTTCTAGATTTTTGAAAGTTTTGACAAATTTCTCAAAATCTTTTTCTTTTGTGTCCTTCTTTTCCACTCGAGATGGATACAACAACTTGATCGCTGGTTTGGTTTTCTCTTAAACTGGCTTCACAAGCGATACCATTTCTTCCTATTTGTTCATGTTCTGTCTCACTTCCATCTCTACTTCTATGATATTGTCATCAAACTTCACCTCATCTTCTTTTTCTCTATCAACTTTCTCACTCCTTATTTTGACATCACTCGCATTCTCGTGACTTTTCTGACTTTCCTGTGCTCGTAACGCTACCTATTGCGCAATCTGTCCCATTTGAACCACCAAATTTTTTATTGCAGTTGTGGTATTCCTGTAATTACTCCTTGTCTCTTCTTGAAATTTAGAGGTTTGGGCAGCTATCTTTTCAATAGCCACCTCCCGCTCTGCCTTTTGAGGAGCTTGTTGTTGATGATCTTTCCAGGAGAAGTTCAGATGATTCTTCCACCCAGTATTGTAGGTGTTTAAATACGGATTTTTCTGCTTCAAGAACTTAATGTCTTCAATTTATTATGGAGAAGATAAACAATGCATTATATTGTGCGGCCCATTACAGATTTCACATATAGCATTTTGTGCTTGTTGAACTTGGACAACTTAATGAGTACTTAACTTCAGCTCTTTCAGCTTCTTGTCTACCTCTACAACAATTGTTTCTTAAATTTTTAATTGTTTGTTGGGCTTCAACTTTAAATCAATGACTCCTTCAGATTTGCTGGCCACCATGTCATATTACTCCAAATGCTCATTAGCAGCAATTGCTTCTATTATCTTCTTCACACCAGTGGCTGTTAAGAAATTTGATGAGCCACCAGTTGTTGTGTCTATCAGCTGCTTTGTCTTGATTCTCAGACCATTTACAAATGTTTTCATTTGATTTATCTGGTTCAGATTATGAGTAGGGCAGGCCACTAGGAGTCTTTTGAACCTTTTATAGGCATCCCCTAATGATTCTCCCTCTTTTTGCTTGAAATTCAGTATATCATACCTTTTTCTTATGAACACTGAGGCTGGAAAATATTCCTTCAAGAATGCAGTCTCCATTTCTTCCCAAGTTGTTATACTATCAGCCAGAAGAGAAAAGAACCACTCTTCAGCATCATCAGCCAACGTGAAGGGGAACATTCTCAATTTCTTCTGTTCCTCAGTATGACCATCTATCTCCAAGGTGGTTCTCATGGTTAGATATCTCTGTAAATGCTTATTAGCATCTTCATTCAACCTTCCTGAAAATGACCTTCTCTTAAGTTGAGTGATAGTACTGGGATGCAGCTGAAAATTTGGTACATTTACCAAGTGGTTTACAATAGTGATTCTACCAGCTGGTGCATTCCTTCCACCATAGTCACCAATTAGTCTCACAGGTGGATTTTTGCCCATGTTTTCAGTTTCTGAATCTGACTCGGTCTCTGTCTCTTGGTTTCATGAATGGTGTTCTGAATCTGTGTCTTGGTGCTCTGAGTGAATTGAGGCAATATCTTTCTCGGAAGCCAGTCTGGCTAACATAGCTTGTCTTCTCCTTGAGTGAAAAGTTCTTTTGATCTCTGTGTCAAAAGGAAGTTCAGCTGAGGTCTTACCTCGCATAAAATATTAATTAAAATATAATAATAAACAAAAATAACTGGAAAAAAATTTTAATTACAGAGTAATAAAATTTCAATTGAATCACAATGAAACTTAGTATTTTGGCAGTCCCCGGCAACGACGCCAAAATCTTGATCAGAAAAATAGCAAGTGTACTATTTTCACCGATGTAGTAATAATGGGATTTTCCCAAAGTATCGATCTCGAGGACTACGTAGGAAATACTGAGTTTTATTATTAATTCAATTAAATAAAAACAATAATTTAGGGGTTTGATTGGAATAAATCCTTACGAAAGATTAAATGACTGAAAGTAAAATGTGACTTTTTCTGTTTGATTAAAATATGCTAGGGGTGAGTGTATGATTTTCCATGAAATAACCTTCACTTTTTGATCTCTTCAACAAGTTCATCAACCTCAATTACTGATTCTTAAGATTATCTTTCCCTAAGTCCTTAGTGAAAAACCTTTAACCTTCTACCCTAATTTCAATGTCCATTCAAATTAGTGTTGAGGTTAAGCATTCAATTATCAAGAACTATTCTGGTTATCATAGGATTGCCCTAGCCCTAGGTGAAATCGTCTATAATATCATTATTTAGAAAATCTTAACACAACCGTCCGGCTCTAGTGTGTTAATAACGGTGAAACCCTATGGTCCCATAGGTTAAAACTATAAATTCTTCTAAACAATAAAATTGATGCATAAAAACTATTATGTTGAATAAAACAAAGAGATCAGTATTCTTAACATTGCAAATCAGGGACACCCCCTAGTATTGGGGGTTTATCCGCACATAATATTTAAGGAAATTTCAATAAAAATAAAGATAGACATTACACAAATTGATGGTGAACTCTGATCTTTAATTTCTTCCGCTTATGAAAGGTCTTCGTTCTTCCACAACTTGCATAGGCTTTAATCTTCTACCGTGAAATTATTCTCCCATAAAAAGTCCCTTAATTCTTCTCACTGACAGGTTTTTATAGTACTCGGTCATCCCTTAGCAATCCAAAATGTCCAAAGTACCCTTAATGCTTCAAAAATACCTAAAATCTCAAAATTAGAATTTCTAGTGTATCACCCGTAATTTAATTAATTATTTAATTAAATTATTTTTGGAATATTTATGAATATGTGTTATAATTAATTGGATTTATTTTATTAAGTGGAGAAATAATATTAGAGATATAATATTATGTGGTGAAATAATATTAGAAGTGTAATATTATTTAAGGTGGGCTTATTTTGAGAGAATAGAAGTAATAAGGGGTGTATTGATTTTAAGCCCAATAAGGAATAATAGAATAATAGGGTTATTTTATTATTTGTTGTTAGAAGAAAGAAACGGTAGAAGAATAAGTATTTGGTAGAGAACGTGCAAGATGCTAGAACGTGGAAAACGGCAAGCACGAGAATTCAACCGGAAATTGTAGAGCGACCTTCAATCTAAGGTAAGGGTGGGATTCTAACTCTATAATTGCGTTTATGATGATTGATATATGGGGTTAGAGGTGATTGTTGTCTTGTTTTTGAATTGAGAATACACATGATTGATATATGATGAGGATTGCTGAATTTTGATGAATATTGATGCCTTGATGTCGTTAAAATGCTGTAAGTTTAAAGGGTAATTATGGGTGATGAGTTGACGTGTTTATATTAAGGTTTAGGGTTGTAAGCGTGAATCCCATAGTGAGAGGCAGGGAAGAAACGTTGAATATAGCAGTAATGAAAACGCAGAATTAGGCTAGAATGATACCAGGTGCCGCTGTGTTAAAATGATAAGTTAATTAGGGAACAACATTGGTCGTATTGTTCCTGATTAGGGTGATAACAGGCAAAAGAATTAAAATAATAACGTTAAGGAAAGGTAGTAGTTCTGAAGTTAGAAGGATGTTGACAGAAGTTGCACCGGACTAGTGAAAGGTAGAAGTTCTGATGTTGTACGTATGATAATTAGAAATTGTGTTGCACTATTAAAGAATAGAGGTTCTGGTAGTAGAAGTGGAACTAGTCAGAAGATGTAACTAGTCAGAAGATGTAACTAGTCAGAAGATGTAACTAGTCAGAAGATAGAACTAGTCAGAAGATGTAACTAGTCAGAATATGGAACTAGTCAGAAGATGTAACTAGTCAGAAGATGTAACTAGTCAGAAGATGTAACTAGTCAGAAGATGTAACTAATCAGAAGATGGGGTTAGTCAGAAACTGTGATGATCAGAGTTTGTAGTAGGCAGAAGATTGTGTAGCCCAGAGGTTGCGCCATTAGAAGCTATGTTATTAGAAACTGTGTTGGTTAGAGGTTACGTGGTCAGAAGCTGTGTTGGCCTTACGTTGTTTTGTGCAGAGCGATGAACGTTAGATGCTTAGAGCTGTTGTTTGAGCTATAATAGTAGGAAAGCGACGGTCATGACGTTAGAGTTTCAGAATGACCGTGTTGAATTACATTGGAAATAAAATACTGCTGAGTTATAAATGAGAAGTTATTAATAAATGACGTTTGATGAATTATTTTGATTAATTGAGATGTTATTTTGAGATGTTAATTTGAGAAGTCTTTGAGATGTTATTTTGAGATGTACTTTGAGATGTTTTGAGATGATAATTTGAGATGTTTTGAGATGATTTGAGATGTTGTTAACTTGGGTGTTATCATTACATTCATGGTCGTGTCGCATACATTGCATTTTTGAGATGGAGCTTATGCTCGTTGAGATGGCCTGGATTGGCAAATTTTCAGATGAAGGTTATGCCTTGTTGATGCCTCTATTAATTGGCAAATTTTTGAGATGGGAGTTCTTCTCCAATGGTACCACATGCATTTGCATAGTTTTGAGTCTCATTATATGATTTCATAAAGGAGTGTATTTTGATGTGGATGAATGTATATTATAGCTGAGATTGTTGTTGATTATGAGATGAGAAGTGGTGATGTTATTGATCTAATTTAATATATTAATTATCATACGCTTTATTATATTGTTAGATATCTCACCCCTTCTGTTTGAATGTTGCCCTTATGTTGGTAACGTGCAGGTAATCGAGAGTGAAGGATGTATTCCTTCAATAGTTCGAGTCGGTGTCATTGCTCTGATATGTAACACTCGAGGGGATGAACGCTTGCTGTTTTGATTGATGATTTTCAGTTGTTGAATTCTATATTGATTATTATTGAATATGAGATGTTTTGAAGTTGTTGTTCTGTTAGAGGTGTTATTAAGAATTCCACTGCGTAGATGTTGATTTATTTGATTAAAGATGTTATGTTGATGATCCATCCGATGTTTGAAAAAGTGTTATATATCCATGATGAATGCAATGAATTTGCTAGAAGAATTTGTGACGTCCTGATTCATTTGTATGATTGAAATTTTATAACTCTGAGCAAAAGGTTGGTCTGACCTTGTCTTCGAGTCGTAGTTGTCTAACAATCAAGTATTGTTATTTGAGTTCTAACTGTTGTTTATGTTGTAGTGAGAAGTTGAGATGGCTGGAAGGAATGATGTTGTTCTTGATACTGCTCTAGAAGCAATGGCTCATGCGATTGAAAATCAGCCGAATGCTGACGGGAATGTTGGATCTCGTAGCTTGGTGACTTTCCAGAGAGAGAATCCACCTACGTTCAAGGGAAGGTATGATCCTGACGGAGCATTGGAATGGTTGAAAGAGATTGAGAGAATCTTTCGCGTGATGGACTGCACTCCAGCGCAGAAGGTTCGTTATGGGACTCATATGCTAGCAGTCGAGGCTGATGACTGGTGACTAGAGACTTGCCAGAAGTTAGAAGCTGCAGGTGAGAATGTCACTTGGGCTGTGTTCCGTAGGGAGTTTTTGAGAAAGTATTTTCCCGAAGATGTCCGTGGTAAGAAGGAAATTGAGTTCCTTGAGCTGAAGCAAGGAAATTTGTCTGTTGTTGAGTATGCTGCCAAGTTTGCTGAGTTGGCTAAGTTCTACCCGCATTACGCTGAGGAGAATGCTGAGTTTTCAAAGTGTATTAAGTTTGACAACGGGTTGCGCCCGGAGATTAAGAAAGCAGTTGGATATCAGAAAATCCGTGTCTTTGCTGATTTGGTTGATAGCTGTAGGATTTTTGAGGAAGATAATAATGCTCATTACAAGATTATCAGTGAGAAGAGGAGTAAGCATCCACAGAATCATGGTAAGCCTTATGATGCCCCAGCTAGTAAGGGTAAACAGAGAGTTGTTCATGGACAGAGGACTTGTGAGGGAGATGCTCTTGCTGGTGTGATTTGCTTTAAGTGTGGGAAACCTGGACACAAGAGTAATGTGTGCACTACTGAAGTGAAGAGGTGTTTCCGTTATGGCAAGAACGGACATGTTGTATCTGAGTGTGAGCACAAGAGTATGGTTTGTTTCAACTGTTAAGAAGAAGGGCACATTGGTAGCCAGTGTCCGAAATCGAAGAAGGCTCAGTCAAGTGGTAAAGTGTTTGCTTTAGTGGAGGATCAGATAGCTGCCGAGGACAGACTTATTAGAGGTACATGTTTCATTAATAGTACTCCTTTAATTACTATTATTGATATTGGTGCTACGCATTATTTTATTGTTGCTGATTATGTTGAAAGATTGGGTCTTATGTTGTCTTCATTGAATGGAGAAATGGTCGTCGATACTCCAGCCAAGGGGTCGGTGACTACTTCTTTTGTGTGTGCTAAGTGTCCCTTGTCGATCTTCGACAGAGACTTTGTTGTTGATTTGGTTTGTTTACCGTTAAGAGGTTTGGATGTGATTTTGGGTATGAATTGGTTAGAGCATAATTGTGTTCATATTAACTGTTATGACAAGTCGGTGAAGTTTTCTACTCTTGAAGAAGAGGAAGATGGTCTGGTGTCTGCTAGACAGTTGAGAAAGTTGATGCAAGAGGAAGCTCAGGTATTTTCGTTGATGGCGTCGCTATCTGTAGAGACTCAAGCTATAATTGAGGAATTGCAGGTGGTGTGCGAATTTCCTAAAGTTTTCCCTGATGAGATTCCAGACGTATCGCCAGAGAGGGAAGTTGAATTTGCAATTGATCTTGTACCTGATACCAGACCCGTGTCTATGGCACCATATAGGATTTCTATGTCTGAGTTGTCGGATTTGAAGAAGCAATTGGAAGAGTTACTTGAGAAGAGGTTTGTAAGACCAAGTGTATCATCGTGGGGAGCTCCAGTGTTGTTAGTGAAGAAGAAAGATGGAAGTATGAGACTTTGTGTTGATTATAGACAGTTGAACAAGGTGACGATTAAGAACAAGTATCCGCTTCCAAGAATAGATGACTTGATGGATCAATTGGTGGATGCTCGTGTGTTTAGCAAGATTGATTTGAGGTCGGGTTATCATCAGATTAAAGTGAAGGATGAAGATATTCAGAAGACGGCTTTCAAAACGCGTTATGGACATTACGAGTATTCAGTGATGCCTTTTGGTGTTACTAATGCGCCGGGAGTATTCATGGAATATATGAATCGTATCTTTCACACCTATTTGGATCGGTTCGTAGTGGTGTTCATTGATGATATTTTGATTTACTCTAAGTCAGAAGAAGAGCATGCTGAACATTTAAGAGTAGTATTGCAGATTTTGAAAGAGAAGAAGTTGTATGCAAAGTTGTCCAAGTGTGAATTTTGGTTAAAAGAAGTTAGTTTTCTTGGTCATGCGATTTTAGGTAGTGGCATTGTTATATATCCATCGAAGGTTGATGCTGTGTTGCAATGGGAAACTCCAAAGTCAGCTACTGAGATTAGAAGCTTCTTGGAATTAGCTGGTTATTATAGAAGGTTTATCGAAGGGTTTTCTAAGTTGTCACTTAAATTGACTAAGTTGACTTGTAAAGGTAGAGCGTTTGTGTGGGATGTTCAGTGCAAAGAAAGTTTTACAGAATTAAAGAAGAGGTTGACGTCGGCTTCGATTTTGACGTTGCCTAATCTAGGAGAGCCTTTTGTAGTGTATTGTGATGCTTCTAAGATGGGTTTAGGAGGTGTGCTTATGCAGAATGGTAAGGTAGTTGCTTATGCGTCGAGGTAGTTAAGGACTCGTGAGAAGAACTATCCTACACATGATTTAGAGCTTGTTGCAGTTGTTTTTGTGTTGAAGATTTGGAGGAATTATCTTTATGGTTCTAGATTTGAAGTGTTTAGTGGCCATAAGAGCTTAAAGTATTTGTTTGATCAGAAGGAGTTGAATATGAGGCAACGAAGATGGTTGGAATTGTTAAAGGATTATGATTTCAGTTTGAACTATCATCCAGGAAAAGCAAATGTGGTAGCTGATGCGTTAAGTCGAAAGACTTTACATATGTCAGCAATGATGATTAAAGAGTTGGAATTGATTGAGCAGTTCAGAGATATGAGCTTAGTTTGTGAGGTTACTCCACAGAGTGTTATGTTGGGTATGTTGAAGATTAATAATGAGTTTTTAGACAGTAACAGAGGAGCTCAGAAGTTGGATGTGAAACTGGTAGATTTGCTGGTTGGGACTGATCAATCTGAGAATAATGATTTTAAGCTAGATGAACAAGGTGTGTTGAGATTTTGTAACTGGATTTGTATTCCTGATGATGTTGAGATGAAGAAAGTGATACTTGAAGAGATTCATAGAATTAAGTTGAGTATTCACCCAGGAGCTACGAAGATGTATCAAGATTTGAAAGGTTTGTTTTGGTGGCCTGGAATGAAGAGTGATGTGGCTCGGTTTGTGTATGCACGTTTGACTTGTCAGAAGTCGAAAGTTTAACATCAGAAGCCTGCAAGATTGATGCAACCGTTGGAAGTTCCATAATGGAAATGGGATAGCATTTCAATGGAATTTGTGACAGGGTTGCCTAATACTTTAAGAGGACATGATTCGATTTGGGTGATTGTTGATAGGCTTACGAAGTCAGCTCATTTTATTCCTATTAACATCAGTTTTCCAGTGCCGAAGTTGGCTGAGATTTATATCAGTGTGATTGTGAAGCTGCATGGTGTCCCTTTGTGCATTGTGTCAGATAGAGATCCAAGATTTAATTTTGATTTTTGGAAGAGTTTGCAAGAAGCGTTGGGTTCTAAGTTGAGGTTGAGTTCAGCGTATCATCCTAAGACAGATGGTCAGACTGAACGGACGATTCAATCGTTGGAAGACTTGTTGAGGGCATGTGTTCTCGAGCAGGGAGGTTCGTGCGATAATTATCTTCCGTTGATAGAGTTCACGTATAATAACAGTTATCATTCTAGTATTGGAATGGCACCTTTTTAAGCATTGTATGGTCGAAGATGTAGAACTTCGTTGTGTTGGCATGAATTTGGTGAAAGTGTGGTACTTGGACCTGAACTTGTTCGTGAGACTACTGAGAAGGTGAAGTTGATTCGAGAAAAGATGAAAGCTTCACAAAGTAGACAGAATAGTTATCATGACAAGCGAAGGAAAGATTTAGAATTCCAAGTTGGTAATCATGTGTTTTTGAGAGTTACACATGTGACTGGTGTTGGGCGAGCGTTAAAGTCTAAGAAGCTCACTTCTCGTTTTATTGGACCGTATCAGATTTCAGAGAGAGTGGGGAATGTTGCTTATAGAGTGGCTTTACCGCCTAATCTTTCGAATTTGCATGATGTGTTTCATGTGTCGCAGCTTCGGGAGTATATTTCAGATCCGTCTCATGTGATTCATATGGACGATGTGCAAGTACGGGATAATCTTACGGTGGAGACGATGCCTGTACGAATCACGGATCGTGAAATGAAGACTCTGAGGGGCAAAGATATTTCCTTGGTTAAAGTGGTTTGACTGGGAGCTGCTGGTGAAAGCATGACTTGGGAGTTGGAGAGCAAGATGCGAGACTCCTATCCTGAATTGTTGTTTGAGGTAAATTTTCGAGGACGAAAATATTCTAAGTGGAGGAGTGTTGTAACACCCGTAATTTAATTAATTATTTAATTAAATTATTTTTGGAATATTTATGAAGATGTGTTATAATTAATGGGATTTATTTTATTAAGTGGAGAAATAATATTAGAGATATAATATTATGTGGTGAAATAATATTAGAAGTGTAATATTATTTAAGGTGAGATTATTTTGAGAGAATATAAGTAATAAGGGGGTGTATTGATTTTAATCCCAATAAGGAATAATAGAATAATAGGGTTATTTTATTATTTGTTGTTAGAAGAAAGAAACAGTAGAAGAATAAGGGTTTGGAAGAGAACGTGCAAGCTGCTAGAACGTGGAAAACGGCAAGCACGAGAATTCAACCGGAAATTGTAGAGCAACCTTCAATCCAAGGTAAAGGTGGGGTTCTAACTCTATAATTAGGTTTATGATGATTGATATGTGGGGTTAGAGGTGATTGTTGTCTTGTTTTTTAATTGAGAATACATGATTGATATATGATGAGGATTGCTGAATTTTGATGAATATTGATGCCTTGGTGCCGTTAAAATGCTGTAAGATTATAGGGTAATTATGGGTGATGAGTTGACGTGTTTATATTAAGGTTTAGGGTTTTAAGCGTGAATCCCATAGTGAGATGCAGGGAAGAAACGTTGAATATAGTAGTAATGAAAACGCAGAATTAGGCTAGAATGATACCAGGTGCCGCTGTGTTAAAACGATGAGTTAATTAGGGAATAACATTGGCCGTATTGTTCCTGATTAGGGTGATAACAGGCAAAAGAATTAAAATAATAACGTTAAGGAAAGGTAGCAGTTCTGACGTTAGAAGGATGCTGATAGAAGTTGCGCCAGACTAGTGAAAGGTAGAAGTTCTGATGTTGTACGTATGATAGTTAGAAATTGCGTTGCACTATTAAAGAATAGAGGTTATGGTAGTAGAAGTGGAACTAGTCAGAAGATGTAACTAGTCAGAAGATGTAACTAGTCAGAAGATGTAACTAGTCAGAAGATGGAACTAGTCAGAAGATGTAACTAGTCGGAAGATGTAACTAGTCAGAAGATGTAACTAATCAGAAGATGTAACTAGTCAGAAGATGGGGTTAGTCAGAAACTGTGATGATCAGAGTTTGTAGTAGTCAGAAGATTGTGTAGCCCAGAGGTTGCACCATTAGAAGCTATGTTATTAGAAATTGTGTTGGTTAGAGGTTACGTGGTCAGAAGTTGTGTTGGCCTTACGTTGTTTTGTGCAGAGCGATGAACGTTAGATGCTTAGAGCTGCTGTTTGAGCTATAACAGTAGGAAAGCGACGGTCTTGACGTTAGAGTTTCAGAATGATAGTGTTGAATTATAGTGGAATTAAAATACTGCTGAGTTATAAATGAGAAGTTATTAATAAATGATGTTTGATGAATTATTTTGATTAATTGAGATGTTATTTTGATATGTTAATTTGAGATGTCTTTGAGATGTACTTTGAGAGGTTTTGAGATGATAATTTGAGATGTTGTTAACTTGGGTGTTATCATTACATTCATGGTCGTGTCGCATACATTGCATTTTTGATATGGAGCTTATGCTCGTTGAGATGGCCTGGATTGGAAAATTTTGAGATGAAGGCTATGCCTTGTTGATGCCTCTATTAATTGGCAAATTTTTGAGATGGGAGTTCTGCTCCAGTGGTACCACATGCATTTGCATAGTTTTGAGTCTCATTATATGATTTCATAAAGGAGTGTATTTTGATGTGGATGAATGTATAATATAGCTGAGATTATTGTTGATTATGAGATGAGAAGTGGTGATGTTGTTGATCTAATTTAATATATTAATTATCATGCGCTTTATTATATTGTTATATATCTCACCCCTTCTGTTTGAATGTTGCCCTTATGTTGGTAACATGCAGGTAATCGAGAGTGAAGGTTGTATTCCTTCAATAGTTCGAGTCAGTGTCATTGCTCTGATATGTAACAGATGGGGGGATGAACGCTTGTTGTTTTGATTGATGATTTTCAGTTGCTGAATTTTATATTGATTATTATTGAATATGAGATGTTTCGAAGTTGCTGTTCTGCTAGAGGTGTTATTAAGAATTCCACTGCGTAGATGTTGATTTATTTGATTAAAGATGTTATGTTGATGGTTCATCTGATGTTTGAAAAAGTGTTATATATCCACGATGAATGCAATGAATTTGTTAGAAGAATTTGTGACGTCCCGATTCATTTGTATGATTGAAATTATATAACTCTGATTTATTTTGCATAATTTCTTGGGGTAGAATTGGGGTGTTACATCTAGCGCCTGGGCTGACATGGGCCATGTCAGCGTCTGTGATATACTTTTTCCAGAATTTGGTCCAGCTGAATTGACACGGGCCGTGTCAGTGGACATGGGCACCTGTGTCATCACATGTGGTCTTCCTCCAAAAGTTCATGATTCAGCTAACTTGACACGGGCCGTGTCGTGTGACATGGGCACCCATGTCGCCTTTTGTCTTGCTCCAACTTCAATTTTTCCAAGTCCTGATTTTGCACTTTTCTGCTCCGATTTGTCATGTTTTATTCTTTTGAATCTGAAAATACTAAAATACAAAACCAAAGCATAAAATGCAGTAAAATGAAATAAAACACCAGTCAATTAAAAGAAACGATAACTAAAAAAATGCACAACTCATGTGTAAAAATCATTGATCACACATCCTTGATCATGGATTTCCCTCCATTACTCATTTGAAAGACTATAATTTCAGTACCTTCTGCTTGCAACGAACTATTATCAGTATGTTTTGCCTTGCTCTTCTTCGACTCGTCAAAATCTGCCAACCACTCCTTTTGACCAGTCACGTGGTTCGAGCAGCCTGGGTCAAGAAACCAGATTTTGGATTCGACATGGATATCTGCAACTGCAACCATAACCACCATACCACCTTCAAAATCATCTGAATCTTGGCATACAAGGTTCGCTCCTTCGTCCTTGCTTGTCGATCCCTTGTCTTTTTTGTACTAACAAATCTTGGCTACGTGACCCCATTTTTCACAGTTATAGCACTGCACATCTTTTTTATTTTCTTTTCCCTTCTGATAGTTTCTGATAACACGAAATTGTATCGTTTATTTTCCATGAAATTTACCCGTTCTGTATTATTTTGACCCGATTAACTCTCGAATATTTCAAGTTTGTCATTACTTTTTGCAGGTATTCATAACTCAGCTCAAAATAGAAGAAAACATGAAACAATGCAAGAAAGCATCAAAAGAATAGAAGAAAAAGATAAATATGTCAAGAATTACAGATTTTGTAGCTGTGACGGTCGTAACACATCTGCCACGACCGTAAGCCATCATGAAGCGTGTTACGACCGTAACACATCTGCCACGACCGTAACACGGAGAAACACCAAACCTGCTCGTAACGTCTCACTGACGACCGTAATGCGCATACCAGTTATTTGAAAGTGCAGATCGTGGCAAAGCAAAACAGAAGGAGTTTTCAAACTCCTAATTTCTCTCCAGCCAAACCCCACGTTCACCACTTCTTCCTCAACTACCTACGTTCCTACATTTATGGAGATTTTTAAGGAAAGCTTCGTGACAAGTCTTCAAGCCAACTGCCAAATTCATTCCTCTATAAATACCTCAACATTCAACGTTAGAGGTACAGAGCATTTTACAGTTTACTTGTGCGGAAGCTCTGCCGAAATCAAACCCATTATTCCTTCAGTTGTTATTTTTCTGCATTCGTTTATTTCCGTTCTTTTAATTTCATTGACCAAATAATAATTTCCAACATCAGGAAATTATTATTATAGTTTAGGATTTATTATTCAAGCCTCAGAATTTGTCATATTACCGATACCAAGTCCGAGTTTCCGATTTGTGGAAGAGGGATTGAAGTATTGGCTTTATTTTCAGGTTTCTATTTTGCAATTGTATTACATACCTTTTAATTAATTAATGCAAGTTTAATTTATTATTTATAATGTCCAATCTATATTTGTTTGTTTTTATTTCCCGTACGTTCATTATAATTTTCATGGCTAGCTAAACCTTTAGCGTCGGTATGGGATAGTAAGAGACATTAGGCATCTGATCAAACTTAGGCTAAAACTTTAATCAACTTAACTCTGGTTATAACTTTTTATGCTTAAAAATAGAACCTTTGTTACGAAAGTAAGAAGAGTAAATAGGTTAGATCGAGACCACGAAAGTGTGAGGTTTTTAACCGGATAGCTAAAGTTAGGCATTTGATTTAAATACAGTGAAAGCGCTTTAAACCAAATTAGAATTAATTAAGTTTCCAAAAAATACTTCTAAACACTTATAGGCTAGCGAAAGCAGGTATAGGGCTTTAGACGTATAATCCGAGATAAGACCATGAAAGTGTGAGTTGAGGGTTTTTAAACTGATTAATTCTACAGATAAACCAAGTTGACCATCCTTATATGCCTAGGTCCGATTAGATCCTTTAGGTCGATTCTATTGCATACCGACCATTTCATTTTATAATTACTTTAAAATCAATTAGTTTACCTTCCTTAACCTTCCCAAAACCAAACGTGACAATTTCTGCCTTAGCTAAACTAGCATTACTTTCCCGCACTAGAGTGATTACAAAGTCCCTATGGATTCGACAATCTTTTATTACTACCGCGATAGGTTGTGCGCTTGCAGTTAAGATACCGTTAGACTTTAGGTCGATCGCAGACACATCAAGTTTTTGGCGCCGTTGCCGGGGACTTTAGTTTAGTCACTAGTGTAATCTGAAAACAACGCTGTCTAGACTAAGGCAACTTTTTATATTTCCCTCTGTTGTATGCCAAACACTCGTTCTCGAAGCGAGTCTTTGCATCTACGAATCTTGTCCCAATTACTATGTATCACCCAAATTATTTCTACAACCCCCACTCTGAGTATTTCGAGGAATCACAAGAATTCCATAAATCCGACCTCGAAATACTATTGGAGAATTTCAATGCATCACAGACTCATTCTCACCCGAATTACCTTTCCAACCACCAATCCCAACGTTTTGAGGAATCGCAAGAATATTATTATTCCAACCAAACTTATCCTCAACCAAATTTCCCCTACAATCACTACACCCAATATTTCGAGGAGACGCAAGTATCCTATAAATCCGACCTCGAAATATTAATGGGAAATTTTAATGAAATATCAATGATGACAAAGCGCTTTACGGGAACGCAAAATGCGACTCTAACTCAATTTGAAGAATCAGAAGAATCGCATGATTTCAACTTTGAAACATCAATGGAGGATTCCGATGCGACGCTAACTCACGCTAGGTTAGAATCTCTGATGGAGCACTTTGTAGAGTCACAAACTGTCCAGAACGAAGAGTTTAGAAAACAAAGTCTTCAAAACAGTGAAACCCTTCGGCAACTGACCACTGCGGTTGACTCGCTCGCGACCCACAACATAGTCTTAGATACCCAAATCTCCCAGCTTGAACAGAACCCTCTAGGACCCTTCCCTGAGGAAAAATTGGATGTTGTAACAACCATTAGTGAAAAACAAGTTGAAAATCCTAAGGAGAGCGATAATGAGGTTGAGGAGAGAGATAATGAAGTTGAGGAAAGTGATGATGTGGATGAGGAGAGTTCAGACGAGAAAAGAGTAAAGATTGAGAAAAATCCTCCAACACCATCTAAAAGGGAGGTTGTAGAAGAGGTAGAAAAGGGAGCACCTATTGTTGTTCCTCATCCATATACCCCACTGATTCCTTTCTCAAAAAGTTTTATGGAAGCTCACATAGACTCCAAATCTAAAACGTATGTGGAGGTATTGGAAAATATCCACACTAATGCACCCTTGTTGGAAGTCTTGCATAAAAAGAGAAAATTAGAGGACCGTGAAACTAGGGATATAATTACTGTTAAGAAGGAAAGGTTAACCTTCGAGGTGGTGGATGAAATCACTAAGCCCAAACTTGAAAAGTTGATACTTAGGATAGATCCAGAACTGCCACCACAAGTTCAGAAGAATGAACCACCCCACAGAAGAAAGAAAAGAAAAGGTGAGGGATATGTGAGATGGCTTGATAAGTGGCCATGGAAAATGACAACTACTAAAAGTTCAACTGAGGAGTCATCCTCGAGAGAACCATCATGAGTGCTTGCACTCCTATTCGTCAGGCTTATGACGTTAAAAACAGCGCTTCATGGGAGGCAACCCATTTTATTTGTTTTTGCCTGCTATTTTGTTTGTATTATTTGTTTTTGCTTGCTATATAAGTATTTTTCATTTTTTTTAACACTTTTAAAAAACTGCTGCTGATTTCAAAACAATTTTACTTGCCACAAGATTTCTGAATAGTCTTTTTCTCTTTACTTTCTCCTCTACTCTGTTTCCCCGCTTTGTTTTTGCTATGGCTCCTCCACAGAACTTTATGGAAACCACCTTTAGAGGTAGAAACCAACGAAGAAGATTTGAGGCTTTGTCTCAGCGAGACATCAGTTTAACCCTGTATCATGATGAACCCACTATGGACTCTTTAGGCATTACTGACAGTGTTTACCACATGTTTAACCAGTTGGGATGGGAGAAAGCCCACCTGAAAAATAGGTTTATCACTTACCGAGAGCTTACCCTTGAGTTCTTAAGTTCTCTAGTTTACATCCCTGAACACGGTGTCGGAGCCCGAAAAGGAATCATTGCCTTCAGACTTTTTGGTATTGAGTTCACCTATAACCATAGGGACTTAGCTGCTTTATTAGGATTCCCCAGCGGACCCTTAGCTTTTACTACCCCTGAGGCCGATTTATTGGATTTTGAGCTGGATTACTTCTGGGGTACTTTAACCGAAAACTATCACCCTGACCCAGAAAGTATGGATAACAATGAGATACATAACCCAGCCATCCGTTATTTCCATAGGATTCTTGCCCACACTCTGTTTGGAAAAGAACAAAATCAAAATGTTGTATCCAAGGATGAATTATCTCTGCTTTATTGTATGAATCTAGGACGCCCTGTTAATGTTGTCCCACTCCTGATGAAGACCTTTACCCGCATTAGTGAGGACCCTAATGTTCCTGTCAGTGTGGGAGGATTAGTTACAATGATTGCAAATGCTCTTGGACTTCGTTACCAACTTAATAATTATGCACCATTTGGATCAATTAGGCCTATGAATATTGATTTCTGTTTCAACAACCTGATAATAGGAAATTTAGGCCCTGCACCTTATGATTACCTGATCAGAAACGAAGTTGTTACTCTTTTTACCCTTCCGAACCATGCCCGAGTAAGTGTCCATAACCGTGAAAATTGGTTGTACGAATTGAATCCACCCGACCATCCTTCGACACCAGAAACACCACAATCATATTTTGTTGCTAATAATTTCATGTCTGAAAATGAAACAGATCCTGAAACTCCTCCTGGTTACCATGACTTTACAAATATGGCTGAAGCACAAGTAGCCCCTGATATAAACCAAGGAGAATATACTACACAATTAAACACCATTCTGACCACTTTGGATGCTTATAAAACTGACATTGATGGAATAAAGAATGAGTTGAAGACTATGCGTTTGGATCTTATTTGTTTAACTGACATCACGGTGGAGCAATTCTATAACATCACCCAAGCTTTAGAGATATTAAAAGAAAAGATTGGATGAAGCAGTTTTTAGTTTCTTAGTTTTTCAGTTTTCAGTTTTTCAATTCTTAGTTTTTAGATTTTTTCCATTCTGCTTTGTTTCTAGGTAGTTTCAATTTTTTGTTAAATTACTGCATTTCAAATTACAATCATTATGCTGCTTACAATGTTTTATGGTTTTCTACTCTATTGCGAATTATATATATTGGATTATATATTGAATAAATTAATGTTGTGTTTATGTTGGAATGCCTGAGATGTTCTGCCTGCTATAAAAATATATACTCTGTGTAATTGTGTTCTATTCTGTAAAAATTTGCAAAATTTGTAGCTGCCACGATCGTAATCCATCCCCCCACGACCGTCACGCGCCTTTCAGCGCGTTACGCTCGTCAGCTTGGTGTTACGACCGTAACACGGGCTACATCAGTAACCCTGTTAGCAGAACGTTCCCTTTTCTTTTTCCCTCAACCTTTCTCTCTTCTTCTTCCATAACTCCCCAACCATCCCACTTCCTCCATTAACTACCCATTAACCCCATTCAACCCACCACTAATCCCTATCAATTTTCAAACTTCCCACTATCTCCTTCCACTATATATACATCCATTACCCGTATCATCTTCTCATTCTCTCATTCACCAACCACAACCATTCTCACTCAAACACTCTTGCATGCAAATGGCGAACAATCTCCAACCCATTCCTGGCATTACCCTACGCGATGGCGAAGCAGGTGAAACTCAGCGCACGCGGTTCCTGAAGTTCCAATGCCGAGGCATCCATCCCACGAGGTTCGTCGACATTGACTGCCTCCGAGACCTCGGGTTACTTGAAAGTGTCCAACACCTCCTACAGAATGTCAACCTTTGGACCTTATGTAGCCAGCCCCAACCAACGTACGAGAATCTCACCCTTGAGTTCCTCAGTTCATTTTGCTACATCACTCCGAATGGCCCAAGAAATCAACTTATCGGTGTGGTAAGGTTCCGCATTTTCGGCACCGAATACGATTTCTCTCAGAATGCATTTGGTCGCCTACTAGACTTCTGTACTGATGAAGGCGCTCACCTACGTGTGCCTGACACCTTTCATGAGGAATCCTTCAACCTTTGGCATAGCTTGACCAATAATCGGGCTAACTCATACGATCACCTCAATGCTACCCAAATCCACAACCCCGCCATTCGCTACTTCCACCGCATCTTATCCAACACCATCTTTGCAAGGGATAGTAACCACAAGCTTAACTCCAAAGAGCTGTTCTTCATGCAATGTGTGTTTACTAATCAGAAAATCAATGCCGCGCCATTCCTCTTAGCCCATATTCACTCTATTTGCACTCGCGAAGGCAAACCCTTCTATTTCGGAGGGCTTGTCACTTCTATTGCATTGGCCCTGAATCATGGCGACACCCTTACCCATCTGCCCTCCAGAGCACCTGTCTTTCTTACCTTAGACCATTGCAAATCGGCTCATCTCATTTACGAACGGGACGACGGTCGGTTCCATCCAGTGATCTGTAACGTCGTTTATTCTAACATTGTTTTGCCTTGCAGGGACCGTATCGATCCGAATAACCGAGCCAATTGGCTATTTGATGCCCCTGACGGCCATGCTCCCGTGCACGATGCCCAGCCAGCTGCTCCTACTGACGAGATCCAGGAGGAATTGGACCGCGAAACACCTGCTCCCGACATTCCTGAGTCCTCTTCTGCACCACCTCCTTTTACTATGGAGGACGTCCTCAGAGCCCTCCATCAGCAAAATCAGATGGCTGTAGCTCTTGAAAGAAAGCATCAGGAGCGTTTCGACGCCTTACTCGCGCAAAATGCCCAAATCTTGAGTGGTCAACGCTCGAAGAATGAAAGGCTTGATGAAGTGCTAAGCGAGCTTAATGCTTTAAGGATGGATGTTACATCTCTTGGACCCCAGAGCACTGACTCTGAAGCTACTCCTTCCAGAAGGTCACGAACCCGAAGCCGCCGTGGTCGCCAGTAGTTTTTCCTTTTCTTGTTGTTTTCCTTGTTTTTCCGATGTATTTTTCATTTAACCTCGCCATTATATCATAACATTGAGACAATGTTTGATATAGTGTGGGAGGAGCACTGCATTCTTAATTTCAGAACGAGTAATTTCATTTCTATTTCAGTTATATTTCGTTATTTCATTTTCTCCCCGTTTTATTTAGCCATACCAAAAATTTTCGCCTTTTATATTCGCATAACCGTTAGTTACCTACTTTAACTGAAATCTTAGTTAGAAGGCCGAGAGCGATCCAACGAGAACTATACGATTATGACACCTTCGACTCCCTACTTACGCGAATCGTCTCCATTTTCGTTATACTAATACTTTGAGTTTTAAGTCTTAAATTAGCCCCTAGTAGTTTATATTAGCAGTCGGCACCAGTCTTAACACAAACCACGTGGAAAGTCGATGAACATAAGTGGATGATCTTGCAAATTGATTTAAAAAGAATGTTACATGCTTTAAGGAAATAGGTATTGCACCAATTAAATTGGGTGATCCTCACCCGATCGTTTAATCCAACGATGCAAAAGCTTCTACTAAGTGACATGAGAATCCATTGTCTAGGTGGTTCAGAAGCATCTGGTACTAAACTCGGTAGGGCAGGCTACGGTTTGATCCCCCGCATCTTGCAATTGGATAAAAGAGGTTGCCACATAATTGTGCCAGAAACCGTCGTGTTTTGATCAGAACCACTAACCGGCTATTCCACTACGTGCGTGCAAGGATAATGGGCTTAATGTGATTACGCAAGAACGAAACCGGGTGAAATATGAATGAGAAACCTTGAGTTGAATTATAACGGTATAATTGGATGTTTCGTTTAAAACGGATAGTCGTCGACTGCTTATTGCTTGTGTCATTTACATATCGTTGTTGTTTCATTCAATTTTCTTGGCCGAACTAACTTAGGATTTCTTGTAATTATTTGATAACGAAAGGTATACTAGTTATGTGCGTTTATAAAAACTTGTCCGATATTTTCAATTGATTATTTTGCTTGAGGACAAGCAAAGGTTTAAGTATGGGGGAATTTGATAACACGAAATTGTATCATTTATTTTCCATGAAATTTACCCGTTCTGTATTATTTTGACCCGATTAACTCCCGAATATTTCGAGTTTGTCATTACTTTTTGCAGGTATTCATAACTCAGCTCAAAACAGAAGAAAACATGAAACAATGCAAGAAAGCATCAAAAGAATAGAAGAAAAAGATAAATCTGTCAAGAATTACAGATTTTATAGTTGTGACGGTCGTAACACATCTGCCACGACCGTAACACGGAGAAACACCAAACCTGCTCGTAACGTCTCACTGACGACCATAATGCGCATACCAGTTATTTGAAAGTGCAGATCGTGGCAAAGCAAAACAGAAGGAGTTTTCAAACTCCTAATTTCTCTCCAGCCAAACCCCACGTTCACCACTTCTTCCTCAACTACCTACGTTCCTACATTTATGGAGATTTTTAAGGAAAGCTTCGTGACAAGTCTTCAAGCCAACTGCCAAATTCATTCCTCTATAAATACCTCAACATTCAACGTTAGAGGTACAGAGCATTTTACAGTTTACTTGTGCGGAAGCTCTGCCGAAATCAAACCCATTATTCCTTCAGTTGTTATTTTTCTGCATTCGTTTATTTCCGTTCTTTTAATTTCATTGACCAAATAATAATTTCCAACATCAGGAAATTATTATTATAGTTTAGGATTTATTATCCAAGCCTCAGAATTTGTCATATTACCGATACCAAGTCCGAGTTTCCGATTTGTGGAAGAGGGATTGAAGTATTGGCTTTATTTTCAGATTTCTATTTTGCAATTGTATTACATACCTTTTAATTAATTAATGTAAGTTTAATTTATTATTTATAATGTCCAATCTATATTTGTTTGTTTTTATTTCCCGTACGTTCATTATAATTTCCATGGCTAGCTAAACCTTTAGCGTCGGTATGGGATAGTAAGAGACATTAGGCATCTGATCAAACTTAGGCTAAAACTTTAATCAACTTAACTCTGGTTATAACTTTTTATGCTTAAAAATAGAACCTTTGTTACGAAAGTAAGAAGAGTAAATAGGTTAGATCGAGACCACGAAAGTGTGAGGTTTTTAACCGGATAGCTAAAGTTAGGCATTTGATTTAAATACAGTGAAAGCGCTTTAAACCAAATTAGAATTAATTAAGTTTCCAAAAAATACTTCTAAACACTTATAGGCTAGCGAAAGCAGGTATAGGGCTTTAGACGTATAATCCGAGATAAGACCATGAAAGTGTGAGTTGAGGGTTTTTAAACTGATTAATTCTACAGATAAACCAAGTTGACCATCCTTATATGCCTAGGTCCGATTAGATCCTTTAGGTCGACTCTATTGCATACCGACCATTTCATTTTATAATTACTTTAAAATCAATTAGTTTACCTTCCTTAACCTTCCCAAAACCAAACGTGACAAGTTCCGCCTTAGCTAAACTAGCATTACTTTCCCGCACTAGAGTGATTACAAAGTCCCTGTGGATTCGACAATCTTTTATTACTACCACGATAGGCTGTGCGCTTGCAGTTAAGATACCGTTAGACATTAGGTCGATCGCAGACACATCAGTTTCCTCCTCCTCCTTTCGGGGATTCAGAAGCTCCATCTTCGACCTAATGTTTATGAGGTTTCGACCAAGAATTCTTACCCTGAGTCTTGTCGAACTTTCCTTTGAATTTGTTGGAACCACCATCCTTTTTCCATGACTGAGCTTGCAGAGCCTGTATCGAGTCTTGCACTCCTTTCTTTTCGACAATCCTCATCTCATGCACCTCCAAAGAACTAACCAAATCTTCCACTTTAGTGGTTTCAAGATTATTTGATTCTTGAATAGCTACGATAACATGATCAAAGTGAGAGGTCAATGTTCTCATTACCTTCTCAACTATCATCTTATCAGTTATGGTTTCACCACAGCCCTTCATGAGATGGACGAGTTTTTGAACCTTCGACACATATTCTGCAACTTTTTCATCTTCTCCCATAAAGAATAACTCATATTATCGATGCAAGGTTTGTAACTTGACAACCTTGACTTTCTCACCTCCTTCGTAATACTTCACCAGAATATGTCATGCATCTTTTATCGTTTCAGCATGAGAGATTCTGTCGAAATTAGCAGCATCGACCGCCGCCTGAATGCAATAAGCAGTCTTGTAATCTTTCTTCTTGACTTTGTTGTAGGTTTTTTTCTGTTCGTCGGTTGCATTTGCAGCTAACGCAGGAGCGTCGTCGGTAACCACTTCTAGTGTTTCATGGAAGCCAAACAAGGATTGCATCTGTTTTTTCTATCGGGCCCAATTCTTGTCGTCAAGCATTGGAAGAGAATTCGGAATGCCCTTATCACTAAGCATCTACGCAGCGGTTGCTTCACTTGTCCTAGAAATACGATCTCTGACATGAAATTCTTGAAAACTCGATCAAGAACAATAACCTGAAGTTCTGGATACCAATTTGTTTGTGCGTGAGGCACTTTTAGTGAGGAGAGAAAGAGAGAATAATAAAGGAAATAAGAATTTATATTATTGAATTGTACAAATAATGATACAGACTAAGACTATTTATATACAATCCTAATTGGGCTTGGATCTATACAACTTGAATTATATTTAAATATTAAACCTAATCAAATTTAATCTAATTTAATATTTTAACAAATCTAATTTAATATTTCAACACAAGATTTATGAAGAAATTCCTTATTTCCTCGAGAATCTCCTTCACAAGAATTCCATTAGTTTATCTATCTCTAGAATGGTAGTTGTGTTGTTTTTTTTTATGTTCTTTGACTTAGGCCCTCTTGTTTATAAAAAAAAAAAAATTAAATTTTGGTCAACCTTATAAATGATAAGTAATTATTTTGAATGATTTAATATTATTATTTTTAATATATTTTAATTTAATTTTAAAAAATATTAAGTATTTTTTGTTACATATTGCAATTATTTGAATGAAATTTTCAATTTATAAATAAAGTGACAATTTAATAAGTTTAACATAAGATTTAATAACTTTTTTTAATTATTATAATTGTAGCTATTTTTATTTATAACAGTGATTAGGTGTTTTATAAGTTATAAATAACTTATTCCTTATGACTTTTTTTTCCGTTTTCAGTAATCTCTTTGAAAGGTTATTTAAGACACAACATGTAACAATATTCTCCAGCTGCCCACGTGATTAAATGAACCAAAATGGCTGCGCCAGCAATTAGCTCTTATTCATGTTATTATTAATAGAAAAATGATGTTTGAGAATTAAAAATTGACAACATGTTCTTACATTTTATAAAAAATAACTACTCATGACTTTAGGGTAGAAGAGAAGGCGAAAAATAAATACAAAACAATACTATCTCCATATTTATTTGGTCAAAGGTTCAAAATCGGGCCGATACAACAACTTAATTCAACCAAAGATTTTTATTAAGGGTGGGAATAGGTCTACAGAAATCTATAGTCTAATCTGATATAATCTAATATATTTGAGATTAGGTCAGACCAGACTTATTTACTAAAAAAGTCAGATTTATACTTTGTTAAAAGCCTATTTATTAAATATGTGTGTGATGCTTTTAAATAGATTTTCAGACCAGGCCAAACCAAATTAAAAAACTGAACCTATAATACACCATAGGCCAGACTCAGGTCTTGTAAATTTATCGTAAGTCAGACTCGGGTCTTATAAAACCTAACCTAGCCTATTTTCACCCCTACTCTCTACTCACTAATGGATAAATGGACATCCTCACTAGAGCACCACCACAGAGAAACACACATCTCATGTTCATCTTTACCGTCGATAAGTATCAATAGTCCTTCGCATCCCATGATCTGATGGACATCAATAGTCTTTTGCATCCTATAATCTTTCGTATCTCATTTTGAATCTTTATCATTGATAGGTATTCTTTCGGTTCTCATTATCTGATGGGCATCAACAGTCCTTTGCATCCCATAATCCTTCACATCTTATGTTGAATAAGCATTATTAGTCCTTTGTTTTCCATGTCGATCAATCAGGAACAATAATTCACGTTCGTGTATTTTTCTTATAGCTCCACCTCTTTAACACTAACTTGAACGTTATAATACTAGCTTTACATACATCAGAAATAATCATCTTTAACATATCATTCATTCTCTATTCTGAAATAGAATCCAAATAGTATAAAAGTATAACATTTCTTAACATTAAAAATATGTCTTCATAATATTTTGAAATAGTAATTTATGTCATCACTATGAGCTAGTAGTCACTAAATTTGAACTTCTCGTAAAATGAGAAGCGATAACTATTGGATAACTTATATCACAAGTTATTTGACCGATAATAATAAGTTGAGAGAATATTAGAGAGTGATTGAGGAAAAGAATTTATTACAATGTGTTGTTATTTCAAATACAATGAGGGTAATATTAATAGACACACTACCCACCTAAATCAAATTTAAAACAAACAGTCTAAAAATAATTTGATATACCCACTTGGGTATATCCTTAAAAATAATGTATTTGTCCACGTATATCCTTAAAACAGTCTGTCTAACAAAAACTGATATACCCTCAGGTGTATCATTAAAGCAAACTTAATTTATAACCACAATACCTTTCCCAATTCAGATTTGTCATACTTCTAATTCCCATTAACTTCTTCAAACATTCAAACCTTGATTGCTTGAGGGGTTTTGTCAAGATATCAGCTAATTGCAACTCTATCTTGAAATGATCAATAGTTAACCTTGATTTGCTAACTTAATCTCTAAGAAAGTGATACCCCCTTTCTATATGCTTACTTCTACCATAACTCATTGGATGATTTGCTAGATCTATGGCTGATTGAGTGTCTACAAGCTTCTTGATTTTGCCATAGTTACCAATGTTCAATTCTTCAAGCAACATGTCTAACCAAAGTGCTTAACATGTTGCATAAGAAGATACAACATACTATGCTTCACATAAGGACAGTAGCTAGTTATGAATTTACTAGTTATGAACAAGTATGAACAAGTACGAACAAGTAGCTAGTTATGCTTTTCCTGTCATCTTGATCACCACTCTAATCTGAGTATGAGTAACCATGTATCCTTGCTCCAAGGTGGCTAGATGAAGCATTAGCACTATGTGATCTGATGTGCCTTTGATGTATCTTAGGATTATTTTTGCTGCAAGTAGATGACATAGCCTTGGTTTCTCTATGAATTTACTCACCAATTTAACATTATGACAAATGTCAGGTCTTGTGTTGCAGAGATACCTCAAAAATCCAATGATATGCTTATACAATGTGCTACCAACCAGTTCTTCTTCAAATTCCTTCTTCAGATTGGTGTTGGACTCCATTGGTGTGATAACAGGGTTGCAAATACTCATCTTAAATCTCTTTAAGATGTACTCTACATATTTATTTTGATGCAAGAAAATGCCTTGTTTAGTTTCCATGATTTCCATTTCTAGAAAATATGCTAACTTTCCTAGGTCAGACATTTCAAACTCACTCTTCATGCTTTCTTTGAACTTTTTCAATTACTTTTCATTTGAACCTATAACCATTAAGACATCTACATAAATACAAATAATAACTTGGTGTTATTCATTTGATCCTTTATCATAAATACCATGTTCTGATGTGCATTTTTCAAAACTTAGCTTGATTAAGAAACTGTCAATCCTCTCATTCCAAACTCTAAGGGTTTGATTCAATCCATACAATGCCTTTTTGAGTTTGTAGTACACCAAGTCTTCTTGAACTCTTACCTCAAAACCTGGTGGTTGTTTCACATAAACTTTTTCTTCTAAAGGTTCATTCAAGTATGCATACTTCATATCAAGTTAGTGCATCTTCCAACCTTTCTATGTTGCTATGGCCACAACCAACCTTATAGTTTTAAGCCTGGACAAAGGTGCATATACTTAATTGAAATATAATTCGTGTCTTTGGAGAAATCCCTTTTCAACCAATCTTGCTTTGTACTTGGAAATTTTACCATTTGGTTTCAATTTCAGCTTGTAAACCCAACTTACATCAATTGCTTTCTTGCTTGAGCTCTCAACCAGCTCCCATGTCTGGTTTTTCTCAATAGCCTTGAGTTCCTCAACCATTTCATCTTTACAATTTTTCATCCTACAGAGCTTACACATGATTGATTGGCTCTACTTCATCCATCATGGCATCTTCAGTTAGTTCACCATTTTCACTGATTACTTGATCATGGAATCTTCCATAATCATTCAGCATGAATGATGGAGTTCTGGTTCTGCTTGACCTTCTTACTCCTTGAACATGTGAAAGCTTAGTTGGTTCAGGTTGTTCCTCGTCATGCATTATAATTTTAATGTGACTTGAGCTTTCATCTTCTTCCACTGAATCTTGTGAAGCAAGCAACCAATTCCATCATTTTTTTCATCAAATTCAACATCTATGTTGATCACTACCTTGTTTTCATTAGGCGAGAACAACTTGTAGCAACCTGTTGAATAATATCCAACTAGGACCATAGATTGGCTTCTATCATCCAAATTTTTTCTAAGTTATTCAGGAACATGTCTAAAGCATAGTGAGCCAAAGATTTTTAGATAACCGACACTTGGCTTCAATCCTGATCAGGCTTCATAAGGAGTTTTTTATTCAATTTCTTTGTTGGATATCTATTGATGATGTACACTGTAGTTGAAACAGTTTCTCCCCAAAAGTTCCCAGGCATCAACTTTGCTTTAAGCATACGCTTAGTCATACTCAAGATGCTTTTATTTTTCCTTTCAGCAATTCCATTGTGCTAAGAAGTGTACGGTACCATCACTTGATGATCAATCCCTTCCTTCTCACAAAATTGAGTAAACTCTGCTGAGTTATACTCACTACCACCATCAGCTCTCAACCTTTTGGTGTTTCCAGCTTGCTTTTCAACCATCAATTTAAATTTCTTGAAATTGCTTAAACTTCACTTTTCCAACGCGTAAATCCACACATTCCTAGTGAATTCATCTAAGAAGGTTAAGAAATAGAAATTACCTCCTAGTGATTTTTCAAATGGACAACACACATCTGAGTGCACAATCTCAAGCTTCTGTTGTGACTTCATTGGCAAGTCATGTTTGAATGGTTTCCTGGTCTGCTTGGCCACATCAATCCTTGAAAGTCCATACACCAACTTCTTCATATGCATCAATATAAGGCTCTTAAAATTGAGATGTGTTGGGTGAGAATATGGTGGAAGAAAAAAATCTAGGATGATGAATAGACTTTTTAAAACAAATAAACTGATTCTTCGAAAATGAAATATTGGAGGTTTTTTAGAGTATGCACGCAGAAGTATTTTAGATCGAAATAGAGTGAATTATACTTGAATAGAAATTATCTCACGTAAACACTTAATTAATGTACAAATATCACAAATTGAATTTATCATGATACACAAGGCATTCAATCGATATCCCTAGTATAATTAACGAGAAATCATTATACAATGATTCAATTTGAGAATTCTAAACTCAACAAGTTTCTCAGATTTTAATCACCATAAAGTTCGATTAGGTCTCAATTACAACAAAATCTAATCTTAAGTAATAAAGCGCTATCAATATAATAAACGATAAACTACTCTATGAATTGAAAAATCTAGGCATGCAATATACTACAAAATTTAAATGCAAGAGTAAAAGGTAGAGAGATGACACTGGAATTTATAATGCTTCGAATTTGTCGTCCTCGCGTGAGTCCACATGAAATCTTCAATGGTTTCTCATCGAAACCAACATAATCCCATTATTTTGACAAATATTCCAAGAGTGCATACAATCACTTATCCATAATAATGCTGAAGAAAACAAAAACTTTAATTCTAGATCTTGACTTGTATACAACTTCACGCCAAACTCTTATGTGCAATCTTTACTTGATCGACGCTTCTAAATCTTCAAATGTCACCAATTCTACTCCAAGCATTCGTCTATAGCAATAAACCATTTGATCCTATGGATTCTTGAGCGGTGAGCTGTCCGAAGATATGAGAAGAACTCCGTCTTATCTGTAGCCTTCCACACAGTCACTACTAAGGTAATCTGGAAAGAATAACCTCATTCTTTTCACACTGGAGTTTTTCAGCACCGATGACTTCTCCTCAATCTTGTAAGAACTTGAAAATCTTTAACCAATCTCCAATAATGATTAGTTTCAAGATAGTGTCTCCCCTAATCAATCACAAATCTCCCATAATCAAGATCCGAAACAAAAACTGAGGTTGAAGAAGAAATAAATTCAAATGCAAGAGCTTTGAACTTTTCAAAGTAAGACAAAGTAGATTTCACAAAAAAATCACAAATGATTATGAAATTCCACTAACAAAAAAGTGTTGACAAAATATTTTATATGTGCTTGAGTTTAAGCACAAAAGTAAGTGGTAAAAGATGATTAGATTCAAATCAAGAACAATGCATGTTTTGAGTCAAATGAGAAAGTGAATGGAATGAAAGCAATTCTGATTTTTGACCTTTTTTCACTTGATTCGAATCAAGTACAATGTTTGATTAGAATCAAATACCCCGTGATTCAAATCATGTACAAATAGTGATTCAAATCAACTGCTCCAGGCCCTTAAAAATGTTTTAAAACTGTGTGATTTGAATCATGTGTAAAGTATCATTCAAATTAAATTGAGTAGGGGTGCCAAGAAATTGCTTGATTCGAATCATGTACAAAACCTTATTCGAATTAAATTGTTTTGAAAGTTTTGGTTCACCCTTATTGGATTTGATTCGAATCAGAATGAGTGTGTAATTTGATTTATTCGAATCAAACACTCAAAACTTCAATTTTTCATGATTTTAAAAGGCACTTTGAGATTTTTCTTTTCACCTAAATTGAATCAAACACGTAGTTTTTATTCCATAAACTCATGAAATTTACTAAAAGTATTTTGATCATAACCATTGTTTTATACATGCTAAAATGATAACGGGTTAGTTTTAAACTTGATTGAAAAGATGTGCAATCATGAGGGAGACTCAATAAACAATAATAAATGAAAGTGATAAGATAAGTAACAAAATAACAGTATTGGGGATGCTCCCCCTGCATGTGATAAAGACCTGCAACAATCTCCCCTATGAATATGCAGTTACATGAGATGGTCAAATCTTTGATGCCAAATCCAATTTTTATCTTCAACTGTGATTGATGTAAGACATTGATGATTAAGCATATTGATCATGACCTTGAATGTCCTGTTAATTGACAAAGGTGCCCTTAGAATTTTCCTAGACATTTCATGAAATACCTTGAGTTCTTTTCTTTCTTGCTTCATTGTGTAGTTCTTGTCAAGTAATTGACCTAAGTTGATCAAATTAATCGCCATTGAAGGAACATACATGACATCAATGATGATAGCTTCACGCTCATTCTTATTTTTCACCCTGATGTTGCACATTCCTTTTGATGTCACCATGTTGTTGTCTACAAAACGAATTGATCTTCTAACTGTTCATCCAACCTGACAACCAGTTCTTATTGCGACATGTATCAAGGCACCACACATTTTCTTTCCTTGAGGCTAAATGTGTTACAACCATCAAGATAACATCTTCAGATTCACTGCTACCATCATGAGAAAATTGAGCCACACCATTGACCTCATCATTGTTCTTGTTGTAGTAGCAACCTCTAGCATAATGTCAATCTTCTTACAACAACAACCTTGAACCTCCTTCATGTCAACCTTCTTGACTTTATGATTTCCATTCTTGTTAGTTTCACTTTGACTTTTTGAAGTCTTACCAATATCACCATTATCATTCAACTTCTTCTTCCATTTTGCTTTCACTTTGTTATTGCTCAAGGAATTCCCTTTAATCTTCTTGAAGAACTTTACTAGCAATGCCTGTTCAGATACCTTTTTTAAATCTCTTTGCTTCAGCCTGATCTCATGTGCCTCATGAAATGCTTACAATTCTTCAAGCTTCATCTCTGACAAGTCTTTAGATTCTTCAATTGCCGCCACAATATAATCAAACTTGACTGGGAGAGTCCTCAACATTTTATTCACCTTCTGCAATTCAGAGGTCTATACACGTCATCTATCATATTTTCTCCCTTGAAAATTGATAGATCGGTTGGAAATTGATTAGAGATTGTGTTCTCATTCACCATGGTTGGAGATTGAGGACAAAACCAGTGCTCTTAATACCAATTTGTTGAGTGACTTGTATCACAACTTACTTGACAAATTGTATCACAACTTATTTGGCAAATGATGATAAATCGAAAGAAAATTAGAGAGTGATTGAAAAAAAGAATTTATTAAATGTGTTGTTATTTCAAATACAATGAGAGGTAATATTAATAGACACACTAGCCACCCAAATCAAATTTAAAACAAACAGTCTAAAAAACAATTTGATATATCCACTCAAGTATATCCTTAAAACAATATACAGGTCCAGGTATATTCTTAAAATAGTTTGTCTCCAGGTATATTCTTAAAACAGCTTGTCTAACAAAAAATGATATGCCCGCCGAGTATATCCTTAAAGCAAAATGAGTTAAACACAATAGCAACATTAACTATGAATCATTTAACAATGGATTAAAAGTGCAATTGTACATACATACATACAATACATGATACATAAACACTGGTACATAATCACATTCAGTTTATCTCCATTATCTCTACTTTCCTGTTGGATTGTGTACACATTCTAATCTCAAGATAACACAAATACAAATGAAATAAAAATGGAAAATTCAAAAAGAAAAGTACTGAACAAGAAATCTACAAATTTGTGCCGCCGCCAACTCAACAGGAAATTCTAGTAACAGCCAACCAATGCTGTCAATTCATTCTCCCACCCACCATTCATAGATTGACCTTATAGACTTAAAGATATTTTGTTTTGTCTCTATTCTCAATGCATATCCCTTCCAAACAGGAAAATAGAGAGAATATCAGCAGCCATTCCTTCCCTTCTTTGCTTTGATCCCTTCTGATGAAATATAGCCATGCCCCATGTATTGAAACCTGTGTTAATAAGAACAACAAACATTTAGACTTGCATACACATATTTTATAAGTCTTCCTGTACTATCTTTCTGAAAATGCTTATGACATGTTACCTACTATTTATTTAAACTCTTTCAAAAGTGTATAAGCTTTTCTGAATGAGTCCTAAGCCTAGAACTAGTTCAGAAGTGATATTGAAGGTATTGAAAAAGTAAAATGACATAAACTTACTAATGGAATCAGTAGTATGGTGTGTTGTTAGAGGAAATCAAGCTTTCACATAATCAACTCCATCGCGCTTTCTTTTGTTAGACCTTGAAAAGAAGCAGATCTGAGCCCAGGTCTTTTTCTGCTTAATTGGTAGTGGTTTAACATCTTTCTTTTCCCTCTTCTCCACAAAATCAGCCATGTACTGAACAACGGCCTAAGATGCACCAATACAATAAAATTGAGATTTAAAAAACATAAAAGTTTCGTTAGACTGAAATATTAAAAGAACTAGATTGCGAAAAATAATACCTGTGCTCCCTTCTCAGCTATTTCTCTTGGTGGAAATTCAAGAGGATTTTCTTCAATACGCAAGATACGTAGTTTTGTAAGCATCTTAAATGAGTCGGGAAGAACCCGTATCTGATTATTGCTGATATCCAATTCCTCGAGCATTTCAAGGTTCCCGATAGATCTTGGTAAGTATCTCATGTCAGCAAAGTTGTTTCCTATGTTCATCTTGACAAGGGAGGTAGCGAAACATAAGCTCTCGGGAACGGACTCGAGTTCATTGAAACTCACGTTAAGTTCCTTCAGGTTTATCAAAGATGACATTGTTGTTGGTAGTTGTTTGACGTTGTTGTACCGCACAGACAAAATCTCTAAACTCTCAATCTTCCCTACAGCTTCTGGTAGGGCTTTAAGCCGATTATAGTCAGCTTGAAGCTCTCTAAGGGAAGAACAATTACCAATAGTATGTGGAATTTCTTCTATATCATTAGTTTCCACATTCAACACTTTAAGGTTAACAAGTGACCCTATAGTGTCAGGAAGCACTGAAATTAGATTTGAACTCAAATCAAGCTCTTCGAGACGTATCAATTTGCTCAAAGACACAGGTAAGGTTGTTAACTGGTTTCCCCTCAGATTTAGATACACCAGACTTAAGAGATTTCCAACAGAATCAGGAATCTCTGCGATCCTATTGGAATGCAAGTCCAATTTGGTCAATGATGAAAGGCCTCCAATTGTAGAAGGTATAGCCACAATCCTATTCTCTGATAAATCAAGGGTAACCAAACTAGATAACTTTCCTATCGAATCAGGTAGCCAATCAACTTGGTCCATCAGCTTTCCCTGGAGCTTGAGATCTCGAGTTCCTTTCTTTGCAGAAACCTCAATTACGCCAGCAAGTTTGATCAAACTCAACTTATCACCATCTTGACATGCAAAAACAACATTCCATCAGCACACATATATATAGCCTACAACTTAATATCGAAAAGTTATAAATAAAAAAACAGATTCGCAACTACGATCTAGGGCACAATATCAAAGTCTTTGATGTCCCTACGACCGCAATTGAGGTAACATCAGCCAAATTCCACACTACAATTCAGCACAATATTAAAAATTGTGGCAGAACCAACAATTATGATTACTATCTCGATTCAATACCTTGAATATTGCTACTTAAACAAACAATAACATGAATAACTAAATCAACATATTGAAATATTATACCTGCAGCAGTTGTGGATTTTAACGATGAATCCATTATTTGAGGTTTGTTGGATGCAAAATTTGGTTCAATTCCATACCCGTTGGGATAGAATGTAGACTTGGACTTGCTCACATAACTATCATCTCTTGTGAACAATTCAGAAGCCTTTGCAGAAACTTCTCTCTCCACATGAACCAAGGTAGAAGCAGCAGCAATCGAAGGCACCTGCTTCTCAAACCCACCTCGAGAACCATAACCAGAAGCCGAAATCTTCGATAAATTCGTGGAAACCGCGGAAGCAGAACCATTAGAGTAAGCAACTTTCCTCGAATTCGAAGCGGTAGTGGAAGTCCCACTCGGAGACGAAACACAATCAGAAGCTCTCTGAATCAATTCATCAAACAGAAAATGAACATTCTCAAGATCAAGAAGCTTCAAAGCCTCCCTCTTCTGTTCATTACTCTGAAAAAACACAAAATTCCTCTGCATCTCTTGCAAAATCATGAAAAGCTCATCAGACACATCATTTCCCTTCCTTTGTTTCTCTATAGATTCCAACTTAATCTGGTCATCTTTCTCAACATTCATAACCAAACCTTTCGCTGCTTCAACTTCATCAATCCCAGGCCTCACCGGTAAGGATCTATGAATCCTCATTATCTCTCCAACCACCCCATCAACCGAATTCCAACACTCCATCTTTCTGTAACAACCTCAAAACCTCAAAATTTTCAAAACTTTAACACCATAACAAAAACCCAGATGAAAAAAAAAAACAAGTTCTAGTTCACCTTTCCCTTTATATTAATTGGGTCAGAAAATGTGAAAAAAAACGCAAACGGATTTCGAAAACTGAAAATAAAAAAACAAATGACACTAAACGACAGAGAAGAAACTACTGAAAGTTACGATCTGAATCATTTGATTCTTGTGTGTTCTTGTTGTTGTTGTTGTTCTATTCTACTAGTACCCTATTTTTCTATTGTTGTTCTTCTTCTTCTTCTACTCGTTGCTGGTTTTGTTTTATGCGTTACTTTTTCTATTTCCGAATATACCCTTGTCTAGTTTGTAAAATAACCACGTACGCCATCCACTGGTTTTTGTTTTTCTCCCACGCCCGCGGTTTTTTAATTAACGGCTTTTATCAAACTTGATTTATAAATTATGACATAATAACTGCCGTTTTTTTTATTTAAATTTTGTTCCGGAAATTCCGGATTTAGCCTAGTTATAAATTTTTACAATACAATGGGTTGGTTTCTCTTAGAGATATGTTTCTATGAAAGTTCTTTTAAATATGGTTTGACTTAAGACTAAAGTGATTATTTTAATTTTAAGTGACTTTTTTTTAAATGTTGTTAATGAAAGGTAGAAAAATATATTTTATTGTAAAAAAGTTATTATAAATTTAATTTTTTTCAACTATGAATATATATTTTTTGATAAAAGTATTTGAAAGAATTTCTAAAAAAATAACTTTTGAAAAAACTAAAATAAATGGACCACCCATTGTTTTATAAAATGAAGGTGAAACCATTTGAATTATGATATTTTGATTTAAAAAGTAACTTTAAATTTTGAAATAAAATAAATGTCTAAAAATAGAAATTAACTAGAATTTTTTGTATTTGGTCGAGATACTATATTTTTATCCTAAAAGAATTGTATATATAATTAGTTACTAGAATCTATTGAAATGAAATAAAACTATTTCAAAGTTAGATTTTTTAAAATAATTTATATTTAATACACATACATCTCAATTTAATCAGTCGTCTTTGTACAAAATAATGAGAATTTTTCAATATAAACTAGACAATATCTCATAATCGTAATATCTCAATTTATAGTCATTTAAAAATTGTATCATCATTGTTATTGTGTAACATTCTAATTATGATTATGTTTCATATAATTTTAATTTAAACTTCAACCATGATATATAGTTTTATTTACAAATATTTATGGAAGGAAAAAGAGACAGGTGTGCATGTTGGGAAGTGGAACACGTAGATATACCTAGGTGTATCCAGCTGGCAAAGCAACTATTCACGCAAATGCCATTTCACTTTAATAGAAACACAACGCGGCATAACCTTATTAATTACCTCACTCATAATTTAATTCAATTTAATTCATTTTTATCCTATAGTTAATATTTTAAAGGGTCGTGGTCATGGTCATGCTCATGCTCATGCTCATAGTCATGGGACTCATTGTGTTATGCCTCAAATCAATCACAATAGTAACTCTCCTTTATTTTATATTTCATGATTTATAAATATATCATATTCGTGGTCACGTGCTATGGCTTTATCTGTCCCCTCACCATCAGGCGAACCTCATGAACATGTTACCTACCTGCTACTACTATTACTACATCTTCCATACACACTCACTTATTATAATAACATTTTTTCCTTTGACACATTTTGGTGATTCTCTTCCTTTTTGTGTAGTATTAATAACTGCGATGTAAGGTTAGGATAACACAACATGTGAGTATGTAACTGCACCTTATCTATTTCTTATGAGAATGAGAATTTGATACCTCGTAGACACGATAAGGCAGGCAATGCCAGCAAAACTCGGCTATACCTTTCACCTTCTATCTCATGTTCTGCCCTTGTCCTGGTCCCCTTATCATTTTACTACTATTATTTTATTTGATAATAATAATTATTTGATAATAATAATAATAATAATATAAATCTATGTAAATAATAAGATTCATAGTTCATCAATACTATCAGACAAAATGATACTTATGTATAAATATTAGAGCTAAAGAATGAAAATATTTCTTTTTGAATATGGTTTCTATTTAGTGTATGAGAGTGCTCCGAAAGTGGTTAGCTTAAATTGAGAAGTGTTTTTAATTTTTGTTTGTTTTAAAAAATAATAATAAATATAGAGTAATCACAATTTATCTTTGAAAATTGATTTGGAACGATAAACATGAGTGAAATAAAATTTTATGGTGAATTATATGGAAGGTTTTAATGACTCTTTTTTTTCATCTTAACTTTTTTCTTGTTCTTCGTTCATTAAAGAAGACTAATTTTAGAGTCAATTTTGATCTAAAATTGCTCCTCTTAATTTTTTTTCTTTTTCTTTTCATTTAAATAAGTGATTTCATATATATTTTTAGTTTTTCTTTTGTTTTCGTCGTCTTAGTGCGGTGTTGTGTTGGTGGTCATTTTATTGCAGCGTTATTATATTTCCCGCCTTTATATAGTGTTTGTTCGGTTCAAATTGACAGATTAATTTCAACTCGGTGCATATTCAACTAATGATTTTAAATTCGTCAATGCTGTAGACTCAAAAACATAGGTATTCCAAGCATTTAAATTTCGTCATATTTGTAGGCTTTGTCACATTTGTAGATATTTTGTCGTTATATGCTATTAACGTGGGTGTTGTGAGTTTGTTCGCATATTCATCCTTTTCAGTTTATAACGATTTTGATTTTGTATTATTCGATGTATTCTATCAATTTGAATGAATGAATATCATTTTTAGTCAAAAAAATATATGGAAGGTTTTAATGTATATTTGAGAATTCGCATATTCTTTGACCGTTAGAATGATAATATTTTAATAGGAAGATGAATTTAAAAAAGTTTTTTGAATTTCACGTTGTTAGAAAAAATATATGTGTTTGTGTGTTAGTTGAAAACATTTCTTAGTCTTGTATTGATTAGATTATATATTTTGATTAATTTCCTTCATTATATAAGAAAATCACGTGTTTCATTCTAAAACACACAAAAAATTTATAGGGTTAAATATGTCAGAAGTCCCTATAAATATGTGACCTTGCAATTTTAGTCCCTCTAAAATTTTTCTTCAATGAATGGTCCTTGCAAATTTTACCGTCCCCAACATTGGTCTCTTCTGTTAGTTTCCACTAACGGAGGCTAACGTGGCTTGCCAATCATATTTTGTTTCATTGACATGTATGATAACGTTTAGAATAATGTTTTTTGTTTTATATTTAAGTGAAAATCCAAAACCCTAAAACCATATCTTCATTTCTTATCTGCGGCAAAATGGTTCTCCACTAAATCCCTCATCATTCTTCATCAGTTCTTCGTTGTTCTTCTTCTTCATCATTCTTCATCGTGCTCAACAATAACAGAGGGTATGTCATCTTATTCAATTAGAAGCAAATCGGTATCCTTTCAGTCAAGAAGTTTGAGCAATCATCAATGGAGAATGTGTGGCTGCAATGTTTGTATGATTTCGTATCGATGCAAGAACAGGCGTAATCGAGGGAGACTCTTTGAAGATGTCCCTTCTTGAAAAACGAGGGAACGTGAAATCTTTTCGAATGGGATAATGAAATGACACAAGAAAACAATGTAATTGAGAGTGCAGATGAAGAATTGAGAAATGATGAGAGCAAGATGAGGGAGATGCAAGTTGTTGAAACATTAAAGGAGCTGTATGAATATGCAATGAAGAATAATGTGGAATTGCATATCCAGTTGAATTCAAATTGCTTTTGTGGAAAGATGGAGACAATTCACCTTATTTTTTCGTTTATGGTCGATTTGTACTTGTTTGTGAAATGTAAAAGTTGAAATATTATGGTATAATTGATATGTTTTGCTACTTGTGATCTTTAGTATGGTTTAACAAAGTTTCGTTGACCTGTAATTTTGTAAGCTTAATGTGGAATTTATTGAAATGTGACATGTAGTTTAATTTTGCAAAAGACCTACGAGGTTGTTGTTTAATAATTTTTTGGACTGCCCTATAATTTGAAGCGTCCTATAAATTCTAGAAAAATTTAACATAACATCCACACAATTTGCACAACTTTGACATTATTTGCATAACTTTGACATAATGTTGCAAATGCCTTATAATGTTGTAGTTTATTAATAATAGTTTGGTCTGAACTATTATTTGAAGTGACCTGTAATTTGATCACTATAATAAATGAACTATAATTTGACAAAACTTCTATAATATGCTTAAATTTGACATAATTTGCATAAGTTTGATATAATTTTGACCTTAAATAAGGTTCATAATCAATACATTATAAAAAGTTTGACCTTAGATTATGTTCACCATGCAATACATGAAAACATCAACTAAGTTCCATAACAGTACAACAAAACATCAAGTAAGTTCCAAGACAGTACACGAAACAAAGAATCAACTAAGTTCCAAAAGTGTATAACAAAACATAAGCTCCTTTGTCACTGAGTTAACCCCTTGCATATGTCAGACTATTTCTTTGTCTTGCCAACACCACAAGTCACTTCTAATGTGGTTTCATCCTCCTCAGTGAGCATCAAAGATCTTCTGGCTTTTTACCTGGACCAGAAACAACCTTTGTCTTGAGGGTTCTGAGTCTGTCACTCTGCCTTTTTGCACCTTGCACATCAACCTTTGTCTTTCTGGCCTTTGTCTTTACTTGTTCACTAATACTTGGTTTTGGTGAGGATGATGATGGTGGTTTGAATAGTTTCTTTTTACACTTTTTGGAGTTATACCATAGAAAATCCTTGGTCCTCTTGGGTTTTTAGTATGCTTTGGTTTAGCATCTTTTGTTACAACATCATTTGGTACAGCATCATTTGGTACAACATCATTTTCTACATCAGGATTTGGTGCAACCTCCTTTGTTACAAAATCATTTGGGGTTCAAAATCATTTGGTACATCATCATTTGTTTCAGCCTCCACTAGTTCACCAACATTTGGTTCACTTGGATTTGGTTCAGCCTCCATTGGTTCACCATCCTTTGTTTAGTAGGTTTTGGCTTCATATGTGACATGTTTACAGATAAAGGATGAATGTCCAAGACATCATCAAACTCCAGCAAAGTAGCCAAAGTATCATCATTCCAATCACAGAACTTGTCCAAATGTGAAGACTGTGTTATTGGTACATTTCCAATTCCATCATTGTCATTTGCATCTGCTACATGACCTCCAGTTCCATCGTTGACAGTTTCTTCCTCTATAGTTGCTTCATTCACACCTGGTTCAATGAAAGTTTCTCCCATGACACTTGATTCATTCATAGTTTGGTCACTTGACTGCACTTTTGGTTTCTTTGTTTTTACCTGTTTTGACTTTGTTCCATGCTTTGATGTGCCTTTACTGACAGAACTTTTAGGCCTTCCCTGGTAAGAAATTCAATTTGAATTCAATTTCAGTAGCAAAACAATTTATTACAAATTAGGGGGAAAATAGTTTAAGATAAGTAAGTACCTTTTTTTGTTGCCATGTTGACCTGGGCTGTTTGACTCGCCTGAGTAGGCACTTCTTCTCTAGGCACCTCATCTCTATGAACTTTTTCTTTAGGAAATTCCTTTCCATTTCTAGGTGGTACCATAACTAGTTGTTTATTTTTCTTGCAAGTCCTTTTATTGTGGCCTAGTTCAAAGCATGTTTTGCACCTATGACTAGTATTAGTTCTCTGCCATTTTGTTTGGTTTACTTCATCAGGTTCTCTCCTATGTGATTTTTTGGGCCTACCTGGGCCTCGTTTGAACAAGGGTGGTAGCATAACAGGATGCGAGTTTCTTGGTCATTTGTTCTGGTCATTCAAAGGAGTGATCAGTTCATTGTAGCATACTTCATATGTACTCCTATGATAGCATTTGTGCACATAGCTGATTGGGTCATCTACTTTTCTATGTATGGAAGCCACTACATGTCTACATGGTATACCTACTAGTTCCCAAAAGTTGCAAGTGCATGTATGTTTTTCCAGATCCACTACAAAGCTATCAGTAAAAAGTACATGATTTACTTGAAAGGTTAACCTACCAGCATATGTAGTTGTCCAACTAACACTCTTCTCAATCTCTCTATCTAATCTCCTTAATGGTTTAGTCATTATTTGTCCTTTATATCCATCTACCTTTTCTCTAAGGGTTGCAAACCTACCCATTAGATGATTCCTAATCCACTCAATAATAGTAAAGATTGGCTTGTTCCTTTGTAGTAGGATTGCTTCATTAAAAGACTCACTTAAATTGTTCATTAACACATCACACTTTGAGAAAAAAAGGGAAAGCATGCTTACACCATTTTATCTTGGGAATAGCTTCTAACCATTTATAAGAATCCAAATTGGCTTCCTTGATCATAATTATTCTTGATTCATGTGCCTCAAAATATGTATCCTTGGCAGCTACCATCATTAGATCCTTGAGCAAAGTTCCTCCACCAAATTTCTTTTTGAAGTTTGCGTATAAATGTCTTAAACAAAATTTGAGCTCATAACTTGGGTATTCCTCCTCAAACATTTGAACCAGTCCCTGCTCAAACAAAATAACATAAAAACATGTTAAAATATTAACAAGTCAACAAACACAAGTAATGAGCAGTTATTACCTTTTGCTAGTCAGATATGAAACACCATCTGCCATCCTGGGATTTTTGTGGCATACCTGAGCCTTAAATTTGTCACTACCTCATTTAACCTCATCTTTGTATTGTTCTTCAGCCCATCTACAATGACCTTAGCAATCCAGTATGCTTTATCACTTTTGTTGAAGGATTGTTTTCCACACTTGTGCTTTGCAAATGGTGTTTTAATTCTAAAAGTTGCGGATGTTAAAACTCTACTACACAATACATTATAATTACATTTCTTGTTATCATTACATACCACCCCACATCTATTGGCATCATTTTTCTCAAACTTGACATCCCTCTCATTAAGCACATTATGCTCAAGTATATCATCTTTAAATTGTCTCAATGAACGAAACTCTATTCCTACTTTGAAAACATAATCCTTACTTAATATATCTTCCTCATTGAACTTAATTATACAAGACCTTTCATCACAAATGTCATCATTAGCCCCACTGTCTAATTTATCTGTCATGTATTCCTCTTCAATGACATGTTGATTCCCCATTTCTTCTGTGATAAACATGTTCCTAACTGGTTCAATTGGGGCAACTTCACAAGGAACTGATTCATTTTTATGTTCACCATCTACACTTGCAACAACCATGTCATCAATTTCTTCATCAAAACCCTTCATCTTCTCCTCCTCACTATCACCAAAGTGCACATCCCTAACTGATTCATCACTAGATTCATCACCACTAGACTCACGTAATTTTGCATCCTCTCTATCACACGGTTTACCCTTCCCTTTCTCTCTAAACCTATCCATAAAGGTACTACCTCATATTTCAGGTTTTGGCTCACAATATATCTCAATATCACACTTATGTTCAGCAACAAACATTGCTAACTCAGCAACATCTCCATCGTCCTTAAATGGCTTTAGATCTTCTTCAAAACTTCCTTGTTCATATTTCCACCACATCTTATCAGTATTAGCATCAAACTTAGGTTCAATAGATTTCACTAAGCCACGGGTTTCAAAGAAGGACCAATAATCTACGTCTTGACTATTAAAGGCATATATGCAACATTCTAAATTCCCGACGATTAATAATATAAAAAAATTAGAGTAATCTTTTTTTTTCAAAATACATTTAGGATGCTACATCTTCTCAAAATAATTCATAATTTTCTTAGAGTAATAAAAGAGATACATGACTGTAGCGGTAGAAATGTTTAAGACTAAGCCATTGGATTGACTAGACTTATACATATCAAAATAAAAATCGCCGCCGCGCTTTATTGTTTCCAAAGGAATGGGAAAAGAGCGAATAACCCAAAAAGAGGGAGAAAGATTCAAGGTAAGGGGGTTGGTTATGCAAAGGGAAGGTATTAGAACCCTAAACATCTACGGTACTCTGCAGGAACCTCTTTGAAAAATATGTATATTTTGGCTATAAAATGTTGTATAAAAAATAAATGGTGGAGGTGAGAAAAGAAGTATATTTTTTATGATTTTTGCACTCGCCGCGGTTGCGAATCTTTAGTGCCTACGTACCACCTTTCGTGCAATAGGGGATCAGGGTACACATAGTTCACCTTTTAAAAAATTTTAAAACACAAATGTGTTGGTTAAATTTATGAGATAAGACACCATCGTCATTGTCCGTGTGGAAAACTTACTTACCACCAACAATCATGAGAACGAAGAATTTACATCATCTCAAAGTGGAGGATATGTATTGGATTTTAAAATCAACAATACCTCACTCAACACCCAAGTGGAAAATATATCTCTTCACTACATATTGTAGAAGTATAGTTGTTTGCATCACTACAAGGATTGACAAGAGTCTAATCTTTTGAGAAAGGTTTTAAAATAAAAAGCCAAAGTGGCAAAATGGTTTTAAATGAGATTGATTGACTTTTAGTCTTCTCACAAAAAATGTCAAAGTATTATTAAGTTGATTGAAGTTTATTTATGAAAATGTTTTGAAAATGCATGGACATAAGTCCAAGTTTGTTATGAAAATGGTTCAAGTTTCAAAACAAGAAGAGTTTTCAAAGGAGGAGGGAGATTTTTTGAAATTAAAGAAGATGGGAGGAGAAGAAGGGACTATCCTAAAGCATAAGGTAAAAGTTAGGGATAAGAACCATCTAACCAACAAGAAGCCAATACTTGACATTATGAGTCAAGATAGAATTCCCATTCTTTGGATTGAAACCAAGCAAGCAAAAATACTAAACCTCTTGAGAGAACTAAACTTCAAATGTATTAAGTCTTCACAAAAATTGGGCAGAGTAACGACTGTATACAGGTGAATTCCATATTAAAAACAAAGAATGTAATCACAATAACCTGCACACAAAATAAACAAACAAACCAATGTCTTGAGGTAAACCTCCAAAACTCCAGACAAAATATCAACTAAGATCACAAGGTCTCCAACATAGGTCAAGGCCTTTAATCCTAAGTCCAAGAAGTCCAAAACTCCACAATGCCAAGGATGGTAACCAAATAGTCCAAGTATAATTAAAGCATTTTATGGTTCATGTTGATTATTAGGTGTCTTAAAAGAGAAAAGAAAAGCTCAAGTGAGCAAAATAAAAATAACAAGAATATAAATGCTCAAGTGAGCAAAATAAAAATGGCATGAAATGTAATGCTTAAAGCAAATGGTACATAAAGTATAAAAATAAAAGCATAAAGTAAAAACAATTTAATAATTAGTGGTTAGTTGGATGACCATCTTGAAACTTGCATTTGGAGATCATTAGAGGATTAGTAGAACCAAAGCCTCCACACAACAAGTTGCATTTGCTTTTTGTCAAGTATATCATCCATTTGGGATCCTCAAAAGTACCATTTAATTATCAACGATATTTAAGTGGTCCGCGTTGACCAAACGTGTTGTAGATCCATTAGAGGATTGGTAGAACCAAAGCCTCCACATAATGAATCTCAAGGTTATTGGATCAAAGAGATCAAATCAACATACTTGGGCTTGCAAACATAAGTTTGGGCCACGAATGATCATTTATTCGAATCGGCACAAAATTTAGCACTATGTTAAGCAATCGTAAGTGGACTTATATAGAAGTCGCACCTATTTTGAGGCCGGTTAATAGCAATCAATGCACCATTTGTTTTGAGACATGATATAGAGATCATGCTCCAATAACACTTAGTGCAATAAGAAAGGGGTGAGATGAAGAGGGGTGGAAAAGAATATACAAACCACATTTGAATTAAATTTTAATCAAACTATTATTAAAATCATTCATCCATTTTTGTGGAGTTTGACTCAACACCATGGATCCAATGATGTTAATAAAGTTCATGATCAAAAGTTCAACCCAAGATCAGCCAAAAAATAATCACAAAATAATATTGCATTTAATATATACATTAAAAAATATTTTAAAATAGTAATAAAAGAGAAAAATATTAACTATCTTCAAATTAATCAAGAAATATTAAGTAAGACCATGGAAAAATCAGAAAAGGACTCAAATAATTTTATAAAATTTTTGGTAATTTTTTAAAGTCAGACACTATTTTTAAAATTAAAAGAAATGATTAAAATAACCCAAAAATAATAAAAAAATACCAAAATCAGAAATAAAAAATAAATGAAGTCACCAATATTTGTCACAATATCATTGGATCATTCCATATTTTTTTTCAGAATTAAAAAATGCATAAAAGTATTTTTAAACATTTAAAACAATTCAAATAAAGTGAACATTTATAAAAAATATCAAAACACAAAATAAAATTGTGAAAAAATAAAAATCAGAAAGAGAAAAAACAAAAATATTTTTCATAATTTTTTCCAGATTTTTTGGACTTAAAATGAATTTTCTATGATTTTTTGAAATTTAAAGCAATTAAATATAAAAAATCAGAAAAGAAAATAAAAACCAAAAAGATGTGGACCAATGAATGGGAGTCAAAACGCGTTAGTAATCAAATCCAAGGGATCTGGCACGCTGTGCATATCATGGTCATTATTAAATATCACACTGGATCCAACATTTTTAAAATGAAACAACTTAAAATGTGGCGCGTTGGATGGAGTCTGACTCACAAAAGTAATCAGATCCAAGGGCTCCTGAGGCACGTGCATGGTAAGGAAAGCATATTGTATCCATTTTAAAAAAATAATGTGGCCTCATGTCATTGGTTGAAGACGGACATGTCATCGTCTTCAACCTCCAGCCATCCCCAAATTGAATCCTTCAAACTGTAAAATTAGTAAACCAGATCGGTACCATTAGATTCGTCTCTTCAAGACGATTCTAATGGTACCATCATGCCAAATTTATATAAGTTATCTAAGGCTGTTGTGATGCGGTGGGAAGAACTGACTATTTTTTGGAATGCTGGTTTGCGTTTTGCGTTTGTGTTTGCAAAATGTCGCGGTAAGCAAGAGTCGCCACCGACTTTTATTTTATCCAACAAGGAAAGGAAAAAAGCATAGAAAAATTCCTTTTTCGAGATGTTTCTTGGGTTCGGGGGGTAGATTATAGAAAGGGAAGGTGTTAGCACCCTTTCTATCCGTGGTTATCCACGGGCTCTTAGGTACTTGCTCAATTGTTTTCAAAATTGCTTTCTTTGTGCTTGTGAGTTTGAAAAAGTTTTTGTTTGAAACATCAATTTAACTCTTGCTTCTGTCCTCAAGAGTGTAATGAAGTGTTTTGGAAAACTTTGTTCGAAAAGTGTAAGTGTGAAAAGTTTTGTTTTTGAAAGAGCAAGTATCTAAGAACCATCTACCTACTCGAAAAAGGAATCTTTCTGTGCTATCTTCCTTTAGACAATGCTATCCCACTATTGAGGAGTAGGTAGCACCGTCGTTGGAGTTTAAGGGTCAATTCGAATGAGGGACTTACGGTCACCAAAGCAATGTTAGGACACCTTAGTGGTAACCCTAATGTCTTAAATCATTTGTTTTGAGGCAACAATATCCGAGGCAACCGTTTTGAGGGGACTATGATCTTTTAGACAAGAGGGCGACCTTTAAAACGACCTATACTCAATGATCGTGTACGAAGGCAACCAAGTAGGGTGTACCCTAAGAGTGCGCATGTGTGAGTGTGTCGTTTTCAGTTAATTTTATCTTTGTACATGTTAAGGGTGATCTAAGTTGATTTTAGGTTAAAACATTCAGTCTTGTCATGCCATCCTATTATCAAACATCTAACAGTTATAAGTTGCGGGAAATAAAATGCGGAATTTAAATTACAAGGCGTCGGGTATTTACATCGCCAAAGACAAACCCTTTAAAAATAAATGAAGCGATAAATAAATAAAAGTCATGTTAAGCTATTACAATTCGGGAGCAAGTACATTATTGGATAAAATAAATAAATCGCGTGCGGGAAATTAAATCAAGCGCAAAGTTAGGGTTTTGACCCTTTTGGTTTAAAGGAAACATTTTTTGTTGTTTTTGATTTAAGAAAGAAAATTATCTAAGTTAATTACTAAATTAATAATTTAATTAATTAATAATAAAAAAAGTTATTTTTGGATTTTTGGTATTTAAAGAAAGAAAATAAAATTAATTAATGTTAGTAAAAACCTAATTAAATCTAATTGAATTTTAATTATTTACAAAAATGTGAAAGTTATTCTAATTAAAATTCTAAATCAATTAATTAATGTTTATTAATAAAAATAAAAGTTAGAATTTAATTGGATAAAGAAAATATTTTGTGGTTTTTTATTTTATTTTATAAAAAGAAGAGTTTTAATTGGTTTGTAATTAAATGAAAATAATAAAATAAACAATTAAAACAACATAAATAAAATAGAGAGAGGGGGTATGGGCCTGATTCTAGGTGTTTGAGAAGCAATCCTCAGGCCCAATAATATTGGCCCTTCGTTGACCTTTCAGATCTGATGCTTGCACGCTGACTTGGACTATAGTGGACCATCAGTTTCTGGCCACCAGATTTGGCCTATGGCCATCTGGCCATCAGATGCTTGAGGGTGTATGGTGGGCTTCGCGCTTGGATATGCACATGATAACCTGAAGAAAAAAAATCAAAGAGAAATTTGGAGGACCTGGGATTCGAACCCAGGTCCTGAAAGTGATTGGATGCACGCTTGCCACTAGGCTGTTTGGTTTTTATTGTTAGTAATATACGAATGAAATATAATATATTAAAACAAGTCTATAGCCAGAAAAGACAAAAAAATAACGCGCGCGATTTGAATGGTGCAATGGGTAGGCGCCACGTCTTCATTTTCTTTGTTGAACCGTGGCTAAAACATCCAGATCTATACCAACGAACAACAGTCCGTAGCTATAAGCCAAGCCATCTCCAAAACTTGCTACAAGCCACAAAAATGCCTTTCAAGGGTATGGTCATGCTCGTTTCAACCTCCCGGTTCTAACCATGTCCTTCTTGATGGCCAATTTTCCCTGAAACGAAAACACCCAAAACTATCCACGAAACCCTAACTATGGTACTTTGCAGTATGAGTCAGATAAACGAAATTAAGTAATGCTAAAAGCTTTGAAATGTCATGAGGATCACAAATATATCAATGATTTGTCCAAATGATGCAAGAATAGAGAGTTATGATTTCGAATACAGGGCTAAGTGACGTGATGCTTACAGTGCTTTTGAAGGCCTGAGGACGCGTGCTTCTGATCCAGGAAGGTTGTATGATCCCTCAGGAATCGATTGGTATTAATCTCTGCTTCTGAAAACGCCTCTAAGTATGATTTTGATTTCACACTTTTTTAGTGAATTTTGCAAGTTTTGTTTTGCTTATTTCTGCAGCCTCCAACCCCTATTTTCGTGCCTTTTCCTTCCTTATGTAATGTATATTGCATTTGGGTAAGAAACTTGGTACAAATCTCTCCATATCAATGCTCATGAATTGGATTTGATTCTACCATTACAACCTTCCAAATTTGGCCTAAATCATATCTTCTTGTAACCAATGCACTTGATGCGAATTTGATTCACATAATAGCTGTATTCAAAGCCTAAAGCAACCAAAAAATCATGAGTTATAAATACTTTTGATTTTATATGATTTTATTTGATTTAAAATGAATAAATTCAATTAAAAATCAAATTAAATAATAAAAATAAGATATGGGCTCATGACTGAAGCTAGGACACGTGGACAATGATGCAAGCTCAAATCAAGTGGAAAAGAATGGGCCTATTTGACAAAATTTGAAGTTTTAGGGATAGTTGACTTTAGGCAATTTTGCAAAAATGCCCAACTTCAACAATGCATAACTTCTTCAATTTTGAACTTTTGGAGGTGTTCTTGGACTTTTTAGAAAGCTTGAAATGTACTCTAACCAACCCTTTTGGTATCATATAATTTTGATGTTCCATGCTCAAGTTATAAGCTTTGGAAAAAAGGTGTTTTTGTTGACTTTCAAAAATGACCTATAATGTCCAAATTTATAACTTCTTGTGAGTGCATTTTCTGATCTTGGGGTATGAATATGGATTGTAGGAAATTTCATCATATTCAAAATGAGCTTTGGATGGGTCATTTATCATAAAGTATGAGAAAGTTATGCTTTGTCAAAGTTGAGTTGTCTTTTCCTGCAAAACCCTAATTTAGCAACTTTTGAGTCTTGATGAATTTTGAGAAATCCTTGATGAATCATGATCAAACCTTGATAAAATGATGAAATATCCTTCAAAATGATAATGTTGACAAAAAATATTGAAGTTTGACTGTATTTGGGTCACAATTGACTTTTGCCCTAGCACAATCGATTTTTGGACCCTTTGAGCAATTGACTAAGCAAACTTCCTCTGCAAGGCTTGAAATTTGACATAGATGATCTTGAGAGAATATTAGGACAATGGAGAGAACTTAAGGTCATTTGGACTCAAGGATCTTGATGCAACATAAAACCCTAATTTGGGGAAGACTGCCTTAGGAGATGATTGTCTGTCTAACTTTTGAGCAAGCTTTAGCCACTTGGAGATTTTTCTTGCAATGTTTTGAGAAATATGAGAGGGCAAATTTTGGGGTACAACAGCTGCCCCTTTTCAATCTTCTTAAACCTGAGGATGTAGATTGGCTTTCGTGCCTTTCGTGATCCGAAGGTGGAAGATGATTGAACACTAGAGTGCCCAGAAATTTGCGCTCGCATGAAGTGGTATCAGCCTGGTGATGTCGGGAATGGGCTTACAAATGCCATTTGGAGATTGTTGGTGGGATGATGGGCTTAAAGATGCCATCTGCAGGAGTGCCGATCGCATAAGAGATTCCTTAGCGAGAACTTGCATACCTGTTGTTGTGGAAGATTCCGCTGGGGAAGCCTGGTTTTTTGTTGAGATTTAGGAACTTGCCTGTGCTTCAACTGAGAGAATGCCTCTGCTGAGTTTTAAGAACTTGTCCGTAATTCAACTGAGGGGAAACATCTTCATCAAGATCTAGGACTGTCTGGTCTTCAATGGAGTATAATTCTGTTGAGATTGTAGAACTCGTTCACACTTCGACGGAGGAAAATTGTCGAGATTGAGAACCTTATCTAAAATTCAAACCGAGGATAATTCAGTTGAGATTTAAGAACTGGTCAGGTCTTCGACTGAGGGAAATATCTTCATCAAGATCTAGGAACTGTCTGGTCTTCAACGGAGTATAATTCTGTTGAGATTGTAGAACTCGTCCACACTACGACGGAGGAAAATTGTCGAGATTGAGAACCTTATCTGAAATTCAACCGAGGATAATTCAGTTGAGATTTAAGAACTGGTCAGGTATTCGACTGAGGGAAACATCTTCATCAAGATCTAGGAACTGTCTGGTCTTCAACGGAGTATAATTCTATTGAGATTGTAGAATTCGTCCACACTACGACGGAGGAAAATTGTCGAGATTGAGAACCTTATCTGAAATTCAACCGAGGATAATTCAGTTGAGATTTAAGAACTGGTCAGGTCTTCGACTGAGGGAAACATCTTCATCAAGATCTAGGAACTGTCTGGTCTTCAACGGAGTATAATTTTGTTGAGATTGTAGAACTCGTCCACACTACGACGGAGGAAAATTGTCAAGATTGAGAACCTTATCTGAAATTCAACCGAGGATAATTCAGTTGAGATTTAAGAACTAGTCAGATCTTCGACTGAGGGAAACATCTTCATCAAGATCTAGGAACTGTCTAGTCTTCAACGGAGTATAATTCTGTTGAGATTGTAGAACTCGTCCATACTACGACGGAGGAAAATTGTCGAGATTGAGAACCTTATCTGAAATTCAACCGAGGATAATTCAGTTGAGATTTAAGAACTGGTCAGGTCTTTGACTGAGGGAAACATCTTCATCAAGATCTAGGAACTGTTTGGTCTTTAACGGAGTATAATTCTGTTGAGATTGTAGAACTCGTCCACACTACGACGGAGGAAAATTGTCGAGATTGAGAACCTTATCTGAAATTCAACCGAGGATAATTCAATTGAGATTTAAGAATTGGTCAGGTCTTCGACTGAGGGAAACATCTTCATCAAGATCTAGGAACTGTCTGGTCTTCAATGGAGTATAATTCTGTTGAGATTCTAGAACTCGTCCACACTTCGACGGAGGAAAATTGTCGAGATTGAGTACCTTATCTGAAATTCAACCGAGGATAATTCAGTTGAGATTTAAGAATTGGTCAGGTCTTCGACATGGCTGAGAACTTTAACTGTATCTTTCCTGAAAAGTAAAGATCAGTCGTCTGCAATGCATGATATATATCAAGCAATGATGTTCTCAAAATAAATGAGATTGTATTGTATGATGCGTATATGCATGTGCCATGATGTATGGAAATGTAATGTTTTAGCTGGGGAGAATAAATCCCGGATAGCTGCTGGAGAAAAGAGTTGAATTCTTTGCTTCTGCTGGGGATAACGAACGAAGATGATTGTGAGAATAGACTTGCAGGAGAGGATAACTCCGTTGGGGAATAAACTGATGAGGAGATTACTCTGTGGGGAAGAGATGCTCTGCTGAGGATTTAATCGATAAACTCCACTGGAGACGAATTACCGTTGCTGGTGATACTGAATCCTGTTGGGGATTGAATTGCTGTTTATGAAAGGAAAGAACTCCACTAGGGATGATCTTTCAGTTGCGACTTCACTGGGGATAACTTTTTAGACTCTAATGGGGATAATCCTTTGAGATTTGCTGGGGATAATCTTCCTTTGAACTCGGTTGGGGATATTTATTTTTATACTCCGTCGGGGACGAACTTCCAGAGTCTACTAGGGATGATTCTTCAACTCCACTGGGGAGGCTTTTTTAGACTACGCTGGGAAAATTTTAACTCCACTGGGGATATCTTGTATTCTGCCGGGGAATATTCTTATACTCTGTTGGGGAATATTAAGACTGTCGGGGATATTAAGCCTTTTCAGTGTTGATGGTAGATAAACTCTGCTTGGGGGAGAATATTATCGATTCATTCACAGTTGCAAGTCTCAGCTGGGGAGAGCTAGCATTACTGTCTTTTTCTTACTCTGCAGGGAGTGAATGTTACTGGGATGCGTGCCGAGGATATGACGATGGCTTTGCATCGAGACTTTTCTGCCCCTGTATCTGCGGGAGAAGGTGCCTGTGAAGGCCTTGTGGATCGAGTATTATCCCAACCTATGAGTTGCTTGGTAATTGCCGATTGAAATGACAAATCTTCTTCTGGTAGGTAAGTGACGAGATGATGGGACATAGTCGTACGCTTTAATCCCTAACTTTTGCTTGGACTGTCTTTTCAGACTTTCAGTCCACCGGGATACCCTTTTTTCCCAAGCCGCCCTTTCAGGTTTTTGACTTGCCGGGTGTACAGACTTTTTCATTTTCATCCCTTATTTTTGCCCGAACCCTTTTGGTTCGCCGGGAATCCCTTATTTTTTCCTAGGCCAGTCAACCTAGCGGGTCCTTGATCATGTGCAGTATTTTCTGACTATGTCCATGCTCTCAAGATGTAGGGAATTATCACTGTTAGTAGCGTTGTGTTTCCACGATACCAGAAGATGTTTGTCTGATCGTGCAAGATTCGTTGCTGGAATTCATGTCCAATGCCCTAAGCGATTCAGAGGGAGATTTGCCACTGGCTATTTGGCATCCTTGAGAGATTCCTTGAATCTTGACTTAATTGCCCCAGATGATGGACAATGATCATGTCTGTCCCTTGGTTGGAAGTGCTTTTTCCACTTGAGGTGACCCTTTTAATTGAGAAGGTTTTTTGTTCACTAGATATTCGTCGTGCGAATTTCTCTGTTGTCGAGCAAATAGTCACATGCAAACAATGTTATTTTAAGAATGCAAAGCTTATGTCTGTCTCGAAATTTTTTGAAAATGCATTTTTTGGTAAAACAAGTTTTTGTAAAATGTGATGTCAACTCAGGATTTACAACAAGCCCTACAAGAGTCAGGATACCTTTTGTAACAATATGCTTTCGAACTAACCCATGTTTCAGCTAGGACTTTTAAGGGTTATAACATGGTCTGGTTCACGGTTTAAGAAACAAAGGATAAAGGCTCAAATGTATTTGTACCCACCCGTTCTTCGTGATGTTCTTCGATCCTAAACTCAGCTAATCGTGCATTAGATCCCGTTTGAGTCTTTGCTCTGATATTCCTGTGATGGTTCGGATACTGACAATTTATTTTGAACAGGAAGTCATTTTGTTGAGAGTTTGCAGGATCTCTTTCCTTTTGATTTTTATTATCCCTGTTTTTTGCATGAACTGTTTCTTTTTGTGATTACAGTCAGCGGGATGCCCCGATTTTTCTTAAGTCTCCTTCACAGGTTTTGACTTATTTGGCTTTTATTTTGAGAGATAATGACTTCCTGTCCTTACGATTATACGGAACCAACACCGTCTTTTGTTTCGGAAGGACTTCTTTGATGCCATTCATTATGCACCCGAATTAACTGAGAAACTACCCTGCCCCAGGTTATAATTAAGGGTTTTAATTTGTGAAAAGAAAAACTCCAACTTCTTTGGCTCAAAGGGGTTGACTAGGGATTATCTTCCTTATAACTCCACTGTTTAGGATTTGAAACAATGTCTGTACCTCGTCAGCGGGGTCTGTTCAAAAGCATACTGTAGATATTTTGATATCATTTTCGTCATCCTCCCTCTAAAGGCTTAGAAATTTTTTAATCAAGAGTTGAACATCACAAAAAAATGAAAGCAATTTGAATATAGTGAATACGAATGGATTGATTCAAAACAGACATATGCAATGCATTGATGAAGCAACAAAATTTGACATGAATAAATGTTTGAACAATCAAAAGAAAATTACACATTTGAAAATTCTAATGAACAAAAAGTCTTCTGTTGTCGGAACTTGTCACTTCAAATGGTGAGCCTTGGAGGATTGACAGAAACATTCCAGTTGACCATCTTGTGTGAATTCCAATGCTCCTTCATCAATCAAGTCTTGAATTTTGTTGCTCAACGCCTAACAGATGTTAGTATCATGCCCCGGGCTGTTTGAGTGATATGCACACCTTGTATCAGGATTGTACCTTGGGGAGGCTATGTTGGGATTCTTAGGAGGGTCCCTTAATGTCACCAGATTCAATCTCAACAGGTGTTGTAAATCCAGAGACAACGACATGTTGAGCTTAGTAAATTTCCTTTTGGGCATATTTGGCTTATTCTGATTAACCCGTTGTTTTTGGTGAGGTTGTTGTTGGACCCGTGAGGTAGCAGCAACTTGGAGAGGTCCATTCTTCACCAAACCTAAACCTGGTTTTCTTGAAAGCTGATTAGTGACTCGGCCTCCGGCCCCGAATGTTTGCTTCATACTGTTGTATCTGTCTTGATGAAGCTGGTTGATAATGGTTCTCAGCTCTTCTTGTTCCCGAGCTAAGCCTTGGATAAGAGCCATATGCCCCAGCATCTGGGTTTTCATTGCATCTACCTCAGCTTGCAGTTGTTTCAGCCACTCGTCCTTATTGTCTTCAGGACTTTTCTTGACCAAGTTCCCAACGAGGAGTGTTTTCAACTCTTCCTGCCCCTTGGATAGGTTTAGGAATATGTCCCTGAATTGAGCTTCTTGAGTTTGAAGATCTTGGTTGTCTTGTTGGAAAGCCATTGCGGAAATAAACAGCGAGAACATGAGAGACCTGTACTGGGAGACCTGTTATGCAATGATATGTATGATATATGTATGCAATGTTTTCAAGGATCTCGTGGGGTAAACAAGAAACTTGTTAGAATTTGAATTTTGCAGCTTTGATTGAAGAAACTTCGTGTCGTCAAGAGTCTTCCTTCAAGAGTCAAGCTCACCATATCGAGTGGGTCATAGCCACCGACCCAAATCATCGTGTTTTGAACTCTAGAAGACATTGGTTAGAGGAAAATAAATCCCATTTGCCCCTTGCTAGAGGTTGATTTATCATAACCTGCATCACAAACCATTGAGATCCTTGAAATGGTTAAGGAAATGTTAAGGCATGATGTTATGATATGTATGCTATACGTTTAAGCAAAAGTGCGAGGTGATGTAAGTGAACCCTACAATAAATCCAGATTATTGGATAAGGACTGTAAACAAAACCTGCAAGGAACTCATGTTGTCAGATAACAAGAATGTGCAAGTAGTTCAAGCTTGAAAGCACACAAGTCACACAATAACCCTTAGATTTTAGGCTGGTAAGGAGTTTAGGTACTACCCTCTTTCAGTTCAGTTGGTTCAAGCCTGTCCTAAAAAATAGTAACCGGGTTCTAGAGGATCTCAATATCACTGACTACCCTCGGTCGGTCATAATTCCAGTTTAGCAACATTTTCTTGCGGCCGAAATCATCGCGAGAGTTTAGTCTCAATGAGTGTAGCATACTACTACTGTTCTATGGCCAAGTTGGTCAATTTAAAGGTTCTAAGGTCAGTTGGTGCTTAATGACCCCTTAGCAGACCCATATTCTCCTCGTTGCGCCACAAGGGATATCGATACATACTAAAGTGCCACACCAACGTAGCTACTGCTTCAACCACATCGGTCTACGCCGTACAGTTCCCTCACAGTTTATTGCTACTTACCTAAAGGGTATCCCCCAGATCCGGGTTAGGATCTATAGTAAATCTGATACAAGCCCACAAAGATAAATCATACAAATCAAGCAATTGAAAACATTATGAACTATTCATAAGGTACACCCCACTTATTAAGCATCCTCAGCAGAGTCGCCAGTTCTATGATGCGGTGGGAAGAACTGACTGTTTTTTAGAATGCTGGTTTGCGTTTTGCGTTTGTGTTTGCAAAATGTCGCGGTAAGCAAGAGTCGCCACCAACTTTTATTTTATCCGACAAGGAAAGGCAAAAAGCACAGAAAAAATCCTTTTTCGAGATGTTTCTCGGGTTCGGGGGGTAGATTATAGAAAGGGAAGGTGTTAGCACCCTTTCTATTCGTGGTTATCCACGGGCTCTTAGGTACTTGCTCAATTGTTTTCAAAATTGCTTTCTTTGTGCTTGTGGGTTTGAAAAAGTTTTTGTTTGAAACTTCGATTTAACTCTTGCTTCTGTCCTCAAGAGTGTAATGAAGTATTTTGGAAAACTTTGTTCGAAAAGTGTAAGTGTGAAAAGTTTTGTTTTTGAAAGAGCAAGTATCTAAGAACCATCTACCTACTCGAAAAAGGAATCGTTCTGTGCTATCTTCCTTTAGACAATGCTATCCCACTATTGAGGAGCAGGTAGCATCGTCGTTGGAGTTTAAGGGTCAATTTGAATGAGGGACTTACGGTCACCAAAGCAATGTTAGGATACCTTAGCGGTAACCCTAATGCCTTAGATTATTTGTTTTGAGGCAACAATATACGAGGCAACCGTTTCGAGGCGACTATGATCTTTTAGACAAGAGGGCGACCTCTAAAACGACCTATACTCAATGACCGTGTACGAAGGCAACCAAGTGGGGTGTACCCTAAGAGTGCGCATGTGCGAGTGTGTCGTTTTCAGTTAATTTTATCTTTGTACATGTTAAGGGTGATCTAAGTTGATTTTAGGTTAAAACATTCAGTCTTGTCATGCCATCCTATTATCAAACATCTAACAGTTATAAGTTGCGGGAAATAAAATGTGGAATTTAAATTACAAGGCGTCGGGTATTTACATTGCCAAAGACAAACCCTTTAAAAATAAATAAAGCGATAAATAAATAAAAGTCCTGTTAAGCTATTACAATTCGGGAGCAAGTACATTATTGGATAAAATAAATAAGTCGCGTGCGGGAAATTAAATCAAGCGCAAAGTTAGGGTTTTGACCCTTTTGGTTTAAAGGAAACATTTTTTGTTGTTTTTGATTTAAGAAAGAAAATTACCTAAGTTAATTACTAAATTAATAATTTAATTAATTAATAATAAAAAAAGTTATTTTTGGATTTTTGGTATTTAAAGAAAGAAAATAAAATTAATTAATGTTAGTAAAAACCTAATTAAATCTAATTGAATTTTAATTATTTACAAAAATGTGAAAGTTATTCTAATTAAAATTCTAAATCAATTAATTAATGTTTATTAATAAAAATAAAAGTTAGAATTTAATTGGATAAAGAAAATATTTTTTGTGGTTTTTTATTTTATTTTATAAAAAGAAGAGTTTTAATTGGTTAGTAATTAAATGAAAATAATAAAATAACCAATTAAAAAAACATAAATAAAATAGAGAGAGGCGGTATGGGCCTGATTCTAGGTGTTTGAGAAGCAATCCTCATGCCCAATAATATTGGCCCTTCGTTGATCTTTCAGATCTGATGCTTGCACGCTGACTTGGACTATGGTGGACCATCAGTTTCTGGCCACCAGATTTGGCCTATGGCCATCTGACCATCAGATGCTTGAGGGTGTATGGTGGGCTTCGCGCTTGGATATGCACATGATAACCTAAAGAAAAAAAAATCAAAGAGATATTTGGAGGACCTGGGATTCGAACCCAGGTCCTGAAAGTGATTGGATGCACGCTTGCCACTAGGCTGTTTGGTTTTTATTGTTAGTAATATACAAATGAAATATAAGAAATTAAAACAAGTCTATATCCAGAAAAGACAAAAAAATAACGCGCGCGATTTGAATGGTGCAATGGGTAGGCGCCACGTCTTCATCTTCTTTGTTGAACCGTGGCTAAAACATCCAGATCTATACCAACGGACAACAGTCCGTAGCTATAAGCCAAGCCATCTCCAAAACTTGCTACAAGCCACAAAAATGCCTTTCAAGGGTATGGTCATGCTCGTTTCAACCTCCCGGTTTTAACCATGTCCTTCTTGATGGCCAATTTTCCCTGAAACGAAAACACCCAAAATAATCCACGAAACCCTAACTATGGTACTTTGCAGTATGAGTCAGATAAACGAAATCAAGTAATGCTAAAAGCTTTGAAATGTCATGAGGATCACAAATATATCAATGATTTGTCCAAATGATGCAAGAATAGAGAGTTATGATTTCGAATACAGGGCTAAGTGACGTGATGCTTACAGTGCTTTTGAAGGCCTGAGGACGCGTGCTTCTGATCCAGGAAGGTTGTATGATCCCTCAGGAATCGATTGGTATTAATCTCTGCTTCTGAAAACGCCTCTAAGTATGATTTTGATTTCACACTTTTTTAGTGAATTTTGCAAGTTTTGTTTTGCTTATTTCTGCAGCCTCCAACCCCTATTTTCGTGCCTTTTCCTTCCTTATGTAATGTATATTGCATTTGGGTAAGAAACTTGGTACAAATCTCTCCATATCAATGCTCATGAATTGGATTTGATTATACTATTACAACCTTCCAAATTTGGCCTAAATCACATCTTCTTGTAACCAATGCACTTGATGCAAATTTGATTCACATAATAGTTGTATTCAAAGCCTAAAGCAACCAATAAATCATGAGTTATAAATACTTTTGATTTTATATGATTTTATTTGATTTAAAATGAATAAATTCAATTAAAAATCAAATTAAATAATAAAAATAAGATATGGGCTCATGGCTGAATCTAGAACACGTGGACAATAATGCAAGCTCAAATCAAGTGGAAAAGAATGGGCCCATTTGACAAAATTTGAAGTTTTAGGGATAGTTGACTTTAGGCAATTTTGCAAAAATGCCCAACTTCAACAATGCATAACTTCTTCAATTTTGAACTTTTGGAGGTGTTCTTGGACTTTTTAGAAAGCTTGAGATGTACTCTAACCAACCCTTTTGGTATCATATCATTTTGATGTTCCATGCTCAAGTTATAAGCTTTGAAAAAAAAATGTGTTTTTGTTGACTTTCAAAAATGACCTATAATGTCCAAATTTATAACTTCTTGTGAGTGCATTTTCTGATCTTGGGGTATGAAGATGGATTGTAGGAAATTGCATCCTATTCAAAATGAGCTTTGGATGTGTCATTACTCATAAAGTATGAGAAAGTTATGCTTTGTCAAAGTTGAGTTGACTTTTCCTACAAAACCCTAATTTAGCAACTTTTGAGTCTTGATGAATTTTGAGAAATCCTTGATGAATCATGATCAACCCTTGATCAAATGATGAAATATCCTTAAAAATGAGAATGTTGACAAAAAATATTGAAGTTTGACTGTATTTGGGTCACAGTTGACTTTTGCCCTAGCACAGTCGATTTTTGGACCCTTTGAGCAATTGAATGAGCAAACTTCCTATGCAAGGCTTGAAATTTGACATGGATGATCTTGAGAGCATATTAAGACAATGGAGATAACTTGAGGTCATTTGGAATCAAGTATCTTGATGCAACACAAAACCCTAATTTGGGGAAGACTGCCTTAGGAGATGATTGTCTGTCTAACTTTTGAGCAAGCTTGAGCCACTTGGAGATTTTTCTTGCAATGTTTTGAGAAATATGAGAGGGAAAATTTTGGGGTACAACAGCTGTGTTTGAAGAAAACCAGAAAAAATAACGAGCACAGAAATCTGGGATATCTCACTCAATTCTCAATGAAATTGCAAACTATAAAGAGCACGGGGTTTAGAAGAATACAAGGACTGGATTAATCTTTTATTTGAATCAATTTGGCCAAGAAATCTACCTGAATGAAGTAGTGAGAAGTTTCTCTGAAACTGGACTTCTACAGATCAATATAGGTTACAATTCTTGAAAGTAACCGTATGATTAGCTTCAGAGAAGTTCAATGAAGCTAACTGAATGGAGCTTTTGGTGTTTGAAGGTGAGAATGTAAGAAGTCAGAATTTCAAATTCATAGTTCGTATGGGATCTAAAAATGGGTCAATTGGCTATCAAAAGCTTGCCAAAATGAGTGAGGGATGATCCTTATTTATAGCTGATCATGATGCAAGGCTCAAGCGTGTGAATTGGAGGCAAACTCAGTGAAATCGTGTGGACCTGCTAAGTGTGAAAAGTGTGACTTCACATGGCTCAAAACGCAGCAAAATGAATGGTTTAAGGGTTGTTTCTTGTTATGGCCAGTTTCTAAACATGATTAGACACGAAATTGATCTTTAAACAGGCTTGTAATTGGATTTAAACCAATTTTCAAATCTGACTGAACTTGGAATTTCCATTTTATGATGCTACTTTCATAACCATGGTGCCAACAATGTAGGGTACCATATGATGTGATTTTTGAAGCATTTAAAAGATGAAGTCACAAACTTTACAATGCGCAAGGAGTGAGATCAATTGGATGTTTGAGCAAGAAGTTGTGTTGAGTCAAAGTTGGAAGAAAAGGATTGACTTTCCATACTTAGAAATATTTCAAGTTTTTCTTCAAAAGTGACCTATAATGTTTTGCATCCAAACATGGCCTTCCTCTTGGAATTTGCTCTTGACCAAAAAATATGGCATGAAATAGACCTCTTGAATGACATTTTGAATTTTGAACCATTCAAAATATCCAAAAATTAAGATAGTTATGAATTGTTGAAGTTGGCAACAAATCATGAAATGACCTATAATCTTTTGTATCCTTAGGACATCTTCCATCCATTTTCTCATTTTGCATATAAAATAAGGAATAAAGTTCACATCCTCAAGATAATTGTGGAAAAAGAGTGGGCTAAAGGTGATAAAAGTTGACCAATTTATAATCATTTGAATTCACATATGAGAAATTGGGGGTTCATCTGGAGGACTTGTAATCTTTCTTCATCATCAAGCTTCTTCCACATGAAAACTCCTTGAAACTTTTGAAGTAATTTGTTAATAACCCTTTGAAGATAAGGATTTATTTGGAATCACTAAAAAATACCAAAAGATGAGCAAGATATACTTCTTTGAAGTTCAAAACCCTAGCTCCTAGATCAAGAAAATGCTTTGAGGAACTTTGACAATTTTGAACAAATTTCTTGTACCAACACTTTTACTTTGTAAATAGAAGTTGTTGAGGATGATAATGAGAACTCATAGCCACCAAAACCACTTCCATATCTTGAGAATTGAGAGAAATATTCACTTGTGACCAATGGGAGCAAGGCCTTGTCCAACTATGACAACTTCTTCAATCAACCCCTTGTACTTTTGAATAAATTTTGATAACTTTGAAATGTGGTGAACCAAAATAACCTTGCCATTCCATTTCTTCCAAAACAACTCCAATGGTAAGGTTTGAACTTCTCAAGCTTTATTGACTAGGGAATGGAAATAAACTCATGAACCCATGGATCAACTTGCTAGGCCACATTACCTTTACCTACATTATTAACAAGTAATACAAACCAAAAATTGCGTTTTATTAATTGAAAGGAAAGTCAAAACAAAACATGCATCATCACAAAAGAAAAACAAGTCAAGGTGATTGGTGATTCCTCAAAGAGCAAAGCTAAAGATAGGGAGGAGAACCAAAAATACTAATGTGATCTTGTTGGGATTGAATCAATATGGTATGATGAAGGGATCTTAGGGGCAAAAAATTGGGGTACAACAGTTGCCCTTATTTAAGTTTCTTCTATCCGAAGATGTGAAGGTTAAAATTCTTCGTGTCGATGCGATCAAAGATACTTAAATATAAAACAAACCCTATTTTTGGCCCTAAGATGCCATGCAATGTTTATGGGTATGAATGCATATTAACAACTTCAAAGGGATGCAAAACACCATTGGGGATGTAGAAAAGGAAATAAGGATCAAAAGAGAAACCCAACCAGAAAAATAAATCACTGGTGAAAAAAAAAAGACTCATAGAGGATGGTAAAAAGTCAAAGGATACACCAACTTTTACCGAAGGCAAAACTACCAATGTTCACTGAAGGTAGAAAGAGAAAAGAAATAACAACACCGACGTTCACTAACAGTGAGCTACCAACGTTTATTGAAGGTAGAGAGAAAAAATCATCGACGTTCATGGATGATGAACTACCAACTTTCACTGATGGTAGAAGGGTAAGAAATATCATAGCACCGCCGTTTACTGATGATGAACTACCAACATTCACTGAGGGTAGCAAAAAGATAACAATCACCAACTTTCACTGATGGTGAAGATAAAAGAAATATCATAGCACCAACGTTCACTGACGATGAACTACCAACGTTCACTGAAGGCAGCAAAAAGATAACAATCACCAACTTTCATTGATGGTGACCTACCAACTTTCACTGAAAGTAGAAGGAAAATATCATATCACCGTCGTTCACTGACGATGAACTACCAACATTCACTGAGGGTAGCAAAAAGATAACAATCACCAACTTTCACTGATGGTGATCTACCAACATTCGCTGAAGGTAGTAAGAGAAAGGAATATCATAGAACCGCTGTTCACTAATGATGAACTACCAATGTTCACTGAGGGTAGCAAAAAGATAACAAGTTTTTCCCAAAATTCCGGCGTTTCACCTAGAATGGGTCTCAACTTATTCTTAACCAAGGCACTCCACCTAGAAAGGGTAGTATATAAGCTGTCTCAAATAAAGATACTACCACTTGCAAAGATTTCTCAATGAATTGTCTCTGCGATATTGAAAGACTTACCATCCACTGGAGTAATTTGACAATGAACTGCAAACTATCCACTCATAGAGAAGATAGCAAAAAAAAAAGTAACACCGACTTTTACAGGGAAGTACCCGTTGCTCAAATAAAGAGACCTACTACTTGCTGCTATAGGAAGGATTGTAAAAATGACTTTCTGGAGAAAGCAATATGACTTCATGGGGAATGAAATATGACCTCCTGGGGAATGAATCATGACTTCTTGGGGAAATGCCAATATATTCTTGCTGAGGAGATAAAGTCTTCTCGTGCAAAATAAATGCACATTCTCAAACCAAAGCTCGAAGCTTGCAGAAATCCAAAGTAATAATATTGCTGAGGATCAAAGATTCAAACCAGAAATAAACTGGAATGAGACAATCTACCAAAATACATCCTTTGAGAAATAAACTCAAGAGGGAAACCCCAAATCCATCCAAACAAGAAACTATACAGGAAGGCTAAAGAAAAAATCTTCCACGAGGAATAACTCAGTGGGGAAATTGAAAGAATATACACTTTCTGCTTAAGACCAACACTCTATTGGAGAGAGGACAACACAACTCTACTAAACAGGGTAATGTGTCAACAAAATATTAACGAATGTAAATGAGAAATGATTTGCTAAATTTAACTATGCATGATGTATGTATGAATGTATGAAGGTTATCATGTATATGCGGACAAAATAGACATATAACATTGAGGATAAACAAACAAAAACCAACTCGGGCACAAATGACACTCGGCTAAATCACATCCAAGATGAACATTCCATAAGAAAATAAGCACCAACTGAGGAAACCAAATCCTACTGCATGGCTTAATTTCACTGGGGAGGAACATAATTTGGAAGTAAACAAATCATAGCGACAAAACAGTACAGGTACAGGGATATAACATCCTTCTCCAGGTTTCACCGGGGAATAACGCTCAGACTTCAATAGGGAAACAAAAGTTTTCACGGTCTGCACTTCTACTGGGGATTGTAATACTGATTTCAAACAAGGCAGACGGAAACCATATCAGCAAAACATCAACTGGGAATTTAGAGCCGACTTTAATGGAGAAATATCATACAGACTTCACTAGGGGAGATAACGTCTTATCATCAAGACATCACCTGAGGACTTCGTGCTGACTACATTGGGGAGGTCAACACCAGATCGAAGAGAGGAAACCAAGATACGTTCTTCATTGGGGAAACCAGAGATACGTTCTTCAATATTGAGAGTAAGTATTGCACCAGCTTCTTTGGGGATAAAGTATAAAATCTCATGGGAACAACTTAGGGATTTAAGAAGTTAAACATTACAGCAAGAAATCAATCTTATGGGGATTTTAAATCAAACCCAACACCTGGCGGGTGAAAACCCAAAAAGTTGATAACCAATTCAACACTTCTTAAATAAAACACTGCCCTTGCCTGATTATCGGGCAATCGAACAAAATGAAAGTACCGCTGAAAGGAGATGCTTCACAAATGAGTCAAATCTCATCATGCACGGGGAGAAAATACTTCTATCAAATAAGCGAGGCCTTCACTGGGAAATCTCGGATTGAGTCTTCATATCATACAAACCAATTCCAACAAAAGATGCCATGTGATAGCTTTCCCGGGGAATCAAGAAGTTATTATATAGAAAGAGGACGAAATCTTGGGGATTTTAATTCAAACCCAGCACTTGGCGGGTGAAAACCCAAAGGATTGACAACTGTCTCAACACTTCTTAGAAAATATATTGCCCTGGTCCAGTTACCTAGGAAACAAATACCAACAATAATGCCAACACTGCCAAAAAGAGCAACATTCTGTAAATAATTCCATCTCAGCACACCAAGGGAATAAGACCTTTCATCATATGAGAGAAGACTTTATTGGGGAATCCAGAATAGAGACCTCAGACCGAGCAAACCCAAAAATCAGAAAAAGAACCAACACTTGACTGGGGACATTGGGATCACAAACCCGATACTGCATCTTACGCCAATTGGTATCGTTTTCAATATATAATAAACACGCGCGTATCAGTGAAAACAACCCGAGAAAACCTTCCCGGGGGGAAACAAAACTTCTCAAAATTACGGGAGTTCGTCCATTCCTGGGATCACCATCTTTGTTTTCCTCTTGAATCATGAAATCTAAAGTAAAAGTAAGTTGTAAATTCTTTTTTGAAAAACAATTTTGTTATTTAATCTTGTTGCTTTGAAAACTATTATCAATAATAAATGGAGTCTTTGTAAGCTGAATAAAAATAAGAACTACAAAGAATTAGGTAAAAGCTCAAATTTTATTGATAGAATGGTAGTCTACGAATGGAGAGACTCCATGGATAATTACAAAGTTTGGAAAATGGTAATATATAATGGAAAAGACACATTGAGATACAATGGCCACTATTCCCTCTAACAACTTTGAAATCTTGAGCAACAACTCCTGTTGAAGTATGGTGAGAATCCAAGAAAAGATTGTTGCTTCAATGATCAAGTCTTGTCTGATGCAGTTACTTGCCAAGAAAGTCTCTAACTTTTTCCCAAGCATTATGTTGTACCCCAAAATTTTCCCTCCCATATTTCTCAACACATGGCAAGTGAGGTCTCCAAATTGTTCAAGGAAAGTCAAGAGTTGACCAGACAAACTATCTCCTAAGGCAGTCTACCTCAAATTAGGGTTTCGTTTTTCATCAGGATATATGAACAACAAAGGACTCAAATTCTCACCATTGTCCTAATATGTTCTCAAGATCATCCATGTCAAGTTTCAAGCCTTGCAGAAGAAGTTTGCTCAGTCAATTGCTCAAAGGCCTGAAAATCGACGGTGCTAGGTCAAAAGTCAATTGTGGCCCACATACAGTCAAACTTCAAGATTTTTGGTCAACATCCTCATTTTGAAGTATCATTCATCATTTTATCAAGTTTTGATCATGATTCATCAAGTATTGCTTACAATTCATCAAAACCCAAAAGTTGCTAAATTAGGGTTTTGTAGGAAAAGTCAACTCAACTTTGACCAAGCATAACTTTCTCATACTTTATTAGAAATGAACCATACAAAGCTCATTTTGAATAGGATGCAATTCCCTACAATTCATATTCATGTCCCAATTTCAAAATTTGCACTCACAAAAAGATATGAATTTTGATATTATAGGTCATTTTGGAAAGTCAACAAAAACACCTTTTGGGTCAAAGTTTCATACATGAACATGGAAGACTCAATTGATATGAGACCAAAAGGGTTGCTTAGAGGACATCCTAATATTTCTAAAAATTCCAAAAACACTCATCTAGGGTCAAAATTGAGAGAGTTATGCATTGGCCAAGTTGACCATTTTTGCAAATTTGCCAAAAGTCAAATATGCTCAAATTTGCATTTTTTGCTAAATGGACCCAACTTTTTATGCTTGCACCTCAATTATAATGTGGTCCACGACTCAAATACTTATCCACCAATTGTTTGCTCAAATTTTCAATTTATTTTGATTTTTCATTAATTAAAAAGTGAATTAAATCAAATAAATGATGAAAATTATCAAAGATTTGATTTGATTGGTTTTTTTGACGGGTTAGCAACCAAGATATGCTGAGCTTGCAAGATCAATTCAAATCAATGGTAATTGGAACAAAAAGAGCATGATTAGGCCAAACTTGGAAGGATATCATATGCCATGAAAACCAAATCAAATCTTCAAGATTTGTAAAGAGACTAGTGGTTTTTACAACCCTAATTCACTCTAGTACATATAGAGAACATATCCAAGGCAAGAACAAGGGTTGAGAGTCATGGAAAAGCTAGAACCAAACTTCAAAAAATTCAAAGAAAAGTGGTGATTCAAATTCCATCCTAGAGGCCAATCCAGGCCATTCTAACATTGCCAACAGATTGCTGGACATCCCAAGAACATATCCCAATCAATTGCAAGCCGCCTTAGGTCTAGAATTCGCGCGTAGCAGTCTCACAGTTTGCCTAAAAACTTGTTTTCGATTTTATTGATTTACTCATCATATGCACGTTTGATTCATATATTCTTGTTTATCATTGAGTTTGCAAGCTTTTGGTATTGTTTAATTGCGTTGTTAGCACAGTAATCATGATACGCCATTGTTAGGGTTTCTTGTCTTGTTTTAGGGCTTTGCAGTATAGGAAAAACTGGGCTTGGATTCTGGTACTATGATACTCGCGAGGATGAGACAAGTTGATTGGTACCTTTGAATTTCATTTATATTGCTTGTATAGAATTTTTGAATGGCATAGGTTTGTAGCTACAGCAAAGCAACCGTAGGTAAAAGTTCTGTTACCTAACACAACGGTTTGGGGAAGAAGATGAGGCGTGGCAACCTTAGATTTGTTGGTTTGAATTTTAGCGCATTTTTTTGAATATGTCTCGTGATTTGCTTATATTAATTTTTTCCATTATATGTACAAACGAGCAGAGTAGCACAGATGGCTAACAAGTACTGGGAGCGAGTGTGAGGGCCTGGGTTCGATCCCCAAGTCCTAATATTTGTTTCATATAATTTTGCTTCACATAATCAGGTACACCACATGTCCAAGCATCCACCATGCAACTCAAGATCCAACCATCAAATGCATCTTCAACCAAGATCCAATGCCTTTCCATTGTGTAAGATTAAGATTGCGCCTAAGAGGGGGGGTGAATTAGGTGATGGTCGATTTTTGACTTATTTTATACTTTCTGGTTTTGATTTAGTGCTTTGAAAACTGTAAAGTGCAGAAAGTAAAGAGACACGGAGAATTATCCTGGTTCCTTCCACAACCCGGAAGTACGTCCAGTCCCCTTGCAAACACGCAAGAGATTTTACTATATTGTTAGAACTTTTACAAGACTCTTCCTAGTCTTATCCACTAAAGAACCTAACAAATAACCAAGAACACCCTCTTGGATTTCCAATAAGTCTAATGAGAACAATCCTCTCAAAAGATACCTCTTGTTTCCAATAATGGACAACAAGGAACAAAAGTAATCTAATACTTAATTCCAACAATCCTGGAAATAAGTTACACTTTGTATGTTTTTATGAAGTATGATTTCTTGAAAGATGTTGATCACTTAGAGTGACTTCTTTGAAGTTTCTTCTTTCTTCTCTTGTAAGCAATTCAAACTGTAACACAATGGTTATATAATGCTCAAAGATTTCTGTTCTTTATATGTGTGAAAGTGCAGAAAATCTTTGTTCTTAAAAGTTAAGAAATATGAAGTTTGAATATTTTACAAAGTTCAGATTTTATTGCAAGAGAAGAGTTGTTTTTGATTTGAAAATATTTTGCAATATATAGTAATCAAGATACCTTTCCAAAAGGACACTTTTCTGTTTGTAAAACTTGACAAGATGCAATGTTTGATCATGCAACTATTTGAGAAAAGGTATGAAGGATATCTTGAAACCAGTTCAGATTTTTCAAAATTTTCAATGTGCAAATCGATTAACATAAGATGCAAATCGATTGCACGTGTTTGTAACGTTCAGAATTTCAAAAAGTTTGAAGTGTAAATCGATTAGCATGTTGTGTCAATCGATTTACATGTGTTAAAAAATCAGTTTGTTCTGTGATCAATCGATTTACACAACCTGTAAATCGATTGTTGGCAGGAGCAAACAGTTTTTGAAAAAAGCATGTGTAAATCGATTTACACAAGATGTTAATCGATTTACAGCAGAGAAAAACTTAAAAATTGTTTTGAAATATAATTGAAGTGATGTGGCAAGTGTGTATATCATTTTTGAGCATTTCTAATCAATGTAGTTTAATTGAGAATTGATATACTTGATTGCTTGCCAAGTTCCTTGAAGCTTTGAGTGAATGATGCTTTAAGATGATTTCCACTTCTTTTCCTTCTTTCCATAATGCTTGTTTGTCTTTCATCAAACTAGCTTGTTTGTCTTTCATCAAAACTAAAGTTGAGTTGAGGCTTGAGATTACATTCTCCCCCTTTTTGATGATGACAAACCATTTTCCTTTATGTGTTGATCAGAATTTGAGCAAAAGGTGTTTTCTCCCCCTGAGAAGATTTCTCCCCCTATGGAGAAAAAGCTTTGAAAGTTTGCTCTGTAAAGACAATGAAAACAAACAACCATAAAGTGCTATTACATCCTTCTCCCCCTTTGACATTATCAAAAAGAAGGGAAAGATGCAACAAGAAAGTATACCAGAAAGAAATGTATAGGAATATGAATGAAAAAACACAAATCTTTCAAAATTATCATAAAACATAATTTTCGTTCAGTGGTAAATCGATTTACACAAGATTTTATTAAAAAATGATTTGCTTCAGTAGTAAATCGATTGACATATTGTGTAAATCGATTTACACAGAAGATTTTATTAAAAGAAATGATTTGCTTCAGTAGTAAATCGATTGACATATGGTGTAAATCGATTTACTTAAAGAGAAAATTTAAAACATCATTATTTTTAACATTTGAAACAATGTCTAACTACATATATATGTACACTAAGGTATAGTCAAGGATTGAGTGCACCTTAAATATCTTGTTCATCGAGGATTCCAAGTTCACGACGAATTTTGAAAAATGCATCCTTTGCAAGTGGTTTTGTGAAGATGTCCGCGAGTTGATTTTGAGTGTCCACAAATGTGATCTCGACATCTCCTTTGAGTACATGGTCTCGGATGAAATGATGTCTGATGTCAATGTGTTTCGTCCGGGAATGCATAACTGGATTTTTCGTAATATTGATCGCGCTTGTGTTATCACATCGAAGAGGAATGCATCCAAGGTTTACTCCATAGTCAAGTAATTGTTGTTTTAGCCAAAGAATTTGAGCGCATCCACTTCCAGCCGCAATGTATTCTGCTTCGGCAGTGCTGAGAGCTACGCTTGCTTGCTTTTTGCATGACCATGAAACCAAGGCATTTCCAAGAATGTGACATGTTCCACTTGTACTTTTGCGATCAGTTTTGCAACCTGCATAGTCAGCATCAGAATAACCAACTAGATTGCACATACTACCTTTTGGATACCATAATCCGACGTTGGTTGTCCCTTTGAGATATTTTATTATGCGCTTGACTGCTGCAAGGTGAGACTCTTTAGGATTGGCTTGATATCTTGCACATAGGCAAACGTTGAACATAATGTCAGGTCTACTTGCTGTTAAATAAAGGAGTGAGCCAATCATTCCACGATACTTAGTTATGTCAATAGAATTTCCTGATTCATCTGGGTCAAGATAGGTGCCGGATCCCATAGGAAATGCACTTTCTTTGCTACTTTCCATCTCAAACTTCTTTATAAGGTCTTTGCAATATTTTGATTGGTTTACGAAGATACCATGTTTGAGTTGCTTAATTTGAAGACCAAGAAAGAAATTCAATCTTCCCATCATAGACATCTCAAACTCTCCTTGCATCATGGACGAAAATTCCTTGCACATATTTTGGTTAGTTGAACCGAAAACAATATCATCTACATAGATTTGTACAAGTAAGGTATGATGATTAACATTTTTTATGAAGAGAGTGGTATCAACTTTACCCTTTACAAACCCTTTTTCACATAGGAATGCGCTTAGTCTATCATACCAAGCCCTTGGTGCTTGCTTCAGCCCATAGAGAGCTTTCTTCAGTTTGAAGACATGATTAGGATGTTTGAAGTCTTCAAATCCGGGAGGTTGCTTTACATAGACTTCTTCATTTATGAATCCGTTGAGAAATGCGCTTTTTACATCCATTTGAAAAAGTTCAAAGTCCAATGAGCATGCATATGCAAGTAATAGTCTTATTGCTTCCAAACGTGCTACCGGAGCAAAAGTTTCTTCAAAATCAATTCCTTCCTCTTGGTTGTATCCTTGAGCAACTAGTCTTGCCTTGTTTCGAGTGATTATTCCATTTTCATCCATCTTGTTTTTGAAAACCCATTTGGTTCCAATGATACGTTTATTTCCTGGATTAGGAACAAGTTCCCAAACTTCATTCCGCTCGAATTGGTTTAACTCTTCTTGCATGGCAAGGATCCATTGATCATCTTCTAGTGCTTGAGCCACTTTAGTAGGTTCAACTTGAGATACAAACGCCATATTTAAGCATGCATCCTTAAGATTTAGTCGAGTAGATACTCCTTTGCTAATATCTCCAATTATATTGTCAATTGGATGATCACGATGAGTTCTCCATTCTTGAGGAAGATCATCATCATTTTCATTTTGATGTGAAAGTTCATGTGTTTGTTCCGGATTGACAATTTTGCCATCTCCGCAGGAAATCTCATGAGATAAATCTATAGAATCATCATCATCACAAATAGCAACTTCCTCCTTGGAGGTGTTAGATTCATCAAAAGAAACATGCATTGATTCTTCTATAGTTAAAGTTCTTTTATTGTAAATTCTAAAAGCTTTGCTAGAAAGGGAGTAACCAAGAAAGATACCTTCATCCGATTTTTCATCGAACTTACCGAGATTGTCTTTGTCGTTGTTAAGGACAAAACATTTGCACCCGAAAATATGAAAGTGAGAGATATTTGGTTTTCTTCCTTTGTAGATCTCATATGGAGTTTTCTTTAGTATAGGTCTTATGATCACGCGATTGCTTACATAACATGCCGTGCTTACCGCATCCGCCCAAAAATATTTAGGCAAACTTGAGTCACTTAGCATGGTTCTAGCAAGTTCCACCAAAGACCTATTTTTCCTTTCAACTACTCCATTTTGTTGTGGAGTTCTTGGTGCTGAAAAATTGTGGAAGATCCCATTTTCTTCACAAAATTCTTCAAATAGACTGTTTTGGAACTCTCCACCGTGATCACTTCGGATTGATGTTATCTTTGATGACTTCTCATTTTGAACTTGTTTTGCATATCTCTTGAATGCCTTGAATGCTTCATTCTTGTGTACTAAAAACAAAGTCCAAGTGAAACGGGAAAAATCATCTACAATAACTAATGCATAAATGTTACCTCCGAAGCTTCTTGTTCTAGATGGACCAAAAAGATCCATGTGCAACAATTGAAGTGGTCTTGTTGTTGAAACCACATTCTTTGGTTTGAAAGTTGATTTGGTCTGTTTGCCCTTTTGGCATGCACTACATAATTTGTCTTTGATGAACTTCATCTTTGGTAGACCAATAACTAAGTCATGCTTAACCAATTTGTTCAAGTGCTCCATGTGAATGTGAGCAATCCTCTTATGCCATAACCAAGCGTCATTGTTGTTTACCATAAGACATTGTACCTTCATAGACAAATCATCTAGAGTAATCACAAAAATATTGTTAGATCTTATACCTTTGAGTTTTACCTCATTGGTTGCCTCATCCATAATAAGGCATTCTTCTTTGTTGAATTTGATCTTGAACCCTCTATCGCAAAGTTGACTTATGCTAAGAAGGTTGTGCTTTAATCCTTCAACATAGAGAACATCCTCAATTTGAATGGATGGAGGTGTGCCAACTATTCCAACGCCAAGAATCTTTCCTTTGGTGTTGTCTCCATAGGTGACATACCCTTTGGCTTTATGTACTAGATATGAAAATTGGTGTAGATCTCCTGTCATATGCTTTGAACATCCACTGTCAAGATACCAAACATTTGAAGTGGATTTCAAGCATACCTACAAAAACAAATTATTTCTTGTTAGGTACCCAAGTTGCCTTGGGTCCTTCATAGTTAGTTCCCTTTTTCACCCATGCATAATGTCCACTAGCCATACTGAAATTTCTAATATAGCATGCATTTGGTGTGTGTCCAATAATACCACAGTAAAAACAATTTGGAACAAATTTACTCTTGTATCTAGGCATTTGTTTTCTTTTAGATACATTAGCCTTTTTCTTTTGATGATTATGAACAACTTGCTTCTTTTCTACTTTCTTGGGATTGGAACTATTACTAGCCTTTACAAAAACAGTGGGATTGTTACTTGGTTTCTTAGTATTCACATAACCAAGACCTCTTTTATCATTAGGATAACGTTGTTGGCTTAGTAATCCTTCCAATCCTATTTGTCCTTTTTCATATCGTTCAATGACTCTTTTCAATTGAACAATTTGAAAGACATTTGATTCACACTTGGAGCATGCAAAGTTTTCCTTTTCTTTTATAAAATTTTGTTTTTGAAGATCAAAATCTTTAGTCATGGTGTCAATTTTTTCTAGACAACTTAGAAGTTCTTTTTCTTGTTTTGACACCTTTTTGTATAAACTTTTGCATTCTTTCAAGAGTTCATCAATTGCACCTTGAACATCATCATCAAAAAGATTAAATTCATTACTAACCTCTTCTTCATTGTCGGAGTGATGCGATGCCATTAAGGCTAAGTTTGCACATTCGTCGCTTTCCGATTCCGATGAACTGCTCATATCATTATCTTCCCATGCTATGTAGGCTTTCTTTTGTTTTGAGTCCTTTCCTTTGAATCCATTTTTCTTTGGGAGATTTGGACAGTTTGGCTTGATGTGTCCTTGCTTTCCACATTCATAACATGAGACATCTTGAGTTGATGTGGAGGCTTCTCTTTTCTTGAAGTGCTTTCTCTTATATGCATGAGATCCGCCTTTGTCATTTCTGCCAAAAAACTTTCCAAGTCTTTTCACTAGAAGCATGAAATTTTCATCTTCTTCCGGATTGTCTTCTTTTACCACTTCTTTTGAATCAATTTTTAAGGCAATGTTTTTGGACTTCTTTTCTAGATTCTCATGTTTTTCAAGTCTACCGAGTTCCGTTTCGTATTCTTGAAGTTTGCCGAATAATGTAGCGGAAGTCATTGCGGAGAGACTCTTCTTTTCCGAGATTGCCGTTACCTTTGGTTGCCATTCCCTAGTCAATGATCTAAGGATTTTCAAGTTGAGTTCATCATTTGGCAGGGTTTTACCAAGAGCAATTAAGTGATTTGTCAAATGCACAAATCTCTTTTGTAAGTCAAGAATGGATTCTCCGGGCTGCATTCGAAATAGTTCATATTCTTGACTCAAGGTATTTAGCCTTGATCTTTTTACTTCAGCCGTTCCTTCATGAGTTTGAACCAAGGTATCCCAAATTTCCTTTGCTGTTTTGCAGTTTGAGACACGAAAGAATTCGTCCATACTGAGAGCACCTTGAAGAAGGTTTATTGCCTTTTTGTCATAGAGAACTTTCTTTTTGTCATCGTCGTCCCATACAGTTTTGGGCTTTGCAGACCCAACGCCATTGATTACCGTTATTGGGATAAATGGACCATTTTCAACAGCATCCCATACTTCCTCTCCTTGTGCTTCTAAATGCGCCTTCATGCGTATTTTCCAAAAGTCAAAATATTCACCACAAAATAGAGGAGGCTTGTTGTTACTACCACCATCTCTGAAAACTGGTTGATGATTTGCGGAAGCCATTCTGGATCTCTAGGAGCAGGTTACCTATAACCTGCTCTGATACCAATTGTAAGATTAAGATTGCGCCTAAGAGGGGGGGTGAATTAGGTGATGGTCGATTTTTGACTTATTTTATACTTTCTGGTTTTGATTTAGTGCTTTGAAAACTGTAAAGTGCAGAAAGTAAAGAGACACGGAGAATTATCCTGGTTCCTTCCACAACCCGGAAGTACGTCCAGTCCCCTTGCAAACACGCAAGAGATTTTACTATATTGTTAGAACTTTTACAAGACTCTTCCTAGTCTTATCCACTAAAGAACCTAACAAATAACCAAGAACACCCTCTTGGATTTCCAATAAGTCTAATGAGAACAATCCTCTCAAAAGATACCTCTTGTTTCCAATAATGGACAACAAGGAACAAAAGTAATCTAATACTTAATTCCAACAATCCTGGAAATAAGTTACACTTTGTATGTTTTTATGAAGTATGATTTCTTGAAAGATGTTGATCACTTAGAGTGACTTCTTTGAAGTTTCTTCTTTCTTCTCTTGTAAGCAATTCAAACTGTAACACAATGGTTAGATAATGCTCAAAGATTTCTGTTCTTTATATGTGTGAAAGTGCAGAAAATCTTTGTTCTTAAAAGTTAAGAAATATGAAGTTTGAATATTTTACAAAGTTCAGATTTTATTGCAAGAGAAGAGTTGTTTTTGATTTGAAAATATTTTGCAATATATAGTAATCAAGATACCTTTCCAAAAGGACACTTTTCTGTTTGTAAAACTTGACAAGATGCAATGTTTGATCATGCAACTATTTGAGAAAAGGTATGAAGGATATCTTGAAACCAGTTCAGATTTTTCAAAATTTTCAATGTGCAAATCGATTAACATAAGATGCAAATCGATTGCACGTGTTTGTAACGTTCAGAATTTCAAAAAGTTTGAAGTGTAAATCGATTAGCATGTTGTGTCAATCGATTTACATGTGTTAAAAAATCAGTTTGTTCTGTGATCAATCGATTTACACAACCTGTAAATCGATTGTTGGCAGGAGCAAACAGTTTTTGAAAAAAGCATGTGTAAATCGATTTACACAAGATGTTAATCGATTTACAGCAGAGAAAAACTTAAAAATTGTTTTGAAATATAATTGAAGTGATGTGGCAAGTGTGTATATCATTTTTGAGCATTTCTAATCAATGTAGTTTAATTGAGAATTGATATACTTGATTGCTTGCCAAGTTCCTTGAAGCTTTGAGTGAATGATGCTTTAAGATGATTTCCACTTCTTTTCCTTCTTTCCATAATGCTTGTTTGTCTTTCATCAAACTAGCTTGTTTGTCTTTCATCAAAACTAAAGTTGAGTTGAGGCTTGAGATTACACATTGAAGGTCCATCATGCACCTCAAGTCAACATGTGCATCAGATCCAGCAAAGTCAAACAGGCTTGGATCATTTGGGCTCAGAATTTCAACAATATACCCCCATAATTGCTAGCACAGGCCCATCATTCTTTTCTCATTTCTTTTATTTTATTTAATTCTTTTAATATTTATTTTATTTATTCTTAATTCATAAATTAATCTTTTTTTTTCATAAAATCATAAAATCAACAATTCACAAAAAATTAGAATTAGTTTTTTTACTATTATCAAATTTAAATTAATTTAGTTTAACTTAGGGAAACTTTAATTTATTTTCACAATTAAAATTAAATTAGAAAATTAGGTTAACTCTTGATTTATTTTTTCTCTTTTTCCCAAATACATAAAATACAAAAAATAGGTTTTTTTAGATTGAATTAATTCATTTTTCTTAATTAAAATTAATTAGTAGTTAGGTCTTCTTTTTATTTATCTATTTCATTATTTTCTTAAAACATGACAAAAACTTTTTTTTAATCAATCGTCAATAGGTTTAGTCAAGGGTCAAAACCCTAGTCGTTTCGTATTTGATTCATCGCGCGCTTATTATTTATTTCGACAATACTTTTGTAACTGTTCATGGCTTGTAATAGTTTAATTTAGGGTTTTATTTATTGTTTAAATTCCCGGGTTTTTTGGCTATGTAATTAATCCCCCACCCCGAAGCCTTGTAATAGCGTAGATCTATCTTCTCGCATTTTTGATTCCCGCAAATATTTAACTGTTAGATGTATGCTAATAGGATTGTATGGCAAGAATGCATGATAAATTAATACGGTTAAAAAACCCTAATGTGCAAATATTAAATAAATTGAAAACAGATCACTCGCACATATCACTCTTAGGGTATACTCTCATTTCGGTTGCCTTCGGTAAACGATCATTAAGTATAGGATGCTTTAGTGGTTGCCCTCCTGTCTAAAAAGATCTAATGTCCCGTTTGAATGTTGCCTCGGAAATGTTGCCTCAAAAAGATCTTAAGACTTTAGGGTTATTACTAAGGTATCCTAACATTGCTTTAGTGATCGTACGTCCCTTTCGAATTGACCCTTACAAACTCCAACGACAGTGTTACCTACTCACTAATAGTAGGATAACACAGTCTAAAGGAAACAAGAATAGAAACGATATTTTTTCGAGTAGGTAGATGCTAGTAGGTACTTGCTCAAATAAAAAAATTTCACACTTACACTTTCCAAACAAATTTTCAAAACAACTTCGTCACATCCTTCAGGATTGATACAAGGGTTATCATGAAGTAAAACAAAAATTTTCAAAACAAAGCACACAAACACAAGGAATTTAAAAATGAGCAAGTACCTAAGAGCCCATAGAAAACCATGGATAGAAAGGGTGCTAACACCTTCCTTTTCTATAATCTACCCCCCGTACTCAGAAACATCTCGAAAAAGGATTTTTTCTATACTTTTTTCCTTTTCCTTTGTTGGATGAAATAAAATTCGGTGGTGACTCTTGCTTACCGCGACATTTTGTGAACACAAAACGCAAAATGCAAACCAGTATTAAAATAGTCGGTTCTGCCACCTATCACAGAACTGGCGACTTTGCTGGGGATTTAATAAGTGGGGTATACCTTAGGATCTAGTTCATCATAATTGCTTCTCTTGATTGCTTTGTTTGCTTTACTTTTAAGGGTTTGTTTGGAGTTACTATAGATCCTAACCCGGATCTGGGGAATACCTTTTAGGTAAGTAGCAATAGACTGTGAGGGAATTGTACAACGTAGACCAATACGGTTGAAGCAGTAGCTACGTTGGTGTGGCACTTTGGTTGGTACCGGTATCCCTTGTGGAGAAACGAGGAGAATACGGGGCCACCGCGTGGTGTCGTTAAGAATCAACTGGGCTTAGAACCTTTAATAGCCTAACTTGGCCATTAGAAAGTAGTGAGATATCCGACCTCGGTGTAGAGCTGAGAACTGGTTGATACTCGATGCTACACTCATCGAGACCATACTCTCGGAATAATTTCGACCACAAGAAAAGATTACGTGAGCTGAAACCATGACCGATGAAGGATGGTCAATGATATTGAAATCCTCTAGAACCCGGTTACTTTTCTAGGACAGGTTGAAACCAACTTAACTTGAAGGGGGTATTACCTTTGACCTCATGCAAGCCTTAAACCTAAGGGATTTGTGTGATTTGACTATGTTTGCAATACCTGTTGTTTGCTAGTGTTTTATCATAACATCATGCATCATAACATGACATTCATGCTTCATTACACTAACCATTTCAAAGACCAAGGGAATTTATCTTTGTTCTGCTTTGCAGATCATGGCTTCCATGCGTAGGAATACTATTCGAATCAACTTTGTGGAGATACCTTCCCAACTCAAAGAGCTAGTATCAAGAATTTCCAAAAACTTCTATGTTCATTAAGAGACATGGTCAACTTCTCAGTCTGGTTACTTCAAACCCTGATGAACAGATGATGAGCGTACTTTTTCAGTTCTTCGATCCCAAGCATCACTGCTTCACCTTTCCAAATTATCATTTGGTACCCACCTTGGAAGAATTCTCTCATCTATTGGGCATATCCAGTATTGAACAAGTACCCTTCACAGGTATAGAAGAAGTTCCTAAGCCAGAAGTCATTGCCTCAACTTTGCATTTGAAACGGGCCGATGTGGTATCCATTTGGGAAACTCGAAGCGGAGTCGAGGGTTTTCTAGCCAAATTTCTGATAGAACGGGCTCAACTATTTTAGGATGATATGGAGTTTCAGGCTTTTGAGGATGTCTTGGCTCTTCTTATCTATGGTTTAGTTCTCTTCCCTAATCCAGACTCTTTCGTGGATGTGAATGCTATCAAGATTTTCCTTTCTCGCAACCTTGTGCCTACTTTGCTTGGAGATATTTTGCACGCTCTCTATACTCGTACCACGAGGAGAAGAGGGACTCTTATGTTCTGAATGCCATTGTTGTCAAGGTGGTTTATTTATCACCTTCCTAGGTCTGTACTGAAGAACGAAGAAGGTTTGGGTTGGTCCCACAAAATAATGTCACTCGCTCATACGGATATTCTTTGGTGTTTCCGAGCTATGGAAGACGTTGTTGTTATTGACCATTGTGGGGGGTACCCTAATGTCCCATTACTTAGTATCATAGGGGGTATAATTTACAATCCTTGTCTAGCTTTGTGACAATTTGGTCATGCTCGTAGGGATGGTCCCCATGAGTTACTTCTCGAGGACATTGTATTCGACTATGAGGATGATGTTAAGGGGCATCGCTGGAGGTTCATACGAGCTTGGGGTGTTGTACCCCAAAATTTTCCCTCTCATTTTTCAACATTTCTCATCATAAGGCTCTTTGAACTCAAGATCAAACTAGGGTTTGCTCTGCTCAAGCCATCTTCTTGCACTGTTGACCTAAACTAGGGTTTGAGTTTGCACATGTATTTTTGGGCTTCCAATGCTCAAGGTGACTTTCATACTTCATGTTGGACTTAGAAGATTACCTCTACCAAGTTTCAAGCTTTGAATCAAATTTTTGCCTAGTCAATTGGACAGTTGACCTAAAAATCAACTATATTGGGGAAAAAGTCAACTGTGGCCAATTTACAGTCAAATCTCATAAATTTTGACCCACATCAACCTTACAAACTCATATGAACCATTTGATCAAGTTTGGACCACAACTCCTCAAGAAATTTGATCAAATCACCAAAAGGGCAGAATGGTCATTTTTAGGGTTTTGACTGCACAAGGGCAATTTCTGATTTTTAACCTAGCCAATGGAAAATTGGGCTCAAACATGGATTCAAGGACTCAATGGAATCATCTTGACCTATTCACAAGGTTTAAAAGATCTCAATTGCATTGGATTGACAGATGAATTTTTTCAGTCAACTGATCAAATTTTGACTGTATACTGAAAAGTCAAACTTTGACTTTTAGTCAAAATCAAGTGCCAAGGGTCATTTTTCATCAAGATATGTCAAAACATGAAACTTATTCATCAAGAACCCAATTTTGCAAATTAGGGTTTAAAGTTGAAAATTTTCATAACTTAGAATTTTTCTAAGTTATGAAATTTTCTTAATTTTTCCTAACTTTGCCCAATATTTTCACCATGATGCAATTGGATTCAAACAAAACTTCTAACATGAAAGTTGTAGTACTCCACAAAGTCTACAACTTTGATTCACAAAGTTTTCTCAAAAGAAGCTTGGATCTCAAGTTATGATTTTTGGAACAAGGGTCCATGAAACTTTTAACTTAGTGAAATTTTGCCCTAGTTTAGGCAGGATTTTGACCTATCTTCATGGCCATTTTTCACATAGTTCCACTTGGAATCTCAAATTTAATTTCAAAGATGGAATGTAGATAATGTTTCAATATTTCCAAAATGTCCAAGAACTCTCCAAACTCATTTGTGGTTAGGTAGAATCGAAGGCTTGAAGTTGGCAAAAACTCACTTTTCATCCATGGCATGTTCATATTGATATAAGTTGCAAATTCAAATCAGCTTGCTTTACACTAGATTACAGGCCTCAAAACCATTCCATACTCATTAATTAAATGCAAATCCATTGGTCTAAGTTTTTGTTTTGGTCATTAGGGCATTGCACACAAGATTAATCCCTAAATGGTAAAAGGTACATTACCATTTTTGCCAAAGTATGCTTTATGTCAATACCACATCTCTTGAGCCTTGAACAATATCTTGTGCAGAAAATCATATCCACCAACTTGAGGGGCCAAGATCACAAGGGGCAGGCTGATGGATAGCCTGTATAGACTTGTATTACATCATTGCTCATTTTTGCTTCATATACAAGAAAGATACCAAATACATGAGAATTTACACATCTGAGAAAACCAACTTGGGCAAGACTTTGAGACAAGTTTCTCACATCCCCTTGAGCTATAAACACGACCCTTTGAGTCCTCAAACCTCCCATAGCATAAAATCACCTTCCATTGGCAAAATAGGGCAGCATCTGCATCTTGAGTTCTATCTCACAATTTTCTCGTGCGTTTTGTCCCAAACCTGTTCAAACACCTTCCATACAACCTATCCAAACTATCCCAACCCTTAAACACTAACTGTAACTCCATTTACAAGGTTTGCCATTTTTGATTTCAGCTTGTGTAGGTTGAGTTCTGTAGGCTTGTTCAAGAACATTCAAGGCAAGCTAGGCATTGGAGAAGGTCAAAGGAAGTTCAAGCAAGCTTCCAAACATCTCAGGCCTCATTGAAAAGCTCCACATTGTCAGACACGAAGTCAACTGAAACAGGTTTTTGTCAACTTCCTATCTCTCTATTTAGGAACAATTAGGCTTAGGTTTGTGAATAAGAAATGTAGTATTCATAGCCATGAAGTTGTACATATGCTCAGCTTTCATTTTAATTAAGCATGCTAAGAGAATTTGGTCCATGAACATCCTGAAAAAAATAGGTTAAGATTTAGGGCCAGAGAAATTCTCTTTGGTCTTTGAGATTTAGGACAAGTTTTTTATATGGTTGAATTCGTCTTGGAAAACCCTACAACTTTGATGTTATGTGTTTTTGCATTAGAGCTCGTATGCAGGTTGTTCATGTTTGGTACAGGGCGCGCGAAATTTTGAACCAAGGTTGAAGATGAAGTCTGGCTTTGGGTTGGGCTTTGGCTTCTTTTGTTTTTGACACCTCCCTCATTACTGAATACACCCCCCTGGCCCAATTTCTTTATATTTTATATTTTTGTATTTTATTTATCATTTCTGATTTTCATTTTATATTTTCCAAACATAAAAATATCCAAAAATATTTTCATAAATTCTCACATTTATTTTTATTATTTTATTGTTTTTTTTAGACATAAAAATAATTTAATAGTATATACTTTTATTTATTGAAAACTTGAAAATAATAAATAATAACATTATACTTTTATTTTTATTCTTTATTTTATTTACACTAAAAAATATTGTTCTAAATATATTTTGGTCTTGTATATATTTTATTTTATTTTTTATTGTGCATAACTAATATAATTAATATATATATGTATACATACTTTTATTTTATTTAATAGATACTTTAGAATAAAAACATAAAAATATTATACTTTTATTTTTATTATTATTTATACTTAAATAATACTTTTTTCTAAATATATTTTATTTTTTGTATATACACTATTTTATTTTATTGTATATAAATAATATAGTCAATATATTTACATTCTTAAAAATTAGGGTTTTACCCTTAACCAAAAAAAATAATCTTTTCATTAATTTTTTTCTTTTTGCATTAAATATTTTTTACATACATAAAAAATAAACATAAACCTTTTTGCATATTCATAATATTTGGTATATTTATTTAATTTGTTCATTTAAATATTATTCATTTATTATTTGTGCCATTTATTCAATTTGGATGTAATAGTAAAATTAGGGTTTTAATTCCTTGCCAAATAATCCCCATTCAAAGATTGTATCCCCCTCCCCATAATCATGTTGTAATAATGGTAGATTTATTTTTACGCATTTACGCTTTCAATTATGCCATGATTAGAGATTAGGGTTTGTATGCAAAAAAATCCAAAATCAACAAGTAGCTTGACCTAATACAAAGATAAAAATGTATGAAAATCAAACACAATGCACACTTGCACCCCTAGGGTTACATCCACTTGTTGCCTTAAAAATGGGCCATGTTATGCATGTTGAGTACTTTGGCAAAACAAAAACAAAACAAAAGATCATAGTCCCTCGATGACGCTATCTTGGTTGCCTATACAAAATGATCTAGTCCCTCAAAAATTTGCTAAAAATACTTAACACAATTGCTATCATGGTCTATACGATGACCTGCGCCTGTCCCGTTTAACATCCAAACACAAGGTTGTTTACCAAATGCAATGGTAAAACAACACTGTCAAAAGGGTTTAAAACGTATAGGAAAGATCTTTGAGTAAAATAGGGTAGATATCTCTTAGTTACTTGATCAAAAACTTGCAAAACATCCTTGCTATTTTCAAACACACCTCACAACAAAATTTCAAAACATTTCCCAAATCAAACTTTCAAACATTGAAAAATCTTTTCAAAAGACAATACACCTTTGTATATATTCAAACAAGAATCATTACAAAGGTTGCCACAATGATGGTATCTTTTCAAAACATCTTTCAAAACCACACACAAAGCACCATTTCAAATAATTGAAAAGCAAAAGTAAGTGATCTAAACAAGTAACTAAGATCCCATGGAAAACCATGGATGAAAAGGGTGCTAGCACCTTCCCTTTTCATAATCTACTCCCCGAACCCAAGAAAACATCTCAAAGGTCTTTCCTGTGCTTTTTGACCTTTCCTTAGGATAAAATAAAAAGTCGGTGGCGACTCTTGCTAAACCGAAACATTTGTGAACACAAACGCAAAACCTCAAGTCAGTTCTCCCACCGTACCACATGGGGCATGGTAAACAAATATGACCCCAAAGAGTTTGGACCGAAGACTTCCCTTCCTATGCAGCCTTACCTCTAATGGGTACGAGCTCGTGCCCAGAAGCTTATGATGCCCTATGCGGCAGTATTACCAGTGATTGTGGAGCCCACTACTGAAGACGAAATTCTTTACACGGTTCTCTATCCTCACATGCCCAATGATCTTGGGGAGTTACAGAGGTCTTGGATTCAGCTGAAGAATGAGCGGGACACTTACCGGGAGCAGTTCCATGAGCAAGAGAGGAAGGTTTTAAAACTCACTAGGTAGCTCGAGGAAAAAAGAGTGCTCAATGATTACATCAACACAAAGAGAAAGCGTCCATGGGACTTTTGATTTTTTCTTTTCTAGTTTTAGATTTGTTTTATTTACTTCTTTGTAACGCCTTAAAGGCATGTTGAAACTTTTTGAGCTAATAAAGTTTTGTTTATTTTGGTTTGCAAATTTAAATCTCCCAAAGTCTTTGAAATCATTACATGCGCATCCCATTGTCATACACATCATTACAGGTACAAGTACAAGTTTCTCATCTTCTTCGCTGTTTATTTCAGCAGAAATGTCTTCCGATCAAATCATCAAAGATCTTCAGGCACAGAACGCCTAGTTCCAGCAAATGTTCATCAGTCTGGTAAAGGGGCAAGAGGATCTGAAGACCCTCATTCTGAAAGAGAAGAAGAAGAAGAAGGTCAGTATTCTAAATATGGGCAGAAGGTTTGGAGAAAGGTTGAAGCGTCAAACTGATCTGATCTCTTCATCCAAAGACGGGGAGAACCAAGAAGAGGAAAATGACCCTAGTCCTGTAGTCTTTGATAATGATACTGATTTTGATGATGAGCAATATCCTCATGTTGAGGATAGATACAAGCAATTAGAAGACCGTCTGAGTGCTATGGAAGTTCAGAAGATACCTGGTTTGGATTTCGGAGAACTGGGACTGGTATCGGGAGTGGTCGTCCCTCAAAAGTTCAAAGCTCCAGTTTTTGCTAAGTATGATGGAGTGTCCTGCCCAAAACTCCATCTCCGCTCTTATGTCAGGAAGATTCAACCCCACACTGCTGATAGAAATTTGTGGGTGCACTTCTTTCAAGATAGTCTGTCAGGGACTCAGCTTGAATGGTTCTACCAGTTGGAAGAGACCAATGTCCGAAACTGGGAAGATCTTGCTGCTGCTTTCTACAAGCAGTATCAGTATAATACCGACCTTGCTCCCACTCGTACTCAACTCCAGAGTATGTCCATGGGTGCAGGTGAAGGTTTCAAAGATTACGCTAAAAAATGGAGAGATTTGGCTGGCAGAGTTCAACCCCCTTTGTCTGATAGGGAGTTGGTTGATATGTTTCTAGGGACGCTGTCTGGTCCATTTTTTAACCACTTAATCGGCAGCTCGTCGTCTAGTTTCACCAAGTTGATTTTAACTAGAGAAAGAGTGGAGGCTGGAATTCTAAGTGGTAAAATACAGAAGGATGCCTCTTCGAGTTCGGTAAAGAAACCTTTTATTGGTAAGAAGGAAGCCAGTGCAATTTATAGCCCGAGGGGCCAAAATAGATTTGAACACCGTCCAACGGTAAATGTTGTAGTGATACCAACACCCGCAGTTGCTCCACAATGCAAAAATCAACAAAGGGTGGAAAGACCACAGTGGCAGTTTACCCTCATTAGCATGACACTGGCTGAAGTGTTACCTCACTTGCTGAGATCCAACTTGGCGACTCTGAGAGAGGCTCCCAAAAATCCAAACACTACCTCTCCCAGATACAATCCCAACGCGCGGTGCGCCTACCATTCTGAGAGTCCTGGCCACGATACCAATGACTGCTGGGCTCTGAGAAACAAAGTACAAGACTTGCTTGAAGCCAAGGAGATAGAGTTCGATACTCCAGAAAAGCCGAATGTTATAACTTCTCCCATGCCCAAACATGGTCGTGGAGTCAATGTTGTTGACACTTATTTGTTTGTGGCCTCTGTTGAAGAAATTTCTACTCCTCTTATGACTGTTAAGAAGAATTTGCTATTGGTAGGTTTATTTACGGGTTGTGATGAAGGTTGTCACATGTGCTCGATTCTACCTTCTGGTTGCTGCTTGTTGAAGTCAGGTGTTCAGCACCTGATGGATAATAAAGAGATTCTGTTCGAAAAGACTATGATTCATGTTGTTCCAAATGAAGATGTTGCCATCATAACCATTTTCGCCAATCCTTCCAAGGTTTCCTAGATAAGACCTATTAGGATTACACCTGTTCAAAGAATTGCTCCACTAATAATCATTGTTCCTGGTCCCATCTCGTACACTTCAAACAAGGTTTTCCCATGGCACTATGGTGCTGACGTGTATTATCATGGCATTAAGCAAGAGTTGAAGAATGAAGAAGCTGATACTAATGTCAGTAATACTGTCGGGACTAGTAAGGTTACCCAAAGCGGGAGGATCTTCTCTCCCAAGATTTCCCCTCCGACTGTCAACAAACCTATTGTCATTCCATCTGCTGTTCCCGCTAGTACATCAACTACTATTCCAGTTCTTACTCCAGTTATCACCCCTATTGCCGAGCCATCTGAGACTCGGGGAAAAGAAATTATAGATGAGCCTGCCCGGATGGAGGCGCCTAGAAAGATTGTCATGGAAGCCTCTAAATAAGAAATAGAGGAAATACTGAAAATTATCAAGAAAAGCGACTACAATGTGGTCGAACAGCTGGGGCAGACCCCGTCAAAGATCTCTGTGATACAGTGGGAGAACTGACTTGAGGTTTTGCGTTTGTGTTCGCAAATGTTACGGTTTAGCAAGAGTCGCTACCGACTTTTATTTTATCCAAAAGGAAAGGTGAAAAAGCACAGGAAAGACCTTTGAGATTGTTTTTGGGTTCTGGGGGTAGATTATGAAAATGGAAGGTGCTAGCACCCTTTTCATCCATGGTTTTCCATGGGCTCTTAGTTACTTGTTTTAGATCACTTGCTTTTGCTTTTCAATTGTTTGAAATGGTGCTTTGTGTAGTTTTGAAAGTATTTTGAAAAGAGGCCTTTGTTTAGGAAATCTTTGTAATGATTCTTGTTGGTAAGAATGTATACAAAGATATTTGTCTTTTGAAAAATGTTTCAATGTTTTGAAAGTTATTTGGAAATTGTTTTGAAATGTGTGTGTTTGAAAATAGCAAGGATGATTTGCAAGTTTGATCAAGTAACTAGAAGCATTCTACCTACTCGAAAGTCTTTCCTATTATTGTACCCCAAAATTTTCCCTCCCATATTTCTCAAAGACATTGCAAGAAAAATCTCCAAATGGCTCAAGGTTGCTCAAGAGTTGGTCAGACAAGCCCTCTCCTAAGGCAGTCTACCCCAAATTAGGGTTTTGTGTTGCATCAAGATCCTTGAATCTAAATGACCTCAAGTGCTCCCCAATGTCCTAATATTTTCTCAAGATAATCCATGTCCAACTTCAAGCCTTGCAGAGGAAGTTTGCTCAGTCAATTGCTCAAAGGTCCAAAAATCGACTGTGCAAGGGCAAAAGACAACTGTGACCCAAATACAGTCAAACTTAAAGGTTTTTTGTAAACATTCTCATTTTGAAGGATTGATCATGATTCATCAAGGATTGCTCAAAATTCATCAAGATTCAAAAGTTGCTAAATTAGGGTTTTGTAGGAAAAGTCAACTCAACTTTGACCAAGCATAACTTTCTCATACTTTATGATAAATGACCCATCCAAAACTCATTTTGAAGAGGAAGAAATTACCTACAATCCATCTTCATAACCCAAGTTCAAAATATGCACTCACAAGAAGTTATGAATTTGGACATTATAGGTCATTTTGAAAAGTCAACAAAAACACTTTTTTGTCAAAGCTTATAACTTGAGCATGGTGTATCAAAATGAGATGAAACCAAAAGGGTTGGTTAGAGGACATCTCAAGCTTCTAAAAAGTCCAATAACACTTCCAAAAGTTCAAAATTGAAGAAGTTATGCATTATTGAAGTTGGACTTTTTTGCAAAATTGCCAAAAGTCAACTATCCCCAAAACTTCAAATTTTGCCAAATGGGCCCATTCTTTTTCACTTGATTTGAGTTTTCATTGTTTCCCACGTGCCCTAGCTCCAGCCATGTGTCCATATCACATTTTTATTATTTAATTTGATTTTTATTTGAATTAATTCATTTTAAATCAAATAAAATCACATAAAATCTAAAGCATTGATAACACATGATTTTTTGGCTATTTCAGGCTCCAAATACAGCTATTATTTCAATCAAATTCGTATCAAAGGAATTTGTTACAAAAATATGTGATTTAGGCCAAGTTTGGAAAGCTTTTATGGAAGAATCAAATCAAATATGCAATCATCAATATGGAGAGATTTGGACCAAATTTGTGACCCTAATCCAATGTGCATTACATAAGCAAGCAAAGGACACGAAAATCAGGGTTGGCAATCACTTGTAGAAGCAGAACAAAAACTTGCAAAATCACAAAAAAGTTGGAGATCAAAATCAAAGTTAGAGGCGTTTTCAGGACTTGAGACTTGTATCAATCGATTGCTGGCCATCTCCACAAGCTAACTCGATCCAAACCAAGCATTCTCAGGCCCTCATACGCACTGTAAGTCTCACGCGAATTGCCCCTGTTCTTGATTTCGTATCTCTGAAATTAGGCATTGTTTTCATGGAATAATTGCATATCCGTAATCCTCACATCATTTGCAAACTATTGGCAATAACCAATTTGATTTATATACTCTGTATCATGAAACACCATGGCTAGGGTTTTGCTTCTGTTTTTAGGGATTTTTGTTTCAGGTAAAATTGAGATACATGATGGACATGGTTGTGATCAGGAGGTCATGACGAGTTCAACCATGTTCTTGGATTGTGTTTATATGGCCTGAGGACGATTTTAGGATGAACCTGCGTTTTTAGCTGCGGATAGAAATCCGCAGGTAAATTTACAGGGTTTTTGAGGAAGAGGATGATGCGTTGTCACCCTCATGTTGGTTTATTTGAAAATTCGCGCCAACTTCCATTAACACATTTGTTTATTTTATATTATTATCATATTGTATTTTGTTAACAACAAAACAGCATAGCCCAGTTGGTCAACACATCAGCGTCCAAGGCATTAGTGGCTGGAGGTCAGGGGTTCGATCCCTGCCTCCAGCCAATTGTATTTTCTTCATATTTTTCAGGTAATTGCATGCATGATCAAGCCAGATTCACACCATACGCCCTCATTAATCCAAGCGCGAGATGGCCAAGGGCCATACCTGATGATCCACGTTGGAGGTCTACCAAAAGCCAAGTCAACGTGCTTGCACTGGATCCAAAAAGTCCACACGGACCAGCTACTAATGGGCCTACAAAAATGCTCCTTGCACCTCCAAAAAAGGCCCATTTCTTTCCTTTTATCATATTTTCTATTTTATTTATTTAGTTATTTTATTTTATTTTAATTAATTACTAACCAATCATTTTTTTCCTTTTTTATCAAAAATCATCAAAAAATATTTTTATCCAATAAAATTTTAGAATTCATTTTTATTAATAAACACTAATTAATTAATTAGGTTTTTTTAATTCTAGTAAACTTTAACCTATTTTGTAAATAAATAAAATTAATTAGACTTAATTAGGTTTTAACTACTAATTTAATTATTTTTAATTTCTTTCTTAAATAATCAAAAACTCCAAAAATAATTTATTTTTCATTTAATTAATTTATTAATTTAATTTAGTTATTTAATTTAGGATTAATTTCTTTACTTAAAATAAAAACAACAAAAAAAAAGCACTTTCTTTAATCCAAAGGGTCAAAACCCTAATCTTAGATCTGATTTAATTTTGTGTCGCGCTTTATTTTTCTTTGTCCAATTATGTATCTGCTTACGGATTGTAATAGTTAAATAGGACATTTATTTATTTTATCGCATTATTTTATTTTCAAAGGGTTTCTTTTGGCGATGTAAATACCCAACGCCTTGTAATTTAATTTCTGCATTTTTATTCCGCAAATTATAATTGCTAGATGTTGGATAATAGGGTTTGCATGACAAGACTGAATGTTTAAATCTTAAAATCTAATTCGATCACCCTTAACATGTGCAAAGATAAAAATAAACTGAAAACGACACACTCGCACATGCGCACTCTTAGGGTACACCCCACTTGGTTACCTTCGTACACGGTCATTGAGTATAGGTCGTTTTAGAGGTTGCCCTCTTGTCTAAAAGATCATAGTTGCCTCGGAAAGGTTGCCTCGGATATCATTGCCTCGAATATATGATCTAAGACATTAGGGTTACCGCTAAGGCGTCCTAACATTGCTTTACTGACCGCATGTCCCGCATTCGAATTGACCCTCAAACTCCAACGACGGTGCTACCTGCTCACTAATGGTGGGATAGCGTTGCCTAAAGGAAATTAGCATAGAACGATTCCTTTTTCGAGTAGGTAGATAGTTCTTAGATACTTGCTCATCCAAAACAAAACTCTTTTCACACTTACACTCCTTTTCAAACAAAGTTTTCAAAAACACTTCATTACACTCTTGAGGACAGAAGCAAGAGTTAAATAGAAGTTAAAAACAAAAACTTTTCAAAACCCACAAGCACAAAGAAAACATTTTGAAAACAATGAGCAAGTACCTAAGAGCCCGTGGATAACCATAGATAAAAAGGGTGCTAACACCTTCCCTTTCTATAATCTACCCCCCGAACCCGAGAAACATCTCGAAAAAGGAATTTTTCTGTGCTTTTTTCCTTTTCTTGTTGGATAAAATAAAAGTCGGTGGCGACTCTTGCTTACCGCGACATTTTGCAAACACAAACCAGCATTCCAAAAAATAGTCAGTTCTTTCCACCGTATCACACCTATACATTTTCATTCCTTTGACATTGTTAACCTACCATTGTTTTGGTAGATAACCCTATCTTTGGATGTTAAACGGGACGGGCGTGGGTCATCGTATGACCATGATAACAATATTGTCAAGTATCTTTATCAAGTTTTGAGGGACTAAGATCATTTTTGTTTAGGCAACCAAGATAGCGTCATCGAGGGACTATGATCTTTTGTTTTTGTATTGTTTTGCCAAGATACCTAGCATGCATACCATGGCCATGTTTTTTAAGGAAACCAAGTGGGTGAAACCCTAGATGTGCTTGTGTGCAAGGTGTTGTCATTTTTCATGCATTTTTGTCTTGAATTAGGTCATGCTATTTGTTTGATTTTGTCTTATCATACAAACCCTAGTTTTTACTAAACATGCATATAATACGATAAATTGCGTAAAGTAAATCTAAACTATTACAACAATATTATGGGGAGGGGGATACAAGTTTTGAATGGGGATATTTGCACAAAATAAAACCCTAATTCATTATTACAACCCAATTGAATTTATTGTACAAATAAATAAATAAGCAATATTTAAATATGCAATAAAATGTAAATATGCAAAAATGTTTTTGTAATTGTTTTTTATGTATGTGAAAAATAAATTATTTAAGTCTAAAATAAGAAAAAATATTGTGATTATTTTTGAAAGGGGAAACCCTAGTTTTATTTTAAAAGAAAATATTGTTTTCTAATATTCTTTTTATTCATTTATGTACAAGAAAAATAATAATAATATTATGTATAAATATTAAAATTAAAATATGTGAGAAAATAATATTTTATGTGTATAATATAATAAAATAAAATATTTAAGTATTTTTATTATTATTTACAAGTTTATTTAAGAAAATAAGTTTTATAAACCTAATAAACTATTTTTATGCCAAAAAATAATAAAAATAATAAAATAAAATGCAAAAAAAGTAAGAAAATATTTTTATGATTTTATAATGTTCAGAAAATAAATAAATGCAAGTCAAAATATAATACATGAAAAAAATATAAAAAAATAAAAGAAAAATGCAAAGGGGGGTGCAGAAGCAAAAATGGGGGTGCAAAAAGTAGCAGGCCCAAGCGCCAAGCCCAAGCCAGCTTCATCCCTGTCCTCTGTACACTTCCTGCGCGTGTTTCTGAGCTAAACCTGTATCTCTTGCATACGTGCATAAAAACAAAATCTTGCAACATGAAACTTGTAGCATGTTAACTCACGATTCCAATGATATAAAAATCATGACCTAACTCTAAAAGATCAAGGAGAATTTTATCACCCCTAATTTCTGACCTAAAATTTTCATGAACTTCAAGCTTCAAATTCTCACTACTCAGTTAATATAAATAAAAACTATGCATATGTACAGCTTAAGCATGTTAAGGACTATATTTTTGCTTCACAAACCTAATCTTAAGGATGCCTAAATAGAGAGATAGAAACTTGACAAATACCTTGTTTAGTTGAGTTTGGATATGGAAATGTGGGAACTTTGAGTGAGGCCTGAAGTTCTTGTGAGCTTCCTTGAAGTCCCCTCAACCTTTTCCAATGCTTAACTGGTCTTGTAGATGGCTAAATCTCCTTGCACGAGTCAACCTGCAACCTTGCAAAATGAAAATGGTGAAGTGTGAAATTGAGCTTACAGTTGCAAGACAGGGGCCTGGATATCTTGGATGTGAGGTATGGAATGTGTTTGAAGTGATTCAAAGCAAAACGCACGAGCCAATGTCGATTTGGCCAAGGTTCTGCAGAAGATGCCCTGTTTGGGCAGAAAAATGGGATTTTTGTGTTTTAGGGTGTTTGAGAAGTTATGAATTCGTGTCTTTTGCTTGTTACAATGTTCTGAGGTTGTTTGAAATGATACCAAGGCTTGCCTTTATCAGATCTCCAAGTTGTATTGACTTTTGCCAAATTGCTTGCTTTTGAAGAAAAGTTGGAAGTGACAATGCCAAAGCCTGTACAGGCTTGCTTGCTAGCTGCCCATAGTTGGTACAAGTTGCCTGATATTTGTGGATATTGTTTGCAGCAAAAGATTAGGTCCATGGCTCAAGATATGCAAAGTTGCATAAAGCATGCTTTATTAAAATGGTATTGTGATCTTTATGCCATAAATGGAATAATTCAATGTACAATGCTCCAAAGTTCAGAACAAGACCATTATCCAATGTGTTTGCATTTAATTATGGAGTGTAGAAGGGATTAGGACCTGTAAAACCAAGTACAAGCATGTTTGAAACTGATTTGCAACTTGAACCATTGTGAAAAATGCCTTGAACAAAAGTGATAAATTGCCATTTTCATTTCTTCGATTCTCCCTAACCATAAATATCTTGGAGAGTTATTGGACATTTTGTAAAGCTTGTAACATGCTCTAAAATCCATCTTTGAAATGAAACTTGAGATTAATCTTTTAACTAGGTGAAAAGTTGCCATAAAGTTAGGTCAAAAATCTGCCTAAACTAGGGCAAAATTTCACTAAGTTAAAAGTTTATGGACCCCTATTCACAAAATCATAACTTAAGATCCAAGCATCCTTTGGGAAAACTTTGTGATTCAAAGCTGTAGATTTCTTGGAGGAATACAACTTTCATGTTGGAAGTTTTGTTTGAATCCAATTGCATCATGGTGAAAAAGTTGTGGAAAGTTGGACTTTTTAGTGTACAGTTGATTTTTGATCAGTTGACTGGGAAATTTATCTGTCAATCTAATGCTTTTGAGATATTTTGAACTATGTGATTATGTCAAGATGATGTTATTGAGTCCTTGAAATCATGCTTGAAACCAATTGGTTATTGGCTAGGTTAAAAATCAGAAATTTCCCTTTCTCAGTCAAAACCCTAATTTTAACCATTTTGCCCTTTTGATGATCTGATCAAATTTCTTGAGGAGTTGTGGTAAAAACTTGATCAAATGGTACATAGGAGCCTAGAATGTTGTTGTGGATCAAAATTTATGAAGTTTGACTGTAAATTGGCCATGGTTGACTTTTTCCCCAATACAACTGATTTTTAGGTCAATTGTCCAATTGACTGGGCAAAAATGTGATTCAAGGCTTGAAACTTGGTATGAGCAATCTTAGGGGTCCAAGATGGTGTGTGAAAGTCACATGAATCATTGATGGTCCAAAAATCCTTGTGCAAACTCAAACCCTAATTTCAGGTCATCAGTGCAAGAGGAGGTCTTGAGCTGAGCAAACCCTAATCCTGTCTGGATTTCAAGAAGTCTTGTGAGGGAAAAATCTTGATAATATGAGAGGGAAAAATTTTGGGTACAACAATCTCCATGTTGTCTCTGTTGTTGTGTTCTGAAGCCCATGCAAAGGCTTTGATTGCATTTCTCAAGACTGCGCATGTGCCGCAGGAAACTTCAGCAGATCAATTCAAAGATTGTGTGGCTAGCCTGACTGCTGACAATAGGCTAGGATTTTCAGATGCGGATCTGACCACTAAGGGGAGGAATCATAATGATGCTATGCATGTCTCGATTGAGTGCAGGGGCACCACTATTGCTCATGTGTTGGTAGACACTGGGTCTTCGCTGAATGTTCTGCAGAAGAAAGCGTTGGACCATTTCGATTGTGAGGGTTTAACTTTAAAGCCGAGCAATATTGTGGTAAGGGCTTTTGACGGATCAAAGAGAATGGTGCACAGGGAGGTGGACATCCCTGTCAAAGTGGGTTCTCATACCTTTGGGTCCACCTTCTACGTAATGGATATCAGGCCATCATATTCTTGCTTGCTGGGTTGTCCTTGGATCCATAGGGTTGGGGCAGTTACTTCTACACTCCATCAAATGCTGAAGTATCCAGTGAAGGGGAAAATTGTCATAGTGTGAGGCGAAGAGGAGTATATGGTGAGTCATCTCAATTCCTTCTTTTATGTAGAGATGGACGGGGAGTTCATAGAAACCCCTTGTCAGAACTTCGAAGAGGTCCCTCAGACTTTGGCATCAACTGAAGTTACTACCAACAAACCTCCGCTGAAGATGGCTTCTCTCAAGGATGCCAGGGCTGTAGTTGAAGAAGGTGGGTGTACCAATTGGGGTTGGCTCCCTGATTTCACTCACAAAACTGACAAATTTGGTTTGGGCTTTACTACAGGGGCTCAAAGGGCTGTTAGGCGCGCTCGGATTGGAAGACCTCCTCTACACATCAACAATCGGGGAGTTAACACAATTGAGGACAGTGAAGAAGATTCAGAAATCAACAGCTAGATCTACCTGTTCTACCCCAAAATTTTCCCTCCCATATTTCTCAATATATTTCAAGTGAGATCCTCAAATTGCTCAAGGAAGTCCAAGAGTTGACCAGACATATTCTCTCCTAAGGCAGTCTACCTAAAATTAGGGTTTCAGTTTGCATCAAGATGTTTGAATAATAAGGTTCCCAAATTCTCACTATTGTCCTAATATGTTCTCAAGATCATCCATGTCAAGTTTCAAGCCTTGCAGAGAAAGTTTGCTCAGTTAATTGCTCAAAGGCCTAAAAATCGACTATGCTAACGCAAAAGTCAACTGTGGCCCACATGCAGTCAAACTTCAAGATTTTTGGTCAACATTCTAATTTTGAAGTATTATTCATCATTTTATAAAGGTTTGATCATGATTCCTCAAGGATTGCTCATAATTCATCAAAACCCAAAAGTTGCTAAATTAGGGTTTTATAGGAAAAGTCAACTCAACTTTGACCAAGCATAACTTTCACATACTTAATAAAAAACGACCCATCCAAAGCTCATTTTGAAGAGGATTTAATTCCCTATAATCCATCTTCATCTCCCAAGTTCAAAATATGCACTCACAAGAAGATATAAATTTGGACATTATAGGTCATTTTGGAAAGTCAACAAAAACACCTTTTTTGTCAAAGCTTCATACATAAACATGGAAGACTCAATTGAGATGAGACCAAAAGTGTTGCTTAGAGGACATCTTAAGATTTCTAAAAAGTCCCAGAACACACCTCTAGGGTAAAAATTGAATGAGTTATGCATTGGCAAAGTTGACCTTTTTTGCAAAATTGCCAAAAGTCAAAAGTGGCCAAAATTGCAATATTTGTCAAATGGGCCCAATTTTTTATGCTTGCATTGAGTTTGTAACATGAACCACGACCCATGATCTCTCCCACTTGTCTTTATTTTATTTTCATTTTTATTTCAATTAAATCAAATAAAATCAAAATAAAATCATGAAAATATCAAAACTAATCAAAGCTTGAGATTTTGTGCATGTTTAGGACTCTTATACAGCTGGAAAGAGAATCAAATCGTGCAAGCTTCACTTGGACACAAAAAGATTGGATTTGGCTTGATTTGGAAATATTTGCATAAGGATCAAATCTTGAATGAATGATCTTAATTGAGGAAGATTTGAAACAAGTTTGTAACCCTAATTCAGTATAGGGTACATAAGGAAGGAATGCAGATCAAAAAGGAGAAGATTGGAGGCGTGAATAAAAGAGAACAAATCTCAAAATTTCAAAGAAAAGTTGCAATCTGATTTCCTAGTTCCAGGCTTCCTCAAGCCATTCCAGGCACACCATTCGTTTGCTGGACATCCAAGGATCCTATTCCAATCACTAGCAAGCCTCATAACATCCAGAAACGCGTTGTAAGTACCCCATTCCATGTTTTTTTGAAATCGTATATCATAATTCTGGCATTGTTAGCATGTTTTATGGACATATTCTTAATCCTTATGGTGTTTGCAAGCTAATGGTAATATACAATTGCATTTTTATTGGCTATACAACAAGATGCCATATTTAGGGTTCTTGGCTCGTTTTTGGGGTTTTTCTTTACAGGTACAATTGGCCATGGATAAGGGTACCATGATGCTCGTGAGGTTGCCACGAGTTGATTGGTACCATTGTTATGTATTTATCATGCTTGTACAGGATTTTGAAGAAGCCCAGGGTTATACCTACACCCCCCGACCATAGGTAAAAGTTGCAGAACTTTTAGCAACGGTGGGAGGAAGAAGAAGGGTAGCGTGGCATCCTGTGACTGGCCATGTCAAAATTTCGCGCGTTTGTAACATTATTATTTTGTTTTTCCATATAACGCTTGTTTGTTGTTCCATATACAAGAAAACAAGCCAGCTCAGATGGTCAGCATGTGTGGTGAAAATGCCAAAGGGCCTGGGTTCGATCCCCAGGTCCCCCTATTTGTTCAACATTAGTTTGCCTTATATGTTCAAGTGTGCAGGCTTCTCATATGACCACCATACACCATCAGTAACCAGCCAACAGATCTCCAACAAGGTAGATCCAATGCCTTATTACATGGAGGTCCACAATACACAAGTCAAGCAGGCGTATAGAATCTGGAAAAGTCAAACGGGCTGTTAGCATTTGGGCCCAGAAAGTGCAAATCACACCCCCTTTCTTGCTGCAATAACCAGGCCCATCCTATCTTCTTTTCTATTTTCCTTTTATTTATTTATTTTCTAACACAAAATTAATTTTTCACAAATTTAGAATTAGTTTTTATTTTTATCAAATTTAATTTAATATTAGTTAAATTTAATTTTAGGGTAATTCTAACCTTTTGTAAATAATTTAAAATCAATTAGAAAATTAGGGTTTGTTCTTGATTTAATTTTTATTTTCTTCTCTCAATAACAAAAATACAAAAATAGTTAATTTAATTATTTTTCTTAAATAAAAATAATTTGTCATTAGGTTTTCTTTATTTATTCAATTAAACTCTATTTTTCTCAAAATAACGCAAAAACCACAAAAATATGATTTTTCTTTTAATTAGGTTTAGACGGGGTCAAAACCCTATTTTTTTTTCTCGTTCTCGATTCATCGCGTGCATTTATTATTTTTACGATATTAATGTAACTGCTCATGGTATGTAATAGTTTAATTAGGATTTTCTTTTATTTATCGTTTTACGGGTTTTTGGCTATGTAATTAATCCCTCTCCCCGAAGCCTTGTAATAGCGTAGTTTTTATTTCTCGCATTTTAATTCTCGCAAAATATTAACGGTTAGACGTATGATAATAGGATTGCATGACAAGACTGTATGTTAATTTAAAATGGTTAGCAAACCCTAATGTGCAAAGATAATAACTGAAATCAAATCACTCGCACTTGCGCACTCCTAGGGTATACTCTCACTTTGGTTGCCTTAGGTAAACGATCATTAAGTATATAGTGTTTTAGTGGTCGCCCTCCTGTCTAAACAAAGATCAAAAGTCTCGTTCAGAAATGTTGCCTCGAATATGATCTTAAGACACTAGGGTTATTACTAAGACGTCCTAACATTTCTTTAGTAATCGTACGTCCCTTTCAAATTGACCCTTACAACTCCAACGATGGTGCTACCTACTTCTCAATAGTAGGATAGCGTTGTCTAAAGGAAATAAGAACATAAATAATCTTTTTTCGAGTAGGTAGATGCTAGTAGGTACTTGCTCAAATCAAACCTTTTTCACACCAAACACTTTTCTCAAACAAAGTTTTCAAAAACACTTCGTAACACTCTTGAAGACAGAAGCAAGGGTTAAAACAAAGTAAAACAAAAACTTTTCAAAACACACAAACACGAAAGCAATTTTTTTAAAGATGATGAGCAAGTACCTAAGAGCCCGTAGAAAACTACAGATAGAAAGGGTGCTAATACCTTCCCTTTCTATAGTCTACCCCCCGTACTCAAAATCTAGAAAAAAGGAATTTTTCTATTCTTTTGTCCTTTCCAGTTGGATAAAGTAAATGTCGGTGGCGACTCTTGCTTACCGCGACATTTTGCGAACATAAACGCAAAACGCAAACCAGCATTTTCCAAAACAGTCCGGTTCTGCCACCGTATCACAGAACTGGCGACTCTGCTGGGGATTATTAAGTGGGGTATACCTTAGGATCTAGTTCATCATAAATTGCTTCTCTTGTTTGTTTTGGTTGCTTTACTTTTAAAGGTTTTGTTTGGGGTTACTATAGATCCTAACCTGGATCTGGGGACACCTTTTAGGTAAGTAGCAATAAACTGTAAGGGAACTGTACGACATAGACCAATACGGTTGAAGCAGTAGCTACGTTGATGTGGAACATTGGTTGGTACCGGTATCCCTTGTGGAGAAATGAGGAGAATACGGGGCCGCTGTGTGTGTTGTTAAGCATCAACTGACCTTAGAACCTTTAATCGACCAACTTGGCCATTAGGAAGTAGTGAGATAGCCGGCCTCGGTGTAAAGTTGAGAACTGGTTGATACTCGATGCTACACTCATTGAGACCATACTCTCGAGATAGTTTCGGCCGCAAGAAAAGATTGCGTGAGCTGAAACCATGATCGATGGAGGATGGTCAGTGATATTGAGATCCTCTAGAACCCGGTTACTTTTCTAGGACAGGTTGAACCAACTTAACTTCAAGAGGGTATTACCTTTGACCTCATGCAAGCCTAAACCTAAGGTTGTTTGTGTGACTTATGTGCTTTCAGCTTGAACTACTTGCACAGTTTTATTATCTAACAACATGAGTTCCTTGCAGGTTTTGTTTACAGTCCTTATCCAATAACTTGGATTTCTTGCCGGATTTACTTGCTTACATCACCTTGCACTTTTGCTTAAACGCATAGCATACACATCATAACATCATGCCTTAACATTTCCTTAACCATTTCAAGGATCTCAAGGGTTTGTGATGCAGGTTATGGTAAATCAAACGTCTAGCAAGGGGAAAAGGGGATTTATTTTCCTCTAGCCAATACCGTCTAGATATAAAAACACGATAACTTGAGTCAGTGGCTATGACCCACTCGATATGGTGAGCTTGACTCTTGAAGAAGGACTCTTAACGACACGAAGTTTCTTCAATCAAGCTGCAATCAAATTCTAACAGTTTCTTGTTTACCCCACGAGATCCTTGAAAACATTGCATACATATATCATACATATCATTGCATAACAGGTCTTCTAGTACATGTCTCTCATGCTCTCGCTGTTTATTTCAGCAATGGCTCTCAAACAAGACAACAAAGATCTTCAAACTCAAGAAGCTCAGTTCAGGGACATATTCCTAAACCTATCCAAGGGACGGGAAAAGTTGAAAACACTCCTCGTTGGGAATTTGGTCAAGAAAAGTCCTGAAGACAATAAGGACGAACGACTGGAACAACTGCAAGCCGAGGTAGATGCAATAAGAACCCAGATGATGGGACAAATGGATCTTATCCAATACCTAGCCCGGGGACAAGAAGAGCTAAGAACCATCATCAACCAACTTCATCAAGACGGATACAACAATATGAAGCAAATAGTCGAGGCCGGGGACCAAGTCATTGATCAACCTCCAAGAAGACAAAAGGTTGGTTTGGTGAAGAGTGGACCTTTCCAAATTGCTACTACATCACGGGTCCAACAACAACCTCGCCAAAAACAACAGGTTGATCAGAGTAAGCCGGATATGCCCAAAAGGCAGTTTACCAAAATCAACATGTCATTGGCTCAAGCATTGAAACGCCTGTTGAAGGCCAAGTTGGTTATATTAAGGGGCTCTTCTCAGAATCCCAACATAGCCTCCCCAAGGTACAATCCTGATGCAAGGTGTGCATACCATTCCAACAGCCTTGGACATGACACCAACAGCTGTTGGGCATTGAGAAATAAAATTCAAGATCTGATTGATGAAGGAGCGCTAGAATTCGCACAATACGGTCAGGCTGAGTTCTTCTGCCATCCCTCAAAAGCATACCATTTGAAGTGACAAGTTCTAACAAGAGGGCTTTTCGTTCATTAGAATTTTCAATTTGTAATTTTCTTTTGATTGTTTGAACATTTATTCATATCAAACCTCGTTATTTCATCAATGCATTGCACATGTTTGTCTTCAATCAATTCATTCGTATTCACTATTTCAAAAATGTGTTCTTATTTCCTTTTGTGATATTCAACTCTCGATTAAAAACTCTAAGCCTTAGAGGAAGGATGGCGAAAATGATACCACAATCTCTATAGTATGCTTTTGAGCAGACCCGCTGATGATGTACAGGCATTGTTTCAAATCCTAAACAGTGGAGTTATAAGGAAGATAATCCCGAGTCAACCCCTTCGAGCCAAAGAAGTAGGAGTTTTCTTTTCACACAAATTAAAACCCTTAATCATAACCTGGGGCAGGGTAGTTTCTCAGTTAATTCAGATGCACGTTCAGTCGCAATATTCTACTTCATACATAATGAATGGAATCAAAGACATCCTTCCGAAACAAAAGACGATGATGGTTCCCTATAATCATCAAGGCAGACAGTCATTATCTCTCGAAATAAAAGCCCATTAAGTCAAAACCTATGAAGGAGACTTAAGAAAAAAACTGGGGCATCCCGCTGACTGTAATCATAAAAAGAAACAGTTCAGGCAAAAGACATGGATAATAAAACCAAAAAAAGAGGTTACTACAAATCCTCGGCAAAAAAAAATTACAAAATGACTACCTTTTTCAAGTAAACTTTCAGTATCCGAACCATCACCAGAACATCAAGGGAAATATTCCAAGACTCAAATGGGATCTAAATGCACAATTAACTGAGTATAGGATCGAAGAACATCACGAAGAACGGGTGGGTACAAATAAATTTTGAGCCTTTATCCTTTGTTTCTTGAACCGTGAACCATGCCCCGTTATAACCCTTAAAAGTCCTAGCTGAAGCATGAGTTAGTTCGAAAGCATATTGTTACAAAAGGTATCCTTACTCCTATAAGGTTTGCTATAAATCCTGAGTTGACATCACACTTTTATAAAAAAAAACTTGTTTTACTAAAAAATGAATTTTCAAACTTCAAGACAGACATAAGCTTTGCATTCTTAAAATAACATTGTTTGCATATGACAATTTGTTCAACAGCAGAGAAATTCGCATGACGAATATCTAGTGAACAAAAACCTTCTCAATAAAAAGGATCACCTCAAGTGGAAAAAACACTTCCAACCAAGGGGCACAGCATGATCATTGTCCATCATCTGGGGAAGTCAAGTTAAGATTCAAGGAATATCTGAAAGATGCCAAATAGCCAGGGGCAGATCTCCATCTGAATCACTTGGGGCATTGGACATGAATTCCAGCAACGAATCTTGTATGATCAAACGAACATCTTCTGGTAGTGTGGCAACACAACACTACCAACAGTGAAAACTCCCTTCACCCTGAGAGTGTGGACATAGTCAGAAAATACTGCGCATGAACAAAGACCCGCTAGGTTAACTGGCCTAGGCAAAAATAAGGGCATCCCGGCGAACCAAAAGGGTTCGGGAAAAAATTAGGGATAAAAACAAAAAAGATATGTACACCCGGCAAGCCGAAAACCTGAAAAGGCAGCTTGAGCAAAAGAGGGTATCCCGGTGGACTGAAAATCTGAAAAGACAGTCCAGGCAAAAGTTAGGGATTAAAGCGTACGACTATGTCCCATCTCCTGTCTATCAATGGAAGACTTATACCTTGATCAGCATTCAGCAAGAGCACCAGAATCGATACAGTTCAGATACGCTCCTGTTGTACCCCAAAATTTGCCTTCCCATATTGCTCAAAACATTTCAAGAAAGATCCTCAAGTTGCTCAAGGAAGTCCAAAGGTTGACCAGACAAGCTCACTCCTAAGGCAGTCTACCTCAAATTAGGGTTTCATGTTACATCAAGATACTTGAGTCCAAGGGATAAAAAATTCTCACCATTGCCCTAATATGTTCTCAAGATCATCCATGTCAAGTTACAAGCCTTGCAGAGGAAGTTTGCTCACTCAATTGCTCAAAGACCTGAAAATCGACTGTGCTAGGGCAAAAGTCAACTGTGGCCCACATACAGTCAAACTTCAAGATTTTTGGTCAAAATCCTCATTTTTAAGTATCATTCAACATTTTATCAAGGGTTGATCATGATTCATCAAGGATTGCTCACAATTCACCAAAACCCAAAAGTTGCTAAATTAGGGTTTTGCACGAAAAGTCAACTCAACTTTGACCAAGCATAACTTTCTCATACTTAATGATAAATGACCCATCCAAATCTCATTTTTAAGAGGATGCAATTCCCTACAATCCATCTTCATCTCCCAAATTCAAAATATGCACTCACAAGAAGTTATGAATTTGGACATTATAGGTCATTTTGAAAAGTCAACAAAAACACCTTTTTTGTCAAAGATTCATACATGAAGATGGAGGACTCAATTGAGATGATACCAAAAGGGTTGCTTATAGGACATCTCAAGCTTTCTAAAAAGTCCAAGAACACCTTAAAAGAGTTAAAATTGATGAAGTTATGCATTGGTGAAGTTGACCTTTTTTGCAAAATTGTCAAAAGTCAACTATGCCTCAAATTGCAAATTTTGTCAAATGAGCCTAACTTTTTGCACTTGTTTTGAGTTGGTAGCATGGTCCACGATCCCTAGATCTTTCCATTTGTCTTTATCTTATTTTTGCTATTTGTTTTGATTTTTTATTTCAATTAAATCAATTTAAATCAAATTAAATCATGAAAATATCCAAACCATTGAAACCTCAAGATTTTATGCACATTTCAGGTCCCATATACAGCTAGCAAGTGAATCAATTCGTGCAAGGCATAGGTGTGCATAAAAATATTGATTTTGGCCTATTTTGAAAGATTTTCAAGTGAATCAAATAAAGATCAAAAATCATAATGGACAAAGATTGAAGGCATGTTGGTAACCCTAATTCGTTCCTTGGTATATAGTGGACAAAAGCATATCAAAAGAACAAGGTTTAGAGGCACACAAAGGCAGAACGAAACTTGGAAAAATCACCAAAAAGTGCTGATTTGATTTCATACCTCCAGGCGTTTACAAGGCTCCCTAACCATCTCATTCGCTTCCTGGTCATACAAGGAAGCCATAGCAATCAGAAACAAGGATCCTCGCGCGCTATAACTCACTGTAAGTGGTCCATGGTTTGCTCTTATTTCCAAAATCGAATCTTGTTATTTTGGCATCTTTATCATGTTTTAAGAGCATATTTGTAATCCTTGGCATGTTTGCAAGCTAGCATCACCATTTAATTTCATTTTTGGAAGCTATATCAGAATCCACCATTGCTAGGGTTCTTGGTCTCAATTTGGGATCTTTTTATACAGGTGAAATTAGTCCACAAGAAAGGCACCATAATGCTCAGCAGGCCAAGGCGATTCGTTTCATGGCATTAGATTTTATTTATCATGCCTGTGTTTGATTTTGAGATATGCAGGGGTTATAGCTACGAACATTTGTCCGTAGGTAAAAGTCACTGAATCTTTTAGCAACGGAGAGAGGACAGGGACGATGGTGTGGCAAGCTGTGATTAGACCATTCAAATTTTCACGCAGATGTTTTTTTATTTTGTTTGTTTTGAATATATTGTTTAATGGTTATCTTACATACAACAAACACGCTTAGTACAGTTGGCAACAAGGTGGTGGTTGAAGCCTGGGGACCTGGGTTTGATCCCAGGCCCCAGCACAAATGTTATTTTCTTGTTTTCTTATTACAGATTCAATACACCTCTGGTCCAAGCGCCCACCATACTCCTTCAATGTTGAGCTAGCCAGGTGTCCATGCGCTGGATCCAAAAGTCATCATCTGAAGGTCTACCAAGGTCCCCAGTCAATGCACAACATGGAATCCAGGAAGTCAAACATGGACCAAGATGGTTTGGGCCCAAAATTTGCTTTTCACACCCTCCAAATTACTGATTTCAGGCCCATTTTCTTTTACTTTTCTTTTTATATTTTCTTTATTAATTCATTTAATTTACTTTTACTAACACAAAATTAATTCTTTTATCAAAAAAATCATAAAAAGTAATTTTTCATCAAATCAGATTTAGTTTATTTTTTATCAAAAAAATTAATTTAATTATTTAATTTAATTTATTAGATAACTTTAATTCCTTTTTGTAAATAAATTAAAAACAATTAGAAAATTAGGGTTTTGTCTAATTTAATTTCTATTTTCTTTTTCTTAAAAATAACCAAAACACAAAAATAGGCCAAAGATTAATTATTTTATTTAATTTAATTTAATTAGTAATTAGGTTTGTATTTAATTTAAAACCTTATTCTTTTTTCTTAAAATAATCAAAAACAATCAAAAAATAGTTTTCCTTTAATTAGGTTAGACGGGGTCAAAACCCTAATTTCCTTTCGTTCTTTATTCGTCGCGCGGTTATTTATTTTTACAATATTGATGTAATTGCTCATGGGATGTAATAGATTAATTAGGACTTTTTCGTTCATTTATCGTTTCCTTTTTTACGGGTTGTTTTTGGCTATGTAAATTAATACCCGAAGCCTTGTAATAGCGTAGCTTTACTTTCCACACTTTAATTTCCGCAAAATATTAAAATGTTAGATGTATGATATTAGGGTTGCATGACAAGCATGTATGATTAACTTTAAAACGGTTATCAAACCCTAAATGTGCAAAGATAATAATTTGAAATTGAATCACTCGCACATGCGCACTCCTAGGGTATACTCTCACTTTGGTTGCCTTCGGTAAACAATCATTAAGTATAGGGTATTTTAGTGGTCACTCTCTTGTCTAAACAAAGATCAAAGTCCCGTTCGGAAAATTTGCCTCGGAATGGTTGCCTCAGATATGTTGCCTCGAATATTGATCTTAAGACATTAGGGTTATTACTAAGACGTCTTAACATTGCTTTAGTGATCGTATGTCCCTTTCGAATTGACCCTTAAAACTCCAACGACGGTGCTACCTACTCATTAATAGTGGGATAGCATTGTCTAAAGGAAACAAGAATAGACACATTCTCTTTTTCGAGTAGGTAGATTAGTTCTTAAGTACTTTATCAAACAAAACAAACTTTTTCACACCAAACACTTTTTCAAACAAAGTTTTCAAAACAACTTCGTAACACTCTTGAAGACAGAAGCAAGAGTTAAATCGAAGTAAAATAAAAACTTTTCAAATCAAACACACACAAGCAATTTTGAAAATGATGAGCAAATACCTAAGAGCCCGTAGAAAACTACGGATAGAAAGGGTGCTAATACCTTCCCTTTCTATAATCTACCCCCGCACTCAAAATCTCAAAAAAGGGAATTTTTCTGTGCTTTTTTCCTTTCCAGTTGGATAAAATAAAAGTCGGTGGCGACTCTTGCTTACCGTGACATTTTGCAAATACAAACGCAAACCAACATTTCAAAACAGTCTGGTTCTGGCCACCGTATCACAGAACTGGCGACTCTGCTGGGGATGTATAAGTAGGGTATACCTTAGGATGAGTTCATCATATTTGCTTCTATTGTTTGATTTGTTTGCTTTATCTTTGAGGGATTTGTATCGGGAGTTACTATAGATCCTAACCCAGATCTGGGGAACACCTTTTAGGTAAGTAGCAATAAACTGTGAGGGAACTGTACGTCGTAGACCGATATGGTTGAAGCAGTAGCTACATTGATGTGGCACATTAGTTGGTACCGGTATCCCTTGTGGAGAAACGAGGAGAATACGGGGCTACTATATGGGTCGTTAAGCATCAACTGACCTTAGAACCTATAATTGACCAACTTGGCCATAGGAAGTAGTGAGATAGCCGGTCTCGGTGTAAAGCTGGGAACTGGTTGATACTTGATGCTACACTCATTGGGACCATACTCTCGAGATAGTTCTGGCTGCAAGAAAAGATTGCGTGAGCTGAAACCATGACCGATGGAGTATGGTCAGTGATATTGAGAACCTCTAGAACCCGGTTACTATTATTAGGACAGGTTGAAACCAACTGAACTTCAAGAGGGTAATACCTAGACCCCATGCAAGCCTTAAACTTAAGGGCTATTATGTGACTTGTTTGCCTTTACCATGTCTGTTATCTGCTATACCTGTTGTGTGTTTTATCATGACATCATGCATCATAACATAGCATGCATACTTCATTAGACTAACCATTTCAAAGACCGAGGGGATTTATCTTTGTTCTGTTTTGAAGATCATGACTTCCATGCGCAGAAACACCATCTGAGTTAACTTTGTGCAAATACCTACTCAACTCAAAGATTTGGCCTCAAGAGTTTCCGATACTTCTTCATTCATTAGAAGACATTGTCAGCTTCTTAGTTTGGTTACCTCCAGGTTTGATGAGCAAATGATGAGTGTGTTATTCCAGTTCTTCGATCTAGTGCATCATTGTTTCACTTTCCCGAATTATCAGCTAGTTCCCACTTTGGAAGAGTTTTCTCATTTGTTGGGTATATCCATCCTCAAGCAGATTCCTTTCACAGGTTTGGAAGATACTCCTAGGTCAGAAGACATTGCTACAGCTTAACACTTGAAAAAGGCTGATGTAGTGTCTAATTGGGAGACACGAAGTGGGGTTAAAGGTTTCTTAGCCAAGTTTCTAATGGATCAGGCTCAACTATTTTGGGACAGTTTGGACTTTCAGGCTTTTGAAGACATCTTAGCTCTCCTCATCTACGGTTTGGTCCTTTTCCCGAATCCAGATTCCTTCATAGATGTGAATGCAGTTAAGATCTTCCTGTCTCGCAATCTAGTGCCTACTCTTTTGGGTTATATCTTGCATGCCCTTTATACTCGCACGACGCGTAGAAGAGGGACCCTCATGTGTTGCATGCCACTGTTGGCGAGGTGGTTTATTTCGCATCTCCCCAAGTCCGTGTTGAAGAATGAGGAAGGGTTAGGATGGTCTTACAGGATAATGTCCCTTACCCATATGGACATTCTTTGGAGTTCTAAGGATATGGAAGGTGTTGCTATCATTGATCGATGTGGGGAATACCCTAATGTCCCATTGCTTGGAATTAGAGGGGGAATAACCTACAGTCCTTGCTTGGCTTTATGACAGTTTGGCCGCGCTCTGAGAGACGATCCTCATGAGCTACTTCTTACAGATATTGCATTTGACTATAAGGAGGACGTTGGTGAGCATCACCGAAGATTTATACGAGCCTGGGGCATGGTGAACAGGTCTAACCCTCACAAGCTAGGACCAAAGACTTCTCTCCCTATGCAACCTTACCTCCAGTGGGTTCGAGCTCGAGCTCAGAAGCTTGGGATACCTTATGAAGCTGTGTTGTCAGTGATTGTGGAGCATACTAATGAAGAAGGTGTTCCTTATACAGTCCTATATCCCTACATGCCTACTGATCTGGGGGCATTGAAGAGATCCTGGATTCAGCTGAAGGAAGAAAGGGATACCTACAGGGAGAAGTATCATGAGCAAGAGAGGAAGATCTTGAAGCTCACAAGGCAACTTGAGAATGAAAGGATGATCAACGACTACGTCAACACGAAGGGAAAGCAGCCATGGGATTTCTGATTTTTGCTTGTTTCTAGTTTAGATTTGTTTTCAGTTTATTTCTTTTGTAACGCCTTAAAGGCATTGTTAAACATTTTACAAGTTTGAATCTAATAAAGTTTGTTTATTTCTTGGTTTGCAAATTTAAATCTCCCAAAGTCTTTGAAATCATTTCATACGCATTCCATTATCATGCACCTCATCATAGGTATCATTACAGGTTTCTCATCTTCTTCGCTGTTTATTTCACTCACAGAATGTCTTCTGAAACACCTACCGATCAAGCCATTAAAGCTCTTCAAGCACATAATGCTCAGTTCCAAGAGATGTTCTTGAACTTGGCCAAAGGACAACAGGATTTGAAGACTCTCATCCTAAAGGAGAAGAAGAAGAAGAAGAAGAAGGTGGTTCTTCTGAATATGGGTCACAGATTTGGGAATAGGTTGCGACAGGAAGCTGATTTGTCTCATTCATCTAAAGGAGGAGAGAATCAGGAGGAAGAAAAGGGGCCTAGTCATGTGGTCTCTAATAATGACACTGATTTTGATGAAGAATAGTATCCTCCTGTTGAGGATAGGTACAAGCAACTCGAAGACCGTCTGAGTGCAATGGAGATTCAAAAGATACTTGGTTTGGACTTCGGGGATCTGGGACTAGCATCTGGGGTGGTGATCCCTCACAAGTTTAAAGCTCTTGTTTTTGCTAAGTACGATGGAGTATCTTGTCCAAAACTCCATCTCCGCTCGTATGTCAGAAAAATCCAACCCTATACTGCTGATAGAAATCTGTGGGTTCATTTCTTTCAAGATAGTCTGTCAGGGACTTAACTTGAATGGTTCTATCAATTGGAAGGAGCTAATATCCGCAACTGGGAGGACCTTGCTGCTGCTTTTTACAAGCAATACCAGTATAATGCCGACCTTGCTCCCACGCGTACTCAACTTCAGGGTATGTCTATGGGTACAGGTGAAGGCTTTAAGGACTACGCTCAGAAATGGAGAGATCTGGCTGGGAGAGTCCAACCCCCTCTATCTGATAGAGAGTTGGTGGATATGTTTCTTGGGACTTTGTCTGGTCCATTTTTCAATCACTTGATCGGCAGTTCATCATCTGGGTTCACTAAATTGATTTTGACTGGGGAGAGGGTAGAAGCTGGTATCAGAAGTGGCAAGATACAAAAAGGTGCTTCATCAAGTACAGAAAAGAAGCCTTTTAGGAAAGAATCTAGTGTAGTTTACAGCCCGAGGAGCAAAAACCGACCAGAACGCTGCCAAGCAGTTAATGCAGTAGTAATATCAAGACCCATAGTTACCCCACAACACAACAATCAACAAGGAGTAGAGAGACCGCAAAGACAGTATACTCGGCTCAGTATGACCTTATCTCAAATTCTGCCGTAATTGTTGAAGACTAACCTGGTAACTCTAAGGGAGGCCCCAAAGAATCCCAGCACCACATCTCCGCTGTACAATATGAACACTCGATGTGCCTATCACTCTGATAGCCCAGGGCATTATACCAATAACTGTTGGGCCTTGAGGAATAAGGTGCAAGATTTGATTGAAGCTAAATAAATCGAGTTTGACGCTCCGGAGAAGCCCAACGTCATAACTGCACCCAAGCCCAAACATGATCAGGGGGTGAACACAATTGAAGACAATGAGGAAGAGTCAGACATTGACAGTTGGATTTACCCGACTACCGACGGTGGATTGAACAATTGGACGGCGAAGGACTTCGTGCCTGTTTCTTTTATTACACAGTAATAGACTTTTGTTTTGAGATTTGTAACAGACAGTTTAAAACTTTATGGCCCGGTGCCCTTCCCGAGGCACTTTGGCTTTGTTTGTGAGGGCTTATTACGTGTAATTTTCATATATCATCAATAAAGCATTGGACGTTTTCTTGCATTACAAATTTTGCGCTCCTTGTTTTTATTTTCTATCTTGCACTTTATTAAAACAGCTACTGTCTTACACACACTCACATATCATAATGCAGATCCAGATCCACTCTGGATCCCATTGATAACGACTCTGCTACTGCCAATTATGACTTCGAAAATCCAATCAACCAAGCCGAGGACGAAGGTGAGGATGATTGCGAAGTGCCTGGGGAACTTGCTAGACTGTTACTATAGGAAGAGAGGGTCATACAGCCCCATGAAGAGCCAATGGAATCAGTAAATTTGGGTACAGAAGAAGACAAGAAAGAGGTCAAGATCAGTGCGAATCTGGAGCCTAGTGTTAAGCAGCGGTTGATACAGATGCTACGTGATTACGTTGAGATCTTCGCTTGGTCTTATGAAGACATGCCTGGTTTAGACACCTATATTGTGGTACACCGCTTACCAACTAAAGAAGACTGTTCTCCAGTAAAGCAGAAAGTTCGCCGTATGCGCCCAGAGATGTCTGAGAAAATCAAAGCTGAGGTCATGAAACAGTTTGGTGCCAGTTTTCTGGCTGTCACTTCTTACCCGCAGTGGGTTGCCAATGTGGTTCCGGTGCCGAAGAAAGATGGTAAGGTACGAATGTGTGTGGACTATAGGGATCTGAACAGGGCGAGCCCCAAAGACGATTTCCCACTACCTCACATTGATGTTTTGGTTGACAACACCGCGTTGCATAAGATCTTCTCCTTTATGGATGGTTTTTCTGGTTATAATCAGATTAAGATGGCTCCCAAGGACATGGAGAAGACAACTTTTGTTACACAATGGGGTACCTTTTGCTACAAAGTCATGCCGTTCGGATTGAAGAATCATGGGGCAACGTATCAGCGTGCCATGGTCGCTTTGTTCCATGACATGATTCACCATGAGATTGAGGTCTACGTTGATGACATGATTGCAAGGTCCCAGACTGAAAAAGAACATCTTGACTATCTCCAGAAGCTATTCGACAGGTTGAAGATGTACAAGTTGAGATTAAACCCGAACAAGTGCACCTTTGGGGTAGGGTCTGGTAAGCTGCTGGGTTTCGTTGTTAGTGATAAAGGTATTCAAGTGGATCATGAAAAGGTGAAAGCTATACAGGAGATGCCCGCTCCCCGAACGTAAAAAGAAGCCAGAGGCTTTTTGGGACGTCTGAAATACATTGCCCGATTCATTTCACACCTGACTGCTACTTGTGAGCCAATCTTCGAGTTGCTGAAGAAAGATCAAGTGGTAAGATGGAATGATGAATGTCAGGCCGCTTTTGAAAGGATCAAGGAATACCTCCAAAAGCCACCCATTCTGATGCCTCCAGTTGAAGGAAGACCTTTGATCTTATACTTGACAATACTCGATAACTCAATGGGGTGCGTGCTGGGGCAGCATGACGAGTCTGGCCGAAAAGAGCATGCTATTTACTACCTTAGCAAAAAGTGTACCGATTGTGAGACCCGATAGTCACTGCTTGAGAAAACTTGTTGCGCTTTGGCATGGGCTGCTCGTCGGATGAGACAGTATATGCTGACTCACACTACCCTGTTGATATCAAATATGGACCCAATCAAGTATATCTTCGAAAAGCCTGCCTTGTCCGGAAGAATAGCAAGATGGCAGATGATCTTAACTGAGTATGCCATCCAATACACAACTGAAAAAGCAATCAAGGGAAGTGTGTTGGCAGATCATTTGGCACATAAGGCCGTGGATGATTACCAGTCTATGAATTTCGAGTTCCCGAATGAGAACATCATGTTGGTGACCGCCTGTGAAGAACCTGGACCGGATGAAGGACCTGAGGAAGGATCCCGATGGTATATGTATTTTGATGGAGCTTCAAATGCATTAGGTAATGGCATTGGCGCCGTGATCATATCTTCTAAAGGCTGTCATACTCCGTTCACCGCCCGATTATGTTTTAACTGCACCAACAATATGGCGGAGTATGAAGCATGCATCATGGGCCTTCGAGTAGCTATTGACCTAAGGATTAAGTTCTTGAGTGTATTCGGAGATTCCTCTCTAGTGATCAGTCAGATCAAAGGCGAGTGGGATACGAAGCACCCAAATCTTATTCCTTACAAGGAATATGTACTGACGTTGCTTCCGCACTTCGAAGAGATAACCTTTGAACATTTCCCCAGAGAGGAGAATCTGTTAGCGGATGCGCTAGCTACTATGTCTTCTATGTTCAAGGTCAGGTGGGATAATGAAGCTCCCCAGGTTACCATTGAGAGGTTGGATGAACCCTCACATTGCTGTGACATTGAGACTGAAGAAGTAGCAGATAAACCCTGGTTTCATGAGGTAAAGAGGTATCTTGAGGCTCAAGAGTACCCTGAGGGTGCATCTGTTAATGATAAGAAGTTCTTGAGGAGGTTAGCTGCGAAGTTCTTCATCATCAATGGTGTCCTTTACAAGCGTAATCATGATTCGACCTTACTGCGATGTGTGGACAAGAGCGAGGCAGAAAGGATCATGGCAGAGTTATATGAAGGTACTTTCGGGACTCATTCCAGTGGACATACCATGGCAAAGAAAATCCTACGGGCAGCATACTATTGGTCTACTATGGAAGCCGATTGTTATCAACATTCTCGGACTTGTCATAAGTGCCAAGTCTATGCTGATAAGGTGCACATACCTCCAGTTCCTCTGGACGTCTTGACATCTCCTTGGCCCTTTGCAATGTGGGGCATTGACATGATCGGCGAGATCAGACCTACCGCGTCCAACGGGCATCATTTCATCCTGGTAGAAATTGACTACTTTACAAAGTGGGTTGAAGCAGCTTCCTTTGCTACAGTAACCAAGAACATCGTGGCGAGGTTTATTCGGCACAATTTGATCTGTCGATATGGTATACCAGAGAGGATTATTACGGACAATAGCACAAATCTCAACAATACGATGATCACCGAGCTCTGCAAAAAGTTCAAGATATAGCATCACAACTCTTCTCCTTACCTGCCGAAGATGAATGGGTCTGTAGAAGCGGCTAATAAGAACATCAAGAAGATTGTGCAGAAGATGACGGTGACATACAAAGACTAGCATGAGATGTTACCATTTGCTCTTCATGGGTACTTAACCCCAACACAGACATCAACATGGGCAACACCCTACTCTTTGGTATATGGCATGGAGGCAGTCTTACCCATTGAAGTCCAGATACCCTCTCTTCGGATTATAAAGGATGAAGGTTTGAGCGAGGACGATTGGATCCAAACCCGGCTTGATCATCTGAACTTAATCGACGAAAAGAGACTTACCGCTATTTGTCATGGTCATACGTATCAAAAGTGGATGATCAAGGCATTTAACAAGAAAGTCAGACGACAAGAGTATCAAGTTGGGGGTATGGTAATCAAACGCATCATACTGCCGCAGGGTGATCCCAGGGGCAAATGGACCCCTACGTATGAAGGCCCATTTGTGGTTAAGAACATTTTCTCATGAGGAGCTATGATTTTAACCACCATGGATGGTAACGACCTTCCTCACCCCGTCAATGCAGACATAGTGAAAAAATACTATGCATAATCAAAGACCCGCTAGGTTGACTGGCCTAGGCAAAAATAAGGGCTTCCCGGAGAACCAAAAGGGTTCGGGCAAAAATAAGGGATGAAAATGAAAAAATATGTACACCCGGCAAGTCGAAAACCTGAAAAGGCGGCTTGGGCAAAAAAGGGTATCCCGGTGGACTGAAAACCCGAAAGGGCGGTCCAGGAAAAAATTAAGGATTGAAGCGTAACACTATGTCTCATTGAATCATCTTGCAACCAGACTTTGGTATCAACTATCAAGCTCAGACGACACTAATCAATCTGATCTACCTTCAACCAAGTAGCAAAGTGATGAGACTCTCGAAGATATAAAGGCAATAGCAGAGTTGGAACCCAATGGGATCGTTCACATAGTTGTTTTTTTTTCTTTCTTTGTTTTACATAAGTTATATAAATTCTATCTTTCAGCGGCATTCTCTTACTAGGACGTCAGCCTCTTGTACAAAAATGCATATTTACAGGCCAGCTTCAAAATCAATACAATTCATTTTCACAAAGAAATTTCAAATTGCTTTCCTTTTCCTGTTTTATTTTGTAAGAACGTCCAATGTTCATTTTTGATATATGCATTTGACAATAATTGCTGCTCATAAATATTTACATGCGAAACAAAAGACGATTACTCGTAATATCAGGAACAGGGGCAAACAAGAAATGTCCAAATCTTACAGTTGCCCTGTCCATCAGGTATAGGGATAGACCTAGCTAGAGAATACGATTAAAGGTACATTCACTCCCCGCAGAGCAAAAGGTATCTAAAAACATTGATTCTCCCCAAGCAGAGTTTATCTATCACCAGCACTAGAAAATTATCCCCAGTGGAGTTTATTTTTTCCACAAGCAGAAACTTAATCCCCGACAGGTTTCATTATCGCCAGCAATGGTAATTCATCCCCAACCGAGGTTGTTCCTCCAAATCAACAGATCCTCTAACAGAGTATCTCTTCCCCACGGAGTCATTTTCTCGTCAGTTTATTCGCCAGCAGGATAATTGTCACAATCATCTTCAGTCATTATCCCCAGTGAGAACGAAGAGTTCAACTCTTTTTCTCCAACAACAATTTGGGATTTATTTTCCCCAGCTAGAGAATATCATAAAAACATTGCATATCCATACATCATGACATATGCATAAGCATCATACAATATAGTCTCATTTATTTTGAGAACATCTTTGCTTGATGCATATCATGCATTACATACAACTAACCCTTTACCTTTCAGTAAAGATACAATCGAATCCTCACAAAGTCCAAGCTATGAAGCCCGGATCCGACCGGATAGTATCTTGATTTCTACATCATATTGTAAAGCCCGGAGAATGACCAGATAACATTATCAAACACCGCAAAGTCTGGATTCGACCAGATAGTGGTTTATCTCTAAGCTATGAAGCCCAGATTCAATCGGATAATAGTTTAATCCCCAGCAATCTGTGAAGCCCGGATTACGACCGGATAACAGCTCAGCAAGTATTGTGAAGCCTGGATTACGACCAGATAGCAATACAAGTATCATGAAGCCTGGATTCGACCAGATAGTGGTATATCATAAACATAAGCCGTGAAGCCCGTATTACGACCAGATAACAGCTCAGCAAGTTATTGTGAAGCCTGGATTACGACCAGATAGCAATACAAGTTTCTGTGAAGCCTGGGTTACGACCAGATAGCAGCCAGAGACACCACGAAGCCTGGATTATGACTAGATAGTGGTATATCTTTAATACAAGTTATGAAGCTCGGATTCGACCGGATAGTATATTGATTTTCTCTGAACACCATGAAGCCTGGATTCGACCAGATAATGGTATGAGACATCGTGAAGCCTGGATTACGACCAGATAGCGATAAGAGACACTGAAGCCTGGATTATGACCAGATAACAGTGAGGGACACTGTGAAGCTTGGATTACGACCAAATAGCAGTTTACCCAGCCAATTACTATGAAGCCCGGATTCGACTGGATATTAGTAGACCCAACAATCAAAGGGAAGCCCGGAGGCGACCGGATAACCACTTGATTTCTTCTGAAGCCTGGATTACGACCAAATAAGAAGTAAGGTATTGTGAATCCTAGATTACGACCAGATAGCAGTACAAGACACCATGAAGCCTGGATTCGACCAGATAATGGTATAAAACATTGTGAAGCCTGGATTACGACCAGATAACGATAAAAGGACTGAAGCCTGGGTAACGACCAGATAACAGTAAAAGACACTGTGAAGCTTGGATTTCGACCAAATAGTAGTTTACCTGGACAAATACTAAGAAGCCCGGAGTCGACCAGATATTAGTGTGCCCTAAATTCAAGTTGAAGCCCGGATGCGACCGGATAACAACTTAGTTCCTTCTGAAGCCTGGATTACGACCAGATAAGAATTGAGAAATTGTGAAGCCTGGATTACAACCAGATAGCAAGTTTAATCTCATCTCCCCAGTAAGTCACTGTAAAGCTTGGATTACGACCAGATAGTAGTCGGTCATATCACTATGAAGCCTGGATTACGACCAGATAGTAGTTCATTTTCACCTCTTCAACTAAAAGACGATTTCCCAGTAGAATAACGAACGACCGAAGCTCCTAAAATTCTATTTCTCACAAGCAGAGATCAGCATTCCCCAGCGCGGTCTTCCTCAACAACAGGTATACAGACTCTCACTAAGGAATCTCTTAGACGATTAACACTCCTTCAGATGGCATCTTTAAGCCCATCACCCGTCATCAATTTCCAAATGGCATCTGTAAGCCCATTCCCGACATCACAAGACAAGTACCACTTCATGTGAGTGCAAATTTCTGGGCACTCTAGTGTTCAATCATCTTCCACCTTTGGATCACGAAAGGCAGGCAAGCCAATCTACATCCTCAGGTTTAAGAAGATTGAACAGGGGCAGCTGTTGTACCCCAAAATTTTCCCTCCCATATTGCTCAAAACATTTCAAGAAAGATCCTCAAGTTGCTCAAGGAAGTCCAAGGGTTGACCATACAAGCTCTCTCCTAAGGCAGTCTACCTCAAATTAGGGTTTCATGTTGCATCAATATACTTGAGTCCAAGGGATCCCAAATTCTCACCATTGCCCTAATATGTTCTCAAGATCATCCATGTCAAGTTTCAAGCCTTGCCGAGGAAGTTTGCTCAGTCAATTGCTCAAAGACCTGAAAATCGATTGTGTTAGGGCAAAAGTCAATTGTGGCCCACATACAGTCAAACTTCAAGATTTTTGGTCAACATACTCATTTTGAAGTATCATTCATCATTTGATCAAGGTTTGATCATGATTCATCAAGGATTGCTCACAATTCACCAAAACCCAAAAGTTGCTAAATTAGGGTTTTGTAGGAAAAGTCAACTCAACTTTGACCAAGCATAACTTTCTCATACTTAATGAGAAATGACCCATCCAAAGCTCATTTTGAAGAGGATGAAATTCCCTACAATCCATCTTTATCTCCCAAATTCAAAATATGAATTCACAAGAAGTTATGAATTTGGACATTATAGGTCATTTTGAAAAGTCAACAAAAACACCTTTTTTGTCAAAGCTTCATACATGAACATGGAGGACTCAATTGAGATGATACCAAAAGGGTTGCTTATAGTACATCTCAAGCTTTCTAAAAAGTCCAATAACACCTTCAGAGAGTCAAAATTGAGGAAGTTATGCATTGGTGAAGTTGACCTTTTTTGCAAAATTGACAAAAGTCAACTATGCCCCAAATTGCAATTTTTGTCAAATGGGCCTAACTTTTTGCACTTGTTTTGAGTTGGTAGCATGGTCCACGAGCCATAGCTCTTTCCATTTGTCTTTATCTTATTTTTGCTATTTATTTTGATTTTTTATTTCAATTAAATCAATTTAAATCAAATTAAATCATGAAAATATCCAAACCATTGAAACCTCAAGATTTTGTGCATATTTCAGGTCCCATATACATCTAGCAAGTGAATCAATTCGTGCAAGGCATAAGTGTGCATAAAAAGATTTATTTTGGCCTATTTTGGAAAGATTTTCAAGTGAATCAAATCAAGATCAAAAATCATAATGGACAAAGATTGAAGGCATGTTGGTAACCTAATTCGTTCCTTGGTATATAGTGGACAAAAGCAAATCAAAAGAACAAGGTTTAGAGGCACACAAAGGCAGAACGAAGCTTGGAAAATCACCAAAAAGTGCTGATTTGATTTCATACCTCCAGGCATTTACAAGGCTCCCTAACCATCTCATTCGCTTCCTGGGCATACAAGGAAGCCATAGCAATCAGAAACAAGGATCCTCGCGTGCTAGAACTCACTGTAAGTGGTCCACGGTTTGCTCTTATTTCCAAAATCGAATCTTGTTATTTTGGTATCTTCATCATGTTTTAAGAGCATATTTGTAATCCTTGGCATGTTTGCAAGCTAGCAGCACTATTTAATTGCATTTTTGGAAGCTATATAAGAATCCACCATTGCTAGGGTTCTTGGTCTCGATTTGGGATCTTTTTATACATGTGAAATTGGTCCACAAGAAGGGCACCATAATGCTCAGCAGGCCAAGGCGATTCGTTTCATGGCATTGGATTTTGTTTATCATGCCTATGTTTGATTTTGAGATATGCAGGGGTTATAGCTACGAACATTTGTCCGTAGGTAAAAGTCACTGAATATTTTAGCACCGGAGAGAGGACAGGGACGATGGCGTGGCAAGCTGTGATTAGCCCATTCAAATTTTTGCGCGGATGTTTTTTTTTATTTGTTTATTTTGAATATATTGTTTAATGGTTATCTTACATACAACAAACGCGCTTAGTACAATTGGCAACAAGGTGATGGTTGAAGCCTGGGGACCTGGGTTCGATCCCAGGCCCCAGCACAAATGTTATTTTCTTGTTTTCTTATTACAAATTCAATACACCTTTGGTCCAAGCGCCCACCATACTCCTTCAATGTTAAGCTAGCCAGGTGTCCATGCGCTGGATCCAAAAGTCATCATCTGAAGGTCTACCAAGGTCCCCAGTCAACGCACAACATGGAATCCAGGAAGTCAAACATGGACCAAATTGGTTTGGGCCCAGAATTTGCTTTTCACACCCTCCAAATTACTGATTTCAGGCCCATTTTCTTTTACTTTTCTTTTTATATTTTCTTTATTAATTCATTTAATTTATTTTTACTAACACAAAATTAATTCTTTTATCAAAAAAATCAAAAAAAATAATTTTTCATCAAATTAGATTTAGTTTATTTTTTATCAAAAAAATTAATTTAATTTATTTATTTAATTTATTAGATAACTTTAATTCCTTTTTGTAAATAAATTAAAAACAATTAGAAATTTAGGGTTTTGTCTAATTTAATTTCTATTTTCTTTTTCTTAAAAATAACCAAAACACAAAAATAGGCCAAAGATTAATTATTTTATTTAATTTAATTTAATTAGTAATTAGATTTGTATTTAATTTAAAACCTTTTTCTTTTTTCTTAAAATAATAAAAAACAATCAAAAAATAGTTTTCCTTTAATTAGGTTAGACGGGGTCAAAACCCTAATTTCCTTTCGTTCTTTATTCGTCGCGCGGTTATTTATTTTTACAATATTGATGTAATTGCTCATGGTATGTAATAGATTAATTAGGACTTTTTTGTTCATTTATCGTTTCCTTTTTTACGGGTTGTTTTTGGCTATGTAAATTAATACCCGAAGCCTTGTAATAGCGTAGCTTTACTTTCCGCACTTTAATTTCCGCAAAATATTAAACGGTTAGATGTATGATATTAGGGTTGCATGACAAGAATGTATGATTAACTATAAAACGGTTAGCAAACCCTAAATAGGCAAAGATAATAATTTGAAATTGAATCACTCGCACATGCGCACTCCTAGGGTATACTCTCACTTCGGTTGCCTTCGGTAAACGATCATTAAGTATAGGGTATTTTAGTGGTTGCTCTCTTGTCTAAACAAAGATCAAAGTCCCGTTCGAAAAAGTTGCCTCGGAATGGTTGCCTCGGATATGTTGCCTCGAATATTGATCTTAAGATATTAGGGTTATTACTAAGACGTCTTAACATTGCTTTAGTGATTGTACGTCCCTTTCGAATTGACCCTTAAAACTCCAACGACGGTGCTACCTACTCATTAATAGTGGCATAGCACTGTCTAAAGGAAACAAGAATAGAAACATTCTCTTTTTCGAGTAGGTAGATTAGTTCTTAAGTACTTGCTCAAACAAAACAAAGTTTTTTACACCAAACACTTTTTCAAACAAAGTTTTCAAAACAACTTCGTAACACTCTTGAGGACAGAAGCAAGAGTTAAATCGAAGTAAAACAAAAACTTTTCAAATCAAACACACACAAGAAATTTTGAAAATGATGAGCAAATACCTAAGAGTCCGTAGAAAACTACGGATAGAAAGGGTGCTAATACCTTCCCTTTCTATAATCTACCCCCCGTACTCAAAATCTCAAAAAAGGGAATTTTTCTGTGCTTTTTTCCTTTCTAGTTGGATAAAATAAAAGTCGGTGGCGACTCTTGCTTACCGCGACATTTTGCAAACACAAACCAGCATTTCAAAACAGTCTGGTTCTGGCCACCGTATCACAGCTCCAGATACAGATGCCATTCTGATACTCATTCAGATTCAACTTTCAGATACAGTCCAGATACGCTCCAGATACGGATGTCATTCTGATACTCATTCAGATTCAGCATTCTAATACATTTCAGATACGCTCCTGATACAGATGCCATTCTGATACTCATTCAGATTCATCTTTCAGATATAGTCCAGATACGCTCCAGATACGGATGCCATTCTGATACTCATTTAGATTCAGCTTTCAGATACAGTTCAGATACGCTCCAGATACGGATGCCATTCTGATACTCATTCAGATTCAGCTTTCAGATACAGTTCAGATATGCTCCAGATACGGATGCCATTCTGATACTCATTCAGATTCATCTTTCAGATACAGTTCAGATACGCTCCAGATACGGATGTCATTCTGATACTCATTCAGATTCAGCTTTCAGATACAGTTTAGATACGCTCCAGATACGGATGCCATTCTGATACTCATTCAGATTCAGCTTTCAGATATAGTCCAGATACGCTCCAGATACGGATGTCATTCTGATACTCATTCAGATTCATCTTTCGGATATAGTTCAGATACGCTCCAGATACGAATGTTATTCTGATACTCATTTAGATTCAGCTTTCAGATACAGTCTAGATACGCTCCAGATACGGATGCCATTCTGATACTCATTCAGATTCAGCTTTTAGATACAGTTCAGATACGCTCTGGATACGGATGCCATTCTGATACTCATTCAGATTCAGCTTTCCGATACAGTTTAGATACGATCTAGAGACGGATGCCATTCTGAAACTCATTCAACACATATTTCAAGTACAGTTCAGATACGATCCAGAGATGGATGTCATCTTGACATTCATTAAATACATGTTCAAGTACAATCACGACATAGATCCATCCACAAAATCTCTGCATGTGCTTTTTCCAGCATGGTACAAGGGGCGGAGACAGTTAGAAGAAAAGACATTATCACATACAAGCCAGTGAAACCCATACTCCCCACAGAGCCGAGACAACCAAGATCCGACCTCCATATCCCCAAGCATGAATTCCTATCCCAACAGGTTCCTTCAGAAAGCTGATATCTGCATTCCCCAGCCGAGTTTTATAACCATGAGCAGTTTATAAATCCATCTCCCGAGCAGAGTTTATTTCTTTGATAGTGGAAGCTCAATCTCCAACAGAGCTCTTCTCTCCAGCAATGAAAGTGCATCCCCACCTGAGTTTATTTCTCCAAATCAGTAGATCTTCCAACAGAGTATCCCTCTTCCCTATAGAGTCAGTCTCCCACAAGGTTATTCTCAAACAGAGTTTCTCCCAGAGGATTATTCTCAAGAAGAAAGGACGCAAGTCTCCAGCTAATCATCTTTGGTCATTATCCCCAGCAAGAACAAAGAACTCAACTCTTTGTACTCTCCAACAGAAGTCCAGGATTTATTCTCCCCAGCTGGAGAATATCACAATGGCATTACATATCCATACATCATGGCATGCACATATGCATCATACAGCATAATCTCGTTTATTTTGAGAACAACATTACTCAATACATTTCATACATCATGACATTGCATACAACTAACTCTTTACCTTTTAGGGAAAGACACAATCAAGTTCTCACGAGTTTTCTCTGGTTCAGTCACACCGACACTAAGGTTTCTATTCTAGTTGAATATGTTCTAAGACTTTCATCTAGGTCAGCCGAATCGTCGCTAAGATTCCCCTGATTTCTATGCCAATCAAAGTTAATCCGAGACCTCTCCAGGGACCAGTCAAATCGACACTAAGATTTCTCTCCCAGTTGAAGTTTCCCCTGGTTCAGTCAAATCAATACTAAGATTTCTATTCCAGTTCAAGCTATGAAGTCCGGAAATCGATCGGATAATATCTTGATTTCTCCAAAATACTACAAAGCCTAGAATCGACCAGTTAGTGGTATATCTCAGATTCAAGCTATGAAGCCCAGAAATCGACCGGATAATATCTTGATGTCTCTAGTTACTACGAAGCCTGGAATCGACCGGATAGTGGTATATCTTAAATACAAGCTATGAAGCCCGGAAATCGACCGGAAAACAGCTTAACCCTCAGCAAGTTATTGTGAAGCCTGGAAATCGACCAGATAGCAATACAACATACCATGAAGCCTGGAATCGACTAGATAATGGTATAAGACACTGTGAAGCCTGGGACACGACCAGATAACAGTATAAGGTACTGCGAAGCTTGGAATTCGACCAAATAGTAGCTTACCTGGCTAATTACTATGAAGCCCGGAAATCGACCGGATATTAGTATGCCTTAAACTCAAGTTGAAGCCCGGATGCGACCGAATAACCACTTGATTCCTTCTAAAGCCTAGAGCACGACCAGATAAGAATTTAGAAATTATGAAGCCTGGAAGACGACCAGATAGCAAGTCTAATCTCATCTCCCCAGTAAGTCACTGTAAAACCTAGAGCATGACCAGATATCAGTCAGTCTTATTTTCCTCAGTAAATCACTGTAAATCCTGGAGCACGACCAGATAACAGTTCATTTTTCACTTCCTCGACTAAGAGATGATTCCCCAGTAGAGTAACGGACAACTGAAGTTCCTAAAACTCTATTTCTCTCAAGACATAGACCAGCATCCCCAGCGAAGTCCTCCTCAACAACAGGTATACGGGCTCTCGCAAAGGAATCTCTTATGCGATCAACACTTCTTTGGATGGCATCTTTAAGCCCATCTTCCGACATCGACCTCTAAATGGCATCTATAAGCCCATTCCCGATATCGCAAGGCCAGTACCACTTCATGCGAGTGCAAATTTCTGGGCACTCTAGTGTTCAATCATCTTCAACCTTCGGATCACGAAAGGCAGACAAGCCAATCTACATCCTCAGGTTTAAGAAGATTGAACAGGGGCAGCTGTTGTACCCCAAAATTTTCCCTCCCATATTTCTCAATACATTTCAAGTGAGATCCTTAAATTGCTCAAGGAAGTCCAAGAGTTGACCAGACAAATTCTCTCCTAAGGCAGTCTACCTCAAATTAGGGTTTCAGTTTGCATCAAGATGTTTGAATCAAAAGGGTCCCAAATGCTCACTATTATCCTAATATGATCTCAAGATCATCCATGTCAAGTTTCAAGCCTTGCAGAGAAAGTTTGCTCAGTTAATTGCTCAAAGGCCTGAAAATCGACCATGCTAGCGCAAAAGTCAACTGTGGCCCACATGCAGTCAAACTTCAAGATTTTTGGTCAACATTATAATTTTGAAGTATTATTCATCATTTGATCAAGGGTTGATCATTATTACTCAAGGATTGCTCACAATTCATCAAAACCCAAAAGTTGCTAAATTAGGGTTTTATAGGAAAAGTCAACTCAACTTTGACCAAACATAACTTTCTCATACTTTATCAAACCTGACCCATCCAAAGCTCATTTTGAAGAGGATGTAATTCCATACAATCCATCATCATCTCACAAGTTCAAAATATGAACTCACAAGAAGATATAAATTTGGACATTATAGGTCATTTTGGAAAGTCAACAAAAACACCTTTTTTTGTCAAAGCTTCATACATGAACATGGAACACTCAATTGAGATGAGACCAAAAGGGTTGATTAGAGGACATCTTAAGCTTTCTAAAAAGTCAAAGAACACACCTCTAGGGTCAAAATTGAATGAGTTATGCATTGGCAAAGTTGACCTTTTTTGCAAAATTGCCAAAAGTCAAAAGTGGCCAAAATTGAAATTTTTGTCAAATAGGCCCAATTGTTTATGCTTGCATTGAGTTTGTAACATGACCCACGACCCATGATCTCTCCCACTCGTCTTTATTTTATTTTTGTCATTTATTTTGATTTTTATTTCAATTAAATCAAATAAAATCAAAATAAAATCATGAAAATATCAAAACTAATCAAAGCTTGAGATTTTGTGCATGTTTAGGCCTCTTATATAGCTGGAAAGAGAATCAAATCGTGCAAGCTTCACTTGGACACAAAAAGATTGGATTTGGCTTGATTTGGAAATATTTGCATAAGGATTAAATCTTGAATGAATGATCTTAATTGAGGAAGATTTGAAACAAGTTTGTAACCCTAATTCAGTCTAGGGTACATAAGGAAGGAATGCAGATCAAAAAGGAGAAGATTGGAGGCGTGAACAGAAGAGAACAAATCTCAAAATTTCAAAGAAAATTTGCAATCTGATTTCCTAGTTCCAGGCTTCCTCAAGCCATTCCAGGCACACCATTCGTTTGCTGGACATCCAAGGATCCTATTCCAATCACTAGCAAGCCTCATAACATCTAGAAACGCACTGTAAGTACCCCATGACTTCCATGTTTTTTTGAAATCGTATATCATAATTATGGCATTGGCATGTTTTATGGACATATTCTTAATACTTATGGTGTTTGCAAGCTAATGGTAATATCCAATTGCATTTTTATTGGCTATACAGCAAGATGCCATAGTTAGGGTTCTTGGCTCGTTTTTGGGGTTTTTCTTTACAGGTACAATTGGCCATGGATAAGGGTACCATGATGCTCGTGAGGTTGCCACGAGTTGATTGGTACCATTGTTGTGTATTTATCATGCTTGTATAGGATTTTGAAGAAGCCTAGGGTTATACCTACACCCCATGACCGTAGGTAAAAGTTGCAGAACTTTTAGCAACGGTGGGAGGAAGAAGAAGGGTAGTGTGGCATCCTGTGACTGGCCAATTCAAAATTTCACGCGTTTGTAACATTATTATTTTGTTTTTCCATATAACGCTTGTTTGTTGTTCCATATACAAGAAAACAAGCCAGCTCAGATGGTCAGCGTGTGTGGTGAAAATGCCAAAGGGCCTGGGTTCGATCCTCAGGTCCCCTTATTTGTTCAATATTATTTTGCCTTGTATGTTCAAGTGTGCAGGATTCTCATATGACCACCATACACCATCAGTAACCAGCCAACAGATCTCCAACAAGGTAGATCCAATGCCTTATCACATGGAGGTCCACAATACACAAGTCAAGCAGGCGCATAGAATCTGGAAAAGTCAAACGGGCTGTTAGCATTTGGGCCCAGAAAGTGAAAATCACACCCCCTTTCTTGTTGCAATAACCAGGCACATCCTATCTTCTTTTCTATTTTCCTTTTATTAATTTCTTTTATTTATTTATTTTCTAACACAAAATTAATTCCTTTTTTACAAAAAAATCATAAAATTAATTTTTCACAAATTTAGAATTAGTTTTTATTTTTATCAAATTTAATTTAATATTAGTTAAATTTAATTTTAGCGTAATTCTAACCTTTTTGTAAATAATTTGAAATCAATTAGAAAATTAGGGTTTGTTCTTGATTTAATTTTTATTTTCTTCTCTCAATAACAAAAATACAAAAATAGTTAATTTAATTATTTTTCTTAAATAAAAATAATTAGTCATTTGGTTTTCTTTATTTATTCAATTAAACTCTATTTTTCTCAAAATAACACAAAAACCACAAAAATATGATTTTTCTTTTAATTAGGTTTAGACGGGGTCAAAACCCTATTTTTTTTCTTGTTCTCGATTCATCGCGCGCATTTATTATTTTAACGATATTAATGTAACTGCTCATGGTATGTAATAGTTTAATTAGGATTTTCTTTTATTTATCATTTTACGGGGTTTTGGCTATGTAATTAATCCCTCTCCCCGAAGCCTTGTAATAGCGCAGTTTTTATTTCTCGCATTTTAATTCTCGCAAAGTATTAACTGTTAGATGTATGATAGTAGGATTGCATGACAAGACTGTATGTTAATTTAAAATGGTTAGCAAACCCTAATGTGCAAAGATAATAACTGAAATCAAATCACTCGCACATGCACACTCCTAGGGTATACTCTCACTTCGGTTGCCTTCTGTAAATGATCATTAAGTATAGGGTGTTTTAGTGGCCGCCCTCCTGTTTAAACAAAGATCAAAAGTCCCATTCGAAAATGTTGCCTCAGAAATGTTGCCTCGAATATGATCTTAAGACACTAGGGTTATTACTAAGACGTCCTAACATTGCTTTAGTGATCGTACGTCCCTTTCAAATTGACCCTTACAACTCCAACGACGGTGATACCTACTTCTCAATAGTAGGATAGCGTTGTCTAAAGGAAATAAGAACATAAATAATCTTTTTTTCGAGTAGGTAGATGCTAGTAGGTACTTGCTCAAATCAAACCTTTTTCACACCAAACACTTTTCTCGAGCAAAGTTTTCAAAAACACTTCGTAACACTCTTGAAGACAGAAGCAAGGGTTAAAACGAAGTAAAACAAAAACTTTTCAAAACACACAAACACAGAAGCAATTTTTTTTAAAATGATGAGCAAGTACCTAAGATCCCGTAGAAAACTACGGATAGAAAGGGTGCTAATACCTTCCCTTTCTATAATCTACCCCACGTACTCAAAATCTCGAAAAAGGAATTTTTCCGTGCTTTTGTCCTTTCCAGTTGGATAAAATAAAAGTCGGTGGCGACTCTTGCTTATCGTGACATTTTGAGAACACAAACACAACGCAAACCAGCATTTTCCAAAACAGTCTGGTTCTGCCACCGCATCACACTACCCAACAACCAACTGTGGACTGAACAACTGGACGGCTAGGGACTTCATACCAGTTTCTTTTATTCCGCAGTAATTGACTTTTGTTTTAAGATTTGTAATAAACAGTTTGAAACTTTACGGCTCGGTGCCTTGCCCGAGGCACCTTGGCTCTGCTTGTGAGGGCTTATTATTTGTTATTTAATATATCATTAATAAAGCATTGGACGTTTCTTGCATTACAAATTTTGCGCTACTTGTTTTTCTTTTCTGTCTCATACTTTATCAAAACAACTATGCTCTTACACACACTCACGTATCGTACTGCAGATCCATATCCACTCTGGATCCCATTGATAACAGCTCTGCTACTGCCAGTTATGACTTCAAAAATCTGATCAACCAAGCCGAGGATGAAGGTGATGATGATTGTGAGGTGCCTGGAGAACTTGCTAGACTATTACAGCAAGAAGAAAGGGCCATACAGCCTCATGAAGAGCCCGTTGAATCAGTGAATTTGGGTATAGAGGAAGACATGAAAGATGTCAAAATAGGTGCGAACCTGGAGCCTAGTGTCAAACAATGGTTAATACAGATGCTACATGACTATGTTGAGATCTTTGCCTGGTCCGATGAAGACATGCCCAGGTTGGATACTGATATTATGGTACATCTCCTGCCAACTAAAGAATACTGCCCTCCGGTAAAGCAGAAGGTCCGTCGAATGCGCCCTGAAATGTCAGAGAAAATCAAAGCAGAAGTCATGAAACAGTTCGACCCAGGATTCTTAGTTGTCACTTATTATCCGCAGTGGGTTGCCAACGTTGTTCCAGTATCTAAGAAGGATGCTAAGGTACGGATGTGTGTGGACTACAGAGATCTGAACAGAGCAAGCCCCAAGGACGACTTCCCACTTCCTCACATTGATATTCTAGTCGACAACACCGTGCAACACAAGATCTTCTCCTTCATGGATGGTTTTTCTGGCTACAACCAGATCAGGATGGCTCATGAGGACATGGAGAAGACAACCTTCATTACACAGTGGGGCACTTTCTGTTACAAGGTAATGCCTTTTGGGTTTGAAAATGCTGGGGCAACTTATCAGCGCACCATGGTCGCTTTGTTCCACGATATGATTCACCACGAGATTGAGGTTTATGTTGATAACATGATCTCCAGGTCCCAGACTGAAGAAGAGCACCTTGATCATCTCCAGAAACTGTTTGACAGGTTGAAGACGTACAAGCTGAGGTTGAATCATAACAAGTGTACCTTCGGGGTAAGGTCTTGTAAGCTTCTGGGTTTTGTCGTCAGTGATAAAGGTATTCAAGTGGACCCCGCAAAGGTAAAAGCCATACAAGAGATGTCGGCTCCCCGCACAGAGAAAGAAGTTAGAGGTTTCTTGGGACGTCTGAATTACATCGCCAGGTTCATTTCACATCTAACTGCTACTTGTGAGCCAATCTTCAAGCTGCTGAAGAAAGATCAAGTGGTAAAGTGGAATGATGAATACCAGACTGCTTTCGAAAGAATCAAGGAATACCTTCAAGAACCACCAATTCTGATACCTCCAGTTGAAGGAAGACCTTTGATATTATACCTGATAGTGCTATACAATTCAATGGGTGTGTGATGGGGCAGCATGACGAGTCTGGTCGAAAAGAGCACGCCATTTATTACCTTAGCAAAAACTTTACCGACTGTGAGACCCGATACTCATTGCTCGAGAAAACTTGTTGTGCTTTGGCATGGGCTGCTCGCCGACTGAGACAGTATATGCTGACTCACACTACCTTGTTGATATCAAAGATGGATGCAATCAAGTACATTTTCGAGAAGCCTGCTCTCTCCAGAAGGATAGCAAGATGGCAAATGATCTTAACCTAGTACGACATCTAATACACAACCCAAAAATCAATCAAGGGGAGTGTATTGGCGGATCATTTGGCGCATCAGGCCGTGGATGACTACCAGTCCATGAATTTCGAGTTCCCGGATGAGAATATCATGTTGGTAACCGACTGCGAAGAACCTGGACTGGATGAAGCACCCAAGGAGGGATCCCGATGGTCTATGTATTTTGATGGAGCCTCGAACGCATTGGGTAACGGCATTGGCGCTGTAATTATATCTCCTGAGGGTTGTCATACTCCGTTCACCGCCCGATTATGTTTCAACTACACCAACAACATGGAGGAGTATGAAGATACATGGGTCTTCGAGCAGCTATTGACCTAAGGATTAAGTTCTTGAGTGTATTCAGAGATTCCACTCTGGTGATAAGTCAGATCAAAGGCGAGTGGGATACAAAGCATCTGAATCTTATTCCTTACAAAGAATATGTACTGACATTGCTCCCACACTTTGAGGAGATAACCTTTGAACATTTCCCAAGAGAGGAGAACCAGTTGGCGGACGCGCTAGCTACCATGTCTTCTATGTTCAAAGTTAGGTGGGACAATGAAGCTCCCCAGATTACCATTGAGAGGTTGGATGAACCCGCACACTGCTGTGACATTGAGACTGAAGAGGTAGAAGATAAACCTTGGTTTCACGAGGTAAAGAGGTATCTTGAGGCTCAAGAATACCCTGAGGGGGCATCTGTTAATGATAAGAATTTTCTGAGAAGGTTCGCTGTGAAGTTCTTCATCAGTAATAGAATCCTCTATAAGTGTAACCATGATTCAACCTTACTACGGTGTATGGACAAGAGCGAGGCAGAAAAGATCATGACAGAGTTACATGAAGGTACCTTCAGAACTCATTCTAGTGGACACACCATGGCAAAGAAAATCCTACGGGCAGGATGTAACACCCCAATTCTACCCCAAGCAATTATGCAAGATAAATCAGAGTTATAAAATTTCATTCATACAAACGAATTGGGACGTCACAAATTCTTCTAACAAATTCATTGCATTCATCATGGATATATAACACTTTTAATAAAACATCGGATGAACCATCAACATAGCATCTTTACTAAAATAATTCAACAACTACGCAGCGGAATTCTTCAATAACATCTCTAAATAGCAACAACAACTTCGAAACATCTCATATTTAATAATAATCAATTCAAAATTCAGCAACTGAAAATCAATAATCAAAATTCAGCAAGCGTTCATACCCCCGAGTGTTACATATCAGAGCAATGACACCGACTCGAACTATTGTAGGTATACAACCTTCACTCGCGATTACCTGCACGTTACCAACATAAGGGAAACATTCAAACAGAAGGGGTGAGATATCTAACAATATAATAAAGCGCACGATCATTAATATATTAAATTAGATCACTAATATCACCACTTCTCATATCATAATCAACAATAATTACAGCATATATACTCATTCATCAACATCAAATACACTTCATTATTCAATCATATAATGCGACTCAAAACTATGCAAATGCATGTGGTACCATTGGAGCAGAACTCCCATCTCAAAAATCTGCCAATTAATAGAGGCATCAACAAGGCAGAGCCTTCATCTCAAAATTTTCCAATCCAGGCCATCTCAACGAGCATAAGCTCCATCTAAAAAATGCAATGTATGCGACTCATCATGAATGTAATAACAACACCTAAGTTAACAACATTTTAAATCATCTCAAAACAACAACATCTCAATCATCTCAAAACAACAACATCTCAATCATCTCAAAACATCTCAATTAACAACATCTCATAATTTATTAAACATCCTTTATTTATCAAACTTCATTTGTTCATCATAGATTATCGAACACCACTTTATTAACCACATCTCATTAATAACTCAGCTGTATATCAATAATACAATAATCCTTACTATTATTCTGCGATTTTACATTTTTTTTATTGTCGCTAATCCCACTATCAAAATTCTAACAGCAGTCTCTAAACATCTCCTATTCACCATTCGGTCCAAAATCCAGCATACGATCAATCGTGGGAATTAATTCTAAATCTTAAACTAGGTACTAGGATTACACTTCTTATCCATCATTTAATCACCTAGAATAAAGCTCATCGCGTTAACTCATCAATGCTTCGAACGGCATCTCAAACAACATCCTAACACTCAAGTTACAACACTTAAAAACTGAATATGTCAACAATCAGACATTAAGGGTCGACGCAAAAGCCTATGGATCGACGCGTACTGCTTCATCTGTACATCATGAGTCGACACATCCTCCTTATGGATCGACTCATCCTGCTTTAGATCATAGCATGTATCGACACATGCACCTCACTGGTCGACTCATCCTGAGTCTCACACACTCATGTATCGACGCATCCTCTCTTCGTGTCGACTCATCCTGAGTCTTGCAGCCTTCGTGTATCAACACATTCAGTTTGGGGTCGACACATCCTGCTACAGTCTTCATAATTTATGCGTTTTATTATGTAATTACACTACGGGAATTATGTTACAGTCCCACAAACCTCATTATGATCATGATAATTCATCACCTAACACTAACCTATAATACTACATCGATTAAACAACATCATGGCATCATTATTCATCCAAAATTCATCAATCTTCATCATACATCATTCATAATACGTCAAATTCAAGAACAAACAACAATTACCTATAACCCCATATATCAAACATCATGAACCCAATTATAAAGTCAGAACCCCACCCTTACCTTGAATTGAAGGTCGCTCTAAAATTTCCGGGTTAAATCTTCGTTCTTGTCGTTTCCTTCTATTTCCAGCAGCGTCACGTTCTCCTCAAATCCTTATTTTCTTCTTACTTCTTCTTTCTTCTCTACCTTCTCACAAATAATAAAATAACCTAATATTCTATTATTCCTTATTTCTTATTGGGCTGAAAATCTACACCCCCTTATTACATCTACTATCTCAAATTAAGCCCACCTTAATAATATTACACTTCTAATATTATTTCACCATATAATAATATTATACCTCTAATATTATTATTTCTCCATTTAATAAAATAAATCCAATTTAATAATAACATATCTTCACAAATATTCCAAAAATAATTTAATTAAATAATTAATTAAATTACGGGTGTTACAACTCTCCCCCACTTAGAATATTTTCCTCCTCGAAAATTTACCTCAATCAAATAATTCAGGATAGGAGTCTCGCATCTTGCTCTCCAACTCCCAAGTCATGCTTTCTTCGGCAGCTCCTAACCAAACCACTTTAACCAAGGTAATCTATTTGCCCCTCAGAGTCTTCATTTCACTATCCGCGATTCGTACAGGCATCATCTCCACCGTAAGATTATCCCATACTTGCACATCGTCCATATGAATCACATGAGATGGATCTGAAATATACTTTCGAAGTTGTGACACATGAAACACATCATGCAAATTCGAAAGATTAGGCAGTAAAGCCACAACTATAAGCAACATTCCCCACTCTCTCTGAAATCTGATACGGTCCAATAAAACGAGAAGTGCGCTTCTTAGACTTCAATGCTCGCCCAACACCAGTCACAGGTGTAACTCTCAAAAACACATGATCACCAGCTTGAAATTCTAAATCCTTCCTTCGCTTGTCATGATAACTCTTCTGTCTACTATGTGAAGCTTTCATCTTTTCTCGAATCAACTTCACCTTCTCAGTAGCCTCACGAACAAGTTCAGGTCCAAGTACTACACTTTCACCAGATTCATGCCAACATAACGGAGTTCTACATCTTCGAACATACAACGCTTCAAAAGGTACCATTCCAATACTAGAATGGTAATTGTTATTATACGTGAACTTTATCAACGGAAGATAAGTATCCCACGAACCTCCCTGCTCAAGAATAGATGCCCTCAACAAATCTTCCAATGATTGAATAACCCGTTCAGTCTGACCATCTGTCTGAGGATGATACGCTGAACTCAACCTCAACTTAGAACCCAACGCTTCTTGTAAACTCTTCCAAAAATCAAAAGTAAATCTTGGATCTCTATTTGACACGATGCACAAAGGAACACCATACAGCTTCACAACCACACTAATATAAATCTCAGCCAACTTCGGCACTGGAAAACTGATGTTAATAGGAATAAAATGAGCTGACTTCGTAAGCCTATCAACAATCACCCAAATCGAATCATGTCTTCTTAAAGTACTAGGCAACCCTGTCACAAAGTCCATTGAAATGCTATCCCATTTCCATTCTGGAACTTCCAACGGTTGCATCAATCCTGCAGGCTTCTGATGTTCAACTTTCGAATTCTGACAAGTCAAACATGCATACACAAATCGAGCCACATCACTCTTCATCCCAGGCCACCAAAATAAACCTTTCAAATCTTGATACATCTTTGTAGCTCCTGGATGAATACTCAACTTACTTCTATGACTCTCTTCAAGTACCACTTTCTTCATCTCAGCATCATCAGGAATACAAATCCGATTATGAAATCTCAATACACCTTGCTCATCTAGCTTAAAATCACTATTCTCAGATTGATCAGTCCCAACCATCAAATCTACTAGTTTCACATCCAACTTCTGGGATTCTCTGATACTGTCTAGAAATTCATTATTAATCTTCAACATACCCAACATAACACTCTGCAAAGTAACCTCGCAAACTAAGCTCATATCTCTGAACTGCTCAATCAATTCCAACTCTTTAATCATCATTGCTGACATGTGTAAAGTCTTTCGACTCAATGCATCAGCTACAACATTCGCCTTTCCTGGATGATAATTCAAACCGAAATCATAATCCTTTAACAATTCCAACCATCTTCGTTGCCTCAAATTCAGCTCTTTCTGATCAAACAAATACTTCAAGCTCTTATGGTCACTAAACACTTCAAATCTAGAACCATAAAGATAATGCCTCCAAATCTTCAACACAAAAACAACTGCAGCAAGCTCTAAATCATGCGTAGGATAGTTCTTCTCATGAGTCCTTAACTGCCTCGATGCATAAGCAACTACCTTACCATTCTGCATAAGCACACCTCCCAAACCCATCTTAGAAGCATCACAATAAACCACAAAAGGTTCTCCTGGATTAGGCAACGTTAAAATCGGAGCCGACGTCAACCTCTTCTTCAATTCTGTAAAACTTTCTTCGCACTGAACATCCCATACAAACGCTCTACCTTTACAAGTCAACTTAGTCAACGGAAGTGATAACTTAGAAAATCCTTCGATAAAACTTCTATAATAACCAGCTAATCCCAAGAAGCTTCTAATCTCAGTAGCTGACTTTGGAGTTTCCCATTGCAACACAGCATCAACCTTTGATGGATCTGCAGCAATGCCACTACCTGAAATCACATGACTAAGAAAACTAATCTCTTTCAGCCAGAATTCACACTTGGACAGCTTTGCATACAACTTCTTCTCTTTCAAAACTTGCAATACTACTCTTAAATGTTCAGCATACTCTTCTTCTGACTTAGAGTAAATCAAAATATCATCGATGAACACCACTATGAACCGATCCAAATAAGTATGAAATATACGATTCATATATTCCATGAATACTCCCGGCGCATTAGTAACACCAAAAGGCATCACTGAATACTCATAATGTCCATAACGCGTTCTGAAAGCCGTCTTCTGAATATCTTCATCCTTCACTTTAATCTGATGGTAACCCAACCTCAAATCAATCTTACTAAACACACGAGCATCCACTAATTGGTCCATCAAGTCATCTATTCTTGGAAGCGGATACTTGTTCTTAATCGTCACCTTGTTCAGCTGTCTATAATCAACACAAAGCCTCATACTTCCATCTTTCTTCTTCACTAACAACACCGGAGCTCCCCACGGCGATACACTTGGTCTTACAAACCTCTTCTCAAGTAACTCTTCCAATTGCTTCTTCAATTCTGACAACTCATATGTAGACATCCTGTATGGTTCCATAGACACGGGTCGGGTACCAGGTATAAGATCAATTGCAAATTCAACTTCTCTCTCTGGCGGTACAACAGGAATCTCGTCAGGGAAAACTTCAGGAAATTCACACACCACCTGCAATTTCTCAATTATAGCTTGAGTCCCTACAGATAGCGACGCCATCAACGAAAACATCTGTGCTTCCTCTTGCATCAACTTTCTCAACTGTCTAGCAGATAACAAACCGTCTTCCTCTTCTTCAGGAGTAGAAAACTTCATCGACTTGTCATAACAGTTAATATGAACACAGTTATGCTCTAACCAGTTCATGCCCAAAATCACATCAAAACCTCTTAACGGTAAATAAACCAAATCAACAACAAAGTCTCTGTCGAAGATCGACAAGGGACACTTAGCACACACAAAAGAAGTAGTCACCGATCCCTTGGTTGGAGTATCGACGACCATTTCTCCATCCAGAGAAGACAACACAAGATCCAATCTCTCAACACAATCAGCAGCAACAAAACAATGCATAGCACCAGTATCAATAATAGTAATTAAAGGAGTACTATTAATGAAACATGTACCTCTAATAAGTTTGTCCTCAGCAGTTGTCTGATCCTCAACCAAAGCAAACACTTTACCACTGGACTGAGCCTTCTTCGGTTTCGGACACTGGCTACCAATGTGCCCTTCTTCTTTACAGTTGAAACAAACCACACTCTTGTGTTCACACTCAGATACAACATGTCCATTCTTGCCACAACGGAAACACCTCTTCACTTCAGTAGTGCACACATTACTCTTGTGTCCAGGTATCCCACACTTAAAGCAAATCACACCGGCAGGAGCATCTCCCCCACTAGTCCTCTGACCATGAGCAACTCTCTGCTTACCCTTACCAATTGGGGCATCATAAGGTTTACCACGATTCTGCGGGTGCTTACCCCTCTTCTCACTGATAATCTTGTAATGAGCATTATTGTCTTCCTCAAAAATCCTGCAGCTATCAACCAAATCAGCAAAGACACGGATTTTCTGATATCCAATTGCTTTCTTAATCTTTGGGCGCAACCCATTCTCAAACTTAATACACTTTGAAAATTCAGCATTTTCCTCAGCGTAATGCGGATAAAACTTGGTCAACTCAGCAAACTTGGCAGCATACTCAACAACAAACTTACTTCCTTGCTTCAGCTCAAGGAACTCAATTTCCTTCTTACCACGGACATCTTCAGGAAAATACTTTCTCAAAAACTCCCTACGGAACACAGCCCAAGTGACATTCTCACCTGCAGCTTCTAACTTCTAGCAAGTCTCTAGCCACCAGTCATCAGCCTCGACTGCTAGCATATGAGTCCCATAATGAGCCTTCTGCGCTGGAGTGCAATCCATCACGTGAAAGACCCTCTTAATCACTTTCAACCACTCCAAAGCTCCGTCTGGATCATATTTTCCCTTGAACATAGGTGGATTCTCTCTCTGGAAAGTCGCCAAGCTACGAGATCCAGCATTCCCGTCAGCATTCGGCTGATTTTCCATCGCATGAGTCATTACTTCTAAAGCAGCAGCAAGTGCAACATCATTCCTTCCAGCCATATCAACTTATCACTACAACACGAACAACGATTAGAACTCAAATAACAATACTCAATTGTTAGACAACTACGACTCAACGACAAGGTCAGACCAACCTTTTGCTTTGATACCAACTTTGTAACACCCCAATTCTACCCCAAGCAGTTATGCAAGATAAATCAGAGTTATAAAATTTCATTCATACAAACGAATCGGGACGTCACAAATTCTTCTAACAAATTCGTTGCATTCATCATGGATATATAACACTTTTAATAAAACATCGGATGAACCATTAACATAGCATCTTTAATAAAATAATTCAACAACTACGCAGCGGAATTCTTCAATAACATCTCTAAATAGCAACAACAACTTCGAAACATCTCATATTTAATAATAATCAATTCAAAATTCAGCAACTGAAAATCAACAATCAAAAATCAGCAAGCGTTCATCCCCCCGAGTGTTACATATCAGAGCAATGACACCGACTCGAACTATTGAAGGTATACAGCCTTCACTCGCGATTACCTGCATGTTACCAACATAAGGGCAACATTGAAACAGAAGGGGTGAGATATCTAACAATATAATAAAGCGCACGATCATTAATATATTAAATTAGATCACTAATATCACCACTTCTCATCTCATAATCAACAATAATTACAGTATATATACTCATTCATCAACATCAAATACACTTCATTATTCAATCATATAATGCGACTCAAAACTATGCAAATGCATGTGGTACCATTGGAGTAGAACTCCCATCTCAAAAATATGCTAATTAATAGAGGCACCAACAAGGCATATCCTTCATCTTAAAATTTGTCAATCCAGGCCATCTCAACGAGCATAAGCTCCATCTCAAAAATGCAATGTATGCGACTCATCATGAATGTAATAACAACACCCAAGTTAACAACATTTTAAATCATATCAAAACAACAACATCTCAATCATCTCAAAACATCTCAATCATCTCAAAACAACAACATCTCAATCATCTCAAAACATCTCAATTAACAACATCTCATAATTTATTAAACATCCTTTATTTATCAAACATCATTTATTCATCATAGATTATCGAACACCACTTTATTAACCACATCTCATTAATAACTCAGCTGTATATCAATAATACAGTAATCCTTACTATTATTCTGCGATTTTACATTTTTTTACTGTCGCTAATCCCACTGTCAAAATTCTAACAGCAGCCTCTAAACATCTCCTATTCACCATTCTGTCTAAATCCAGCATACAATCAATCGTGGGAATTAATTCTAAATCCTAAATTAGGTACTAGGATTACACTTCTTATCCATCATTTAATCACCTAGAATAAAGCTCATCGCGTTAACTCATCAACGCTTCGAACGGCATCTCAAACAACATCCTAAAACTCAAGTTACAGCACTTAAAAACTGAATCTGTCAAAAATTAGACATTAAGGATCAACGCAAAACCCTATGGATCGACACATACTGCTTCATTTGTACATCATAAGTCGACATATCCTCCTTATGGATTGACTCATCCTGCTTCAAATCACAGCATGTATCGACACATGCACCTCACCGGTCGACTCATCCTGAGTCTCACACACTCATGTATCGACGCATCCTCTCTTCGTGTCGACTCATCCTGAGTCTTGCAACCTTCATGTATCGACACATTTAGTTTGGGGGTCGACACATCCTGCTACAGTCTGCATAATTTCTGTGTTTTCTTCTGTAATTACACTACGGGAATTATGTTACAGTCCCACAAACCTCATTATGATCATGATAATTCATCACCTAACACTAACCTATAATACTACATCGATTAAAAAACATCATGGCATCATTATTCATCCAAAATTCATCAATCTTCATCATACACCATTCATAATACGTCCAATTCAAGAACAAACAGCAATTACCTCTAACCCCATATATCAAACATCATGAACCCAATTATAAAGTCAGAACCCCACTCTTACCTTGGATTGAAGGTCGCTCTACAATTTCTGGGTTGAATCTTCGTTCTTGCCGTTTCCTTCTATTTCCAGCAGCTTCACGTTCTCCTCAAATCCTTATTTTCTTCTTACTTCTTCTTTCTTCTCTACCTTCTCACAAATAATAAAATAACCTAATACTCCATTATTCCTTATTTCTTATTGGGCTCAAAATCTACACCCCCTTATTACATCTACTATCTCAAATTAAGCCCACCTTAATAATATTACACTTCTAATATTATTTCACCATATAATAATATTATACCTATAATATTATTATTTCTCCACTTAATAAAATAAATCTAATTTAATAATAACATATCTTCACAAATATTCCAAAAATAATTTAATTAAATAATTAAGGTACCTTCAGAACTCATTCTAGTGGACACACCATGGCAAAGAAAATCCTACGAGCAGGATATTACTGGTCCACTATGAAAGCCAATTGTTATCAGCACTCTTGAACCTGTCATAAGTGCCAAGTCTATCCTGATAAGGTGCATGTACCTTCGGTTCCCCTGAATGTTTTGACAGCTCCCTGGCCCTTTGCAATATGGGGCATTGACATGATCGGAGAGATCAGACCTACTGCGTCTAACGGGCATCGCTTCATTCTGGTAGCAATTGATTACTTCACAAAGTGGGTTGAGGAAGCTTCCTTTGCTACCGTAACCAAGAACGTCGTGGCACGGTTTATTCGACACAATCTGATATGCCGATATGGTATACCAGAGAGGATTATTACTGACAATGGTACAAATCTCAATAACACAATGATCATCGAGCTCTGCAAACAATTCAAGATACAGAATCACAATTCTTCTCCCTACCGGCCGAAGATGAATGGGGCTGTTGAAGCGGATAACAAGAACATCAAGAAGATTGTACAGAAGATGACGGTGACATACAAAGACTGGCACGAAATGTTACTATTCGCTCTCCATGGTTACCGTACCTCAGCATGGACGTCGATAGGAGAAACACCCTACTCTCTGGTATATGGCATGGAGGCAGTCCTACCCATCAAAGTCTAGATACCCTCTCTCAGGATTATGAAGGATGCGGGTTTCAACGAAGACGAATGGATCAAAACCCGACTTGATCAGCTGAATCTAATTGATGAAAAGAGACTTACTGCTATTTGTCATGGTCAGACGTACCAAAAGCGAATGATCAAGGCTTTTAACAAGAAAGTCAGACGCCAAGAATATCAAGTCGGAGATCTAGTGATCAAACGCATCATACTACCGCAGGATGATCCCAGGGGCAAATGGACCCCCACATACGAAGGGCCATTTGTGGTTAATGAAGTGGTGAAAAACACAAGAAGGGGGGGTTGAATTGTAAAACTGAAATCTAATGCAATGAACAAGATATTTTTATCCTGGTTCGTTTGATCTCAAACTACTCCAGTCCACCCGTCAAGGTGATTTCGCCTCTCTCCAACGAGGTCTTAATCCACTATATTCAACTGAATATTACAGACTGCTTTAACAACTGCTAAAGCCTTCTTGATCCAAACCACAACCCGGTTTGTCAAGGTAACACTTTCTTACAAAGAGATAAAAACTAAGTGTGTGAATGTTTTCTACAAAACTGTATCATAACTGTGATGTATACACAAATTGAAGCTTAGAAACTAGATTGCTAAACAATGATAGAATATCAGAATGTGGTTTAGCAAAACTGAGAGAAAGAAGATTTTGATTAGCTTTTGTGCGTGTAGAGATTTGGAGAGCATTTGCCATTTCAATCTTCAAAGTCTTGTTTATATAGCACTGAGATGATGAACGTTGGATGCAATATTCTTGATTCAATGCTAATAACAAACTTTCCTTATTCAGCAGATCTTGTATGGAATGAGGCCGTTGGAATTAATTTGCTTTCAATGCACAGTACCGTTGCTTTACTTAATGCAAGTTCTGGCTTGGCTCATTCTGACTCTGCTTCGCTGCTGATGAACTGTTGTGTTTCTTTATCAGAGTGTTGAGCGCAGTCTTGTTCATCAGGCTTCAGCATATACGTAAGTTGATCATCTGATTCTGTCATTCTGATATGGCAACTTCTGATGCTGGTGTCTGAAACCAAATTCTGATGCTGAATAGATGTGATCTTGCTTATATCAATCAGAGTATCTGCAAGTCAGAACATAATAATTTTAGGCAGCAGATAGTTCATACATGAAACTTATAAATACTATATCTTTTCACTTTGTTATCATCAAAACTTAAATCACTACAAGAAAAATGATAGATTGGGACGGTTATTTTGGCTGATTACGACGGTTAAAACCGTCGCAATTTACAATCTACGACGGTAGAAGTACCGTCGCAGAATCGTGCGTCCCCAACATATTTCGCGACGGTTGCAAAAACTGTCACGCACAACAGATAGTGACGGTTATATACCGTCGTGAATTTGACTTTATTTTTTGTTTTTGTTGTTGTTTGCGACGGTTATTCTACCGTCGTAGGTTAGAAATTGCGGCGGTTTTAACCGTCGTAATCTGATTTATAAATTTCAAATAATATTTTTATTTAAATTATTATTTAGTAAAATAATTTTAAATATAATATTATTTTACTATAATATTTTACTATTATATTTAAATTATTATTTACTTTAATATTTTTTTATTTATAGTATTTTTATTTTATTTTCTATCACTTTTCAACATAATAAAGTTAATTACAATAAAAACATTTAATATCAAATAATCATCAATAATATCAAAAAAATGTGATCAAAGGTAAAAAGAAGTGCAAATTTTACCAATAAACAAGAAAAATTCAAATATCATCAAAGGCCAAATTTCATTTTAATATTTACATTGGTTTGCTACAACTTGAGAGAATTACAAAAAATGTTACAATATTCTACAAAATTCATGAAAGTCCTTAGTGTTAAGTGATTTTGTGTTAAACTTCCATGCTAGGACCATGATCCTTCCTTGACTACCATTTGGTCCAAGCTACGCATACCTAGCAGCCTGCAAGATTCACACAAAACATATTTTTGTACTCACAAGAACATGTGGCAGGTTTTTGGCATCATAATATGCCTCAGATGGCTTAGTCAATGTCTTTGTGATGACATGTTTTTCCAATTCTACTTGTCCATTTTGCGCTTCTTCTTGTACCTGCATTACAAAACTAACTGTCAATTATGGGCTGGCAGAATAACTCTCACAACAGTTTGCCTAACACAATGATCTCAGACATTTTTCTAATGGAACAAAAGTGTTTCCTTATGTTTTTGTGTTTCTCTGAGTGTTTACAGGTACATCAAAGCTCTGTACAAAGAAAGATCAACAAATCTCTTACATCACTATCCCAAAATCTTTCTATAGGTCTATAAGTTGGAGCAGGATGTAGCCACGGTTTCAACCCCATCACAAAATTGGAGGATGAAAACAAACCCTAACGAAAAGGTTCAGCAATGAATATTTGAAATTCAAACTTCAAAGTGCAACATATAGAAACTGTCTTAGAGAGTCGGAGTACATCAATAACAGCAGCACAAAATATATATGATATACCTACATAGTACATATACATAATCGAAGGGAAAAACATGATGTTAACTTTTATACTCTCTAAATTGATTCCTCAAACAAAAAGATCATTTGTTTTCCATCAATATATCTTCAACTTGTGGCTGCATTTTTAGAACTTCATTGTAATATGTATTTCTTTTCAAGAAGAGTTGCGGGATTCATTTTCAGTCCCTAAAATATAGAAGGTGTAGTAGTATATTATGGATAACATATATAACCAACTAAGGTTTAACCATTTAATATAATATAAAAAAAGTGTGTTTTTTCGAAGTCTCAAAATTACACTATACAATTTCTTTCACATAGGCAATATCTTAGGGCAAGTTTAAACAAACTTCTAACTTCTAGAAACTTTTCAACTGAGTTATGTATTCAGCTCCTAATTTCTTTCACAATATAAAGGTTTCACATGTCCTTGAACAATATCACAACCGCAAATGCAGCAACATCATCCACATTAGTTTTCATAAGCTCGCAGTGTAACCACAAGTACAATGTAGAAACATCATCCAAATAAATTGTACAAAATTTGAAATGAGTAGAATAATATTTGAAACATTCCGATAACTAAGAGGACCTGAAACTATCAACCCCCACCACCTTGCAACATATCACTACCCTCTCAGTTCATGATTCAACAACAATTCTCTGAATCACACAACACCATGTAACTCTCGTACTCATTCTCAATTATCATCATCATTCTTTCAGCTCTCACTCAATTAGTACACAACAGAAATACAACAAAGAAAAGGAAAATAAGCAGAGCAATTACAATCATACAGAAGAACACACAGAGGCAACAAAGAACATCAAAAAAGAAAAGCAAAGTCTCGAGAATTCAAAAAGAAAGAAGAAGGAGAAGATTAGAGAAAGAAACAAGGCCATCACAATTTAAAAGATTACCTTTTGAAGCTGCCAGAATCAGTGAGACCTCGCTGAAATCTGGGTAATCCCACCGGAAAGTTCATAGCCACTTAATTCTGACGAGTCTTTTAACAAGCCGTGTACATTTTTTTAGCCTAAGCCATGCCCTCGTCATGAATTGCGCTTCAACTTACTGTCTTCATCGCATTTGACCCAATTGGTGCGGTTAGGGTTTGGAGAGGTACCTTCAACTTTTCATCTTATGCAAAACGGGCATTTCCTCTTTGCACAAGTAATGCCATGGCCAAAACAAAAGCAGAAGAAGTCACAGAAACATCAATGTGACCACGATACCTGTCATGAATCAGAAATAGATACTAATAAATCAGCAAGCAACACCAATCAGTCTTCCATGCATGAAGAAAGGGTTGTAAAAAATTGTCTGAGTCTTTAAGATGCTCTCTACACAAGCTTTCTCAAGATACGGATAAAAGCAAAGAAACCTTATAAATAAGAGGAAAGCAGTCGTAGAAAAAGTAAGGTAGTCTAACTAATCTTACATGACATATAGTGGCATTAAGGCACAAATGACAGAGCAGACTCGTGACACGTATAGCGGAGGAGGTGTCATTCCTTCGGTAATTCCTTGACTTCGAATCAATTCAAAATACTCACGTGAACCAGCAAAGACAGCTGCTGCCATGGCTGCTGCAAAAACCCATCCTCCGGCCAAAATAATAGCGCCGGCAGAAATTCCAATACCAAGTCCAAAAACAACTCTGTTCTTAAGCTGACTACCCTGTTGTTGAGATTTCAAGAGCAAAATAATAAGTATTATCAATCATTGATTAACAAATTGAATGGTGAGCAAGTAGTTACCTTTTGGGCATTGAGTGGAGGAAGCCGATCCGGTTCAGGTTGATGGGCGGAGGATACGATGAATCGGGGGTGAAGCGGTTGGCGAGTGAACCGGAGGAATGGTTTCGGAGAAGGGTGAAGGGGGTGAAAGAGGAATCTTCTTCCTCAACTGATCCTTCGCCTTGATTTTGGGACGGTTGCGCTAGGGTTCGGGTGACATTTTGGACGAAGGATACTGTAAAAGTAAATTGATATTTTGTTTAAAAATGAATTACTAACATTTTGTGATATATATATATATATATATATATATATATATATATATATATATATATATATATATATATATATATATATATATATATATATATATATATATATATATATATATATATATATATATATATATATATATATATATATATATATATATATATATATATATATATATATATATATATATATATTATTTGTTAACTTAAAATAATAAAATAAAAGATAAAAAGATAAAACTTCTTTCTTAAAATTAGAAATGTGGATGGAATTAAAATCTTAAATAAATAAAGAAGAAAAATATAAAGGAAATTGTAATTTAATAAATAAAATTATGAAAATCTTAAAATAATATTGATGGGTGTGAAAATTTATTTTGTTGGTAATTTATTTTATTATTATTATTATTATTATTATTATTATTATTATTATTATTATTATTATTATTATTAATAAAAGAGAAAAAGAAGGGGAAATGAAAGAAAAAAAGTGGGAAAGTAAAAGAATAAAAAAAGTAGCGATTATGATTGGCTAATGTAGTTACGACAGTTCACCTAATTGTCGCGGATGTGAAAAGAGGGCGGTTTTTTGGTAACTGTCGCAATTATGTTACTCATAATGCTTGAAAATCTACGACGGTTGAGCCTAACCGTCGTGACAACTGTCGCAATTCAGGAATAAGGACGGTTTTGTGGGAACTGTCGCAATTTATGTGTCGTAAATCTCTTTTTTTCTTGTAGTGAATATAGGGTAGTAGATTCAAACTTTGTTCTAACAATCTCCCCCTTTTTGATGATGACAAAAACTAGATATTTTTTTAAATGAAAATAACGTGAAAAGGTATCTGAGATAAGCATCCGAGTAAGAAGTAAAAGGATAAGGAGTAAAGAGATATCAGAGTTGAGAGATACTCCCCCTGAGTTTATTACTTCCCTTTGATTACACGTGTTCTTCAGGATCAGATCTTTTTGCCTTTCTTTGAACATCAGAGTATCAGAGTCTTTGACTTATCAGAAGCTTTATGTCAGAGCAGAGCTTCAGAGCTTTTCTTGTCAGAGCTTTGCTTTGGATCAGAGTATCAGAGCGGATCAGAACTTCATAGTGATCAGAGCTTCAGAGCTTCTAGTCTTCAGAGTGTCCAGGAGCTTCCTTGTATCTGTAGACTTTAAGCAAAACAGAAAAAAAACATTTTCAAGTAATAGAGTTAGAATGTTTGAGAATTTCTTTCTAGTTAGCCGTTATTGATAAAAATATCATTCTTGTTCTCCCCCTTTTTGTCAGCAATCAAAAAGTGTAGGTGATGTGCTAAAACAATTAAGATCAGAAAAACTAATCATATTAAGAGAGTTCAGAATCAAAGCATGAAAATAGTACAAAACATATTCAAACAGTACATCAGAAAATCAAGGAAAACATGAAAAAGGACATGAATGAAAAAAGACTAAGGTTGAGGAGGCAAGCGTGTGAACAGGTTCTCCAGCATGGCTTGGATCTTTTCAGCAGTCTCATTCTGCTTGTGCACCATGCTGACAACAGTGTCAATCTTGCTATCCTGCACATCCATTCTCTCTTTCATCTTCTGGTCGCTTTCCTCCATCCGCTGCTGCAGACGCATGTCATTCAGCCTTAGTTCTTCCAGAGTCTGCCTGTCCAAGGCAGCTTGAGAAGCATCAGAAGCAGGAAGCTTCTGAGAGCTTTCAACAACATCTTCTGCTTGACTTTCTTCAGCTTGAATGGTCTTGTCTTCTTCTGATTGCACCTTTGCAGCTTGCTGTTTCTCAGACCAAGGTTCACTATCCAGAGGGAGCACGTCTTCTTTCAGAAGCTGACTTCCAACTTCATTCAGAAGCTTGCTGAAATTTTGTTGTGCCTGCTCATAGTTGAGATCCTGTAACTTGAGGGCTTCAGCACGTACCCAAAGTCTGAATTGTGACCAGAGCTGATCAGAAGCAGCTGGGTCAATCATTCCAGGACAGACTTGCTTCAAAGAAGCAATCCATTGCAGCACACCTGTTTCAAAATTCATAATACCAGAGCCAACATCTGGTTGTTTTGGTTTTGGGATGGCAATTTTGTGTTTCAGATCAGCAAGACGGTCAAGACTGGTTAAGTCTATGAAAGTCCTGCTGGGGTTTTCAGAGGTTTTCTGGGCAGCTGTTTGTTTTGGAGATGGAGTATCAGAATCAGAGATTATGATTGGACTGGGTGGTGTTTTGGGAGTATTTGGTGGTGTAGATTCTGATGAGGATGGCAATTGTGCTAAGGTGATAGTTGTTCCACCTGGAAGCTGGATTGCCAAAGGTGATGGTTGAGGTGAATGAGGTTCAGATGGTTGAGGAGAAGGAGTTTCAGAGTGATGAAACTCTGGTTGAGGTGATGGTGGATTAATTTCTGGTTGAGGAGAGGGAGACGGGATTGCTGGTTGAGGAAAAGTTGTTGGATTTTCTGATTGTTCAGGGATAATGGGTTCTTCAGGAATTGGTGAGAGTGGTTGTTGTTGTTCTGGTTCTTCAGCAGATTGCTGTTGTTCTGGTTGTGGAGGAGGAACAATTTGTGGTTCAGAGATTGGTTGATCAGAGGTGTGTTGATCAATGTCAGACAGCACTTGGTCAATTGCTGATGTTGTTGAGATTGTTGGTTGTTTGGGATGTTTGGTTCTGGGTCTTCTGAGTTTTAATGCCTCAGAAGGGTCCTCTTCTGGTACAGTTTCATCTATGGTAGGGATAGGGATTGAGATTCTATGAGAGGTTTGAGGAGGAATAGATGCTGGAATAGTAGAAGAATTTAAAACAGAAGCAGCAGATGAATTACCTCTTTTCCTGGGTGTCTGCTGGGATGATCCTTCTGATGGTGCCTTCCTCTTCTTCGTCTTCTTCAGAGTCACTTCTTGCTGAGGTTGATGCAGAGCTTTGATAATCAGATTTGGATCTGAACCATCTGCCTTGCACGCATCCAGGTATCTGAGAACCACCTCTGGTTTGGATTCTATTTCAGAAAATAACGGAAAGTCACTCAGAGGCACTCTTCTGCTGGTGATATCAGCAATAGGAGTAGCTCTGGGTTCCTTCTGAATATTCTCTATCAGCTTCATCTTCTTCAAGTTCTTTGCATTCAGAGGTTTCCCAACTGTTGGTTCAATAGTGCTTAGCTCTTGAGTTTCTATCAGATGCTCAATCAGCCTATTCTCTGTCAGAATATCTGATATCAACCTTCCAAAGGGTATCCAATCCCTCTTGGTTCTTTCTTCTTCCCTGGTTTCCTTCACACTTGTTCTGAGGTGGTTGAACAGAAAATGAGCCAGATTGATCTTTACCTTCTGATCAATAAAGTAGATCAGAAACTGCTGATCCACATTTATGTAATCAGGAGAACTGGTTGGTTTCCTGTGGTTGAAGCACCCCAGAATTATCTTAGCCCAAACTCTGTAATGATCCTTCAGATCTTTAATCTTGCTGCTGGGCACCCCATGAGTGAAAATCCTTGCAGCTATCACACCCACATCAGCACATCTTTCAGCCATGTCCACACAACGGACGCCACCGCCACTGTAACCTATTAGCCTTGCAATGTGATCCTCAGTGATCACAATCTTCTTCCCCATAACAAAGGAGGTGACTAGATGTGTTGAAGCCTTGGCGTGAATCCAGAATTCCTTGACTAGCATTGGGAATGTTGGTCCAACCAACCTGTCAAAATACCTTTCCCACTTCTGTGCCCTAACTTCTTCAGTTAGGTCAAAACCGTTCTCCTTCAAGCTTCCAAAATCAATGATTAATTCAGAAAGCACTTCAAGATTCTTCACAGGAGTGAGGAGAGTTCTGAATGGCACTTGATATTGCTCAGATGATGCTTTCTTCTAAGGACCTGCAGAAGCACTGCTGGAGGTTGCCATGTTTACACTAAAAGGGTTTTGAGAATAAACTGAGGAAAATAGGTTTTGCAAGAGATGAACACAGAAATATGCAGAAAATGCTTGAGTATTAGTGAGAAAACGTAAAGAATGAGAATGAGAGATTAATGTGCTTAAATAGAGTTTCAAAACTATTTTGAAAAGATAAACGTTTTTTAAGAGAGAGAAAAAATCATGATTGCATTTTAAAAGCATGATTACTTTTCATTAAATGCTTGCTGATTTTGGGGGATTTGAGAAAGATACTTAAAAACGGTTACCAGACATGTGTCTCAATGCACCCAATCAGCGCTTTGCCTTCTCAGAAGCATGCACGCGTTCTGCTTCAGAGATATGCTGATGATTGGATGACACTTGTTTGATGTAGTGATCAGCACGTCTGTCTTTGAGCTTAGACTCTCAGATCTTTAGACTTGCATCTGATACAATCTGCATGTTCTATCTTTCTGAAAGAAGATTGATCAGAAGTTCACAGTAAAACAATTACATTCTGAAGGTAAATATATGGAATTAGAACATTTTCACTCTGGACACACTTTCATGCTGAGATGTTTCAGAATGAAATTAAACCTATCTTCTGAAAGGGGTTTAGTAAAGATATCAGCCCATTGATGGTCTGTACCTATAAATTTTAAGTTCAAAATACCTTTCTGAATATAGTCCCTAATGAAGTGATGTTTTATTTCTATATGCTTAGCTCTAGAATGTAAAATGAGATTCTTACTTAAGCAAATAGCAGAAGTATTATCACAGAGTATAGGAATGTTACTCTCAAAAATCTGGAAGTCTTCAAGCTGACTTTTCATCCAGAGCATTTGTGTGCTACATCCTGCTGCTGCTATGTACTCAGCTTCTGCTGTTGATAGTGCAATTGTTGATTGCCTTTTGCTGGACCAAGAGATTAGATTTTCTCCCAGAAACTGGCAGCTTCCAGAAGTACTTTTACGTTCCACTCTGTCTCCAGCAAAATCAGCATCGCAGTAGCCTACTAAGCTGTAATCACTAGATTTTCTATAAAACAAACCCAGATTAGTAGTACCTTTCAGATACTTGAAAATTCGCTTAACAGCTGTTAAGTGAGATTCTCTAGGATCTGATTGGAATCTAGCACAGATACAAACACTGAATAATATGTCAGGTCTTGAAGCAGTCAGATAGAGGAGAGAACCAATCATACCTCTGTAGACTTTATGTTCTACATTTTTGCTTACCTCTTCTCTTTCCAGAATGCACGTGGGATGCATTGGAATCTTTGATGGCTTACATTCTGAGAGGTCAAATTTCTTCAGAAGATCTCTGATGTATTTGCTATGATGAATGTAAGTTCCCTCTGGAGTTTGATTGATCTGAATTCCTAGAAAGAATTTCAGTTCCCCCATGAGGCTCATCTCAAATTCTGCCTGCATACACTTAGCAAATTTTCTTCCAAGAGAAGGATTAGTAGAACCAAAAATAATATCATCAACATAAATTTGACAGACTAAGATGTCATCCTTAACTGATTTACAGAATAGAGTAGTGTCCACTTTCCCTCTGGTGAATTCATTTTCTAACAGAAAGTTACTTAGCCTTTCATACCAAGCTCTGGGAGCTTGTTTCAGACCATACAGTGACTTCTTTAGTTTGAAAACATGTTCTGGATGTTTTGTATTTTCAAAACCTGGGGGTTGGTGTACATAAACTTCTTCTTCTATATAACCATTTAAGAATGCACTTTTGACATCCATCTGATACAGAGTGATGCCTCTATTAACAGCAAATGAAATTAAAAGTCTGATAGATTCTAACCTGGCGACTGGGGTAAAGGTTTCTGTATAGTCTATCCCCTCTTGCTGACTATAACCTTGTGCAACCAGTCGTGCCTTGTTTCTGATGACTTCACCTTGTTCATTTAGCTTGTTTCTGAACACCCATCTTGTTCCAATGACGTTGAATCCTTTTGGTCTGGGAACGAGATCCCATACGTCGTTTCTGGTGAATTGATTCAGCTCTTCTTGCATTGCCAGAATCCAGTCATTATCCAGAAGTGCTTCATCAATAGAAGAAGGTTCAATCAGAGACACAAGTCCCATAAGTGTTTCTTCAGAGTTTCTGAAGCTTGCTCTTGTCCTGATTGGATCTTCCTTTCTTCCTAGGATAGTCTCTTCTGGGTGATCCAAGCTGCTTCTGGGTAATCTCTTCTGAGGTTGATCAGTAGCTGTTGTAGGATTGCTAGCAGTGCTCCTTTCAGACGTTGAAGGAATGTCTGTGTTGAGAGCTTCTGATGACTTGTCTTCAGAACCTGCAAATTCAATTTCTATACCTGCAAAAACTTCATTCTGCTTTGACTTTTCAGAGTCAAGCTTGTCATCAAAACGAACACTGATTGATTCTTCCACAATCTGTGTTTCTGTATTGTATACTCTGTACCCTCTTGAGCGTTCAGAGTATCCTAACATAATACACTTCTGTGCTTTAGAGTCAAACTTGTTCAAATAATTCTTTGTATTTAATATAAAGCAAGTACATCCAAATGGATGAAAATATGAAATGTTGGGCTTTCTGTTCTTCCACAATTCATATGGAGTCTTTTCCAGAATAGGTCTTATTGAGATTCTATTCTGAATGTAGCACGCTGTGTTTATTGCCTCTGCCCAGAAGGTCTTAGCAACGTTTGTCTCATTGATCATGGTTCTGGCCATTTCTTGCAATGTTCTGTTCTTTCGTTCTACAACTCCATTTTGTTGGGGAGTTCTAGGACAAGAGAAATCATGCAGAATGCCTCTGTCATTAAAGAATGACTCAAAATCTTTGTTTTCAAATTCTCCACCATGATCACTTCTGACTTTAACGATTCTAAGATCCTTTTCATTCTGAACTTGGTTACAGAAGGTGACAAACACAGAGTGTGACTTGTCCTTGTGTCTTAAGAACTTTATCCATGTCCATCTGCTATAGTCATCTACGATTACTAACCCATACTTCTTACCACTGACTGAAGCAGTTTTAACTGGTCCAAATAAGTCAATGTGCAGAAGTTCTAATGGCTTAGAGGTAGAAACAACATTTTTGGATTTAAAAGAAGGTTTTGCAAATTTGCCTTTCTGACATGCTTCACACAGAGCATCTGAATTGAACTTCAAATTAGGAAGTCCTCTGACCAGATTGAGTTTGTTAATCTGAGATATTCTTCTCATACTAACATGCCCCAATCTTCTGTGCCAGATCCACTGCTCGTTGTTAACAGACAGAAGACATTTTACATTCTGACTCTTTAGTTCAGAAAGTTTGATTTTGTAAATGTTGTTTTTCCTCTTACCATTAAACAGGATAGTCCCATCTTTCTGACTAACAGCTTTACATGATTTTTGATTAAAGATTATATCATAACCGTTATCACTTAATTGACTTATGGATAACAGATTATGCATCAATCCATCTACTAGCAGAACATTATTAATAGAGGGAAGATTTCCATTACCTACAGTTCCAGAGCCAATTATCTTTCCCCTCTGATTGCCTCCAAAGCCAACGTGGCCTCCAGGCTTAAGTTCCAGGCTTTGGAATATATGCCTTCTTCCCCTCATGTGTCGTGAGCAGCCAGAGTCCAGGTACCATGACTGGTGTTTCTGACTTGCTGCTAAAGATATCTGCAACATGTATTATTTTATCCTTAGGTACCCAGATTTTCTTGGGTCCTGATTTGTTAGTTTTACCAAAACTCTGGTTGAATTTTGGTTTCACAGAGTGCTTACTGCTAGTGTATTTAATATCATGTGTGTGACCATACACAAAATGTGAATTTAGAGGAGTGTGTTTAATGGTTAAGTCCATGACATTCTTTGGTGTAGGAACCTTACCTTGGTATCCTATTCCTTTCCTGTCGTTTCTGCTAACTCCATAGATCATTGAAGCCATTCTGCTTCTATCTATGCTTTTAGCTAGGAACTTCTGGAAACTGTGATCATACTCCTTGATGATCTCATCAGCGTTGCTGGGAGTTTCAGAAATTGGTTCCTTCTGAGAGTTTTGTAAAGTGTTTTCTAATTTTGAAATCTTATTTCTCAGCTCAAAATTTTCCAATTTGAGAATCTCAGTCTTATTAGAGTTAGATTCAAGATTCCTTTTCAGGTTTATGAATTTAACTCTAATTTGCTGATACCGTTCCAGAATCTCATTAAGGCTTTCAGCAAGTTCAGCCTTTGTAAAGTTAACAGCAAAGTTAGGAAATACCTCTTCAGTGTCTGATTCTGAGTCTGATTCAGAAGCTTCACTATCTTCTGAGATGTTAGCCATGAGAGCTATGTTTGCCCTCTCATCATCTGATTCTGAGTCAGCTTCAGACGAGTCAGAGTCATCCCATGTAGCCATGAGACTCTTCTTCTTCTCTCTTCCAAACTTCTTTTTGGGCTTTTCCCTCTGAAGCTTTGGGCAGTCACTCTTATAGTTTCCTTGCTTATTGCACTCATAGCAGATGATGTCTTTGGTGTTTGGCTTTTTGCTACTGGAGGAGACTTCAGATCTTCTGTATCCAGAGGAAGAATCTGTCCTACTGTATCTGGAAGAAGACTCGTTCTGATCAGATCTTCTGGGATTCCTGAACTTCCTTTGTCTTTGCTTCCACAGTTGATTTACTCTTCTGGAGAGGAGGGAGAGTTCGTCTTCTTCTGATGAGGATCCATCAGATGTTTCTTCAACTGCCTGCAAAACTTTAGACTCAAATTTTTTGTTAGATTTTAATGCTAAAGGCTTACCTTGCTTCTGAGGCTCATCAGCTTCTAGCTCTATCTCATGACTTCTGAGGGAGCTGATAAGTTCCTCCAGAGTGATTTTGTTGAGATCTTTAGCTAGCTTCAGAGCTGTAACCATAGGTCTCCACTGCTTGGGTAAACTTCTGATGATTTTCTTGACATGGTCAGCAGTAGAGTATCCTTTGTCCAGAACTTTGAGACCAGCTACCAGAATCTGGAATCTAGAGAACATGGTTTCAATGGATTCAGATTCTTCCATTTTGAACGCCTCATACTTCTGAATGAGCGCCAGAGCTTTTGTTTCTTTGACCTGAACGTTGCCCTCATGCGTCATTCTGAGTGAGTCAAAAATATTCTTTGCTGTGTCTCTGTTGGAGATCTTTTCATACTCAGTATAGGAGATGGCGCTGAGGAGGATGGTTCTGGCTTTGTGGTGATTCTTGAAGTCACGCTTTTGTTGATCAGACATTGTTTTTCTATCAATCTTCTGACCGCTTGCATTCACAGGGTGCGTGTATCCATCTGTCACCATATCCCACAAATCAGCATCATGTGCCAGAAAGAAGCTTTCAATTCTGTCTTTCAAGTAATCAAAGTTTTCTCCATCAAAGACTGGAGGTTTGCCGCTGAATCTGTCTCTGTCCTCATTGTTGTCATTGCTGATGTGAGAATTGTTTCCTGCTATTGTGTTTTTCTGACGCTGGATCTTGTACTGACACGGTTAAGTGTTTTAGCTCAGAACCAGGCGCTCTGATGCCAATTGAAGTGGTGAAAAACACAAGAAGGGGGGGTTGAATTATAAAACTGAAATCTAATGCAATGAACAAGATATTTTTATCCTGGTTCGTTTGATCTCAAACTACTCCAGTCCACCCGTCAAGGTGATTTCGCCTCTCTCCAACGAGGTCTTAATCCACTATATTCAACTGAATATTATAGACTGCTTTAACAACTGCTAAAGCCTTCTTGATCCAAACCACAACCCGGTTTGTCAAGGTAACACTTTCTTACGAAGAGATAAAAACTAAGTGTGTGAATGTTTTCTACAAAACTGTATCACAACTGTGATGTATACACAAATTGAAGCTTAGAAACTAGATTGCTAAACAATGATAGAATATCAGAATGTGGTTTAGCAAAACTGAGAGAAAGAAGATTTTGATTAGCTTTTGTGCGTGTAGAGATTTGGAGAGCATTTGCCATTTCAATCTTCAAAGTCTTGTTTATATAGAACTGAGATGATGAACGTTGGATGCAATATTCTTGATTCAATGCTAATAACAAACTTTCCTTATTGAGCAGATCTTGTCTGGAATGAGGCCGTTGGAATTAATTTGCTTTCAATGCACAGTACCGTTGCTTTACTTAATACAAGTTCTGGCTTGGCTCATTCTGACTCTGCTTCGCTGCTGATGAACTGTTGTGTTTCTTTATCAGAGTGTTGAGCGCAGTCTTGTTCATCAGGCTTCAGCATATACGTAAGTTGATCATCTGATTCTGTCACTCTGATATGGCAACTTCTGATACTGGTGTCTGAAACCAAATTCTGATGCTGAATAGATGTGATCTTGCTTATATCAATCAGAGTATCTGCAAGTCAGAACATAATAATTTTAGGCAGCAGATAGTTCATACATGAAACTTATAAATACTATATCTTTTCACTTTGTTATCATCAAAACTTAAATATAGGGTAGTAGATTCAAACTTTGTTCTAACAGTTAAGAACATTTTCTCGAGAGGAGCTATGATTCTAACCACCATGGATGGTGACGACCTTCCTCGCCCCGTCAATGCAGACATAGTGAAAAGATACTACACATAATCAAAGACCCGCTAGGTTGACTGGCCTAGGCAAAAATAAGGGCTTCCCGGCGAACCAAAAGGGTTCGGGAAAAAGTAAGGGATGAAAATGAAAAAAACTGTACACCCGACAAGTCGAAAACCTAAAAAGGCGACTTGGGCAAAAAAGGGTATTCCGGTGGACTGAAAACCCGAAAGGGCGGTCCAGGAAAAAGTTAGGGATCGAAGCGTAACACTATGTCTCATTGGATCATCTTGCGACCAGACTTCAGTATCGACTATCAAGCTCAGACGACGCCAATCAATCTGATCCACCTTCGACCAAGTAGCAAAGTGATGAGACACTTGAAGATATAAAGGCAATAATAGAGTTTAAACCCGATGGGATCGTTCCACATAGCTGTTTTTTCTTTCTTTAACACAAATTGTAATTTCTTTCTTTTGGCGGCGTTCTCTTACTAGGACGTCAGCCTCTTTGTACAAAACGCCTATTACAGGTCAACTTCAAAAATCAATACAATTCATTTTCATAAGAAATTTCAATTTGTTTTTCTTTTTCTGTTTTGTTTTGCAAAAATGTCCAATGATTTATTTTTTATATATGCATTTGAAAATGATTGCTGCTCATAAACATTTACATGAAAAACAAAAGACAATTACTCGTAATTCCAACAACAGGGAAAAACAAGAAGTGCCTAAACCTTACAGTTACTCTGCCCATCAGGAACCGGGATAGAGCCAGTTTGAGAACATGAGCAATGGTACATACATTCCCCACAGAGTAAAGAGTATCCAAAGACAGTGATGTTAGCTTTCCCAAATAGGACATAACTCTCTCCAGCTGAGGTTCACAATTGCGAGTGAGTTAGTAAATTTTCCCCAAGCAGAGTTTATTTCTCTCACAAGCAGAAATTCAATTTCCAACAGAATTCATTATCACCAGCAACAGAAATTCATCCCCAACTGAGTTTATTTCTCCAAATCAGCAGGTCTATCAACATAGTACCTCCTATCCAACAGAGTTATTCTCCTGCAGAGTTGTCCTCAAATAGAGTCTCTCCTCGGCAGAATGTCCATAGACAAGGGGAAAATACCCAGCATAGTCATCTTTGTTCACCATCCCCAACAGAAGTGGAGAAACTGTGGTTGTTTTTACAGCAGTCAAGAATATCATTTCTCATACTCTCCAAACAGCAGTCAGGGATTTATCTTCCCGGACTCAGATTATCATGTCGGCATTTCATGTTCATACATCATGACATTTGTATACATTGCATATGACATAATTTCAATTATTTTGAGAACCTCATCACAATGCATCTGATGCATCGCACATAACTAACCCTGTATTTATTTCAAGAAAAGACAATTATTATCAACAATTTCTAGCAGGTACATGATCAACACTCGAAGCTAAACAGAGTAATCATCAGCGACAAATGCAACCTCATCCAGGTTCCCACAGCCCTACTATCCAGGCTTTCATATCGAAGTAACCCTACCATCCAGGTTCCTTCTCACAGCCTTACTATCCAGGCTTTCATATCGAAGTAACCCTACCATCCAGGTTCCTTCTCACAGCCCTACTATTCAGTCTTTCATATCGAAGTAACCCTACTATCCAGGTTCCTTCTCACAGCCCTACTATCCAGGCTTTCATATCGAAGTAACCCTACTATCCAAGTTCCTTCTCACATCCCTACTATCCAGGCTTTCATATTGAAGTGACCATACTATCCAGGTTTCTTCTCACAGCCCTACTATCCAGGCTTTCATATCAAAGTAACCCTACCATCCAGGTTCCTTCTCACAGCCCTACTATCCAATCTTTCATATCGAAGTAACCCTACCATCCAGGTTTCTTCTCACAGCCCTACTATCCAGGCTTTCATATCGAAGTAACTCTACTATCCAGGTTCTTTCTCATAACCTTACTATTCGGGTTCTGCTTCTTTGATCCCCAGATAATAGTCCACAACACTGTAAGACCGGGACCCGATCAAACACGATTGGTTTCACATTTCCCCAGAAAGTCGCGATGCAGCATATACCCCGACCAAATACGCAGTTCACTTCTGCTCCCCAAACCAGAGATACTCCCCAGAAGAGTAACGGATAACTGAAGCTCATAAAGCTCTATTTTTCTCAAAATAGAGACCAACATTCCCCAGCGAAGTCCTCCTCAACAACAGGTATATGGGTTCTCGCAAAGGAATCTCTTATGCGATCGACACTTCTTCGGATGGCATCTTTAAGCCCATCTCCGATAGTTCCCTAGCAACTACCAAATGGCAACTATAAGCCCATTCCTGATATTGCAAATCAAATATCACTTCATGCGAATGCAAATTTCTGGGCACTCTAGTGTTCAATCATCTTCTACCTTCAGATCACGAAAGGCAGACAAGCCAATCTACATCCTCAGGTTTAAGAAGATTGAACAGGGGCAGCTGTCGTAGCCCAAAATTTTCCCTCCCATATTTCTCAACACATGGCAAGTGAGGTCTCCAAATTGTTCAAGGAAAGTCAAGAGTTGACCAAACAAACTCTCTCCTAAGGCAGTCTACCTCAAATTAGGGTTTCATTTTTCATCAGGATATATGAACCAAAAAGGACTCAAATGCTCAACATTTTCCTAATATGTTCTCAAGATCATCCATGTCAAGTTTCAAGCCTTGCAGAAGAAGTTTGCTAAGTCAATTGCTCAAAGGCCTGAAAATTGACTGTGTTAGGTCAAAAGTCAACGGTGGCCCACATACAATCAAACTTCAAGATTTTTTGTCAAAATCCTCATTTTGAAGTATCATTCATCATTTTATCAAGGGTTGATCATGATTCATCAAGTATTGCTCACAATTCATCAAAACCCAAAAGTTGCTAAATTAGGGTTTTATAAGAAAAGTCAACAAAACTTTAACCAAGCATAACTTTCTCATACTTTATCATAAATGACCCGTCCAAAGCTCATTTTGAAGAGGATGCAATTCCCTACAATTCATCATCATCTCCCAAGTTCAAAATATGCACTCACAAAAAGATATGAATTTTGACATTATAGGTCATTTTGGAAAGTCAACAAAAACACCTTTTGGGTAAAAGCTTCATACATGAAAATGGAAGACTCAATTGAGATGATACCAAAAGGGTTGCTTAGAGGACATCTTAAGCTTTCTAAAAAGTCAAAAAACACTCCTCTAGGGTCAAAATTGAGAGAGTTATGCATTGGCCAAGTTGGCCATTTTTGCAAAATTGCCAAAAAGTCAAATGTGCTCAAATTTACATTTTTTGCTAAATGGGCCCAACTTTTTATGCTGGCACCTCAATTATAATGTGGTCCACGACTCAAATACTTATCCACAAATTGTTTGCTCCAATTTTCAATTTATTTTGATTTTTCATTAATTAAAAAGTGAATTAAATCAAATAAATGATGAAAATTATCAAAGATTTGATTTGATTGGTTTTTTTTTACAGGTTAGCAACCAAGATATGCTGAGCTTGCAAGATCAATTCAAATCAATGGTAATTGGAACAAAAAAAGCATGATTAGGCAAAATTTGGAAGGATATCATATGCCATGAAAACCAAATCAAATCTTCAAGATTTGTAAAGAGACTAGTGGTTTTTACAACCCTAATTCACTCTAGTACATATAGAGAACATCTCAAGGGCAAGAACAAGGGTTGACAGTCGTGGAAAAGCTAGAACCAAACTTCAAAAAATTCAAAGAAAAGTGGTGATTCAATTTCTATCCTAGAGGCAAATCCAGGCCATTCTAACATTGCCAAACAGATTGCTGGACATCCCAGGAACGTATCCCAATCAATTGCAAGTCGCCTCGGGTCCAGAATTTGTGTGTAGAAGTCACACGGTTTGCCTAAAAACTCGTTTTCGATTTCATTGATTTACTCATCATATGCATGTTTGATTCATATATTATTGTTTATCATTGAGTTTGCAAGCTTTTGGTATTGTTTAATTGCGTTTTTAGCACAGGAATCATGATACGCAATTGTTAGGGTTTCTTGGCTTGTTTTAGGGCTTTGCAGTATAGGCTAAAATGAGCTTGGATTCTGGTACCATGATACTCGTGAGGATGAGACGAGTTGATTGGTACCTTTGAATTTCATTTATATTGCTTGTATTGAATTTTTGAATGGCATAGGTTTGTAGCTACAACAAAGAAACCGTATGTAAAAGTTCTGTTACCTAAAACGACGGTTTGGGGAAGAAGATGAGGCGTGGCAACCTTGGATTCGTTGGTTTGAATTTTAGTGCATTTTTTTTAATACGTCCCGTGATTTGCTTATATTAATTGTTTTCATTATATGTATAAACGAGCAGAGTAGCACAAATGGCAAGCAGGTACTGGGAGCGAGCGTGAGGGTCTGGGTTCAATCCTCAGGTCCCAATATTTGTTTCATATAATTTTGCTTCACATAATCAGGTACATCACATGTCGAAGCATCCACCATGTAACTCAAGATCCAACCATCAAATGCATCTTCAGCCAAGATCCAATGCCTTTCCATTGAAGGTCCATCATGCACCTCAAGTCAACATGTGCATCAGATCCAGCAAAGTCAAACGGGCTTGGATCATTTGGGCTCAGAATTTCAACAATATACCCCCATAATTGCTAGAACAGGGCCATCATACTTTTCTTATTTCTTTTATTTTATTTAATTCTTTTAATATTTATTTTATTTATTCTTAATTCACAAATTAATCTTTTTTTTTCATAAAATCATAAAATCAATAATTCATAAAAAATTAGAATTAGTTTTTTTACTATTATCAAATTTAATTTAATTTAACTTAGGGAAACTTTAATTTATTTTCACAATTAAAATTAAATTAGAAAATTAGGTTAACTCTTGATTTATTTTTCTCTTTTTCCCAAATACATAAATACAAAAACTAGGTTTTTTTAGATTGAATTAATTTATTTTTCTTAATTAAAATTAATTAGTAGTTAGGTCTTCTTTTTATTTAGCTATTTCATTATTTTCTTAAAACATGACAAAAACTTTTTTTTAATCAATCGTCAATAGGTTTTGTCAAGGATCAAAACCCTAGTCGTTTCGTATTTGATTCATCGCGCGCTTATTGTTTATTTCGACAATATTTTTGTAACTGTTCATGGCTTGTAATAGTTTAATTTAGGGATTTATTTATTGTTTAAATTCCTGGGTTTTTTGGCTATGTAATTAATCCCCCACCCCCGAAGCCTTGTAATAGCGTAGATCTATCTTCTCGCATTTTTTATTCCCGCAAATATTTAATTGTTAGATGTATGCTAATAGGATTGTATGGCAAGAATGCATGATAAATTAATACGGTTAGAAAACCCTAATGTGCAAAGATTAAATAAATTGAAAACAGATCACTCGCACATATCACTCTTAGGGTATACTCTCACTTTGGTTGCCTTCGGTAAATGATCATTAAGTATAGGATGCTTTAGTGGTTGCCCTCCTGTCTAAAAAGATCTAATGTCCCGTTCGCATGTTGCCTCGGAAATGTTGCCTCGAAAAGATATTAAGACTTTAGGGTTATTACTAAGGTATCCTAACATTGCTTTAGTGATCGTACGTCCCTTTCGAATTGACCCTTACAAACTCCAACGACGGTGTTACCTACTCACTAATAGTAGGATAACACAGTCTAAAGGAAACAAGAATAGAAACGATCTTTTTTCGAGTAGGTAGATGCTAGTAGGTACTTGCTCAAATCAAAACTTTTCACACTTATACTTTCCAAACAAATTTTCAAAACAACTTCGTCACATCCTTGAGGACTGATACAAGGGTTATCACTAAGTAAAACCAAAAATTTCAAAACAAAGTACACAAACATAAGCAATTTAAAAATGAGCAAGTACCTAAGAGCCCATGGAAAACCATGGATAGAAAGGGTGCTAACACCTTCCTTTTCTATAATCTACCCCCCGTACTCAGAAACATCTCGAAAAAGGATTTTTTTTTCTGTACTTTTTTCCTTTCCTTTGTTGGATGAAATAAAATTCATTGGCGACTCTTGCTTACTGCGATATTTTACGAACACAAAATGAAAAATGCAAACCAGTATTAACAGTCGGTTCTGCCACCATATCATACATTCCTTGCGGGTTTTCAACTTAGCGGGAAATTTTATTCCGTTTATGTCTCTAATTTTTGCCTAGACCGCCATTTCAGGTTTTCGGCCTACCGAGACGCTCTTTTTTACCTAATCCTCCCTTTCGGGTTTTCAACTTAGTGAGTTGTTCTTTTATTTCTTTAGGAGAAGTATTTCTTGACTGCATCAGTATTCATGGGACGTGGGAACTCCTCGCAATCCATAGTTTCAAGAATTAATGCACCTCCAGAGAAGACTTTCTTGACAACATATGGGCCTTCAAAATTGGGAGTCCACTTTCCCCTAGAATCAGCTTTAGAAGACATGATCTTCCTGAGCACGTGGTCTCCTTCTCTGAAATCACGAGGTTTGACCTTCTTATCAAAATCTTTCTTCATTCTCTTCTGATATGACTGCCCATGACACAAAGCCGTCATTCTCTTCTCTTTGATTAAATTCAATTGGTCAAACCTGTTCTGGACTCATTCAGCCTCTGACAACTTGGTTTCTATTATCACGCATAAAGAGAGAATCTCAACCTCGATTAGGAGCACTGCTTCCATTCCACACACAAGAGAGAACGGGGTTGCTCCTGTTGAAGTACGGATGAATGTCCGATATCCATGTAAAGCAAAAGGGAGCATTTCATGCCAATCTTTATAAGTAAAAACCATCTTCTGGATGATCTTCTTGATATTCTTATTAGCAGCTTCAACAGCCCCATTCATCTTCGGCATGTACGAAGATGAACTGTGATGGACAATCTTGAATTCTTCACAAAGTTCTGTCATCATCTTGTTGTTCAGATTTGAGCCTTTGTCGGTGATAATTCTGCTCGGCACACCATACCGACATATGAGATTATTCTTAATGAAGCGCACTACCACCTGCTTAGTAACATTAGCATATGAAGCAGCTTCACCCATTTGGTGAAGTAATCAATTGCTACCAAGATAAAGTGGTGTCCATTTGAAGCTTTGGGTTCTATCATCTCAATCATGTCCATACCCCACATAGAGAAGGGCCACGGGGAAGAAATAACATTTAGAAGTGTCGGAGACATATGAATCTTGTCCGCATAAATCTGGCATTTGTGGCACTTCTTTGCAAATTTGTAACAGTCAGATTCCATTGTCATCCAATAGTAGCATGTCCTTTAGAATCTTTTTAGCCATTGAATATCCATTGGCATGAGTGCCAAATGAACCTTCATGAATCTCATGCATCAACATGTCTGATTCGTGTCTATCCACGTATCTGAGCAAAACCATGTCATAATTTCTTTTGTACAACACATTTTCACTGAGGAAGAAACTGCCATCCAATCTTCTCAATGTCTTTCTATCTTTATTCGAAGCACCAATCGGGTATTCCTGAGTCTAGAGAAAATGCTTGATATCATAATACCAAGGCTTCTCATCTGCTACCTCTTCTGTTGTAAACACATGAGCGGGCCTATTCAGTCGCCGAACTATAATTCGAGATATATCATTCTAAGTATTCACTTGATACATAGAAGCCAGAGTTGCCAGAGCATCTGCCATTTGATTTTCGTCTATGGGGATGTGATGGAATTCTACTTTATTAAAGAAGGGTAACAATCTTTTAGCATAATCTTTGTAAGGGATCAAGTCGGGGTGACGAGTATCCCACTCTCCTTTAATCTGATTTATTACCAAAGCTAAATCGCCATACACATCTAGAATTTTAATTCTGAGATCAATAGCTTCCTCGAGACCCATGATGCAAGCCTCATATTCTGCCATATTATTAGTACAATCAAATGTCAACCTTGCAGTAAAAGGAATGTGTGATCCATGTGGAGTGACAATCACAACACCAATTCCTTTACCATAAGCATTCACAGCTCCATCAAATATCATACTCCAGCGAGACTCAGGATCAGGACCTTCCTCAGGAAAAGGTTCATCACAATCTTTCACTTTCAAAAACATCATATCCTCATCAGGGAAATCATACTTCACAGACTGATAATCATCAACTGGTTGGTGAGCAAGATAATTTTCCAACACGCTGCTTTTAATAGCTTTTTGAGTGCGGTATTCGATGTCATATTCAGATAACAGCATCTGCCAGCGGGCAATTCTCCTAGTAAGAGCAGGCTTTTCAAAAATGTACTTGATTGGATCCATTTTGGAGATCAACCAAGTAGTGTGATTCAACATATACTGCCGCAAACGTTTTTCCGCCCAGGCCATAGCACAACATGTCTTTTCCAGCATGGAATACCGCGATTCATAATTAGTAAACATTTTACTGAGATGATAAATGGCATACTCTTTCTTCCCTGTTTCATCTTGTTATCCTAGAATACAACCCATGGAATTATCTAACACTGTCAGATACATAATCAATGGTCTTCCTTCAACAGGAGGGAGCAAGATAGGAGGTTCTAGCAGATATTCTTTAATACTTTCAAATGCCCTTTGGCAGTCATCTGTCCACACACAACCTTGATCTTTCTTTAACAACTTAAAGATCGGTTCACACGTTGCAGTCATGTGGGAAATGAATCTGGAAATATAATTCAAACACCCGAGGAACCCTCTGAATTGCTTTTCAGTTCTTGGCGCTGGAATTTCTTGAATTGATTTGACTTTATCAGGGTCAACTTCAATCCCTTTCTGGCTAACAATGAAACCCAACAATTTCCCTGACCAAACACTGGAGGTACATTTGTTTGGATTCAAGCGTAGACGATACTTCCTCAAATACTGAAACAACTTCAACAAATCTTCTACATGCTCTTCTTTAGACTAGGATTTAGCAATCATGTCATAAACATATACCTCAATTTCCTTGTGCATCAGATCATGGAATAGGGTTGTCATAGCCCTCTAGTACGTTGCACCAGCGTTCTTCAACCCGAAGGGCATCACTCTGTAACAGAATGTTCCCCAGGGTGTGATAAACATTGTTTTTTCCATGTCCTCAGGCGCCATCCTTATTTGATTATACCCGGAAAATCCGTCCATGAACGAGAAAGCTTTGAATTTTGATGTGCTATCCACTAACATATCAATGTGTGGCAATGGAAAATCATCTTTTGGACTAGCTTTATTTAGATCTCTATAATCTACGCACATGTGAACTTTTTCGTCTTTCTTCGGTACTGGGACAATATTGGCAATCCACTGAGGGTACACTCATGTCACAAGAAAAACGACATTAATCTGCTTTAGAACTTCCTCTTTGATCTTCACTGCCATATCTGGGTGAGTTCTTTGCAACTTATGTTTGATTGGCGGACACTCTGGCTTCAGCGGAAAATGGTGATCTATAATATATGTATCTAGACCAGGCATATCTTGGTAAGACCAAGCAAAAATATCCACATACTCTTTCAACATCTCAGTCAACCTGCTCTTCACATCAGAATGCAATAATGCTCCAATCTTGACTTCTTTCGGATCTTCTTCTGAACCCAAATTGATTACTTCCAATGGCTCTTTATATGGTTGATGGCATTTTCCTCACGCTCAAGCAACCGTGAGACCTCTTCTGGAATCTCATCATAGTCTTCTTCTTCGGCCCCATACACAGGACATTCAAAGTTGGGAGAGGGTGCAGGGTAATTGTATTCAATGGGTTTTTTAATTAATCTGCACATATAATTTACGACTGCTTTTAGAAACTGACACATATAACAAGTGATCATGCAGATTAAATTTTAGTTATTATTTATTTTGAAAGGTTTTTTCTGATTACCATTTTCCAAGAAAAAGCATAAAATAAAGACACAATTTTGGAAATAAAGATAACTTTTATTATTGATTTTAAAAATCACAGCAAACAGATAAGCCCATACAATATCAATACTTTCACCTTGGGAAGAGTGAAAGCTTTTCAAAAAGATTAACAAAACAAATTACTTGGAAACATGTATGCAAGAGGGAACATCAATGGTGATCCAGTTCTGAACCCTAACTCCGTGCGTCACATAATTTGGCATTTCTGGATCAGTTTCATCTTCCACAATGGCATTATTCCCAGAAATAGTTGGATGAAGATAACCCCCGCTACGAAAGCTATCTTGATACTTGCCTGCAACAGACTCCGACTTCATGCTCTTACCTTTATCATCCTTCACAGAGAACCCCAAGCCATCTCTATTCTTGTTTACAGGTGGATCAACAATATGTCCCCATACTTCACTATGGCCATTACGCACAACCTGTTGCACATATTTAAACGAAGCCATAGAGTTCTCATTTCCTCTTACATTATCAATGGGTAAATCTTGGAACTTGGTTCCAACAGCAGCTTCATCCGCCTCCACAATGCTGAAAGAGGACAAATGAGATATCAATAATGCTTGTTCTCCATTTATAATTACCACTTTTCCTTCACGTACAAACTTCATCTTCTGGTGTAAAGTAGAAGTGACAACCCCTGCCTCATGTATCCATGGTCATCCCAGCAAGCATCTATAAGCGGGTACAATATCCATGACCTGGAAAGTAATCTAAAACAAATGTGGGCCTATATGAATAGGCAAGTCCACTTCACCAATAACAGATTTCCTTGATCCATCAAACGCTTTCACAATAATGCCACTTGGGCGCATGGGTGTTCCTTAATATTTCAAATTCATAAGCGTTCTCCTTGGTATAACGTTCAATGTGGATCCGTTATCAATCAGCACATTGGACAATGAATCATTCTTGCAGTTCATAGAGATGTTGAGGGTTAGATTGTGATTCCTTCACCGGGAAGTTCATTGTTGCAGAAACTCAGGTTATTACATGAAGTAATGTTCCCTACTACATTGTTGAATTGGTCTACTGGCATATCACTTTCCATAAAAGCTTGGTCCAATACCCTCATCAAAGATTCTATGTTAGTAGAGGAGTTCATCAATAAGGCCAAGATAGATATTTTTGAAGGAGTCTGCAGTAGCTGATCTACAATTCTGTAGTCGCTCATCTTGATTATCTTCAAAATATCATCTACCTCATTTCTAGTGTAGCTCCACTAGATTCACCCGTCTCCTTCTTGGGTTCAACATTTTCAACGATTTTCTTTCCAGTACTAACATCTCCATGCACAACTAGTGCAAATATACGACCATTGCGGGTCACCCTGCTAGTCTCAACAATATTTCTAACATTAGGCATTGGCTGGATGGGAACTTCCACACCATCCTCTAAGATTGTAGCATTATATTTGTAGGGTACAACCTTATCTGACTTGTAGGGGACATGACCCGACAAACTAATCACCAATGGAGTAATAGATGGCTTGTTATGATATTCAACTTCAAAATGGGTAGGCGTACCAAAACAAGGCACAATAACATTTACTCCCTCTTCAACACATTCAGTCATTACAGAGTCGTCCTAGAAAACAAATCTTCATCCGAGGAGAAGAACTCGTCTGCAGAGGCATACTCATCATCTGACTCTTCTTCAGCCAAACAAACCTCAATCACATCTACTTCATGGTAATCATCCCTTTTACATGTAATCTTGATAGTTCCATTGTCCAACAATAACTGAACACCTTTCCTTACAATTGAACATCCTCGGGAGTCCCGGGAGCAAATTTGGCAAGATCCATACTGATGTTCTACCTGACCAGCCATGTGGCAGAAAGTAGCATGCAATTGTATAAGATCCTCATTCATATATTCCACATCAAAGATTTTGAACTCTCCAGGACATCCAGAAACCATGTTTACTTCCTCTTCATATTCTATCCTAGGCCTGATTATGTGGATGAGGCCCTCATCCATCATCTCCTGCAAATCAGCCTTTATCTTGTCACAACCCTGTATATCCGTACTGCAAATAGCACAACCAGTATGGTCATGTGTATAGTAGCTAAATTCACTGAGGTTTGCATGCATTTTCACCAAATCTCCTCTAACCAAATTAATATCAAAAATCTGGAAGTCTCCTGGACAACCGGCCACCATGTTCACATCATTTGCTCCTCCATGCTTTGATGGAGGATTATCTTTCACATTAGGGCCCACATCATTGAAAGATAAGATACCAGACTTCACCAATTTTTGTACTTCAGTTTTCAAAGGATAGCAGTTCTCAACATTGTGCCCTGGTGCTCCCTGATGAAAAGCACATGTTTGGTCTGCCTTGTAATACCAAGGCAACGATGATGGTACAGCGGGAGGTGGTTGGGTCTGAACCAACTTCTTTTGAATTAACGTCGGGAGTAATTCTGTATAACCCATAGGAATAGGGTCATAACTCTCCCTTCTCTGATTATACCCTTGATTCCCCTGATGGGATGGTCTCTGATAAGCAACGGTAGTCGGAGCTACACACACAACTGGAGTAACTGAGGCGACTTGTTGATGACGCTGATAATTTCTTCTAGGAGGATAAACCCCCCTTTCTTGCATGACAGTGTTTGTATCTCCTTCCTTCTTCTTGGCAAACCCATAGGATGGCTTCTTCGTACTTCCGGAACTTTCACTTTTTGATAAACGGCCCTCTCTTACAGCCTCTTCTAATCGGATACCCATGCCTACCATTTCAGTAAAGTCACTTGGCGCACTCGCTACCATCCTCTCTTAGTAGAAAGCATCCAGAGTCTTCAAGAAAATCTTGGTCATCTCCTTCTCTTCCATGGGAGGAATCACTTGGGTGGCTACCTCGCGCCATCTCTGTGCATATTCTTTGAATGATTCCCTGTCCTTTTGTTCCATGGCCCTGAGTTGATCACGTTCAGGCGCCATGTCCATATTATATTTGTATTGTCTGATAAATGCTTCTCCCAAGCCATTCAAAGTATGGATATTGACGCTGTCCAAACTCATATACCACTTCAGCACAACACTAGTCAAACTATCCTAAAAAAAGTGAATCAGCAGATGCTGATCATCAGTGTGGGTAGACATTCTCCTTACGTACATCACAAGATGAGCACGAGGGTAAGTGTTGCCCTTGTACTTCTCAAACTCCTGGACTTTAAACTTCACAGGTATCTTGACATTCGGGACCAAGCATAAATCATTCACATTCTGCCCGAACAATTCCTTTTCCTTGAGGGCCTTCATCCCCCTCTACATCTTGTCAAACTGTTCTTGAAAATCATCCATTATATCATAGAGACCCAAGTCTTCACTTGGTGGAGGAAAGGGACGACATATATCATCATTAACAACTGGAATCATATTCACCGAAGGAGGTGCAGCAGGAGCAACATGCACCACAAGAGGTGCGAGAGTAATAGTAGTCTGAACAACTGGAGTATCTTGAGGACCAAGATTGAAACCTTCAGGCGCAAAGTTCTCTAGATTTCCCCATGGACAGCCTTGAGGTATGTGATTCTGAACAACAGCTGGAGTAGCAGACATGGGAACAGTCGGAGCTTCAGTAGTAACCCTTGTTTGTTGAGGTTGAACACTCGGTGGCTGATTCTGAGCAGCCACCAGAGATTCCATCAGAGCAGTGAGATTGGCCATGCCAGCCTTTAGAGCATAAACTTCCTCACGCAACTCGCGATTCTCTTGTTCTAAGTTGTCCATCTTCCTTATGAGATTAGCTCGAGTGTTGTAGTGGTGAGACAGCTTGCTGAACAAAGTAAAGAAGCTTGGTAAGACACATGGATATGCATAACAAATGCAAGAAATATGTGCAGTATGATGCATGATATGCAATGCACATGATTCATTTTTATTATTAATATTTCAAGGGACTTAAAGATTTATAGACACATTGCAAATATCAAAGTAATAACACATTTAAAATACTGATTTTTTTTATTATAATAGCTTCAAAATGGATTACAAGTTTCAATAATCCCAAGTAAAAGATGAAAATAAAGTCTAAACCATAAGAAGTAAAGGTGATGGAGATCACTCTATACGCTGGCGCTTCCCTCTAAGTTTGGCAATCTGAGCCTCCAACCTCTGGTTTTCTTTTGCATATCTGGTAGCAACCTCCTTCCAATCAACTTAATCAGGAAGTGAGAAACTAGCATGAGGCTTAGGAGAAAATAAATCCCCTTGCCTCTCCATGGTCTCTACAGCCCGACTCTCAAGAATCTCAATCAGGTCGTCCTTCTCCTTCAAGTCTGCTCTATAGGAAATCTCTAAAGTTTGGCACTTATTTCCAAGCATTCTTTTCCTGCTGCATCCTGACCAAAGCAAGTTGTAGCTCTTATATATCATCCAACAAGGGAGGAGTAGTCTTCACAAATAAGTGATTCATAGGTGCTTCCCCGGAATATGGCATATTTAACTGAATAGCTCTCGTTTGGACCCACTGAAGATATGGCTCCAAAGAAATAGCCCCCTAGGTCCCAAGTCTTTCCTACTTTTCCTATGAATGTGACGCCAGGCCTTCGCAATCTTCTCCCTAGCTTCCTTAGGGTCTTCTCCCTCCTTCAGAAAGAAACTACTCAAATGAATACTATTTGGTTTATCCCTCATCGGATAACCAAGCTGTCGTCATGCAAGAACATGGTTATAGTTAATTCCTTCCTTTGTACCAAGAAGAGGTACATTGGGGAAACTACCACAACTGTCGACAATCTTTACATCATGGTGAGCCCAATGATACCAATAAATATCTGAGTAATTAAGTTTCATGATCTTAGGAGCCCAACGGGGTTCCTTACTGAAATCCCAGAAAGCATCAGACTGAGGCATATGAGAAATAAACCATCGGTACAACAGAGGTGTGCAACAGATAATCATCCCCCCATGGTAAGAATTCTGAAGATGAATAGAGTAATAAGCATCACCCAACAATGTAGGAACTGGGTTTCCAATCATGAAGATCCTGATAGCATTAATGTAAACAAACTTGTCCATGTTAGGAAATAAGAACAACCCGTAATCAAGTGGAGCAAAGATGGCCTCAAAAGTGACTGTACTCTTCATCCTGGAAAAGTAACGAGCTTTTTCCAATAAGAACTGAGTTGGTAATCCTCTAATCCCTCATTTAGTAGTCATATGGGCTTCAACCTCAGACTTCCCCAGATGGATCAAGGCAGCAATCTCATGTGGTTTTGGCTCACCCTCCAAACCAGTAAAAGGAACACGATCGGTAACAGGTAAACCCAACAGATAAGAATACTCCTCTAGTGTAGGCATCAATCGATAGTCAGGGAAAGTAAAGCAATGATACATCGGATCATAGAACTGGACCAAGGTCGAGAGAATACCCTCATTTATCCTAAGCTTCATGAGAGGGATGATAGATCCATACTTCTTCTAAAAATCTGCAAAACACTCAATCTTGGGAATTAGACTGATCAACTTATCTATCTTGGGATCTTTGAAACTGTATTTTCCGGTATTTCTTTTTCCAGAATCCATGGTCAAAAGGTACCTGAGATATCCACAAAAGGTCAACTTTCAAGTCCCTTGAAATAAAATTTCTTCAAAAGATGCTTATGAGTGCATGGATGCATGATGCAACAATCACACACAAGATCACACACATAGGATTCATAAGTTCAATGTCACGAGCATGAGGTCGATGGTACTACCCATAAGGTATGGTCTAAAAGTTATCACCTACTGAACAAGGTTCTAGAGGTTCCCAGAGTCTACATCCTTCCTTCGGATATTACCAACTTCCCGATTAACTCGGTAATTAGTAATATTCTCAAGAAAAACTCGTTCGAGTGTAGTATCGCGTGACAACTATTTTCGAATTACTCCATCATAGCTTCCGCACTACACCTAAAAGGCCAAGATGGGTTAGGTATTCTACGGTCCTCAGCTTTAGCAGGCTCCCAGGTTAAAAGCAATATGTCTTCCCGATTACTCGGTAAACAACACTACAGACAAAGGGGCCTCCATTGAGTGGGGGATCTCGTGCCTCCTTTTTTGGGATTACTCCCTCAAAGTTAACATGACTATACCACCCGTCCTATCTTAAAGTTTGCCCAAGTCCGGGTATAGAACTTATAAGTAATCACCAAGCACCCTGAAAACCAGAAAAATCCAGGCAAATAGATATACAACATATAACACATAAACAACAATAGCGCATATACAAATATAAACAAAGATAAGCTCAACCCACTTAGGGATGGACGAGCAAGAGGACAATCTATCCCCATTGAAGTTGCCATTTTTTCTATAGCGGTAGAAATGTTTAAGACTAAGCCATTGGATTGACAAGACTTATACAGATCAAAATAAAAATCGCCACTGTGCTTTATTGTTTCCAAAGGAATGGGAAAAGAGCGAATAACCCAAAAAAGAGGGGGGAATATTCAAGGTAAGGGGGCTGGTTATGCAAAGGGAAGAAATTAACACCCTAAACATCTACGGTACTCCGCAGGAACCTCTTTTAAAAATCTGTATATTTTGGCTATAAATTATTGTATAAAAAAATAGATGGTGGAGGTGAGAAAAGAAGTATATTTTTATGATTTTTACACCCACCGCGGTTGCGAATCTTTAGTGCCTACGTATCACCTTTCGTGCAATAGGGGATCAGGGTACACGTAGTTCACCTTTTAAAAAAATTTAAAACACAAATGTGTTGGTTAATTTTCTGAGATAAGACATCATCGTCATTGTCCGTGTGGAAAACATACTTACTACCCACAATCATGAGAAAGGAGAATTTGCATCATCTCAAAGTGGAGGATATGGCTTGGATTTTAAAATCAACAATGACTCACTCAACACCCAAGTGGAAAATATATATCTTCACTACATATTGTAGAAGTATAGTTGTTTGCATCACTACAAGGATTGACAAGAGTCTAATCTTTTTAGAAAGGTTTTAAAATAAAAAGCCAAAGTGGAAAAATAGGTTGAAATGAGATTGATTGACTTTTAGTCTTCTCACAAAAAATGCTAAAGTATTATTAAGTTGATTGAAGTTTATTTATGAAAATGTTTTGAAAATGCATGGACATAAGTCCAAGTTTGTTATGAAAATGGTCCAAGTTTCAAAACAAGAAGAGTTTTCAAAAGGAGGAGGGAGATTTTTTGAAATTAAAGAAGATGGGAGGAGAAGAAGGGACTATCCTAAAGCATAAGGTAAAAGTTAGGGATAAGAACCATCTAACTAACAAGAAGCCAATACTTGATATTATGAGTCAAGATAGAATTCTCATTATTTAGATTGAAACCAAGCAAGCAAAGACACTAGACCTCTTAAGAGAACTAAACTTCAAATGTATTAAGTCTTCAGAAAAATTGGGCAGAGTAACGGTTGTATACGGGTGAATTCCAGATTACAAACAAAGAATGTAATCACAATAACCTACACATAAAACAAACAAACAACCCAATGTCTTGAGGTAAACCTCAAGAACTCCAGATAAAATATCAATTAAGATCACAAGGTCTCCAACATAGGTCAAGGCCTCTAATCCTAAGTCCAAGAAGTCCAAAACTCTACAATGCCAAGGATAGTAACCAAATAGTCCAAGTATCATTAAAGCATTTTATGGTTCATGTTGATTATTAGGTGTCTTAAAAGAGAAAATAAAAGCTCAAGTGAGCAAAATAAAAATAACAAGAATATATATTCTCAAGTGAGCAAAATAAAAATGGCATGAAATGTAATGCTTAAAGCAAATGGTACATAAAGCATAAAAATAAAAGCATAAAGTAAAAACATTTTAATAATTAGTGGTTAGTTGGATGACCATCTTGAAACTTGTATTTGGAACTCATTAGAGGATTGGTAGAACCAAAGCCTCCACACAACAAGTTGCATTTGCTTTTTGTCAAGTATATCATCCATTTAGAATCCTCAAAAGTACCATTTAATGAACAACGATGTTTAAGTGATCCGCGTTGATCAAAAGTGTTGTAGATCCATTAGAAGATTGGTAGAACCAAAGCCTCCATACAATGAATCTCAAGGTTATTGGATCAAAGAGATCAAATCAACATACTTGGGCTTGCAAACATAAGTTTGGGCCACGAATGATCATTTATTCGAATCGGGACAAAATTTAGCGCTATGTTAAGCAATCATAAGTGGACTTATATAGAAGTCGCACCTATTTTGAGGCCGGTCAATAGTAATCTATGCACCATTTTTTTTGAGACATGATATAGAGATCATGCTCCAATAACACTTAGTGTAATAAGAAAGGGATGAGATGAAGAGGGGTGGGAAAGAATATACAAACCACATTTGAATTAAATTTTAATCAAACTATTATTAAAATCATTCATTCATTTTTGTGGAGTTAGACTCAACACCATGGATCCAATAATGTTAACAAAGTTCATGATAAAAAATTCAATCCAAGATCAGCCAAAAAATAATCACAAAATAATATTGCATTTAATATATACATTAAAAAGGTTTTAAAAATATTTTAAAATAGTAATAAAAGAGAAAAATATTAACTATGTTCAAATTAATCAAGAAATATTAAGTAAGACCATAGAAAAATCAAAAAAGGACTCAAATATTTTTATAAAATTTTTTGTAATTTTTTAAAGTCAGAAACTATTTTTAAAACTAAAAGAAATGATTAAAATAACCCAAAAATAATAAAAAAATACCAAAGTCAGAAATAAAAAATAAATGAGGTCACCAATATTTGTAACAATATCATTGGATCATTCCATATTTTTTTCAGAATTAAAAAATGCAGAAAAGTATTTTTAAACATTTAAAACAATTCAAATAAAGTGAAAATTTATATAAAAAAAATATCAAAACACAAAATAAAATTTTGAAAATATAAAAAACAGAAAGAGAAAAATCAAAAATATTTTTCATAATTTTTCCAGATTTTTTGGACTTAAAATGAATTTTTTGTGATTTTTTGAAGTTTAAAGCAATTAAATATAAAAAATCAGAAAAGAAAATAAAAACCAAAAAGATGTGGACCAATGGATGAGAGTCAAAACGCGTTAGTAATCAAATCCAAGGGATTTGACGCGCTGTGCATATCATGGTCATTACTAAATATCACACCAGATCCAATATTTTTAAAATAAAACAACTTAAAATGTAGCGCGTTGGATGGAGTCTGACTCACAAAAGTAATCAGATCCAAGGGCTCCTGAAGCACGCGCATGGTAAGGTAAGCATATTGTATCCATTTCAAAAAAAATAATGTGGCCTCATGTTATTGGTTGAAGACGGGCATGTCATCGTCTTCAACCTCCAGCCATCCCCAAATTGAATCCTTCAAACTGTAAAATTAGCAAACCAGACCGGTAGCATTAGATCTGTCTCTTCAAGACTATTCTAATGGTGCCATCGCGCCAAATTTATATAAATTATGCAAGACTGTGTTTGAAGAAAATCAGAAAAAAATAGCGAGCACGAAAATCTGGGATATCTCACTCAATTCTCAATGAAATTGTAAACTATAAAGAGCACGAGGATTAGAAGAATACAAGGAGTGGATTAGTATTTTATTTGAATCAATTTGGCTAAGAAATCTATCTGAACAAAGTAGTGAGAATTTGCTCTGAAACTGGACTTCTACAGATCAATATAGGTCACAATTCTTGAAAGTAATTGTATGGTTAGCTTCAGAGAAGTTCAATGAAGCTAACTGAATGGAGCTTTTGGTGTTTAAAGGTGATAATGTAAGAAATAAAAATTTCAAATTCAGAGTTTGTTTGAGATCTGAACAGGGGTCAATTGGCTATCAAAAGCTTGCCAAAATGAGTGAGGGATTATCCTTATTTATAGTTGATCATGATGCAAGGTTCAAGCGTGTGAATTGGAAGAAAAATCAATGAAATCGTGTGAACATGCTAAGTGTGAAAAGTGTGACTTCACATGGCTCAAAATGCAGCAAAATGAATGGTTTAAGGGTCATTTTTTGTTATGGCAAGTTCCTAAACATGATTAGACACGAAATTGATCTTTAAACATGCTTGTAATTGGATTTAAACCAAATTTCAAATCTGACTGAACTTGGAATTTCCATTTTATGATGCTACTTTCATAACCATGGTGCCAATAATGTAGGGCACCATAGGATGTGATTTTTGAAGCATTTGAAAGATGAAGTCACAAACTTTACAATGTGCAAGGAGTGAGAGCATTGGATGTTTGAGCAAGAAGTTGTGTTGAGTCAAAGTTGGAAGAAAAGGGTTGACTTTCCATACTTAGAAATATTTCAAGTTTTTCTTCAAAAGTGACCTATCATATTTTACATCCAAACATGGCCTTCCTCTGGGAATTTGCTCTTAACCAAAAGAGATGGCATGAAATAGACCTCTTGAATGACATTTTGAAACTTGAACCATTCAAAATCTCCAAAAATTGAGAGAGTTATGCATTGTTGAAGTTGGCAAAAAATCATGAAATTACCTATAATCTTTTGTATCCTTAGGGCATCTTCCATCCATTTTCTCATTTTGCACATAAAAGAAGGAATAAAGTTCACATACTCAAGATAATTTTGGAAAAATAGTGGGCTAAAGGTAATAAAAATTAACCAAGTTATGATCATTTGAATCACATATGAGAAATTGGGGGTTCATCTGGAGGACTTGTAATCTTTCTTCATCATCAAGCTTCTTCCACATGAAAATTCCTTGAAACTTTTGAATTGATTTGTTAATAACCCTTTGAAGATAAGGATGTCTTTGGAATCACTCAAAAATGCCAAAAGATGAGTAAGATATACTTCTTTTAAGTTCAAAACCCTAGCTCCTAGATCAAGAAAATGCTTTGAGGAACTTTGACATTTTTGAACAAACTTCTTGTACCAACACTTTTGCTTTGTAAATAGAAGTTGTTGGGGATGATAATGAGAACTCATATCCATAAAAACCACTTCCATATCTTGAGAATTGAGAGAAATATGCACTTGTGACCAATGGGAGCAAGGCCTTGTCCAACTATGATAACTTCTTCAATCAACCCCTTGTACTTTTGAATCAATTTTGATAACTTTGAAATATGGTGAACCAAAATAACCTTACCATGCCATTTCTTCCAAAACAACTCCAATGGTGTGGTTTGAACTTCTCAAGCTTTATTGACTAGGGCATGGAAATAAACTCATGAACCCATGGATCAACTTGATATGCCACATTGCCTTTACCTACATTACTAACAAGTAAGACAAACCAAACATTGCATTTTATTAATTAAAAGGAAAGTCAAAACAAAACATGCATGATCGCAAAAGAAAAACAAGTCAAGGTGCTTGGTGATTCCTCAAAGAGCAGAGCTAAAGATAGGGAGGAGAACCAAAAATCCTAATGTGATCTTGTTGTGATTGAATCAATATGGTATGATGAAGGGATCTTAGGGGGGGGAATTGGGGTACTACAATGACACCTTTCAGATAAACACAATTACCATAGTCTTAAGAATCAACTTTATTAAGCAGTGGAAAGTAATCCATGTTCGTTATTTAAAACAATCTTCAATTCAACATGAAGCATAAATCAAATTAGCCAGGAGTTTACAATACTCCACGCCAATCACCAAAAAAATGAAAACATAACAAGCGTTTATCCCCCAACCCAGTGTTACATATCAGAGCACAACGCCGACTCTAAAACAAGACTGAAGAGCAACTTCTTCGAACTTCACAGCAACAAACTACTTTTGACTATATGCATGTCACCCACGTAGAGGCAACATTCAAACAGAAGGGGTGAGATATCACAACAATATAAAGAAAAGTATAATAATAAGTATACATAAATATATTATGCATAGTTATTCTATCCATATCTCACACCTTCACGTCATAAGCAACATTTAGCAAGCATAAACAACCACACATAGCATCTTTATGCTAACAACAAGGCATGCAATGAGACACAACACTAACTATATGCATGTGGTACCGATATTGCTCCAGAATCCACGCCATCTAGGACCAGAGCCACCAACATCGTGAATAATTTGGTTCACTTTACTCCCAATCCACGCCATCTAGGATCAGAGCCAACAACAACAATGTGAATATCTATATTCACCTTGCTCCTTATCCACGCCATCTAGGATTAGAGCCAACAACAACAGGACTAAGTCCTCAACATAAAATGCAGGAGACACAACCATGCAATACACATTGATATCTACATACATCAATGTGACATGCCATTACCGGCCACCATGCAACAACACCTTCTCAACAAGCAGCAATAACAGTACCACAATATAGCAACAAATAACAATATATTTGCATACATCCAACAACACTACATCATAGCAGTACAATTCACAAAAGCATGTTATAAATTCATCATGTTATAGTCAATAACAATAACACCACATCACAACATAGTGTCATAGCATCACAATCTACTAAGACTACTTGCAATGGGGGTGTTGAACAAATTTTTCAATAGTTGAATTGCTTCAATGGATTGTTGAATAACGTGTTGAATGTGACATGGATTAATTTGTGTTGAAAACATTCAACATTTTGAATGAGAAATGAGTGGGGGCCACTTATAATACTTTGCAAAATATAATTGGTTGTTGTGGTTGTTTATATTTTTATTTATTTTTATTTTCACCAAAATTCATCATTTGTTTGTCTATAAATAGAGTCTTGGTTCATTTGATTTGGACAAAGAAAAAAATTTATTTTTTCTCTCTAATTTTTCTATTTAGCCTCCAATAAATTATTGTTTATAGCTCTAAATGATTTTTTAGTGAAATGAATCCCAACAATAACCCTCTTAACACCCAAAATTCTACTAATTATCCTTTCAACTACCCAAATCCCAACTATATATTTCAAAATCAATCTTCCAACCAACAAGGTCCCCAAAATATACCAAATTTTATAATGCCGTCATTTAATTAAAATAAGTTTTTAAATTAAAAAAAATTAAAAAAAATTATTTAACTCTTAATTATTTTAATTTAATTTTAGTTAATAATTATTATTAATATATAATCAAAAAAACAAAAACATAAAAAAGAAAATAAAAATATGAAATAAAAGTGGGGGTAAGGTGTTGAATTTTATTAAACAAAACCATTGTAGTGAGTAAAAGTTGAATGGGTGTTGAATTATTAGGTGGAAGAGAGAAAAGATAATGTGGAGTGTAAAAAATGGGAAAAATGGGTGTTGAATAATTTGGCCATTGTAGATAGTCTTATATTTACTTATCAAGAACTTTGCTCATTAGTGTGTCACGCGGTTCTTGCATAATGCATTCCCCACGTGTCCCGTTTATTGGCCTTAACATGTGCTTCCATGGATTCAAATGAGGCACCATCTTCAAGAGAGAAGCAATTGAGTTACCATCTTCACCCGTTCGGGGAAGAGGTGTGATACTTTGGATCGAATGGAGAATTTGCCATATAAGTTTAATGATATGTGGAAAAGGATGAAACAGTGTTAGAAGAGCATAAACCAATGTTAAGAGAATTTGGCGACGACTAATGAAAAGTTTGAGGCTTTGTGAGAGGGATGTGAAAATCCTCGTGATGCAAAAAGACAAATTTCTTTTCTTAATGTAGAAAAAATTAGATCTAAGGCTATGGAAACAATTTATTCATAATAGAGAAGTATGATACTTTATCTTGAGGTGGATTGTTGACGACATGGCTCCCAAATTCGTTAAGGTTGTTTTTACTACACCTTAAGATTTTGAGGTTGAACCATTAAACCCTTGTAAATCATTCCCTATGTAGTGTATTAGGCCCTCTCGGGTAAAGTGTAGGACGTCCAATAATCTGACATATATAATGTTGTGATAGTTTCTCCGATTGACCAAGACTTGTCATACATCATAGTTTATTGTCAACATCCGAGAGAAACATGACAATTAGGGTTTTCCTTGAATAACTATTCATCATAAAAACAATATTAGAGGGTGGCTATTTTCCCGGCCTTGATCTCCGATGGTAAGTTTCTAGTCATTGCTTTCAATACACAATCAATAGTATCTGATAGTCCCTTTATCCAACCAACATCAAAGTTGAGTCGTTAGCACCTGTCACTATTGACATAGTTGAGTTACCTCCATTTATATCACAACCCTTGTCAAAGTTGAGTTGACGCCGCTGATATCACGACCCTCATCAAAGTTTAGTTACCACCATCAACTTTAGAAAACTTTGTGACTTGTTAACTCTTAAGTTGGTTATTTCAAATGAATGAGAACACCTAACTCAATATCATTGTAATTTGTAAAAGGTTATTGTGGTTTTAATCTTAGTTGGTTTAATTTTCTCTTTTAAAAGGTATATTTGTAATGAGATTAAAGTTTAGTAAACTTCCGTTTGATCAAAAATGTTAAAATATTATAAATATTTTATAATATCCTTTATATTAACTTAAATTATCTATTAATATTAGATTTGATATTAATTATTATCATCATGATTTATTCTTGATTTAAGATTCAATCATTGTATCCGTATACATATTGATTAGTATAAAGTCTTTTTTATCAAATCAATAGTTATTATCAGTAATACTTTTCTCTCATCTGGTATTAATAATAACAAAATTCAACATATAATATTCCTCAAAAGACAAGTTTAGGGAATTTGTGCATATAAATGTTTTCCAAAAAAGATGAGTTAATGTTGGATCTGAGAATATATTATCGAGAGACATTTTGGTTTGGGCTATTAACAATCACTTATTGTGTTATTTGTTATCTTGTACTTTAATAATCACATATTCATCAGAAAATATTCATCAAAAGACGAGTTTAGGGAGTTTGTGCCATGTTAGAAAGTGTTCCTCAAAAGATGAGTTAAAGTCGGATCTTTGAGAATATATTGTTGGGGATATCTTGGGTTTGGGCCATTATTAATAACACTTTTTTTCATTTTTGATGTTTTAACTTGACACCCCCCCACATCTTGGATTTTTGAGAAATTTTGAAATTTATGGTTTTTCACTTTATGTATCGGAAATTTTGAAATCTCTGATAGTTCTTTTTTTTTAAAATACAAGAAATTTCTAAATTTGAGGTAGTTCATTTGTTTCCTTATTTGTTTTCTCCCCTTTATTAGTTGTTTCAGCAAGGATCAGGGACAAAGACGATATCATTGCGGGCAGGCGGACTGTAGAGCAGAAGCTCAGGCCCGGGGTGATGAGACACAGGCTTCCGAGCTACAAGCAGGACGACATACTACGATCATTTCTCATCGGAAATGGTTGGTTGAGCAGTAGGCGCAGCTTCGCGCACCTTGACGCCAAACTTCTAGAGTTTCTACTGTCGAGGAAGTACATGACCCTTTGGAAGCACCTGCTCCTGTGGATGTGCCTGCTCCTATGATTGAGCATGTTGTTATAAAGTCGGCTGCTAAGGTGGTTGTGGCTGTTGCGGAGGTTGTTGTGGATGTGAGGGTTACTGAGGAGGCTTTTGTGGAGATGGTTGTTAAGCAGGTTGTTGTTGAGCCGACTAATGAGGTGTCTCCCACTGATATAGATGCCACGACTCATGCGTCTACGGGGTCATAAGTTCATACAGGTGGAGCCTTTCCAGGAGGACCTTCGCACAGGTCAGTGCTGACGAGATTTTTGAGCACGTCCATATAGGAAATGGAGCATGTTCGCTACTTGTCTCTATTCAGTACACTAGACACACTATGTTGGACTTGGGGAGTGGCGGTGTTGACCATGTTGTACACACTTGGAGTTCCTTCTCAGTCTGAGACCAAACAACTAGCTGGTTATCTGAGCCTATTACAGGTATACTAGCATTTATTTGTTGGTTTTTATCAATAGATTTGAGTATATTAGTTATTGTTGGATGTTATATTAAATTGTTTTTATTTATGCAATGCTGAATATACGAGCACTTCCCTCACATTTGTGACCAGAAGATCCCACATGTTCTGCCTAGTGTTCCATGAGCGAGGAGATGAACGGGCAAGCAAGCCCCTCCAGGAGGTGTGATGGAGTACATAAAGAGGCTTGACACTCTGACCATAGAGGATGTCATATGGATACCATATACGTATCATCGGGCCCATAATGCATTTGACGATGCTTCTTTGTATTCATGACATATTATGTGGGAAAACCATGTGGCTAGACACTTACCTGAGAGGTGTGTGTGACAATATGGTTATATCCAGGGCATCCCTCATCCAGTTCTAGAGGTTCTAGCTAGTGGCATTGACAACTGGTTTTAGAGTCACATCATCAACTCTACCCGTGAGATCAGGGATACAACAGTTATGGTTCAATATCCTTCATAGTGTGATGATGGATACCTGGAGTGGCATTGACAGATGGTTTCAGAGTCACATCATCAGCTCTACCCATGAGATCAGGGATACAACAGTTATGGTTCAGTATCCTTCATAGTGCAATGATGGATACCTGGAGTGGTATCACAATATATCACACCCTCAGATTATACCACCGACTAGGGTTTTTGATGTTTCAGAGCTTTCATGTGCTAGGGTTTCTGACATGCCGCCACCACCTCCATCACCTGCAGATGACCAGGACAACCGCCTATAATTTATGTCTCCTCATTTAGATAACCTCATGGGTTTGGTGATCCCTGATGGTGAGATTTATACAGGTTTAGCTAGGTTATAGGACATAACCATGTGGGACGTATGTAGATTTGTCATATTTTGGTTGTATTATATGTATATTTTGTGACACAAATACTTCTTATTTATTGTATAATATTTTGGCGATTACATGTTTCGATTCGAAGATGAACATAACATAAAACAGTACAACAAACATAAATTAAAAAAACTAAACATGAAAACCTAAGCACTAACAGATGATTTTGGATGTTTAGCATCTTGATTATGTCGTCGACGAATCTTATTATTTGTGCATCTAACTCGATCAGACCTTTAGTTATCCTACAGCGAAATGATCTCCACGTGGCCTTCCCATCTTCATCGGTCTTCAATTCAATCATGTTGTATTTCACCCTTCCATTTGTATCGATCCAATCTTCCTGAAACTCGATCTTTCTCACCCTTATATTATCGGAATCATACAACAATTCATTCAAATTTTCTTTCAAGTTGGCAAGGGATATGGTACCATCTAAAAGCTTGAATTCAACAGTAGCGTTGCTTCCATTGTAATAAACTTCTATCTTAATTAGAAATTGAGGATGAGGTGTTTTTTAAGATGTATTTCTCTATAATATACGCCCCTATTTGTACAAATGACGATGCATTCTAGACCATACAAATTTTTCGGTGCAATCAGAACCCTCCTAAGATGTAGGCAAAATTCTGATCGTTAAAAAACTTAAATTAATGAACTATCAGAAATTTTAGTATATTTAAAATTCCGGGTAATGACTCGTAAATTTGAAATTTCTAAAATACCCGAAATTTCATATGAACTACCGAAAAATTTTCTATGTCCTACCGAAAATTTCCTCTATACCAGAAATTTCACTACCTATACCTGAAATCAATTTCGTTGTTGTGAAGCATGGACCCGACCAGATATCAATTAAATTCAGTAAGTTACTGCGAAGCCTGGAAAGTGACCAGATAACAGTTAACTTCAGTAAGTTGTTGTGAAGCCTGGAAATCGATCAGATAACAGTTCAACTTCATTCTCTTAGAAATTTGTTGTGAAGCCTAGAATCCGACCAGATAACATTTAAATTCAGTAAGTTACTGCGAAGCCTGGAAACCGACCAGATAACAGTTAACTTTAGTAAGTTATTGAGAAACCTGGAATTCGACCAGATAACAATTAACTTCATCTACATCAGAAATTCGATGTGAAGCCTGGACCTGACCAGATATCAATTCAACTTCATCCTTTCAAGTAAGTTATTGCGAAGCCTGGAGTTTGACCAGATAACAATTAACTTCATCCACCTCAGAAATTTGCTTCAAATCTTGGAATACGACCAGATAACAGTTTGATTTAATCTTCCTCGGTAAGTCGTTGTGAAACCTGGAATACGACCAGATAATAGTCCACTTCATTATCCTCAACAATTTGCTGCCAAACCTGGATTTTGACCAGATAACAACTAACCTTCCTTTCTCTTCCATCAAGAGATAACTCCACAGTAGAGAAACGAATAGTTGAGACTCCTAAACTCTTTTCCCCAAGCAGGAATCAATACTCCCCACAGAGTTTTCTTCTCAAACAAGTCAACTTCCCCAGCGGAATTCTCCTCAAACAACAAAAACGGGAATCCCCAACGGAAACATCCTAAAACAAGCGGTCTGAGATTTCATTTCCCAAGGCTCCCCAGTATTTATCAAGGATTTATTTTCCCAGACAAAGATACACTTCGATAACATTTCACATTTCATACATCCTATTTACATACATGATAAGTGCATACGACATAAGCTCATTTATTTTGAGAACACCATGCATTTCATACATCATGACATTGCATACAGCTAACGCTTGACCTTTTCAGGAAAGGGTCAATCAACAGATGTTTATCATCAACAATTTTCAACAGGTCCAGGATTAGCTCCTGAAACAAAACAGAGTAATTATTTGTGCAATCAAATATAGCTTTACACGGGCTCATCCTGAAGCAATCTTACACGGGTTTCTTCTGATTTCCAAATACAGATTTATACGGGATCTTCATGAAGCAATCTTACACGGGTTCCTTCCCCCTCCTTCTGAAGTTTTACACTGACTCATCCTAAGGCAACCCTACCTAGGTTCCTTCTCTTGAATTTCCAGATGCAGTTTTACACGGACTCATCTTGAGGAAACCCTACCCAGGTTCCTTCTCTTGAATTTCTAGATGCAGTTTTACACAGACTCGTCCTAAAGCAACCCTACCCAGGTTCCTTCTCCTTTCCAGAGGAAGTTTTATACAGACTCATCCTGAGGCAACCCTACCCAGGTTCATTCTTACAATTTCCAGATGAAGTTTTACCCGGACTCATCCTGAACCTTCCCTACCTAGGCTCCCTCTCATATGTCTCCTAAGAGCAGCCCTACACCGGCTCATCATAAATAAAACAATATCAAAGTCCTCTTCTGGTTAGATTTATCTCTTCCAGTTAATAGCAGGTGAACCAAGTCCTCTTTTGGTTAGATTCATTTATTCCAGTTAATAATAGGCGAACCAAGACCTCTTCTGGTTAGATCCATCTCTTCCAGTTAATAATAGGCCATCAAAGACCTCTTCTGGTTAGATTCATATCTTTCAGTTAATAACAGGTGAACCAAGTCCTCTTCTGGTTAGATTCATTTCTTCCAGTTAATAATAGGCGAACCAATACCTCTTCTGGTTAGATTCATCTCTTCCAGTTAATAATAAGCGATCAAAGACCTCTTCTAGTTAGATTTATCTCTTCCAGTTAATAATAGGCGATCAAATACCTCTTCTAGTTAGATTAATCTCTTCCAGTTAATAACAGGCGAACCAAGTCCTCTTCTTGTTAGATTCATCTCTTCCAGTTAATAACAGGCGAACCAATTCCTCTTCTGGTTAGATTCATTTCTTCCAGTTGATAATAGGCGAGCCAAGTCCTCTTTTGGTTAGATTTATCTCTTCCAGTTAATAATAGGCGAACCAAGTCCTCTTCTGTTTAGATTTATTTCTTCCAGTTAATAACAGACGAAATGAAGATCTCTTCTGGTTAGATTTATCTCTCCCAGTTAAAAACAGGCAAAATGACATCTATTATTTCAGTATAAATCAACCAAAAGATTTATCCTAATACCTTCCCCAGTCACTCTGAATGGCATCTATAAGCCCATCTCCAACAACTCTCCATCATCTCGCCAAATGGCATCTTTAAGTCCATTCCCTACACAATCAACTAACACATCATCTAGTGCAAATTTCTGGGCACTTTAGTGTTCAATCATCTTTCACCTTCAAGTCATGAATGGCGGGTTCACCAATCTAACTCTTCAGGTTTAAGAAGATTGAACAGGGGCTGATGTTGTACCCCAAAATTTGCCCTCTCATTTATCAGGAATTTTCTCACAAGATCTTCCATGGTACAAGTTTACAGCACTGATACATCAATTTAGGGTTGGAATTGGCACAAGGGCAAAATGGTCAAATGCACACTGAAAAGTCAAACTTTGACTTTTGGATCAAAATCAAGTTTCAAGAATCACATTTCATGAAGACATGCTAGAATATGAAGTTGGTCCATCAAGAAAATCAAAAGTCAAAATTACTTTGGAAAAGTCAAAGTTCTAAACACTTAGAAATTTTTCTAAGTGTTAAGAAAAGATGATAAGTTCAGAACTTCTGGCCAGATTTTCATCATGATGCAAATTGATTCAGGAAGAACTTATGACACAAGAGATGTAGATCTCAATAAGATCTAAAATATTTCAGAACAGAACTTCTCCTAGAAATGTTAGGATTTCAAGTTATAAACCCTTGAAGACACGTCCACAAAACTAAGACACTTGGTAAATTCTGAACATTTCTAAGTCAGAATTTGAGTAGAACTTCTGGGCCAATTTTCACATAGGTACAATCAGAGTTTGAAAAAGTGATTCAAAGACGGAGCATAAAGCATGTTACAAGATTTCTGGAAAGTCTGAGAACTCCTTCAGATCATGCTGGAGCAGGGAGATTCAAAGATCAGAAGTTGGACATTTGTTCTTAATCCAAGTTACGTTCATGCTGAACTTCTGATCCAGTTTCAAGCTATGAAGCATAATCTCATGTTGCAGGCTTTCTTGCTTGTTAAATCTCATCATCATTTAATGCTCACACCAACTTTTGGGTCTTTATCCCAATGTATAAGCCTTTATCCAAAAGATCTTCCCACTTGTGGCATGAAAGTACCATTGTTGTCATTGAAAAGCAAACTTTTGTACAAAGTTTATTTTGAGCCCATGCTTCACTTTTCTTGTGAGTGTACTTCTCCCATAAATCATGCTTACAAACTCAGATTATATGTGCTTAAAGCTGCTAACCACCCTACCTTGCCTTGAAATATGCTTGGCTAAACTTGCTTCAAAAACAAGTCAACGATCCATAACCCATGATGGTTATACTCTTGATTTCTCCAAGCTTCTAAATCCTTTGCCTATAAATTAAACTTCATTTGCAAACTGAGAGGGGGGTCGGAGATATTGGGAAAAAAACCTGAAACCTTGCTGAAAATTCCCAGGAATTTGAAACTGCAGCACATATAAAAAACCTGCTAGTTTTTAGTTTTTTGCATCCAAACTCTAATTTCCCTTGTGCGTTTCTTGACCAAATCATCCATACAGTTTCTTATATACACATAGAGGCTTGCCCAACTTCTGTTTTCAAACTGTAACACAATCTTCACCAATCTCCATTTCAAAAATTAGAACTTTGCTTCTTGGCTGCTCCGGAACATTCCAACCATTCATAGCTCAAGTTAAGGGTTGTTCTAGCTTTCTGGGAACTTGAAGAAAGCTGACTAGAACATCACAGCAGTTTGAATCAGGCTCTAGTTCACAGAACAATTTCCAGCTGCAAGGTAAGTTTCTTCTGACTTTCATCTCATTACTTAGACATTGTAAGGCTTGAAATTTCAAAGACAATGTAGATATCATGGCTCTGAATCTATATATATTTATAGATTTCATTTACATGGCCTAAGTAGAGAGAATTTTAGTTCATAACTTCTTGAGGAAATTAGGGTTCAGAATTAGGATTGGCAAAATTCATGCTTGTTTCTGGTTTACAGTTTTGATGCTATGCATTGCTAAAAACATGATGAAATTTGCCATAACTGCTATGTTTGCATTTTCCATTTTTTGTTGAGACATGACTAAGTTGCAGATACTCTGGCTGGCGTGGATAAGGAGATGAAGTTCATCATCAGAACTTACTTTGTGATACATGTTTATCTTTTTGCTTCTAATACCAGATGTATAGCCACCCCAGTGGTAGAAAGCGTGCACATAAGACATTAGTGTTAAGGGTCCTGGGTTCTAGCCCCAGAAGCATCTTTTTATGTTTATTTATTGACATTTTTACCCTATTTTTTCTCAAACAACATTCCTGACCAGAACTTTTAGCCAGTCTCAACCAACAACATTGACACCTCACTTACCTATTATCAGAACTTCTAGCCTTCCAATAACACTAGAACTTCTAGGTTTCCAGCTCCATCAGAACTTCTAGTCTCTCTCAGCAATCATAACTTCTAGGCTTTCCTTTGTTTCCAACAACCTCAGAACATTAGTGCGTCTGGATCTAGAACTTCTGGCTTTCCCCTTTTTGCTAACATTTGCTTTCTGATTTGCAGCGCGCCTGAGTCAGAACTTCTGCTCTCTCCCCTTTCAGCAATGCGCTGACTCTAACTCTTATTCCCTTATTACTTTTGTCATCACTTTATTTTCATTAATCAAAAACACCAAAAAAAATACTTTATATCCACATGCTTTATTTTATTTCTTTTAAAACAAAAAGACCAAAAATATTTTTCTTGAGCAAATTTATTTCTTCTCTTAACAAAAACAAAAACAAGTCTATTTTACATTTCTTGTACATTATTTCAATATGGTTGTAATAGATAATTAGGACTTTAATTTCTTGCAATCCCCATTTGTAAATTTGTACACCCTCATCTCCAAGTGATTATAATAGCGTAGAATATTTACTTTCCGCAATTTATCGTTTTCATATAAATGCTAGTAATTAGGGTTTGTATGGGAAGATAAAAATAACAAGTAGACAACCCCTAATCAAATACTAAATGCATGCAAATCAAACACACTATTCACACATGCACCCCTAGGGTTAACTCCCCTTGTTGCCTAAAAATGGTCATGTTATGCACGTGAAACATCTTAGCAAAAGCAATCAAAATACAAGCTCATAGTCTCTCTATAACACGGTGGGAGAACTGACTTGGTTATTTTGCACTAGATCACAATTGTGCGGTTAGCAAGCGTTGCCACCGACTTTTCTTTTATCCAAAAGGAAAGGCTGAAAAGAACATGAAAGACCTTTAGAGATATTCTCTTGAGTTCGGGGGGTAGATTATGAAAAGGGAAGGTATTAGCACTCTTTTCATCCGTAGTTATCTACGGGCTCTTAGTTGCTTGCTAGATCACTTGCTTTTGTTTGAATGTGCTTGTGGTGTGGGTTTTGAAAGTATTTTTAAAATTTCTTTGTAATGGTTCTCGTTTCTATAAGAACGCGTACAAAGTGTTGTTTCGAAAATAGTTCAAAAAGGTGTTTGTGGAATATTTTTTGAAAGTGATTTTAAAAAGGTGTCTTTGTAATGGCTCTCGTTTCTATAAGAACGCGTACAAAGTGTTTGTCTTTTGAAAATGTTTCAAAGTGAGGGTGTTGGTTTATAAAAAAAAAATTGTGAGCAAGCGAGCAACTAGGAGCGAATCTACCTACTCAAAAAGGTCTTAGATGTTCTTTTCCTCCTCCTTTAGATATTGCTATCTTACCATTGTTTTGGTAAGAAGCCCCATCGTTGGATGTGAAGGGACGGGCGTGGGACGTTTGTGTAGTCATAGAAGGCAACCTATGGGACGTTTTAGCAATGTCGTTTAGGGACTAGATCGTTTACCGAAGGCAACATTTAGGGTCATCGAGGGACTACGGTCTTTTATCGAGGATCTTTGCTAAAACGTCCATATTCGAGGGACATGACTATTTTCCGATATGCAACAAAGTGGTATTACCCTAAGGGTGCTAGTGTGCAAGTGTGTTTGATTTTCATGCATTTAGTCTTGATTAGGGTTATCTATTTGTTGATTTTATGTCTTGCCATACACACCCTAATTACTAGCATTTATGTTTGAAAGCAATAAATTGCGAAAATGTAAAGGTCCTACGCTATTACATCATTTAGGGATGGGGGTACAAATTTACAAATGGGGGTTGCAAGAATTTAAATCCTAATTAACTATTCCAACCATATTGAAATGTACAATGCAAGAAAGAAAAATGACTTGTTTAGAAAATGGTCTTTTGTCTTAATGAATTAAGAAAAAGAAATAAATTAATTAATAAAAAGAAAATATTTTAAAGTCTTTTTTATATTAATAAAAAGGGTATTAATATTGAAAATGATAAAAAAAAAGTAAATAATGAGAGATAGGATTAGCATGCTGATGAAAGCAAAACAAAGGGGATCAGAAGCTCTAATGCCAAGCGCGCTGTGGTTCAGAAAGAAACGTCAGAGGAAATCAAAAGTTATGGATTGATACACTCTGAGGTCCTGCAAGAAACGTTAGAGGGAAAACACAAGTTTTGGGTTGCTACGTGCTATACTTTTTAGTGTTAGAACAGTGAGAAAGTCTTAGAAGTTCTGTGTATTAAAACAGTGAGGAGAACTCAGAAGTTTAGTATGTGCTAAGACAATGAGTGAACATCAGAAGTTCAGTGTGTGTTAACAGCGAGTGAAAATCAGAAGTTCTGAGTGTTAAAACGGTGAGGAGAACTCAGAAGTTCTATGTTACATTTCAACTCTTTCCTCGTATTAATCAGCACATCAGCAATTTATTCAGTCCTTAACAGATAATCATAAGGATAAAAGCACAACAGTTTATATAAGTTCTAATTCTAATTCTGAGCCTAGCTTTATTCAAGAAGTTCTGATCCATAGTTTTTCTACTTATGCAATGATATGGGCAACATCAATACTATGGTATTTACATATTTAATGATGTTCTGAATGAAAAGATGCAAAGTCAGAAAGACTTACCTTGAATCTGGAGTGTGTGCCTGGAACTTGAGTTGCTGCCTTTAGATGCTCTAGAATCAATGAGAGTAATGAAACAGTGGTTATGTTCTTTGATTCAAAGGGAAGAGCAAAGGTTTTATTTGGGGTTTGCGAAAGTTTTTACTATTTTCTGTTCTCTCTTTGATAATTCTCTCTCTCTCTCTCTCTATCCAAAAACCAGCCCCAGGAACATGTGATGGAGAAACTTATTTATAGATGGGTTTGTTGTGGTTTTGGGGGGAAAACAAATGGGATTCTTAACCTTTTTGGCATACTTTTCCATTGCTTTTTAAACATAGTTTTTGCATGCTAATTTGGTTCAATTATGGGGTTTGAGAAAAACGCAGGTGTGGATTGGATCAACGGTACCTTGAGCATTGTGGCAGCTGGTGGCAGGACTGTACTACAGCAGTGCAGCAGGTTGCTCAAACGAGGTTTTAGGACTTGGTGATATTCTGATCGCAGGAGACTGGAGTGAGATTCGAAGGGTGAGGCTCTGATCAAAGCATAGAACATAGCCTCCATATGCTGAAGAGTCACGTTCTGATTGATGAGTCATGTTCTGAACCATATTTGCAAATTATGATTGCTCTTACGTGAAGGCTGGCCCAGAAGTTCTAAAGTATCATATTCTCTTAACACTTAGAAAATTTTCTAAATGTTTAGAATTTTGATTTTTCAAAGTAATTTCTAACTTCTGATTTTTGATGAACCAATTTCATGTCTTGATGAAATATAATTGTTGAAACTTGATTTTTGATCTAAAAGTCAAAGTTTGACTTTTCAGTATGCTTTTGACCATTTTGCCTTTGTGAATGATTTTCTTTGAAAATTGTAATTCAAGACTTCAAACTTGATAGAAGCAAACCTGAGGGTCCAGGATGATCCTTTGAGAAATGAGAGGGTAAATTTTTGGGTACAACAGCTGCCCCTGTTCAATCTTCTTAAACCTGAAGAGTTGTATTGGCGAATCTGCCATTCGTGACTTGAAGGTAGAAGATGATTGAACACTAGAGTGCCCAGAAATTTGCACTCGATGATATTGTGGTTGAGGTGTAAGGAATGGGCTTAAAGATGCCATTTGGAGAAATGTCGGAGCGTTGAGGAGATAGGTTTATAGATGCCATCCAGAGGTGATTGTTGGAAAAAATTAGACTAAGTCTAAACTTAACTTCAACTGAGGAAAGAATCAGAATAAACCTTTGGTCGATTTAAGACTGAACCTAGTAAAAGTTTTGAATAATCTTTAACTGGAAGAAATCAAAATAAATCTTGGAGTGACTTATTTGAACCAAGGAAGGTGTCTATTTGGAAAGTATCAGGATAGACCGTTGAGGTTAAACTGAACCAAAAGGGGTCTTGGTTATTTTTAACTAGAGAGAATCAGAATAGATCTTGGGGCGATTTATCTGAACCAGAGGAAGTGTCTACTGGGAAAGAATCAGGATAAACCGTTGAGAGATTTAAACTGAACCAACATGGGTCTAGAGAAGAATCAAAATAAATCTTAGAGTGACTTATCTGAACCAGAGAAGATGTCTGCGGGAAAGAATCAGGATAAATCATCGAGAGATTTAGACTGAACCAGCAGTGGTCTGGAGAAGAATCAGAATAAATCTCAGTGTTGATTTAACTGAAACAGTAAAGGTCTTGAATTATCTTCAAATGGACTAGAAATCAGAGAGATCTTAGTGTTGATCTGTATGAACCAGAGAAGGCCTTGGATTAACTTTGACTGGAATGAAAATCAGAAGAATTTTAGGATCGATTCAACTAAACAAGACAAAAGTTTTGGAATATCTTCAACTGGAATAGAAATCAGAGAGATCTTAGTGTCGATCTGACTGAACCAGAGAAGGTCTTGGATTAAGTTTGACTGGAACGGAAATCAGAGGAATCTTAGGATTGATTCAACTGAACCAGACAAAAGTCTTGGAATATCTTCAATTGGAATAGAAATCAGAGAGATCTTAGTGTCGATCTGACTGAACCAGAGAAGGTCTTGGATTAACTTTGACTGGAATGGAAATCAGAAGAATCTTAGGATCGATTCAACTGAACCAGACAAAAGTCTTGGAACATCTTCAACTGGAATAGAAATTAGAGAGATCTTAGTGTCGATCTGATTGAACCGGAGAATGTCTTGGATTAACTTTTATTGTAATGGAAATCAGAAGAATCTTAGGATCGATTCAACTGAACTAGAAAAAAGTCTTGGAACATCTTCAATTGGAATAGAAATCAGAGAGATCTTAGTGTCGATCTGACTGAAGCATAGAAGGTCTTGGATTAACTTTGACTGGAATGGAAATTAGAAGAATCTTAGGATCGATTCAACTGAACCAGACAAAAGTCTTGGAATATCTTTATCTGGAATAAAAATCAGATAAATCTTAGTGTCGATTTGACTGAACCAGAGAAGGTCTTGGATTAACTTTGACTGGAATGGAAATCAGAAGAATCTCAGGATCGATTCAACTGAACCAGACAAAAGAGAAAATGTCTACCGGAAAGAATCGGGATAAATTGTTGATAGATTTAAACTAAACCAGCAAAGGTCTTGGATGAGCATCAGAATAATATTCATAAATGAATTGTATCTGACTCGTATCTGAGAGATGTATTGAATGAGCGTCAGAAAGACAACCGTATCTAGATCGTATTCGGACTGTATTGGAAAGGCACGATGAAAGAAGTATCAGAATGATATCCGTATCTAGATCGTATCTGGACTGTATTGGAAGGGTATGCTAAAAGAAGCATCAGAATGATATTCGTATCTGGATCGTATCTAAACTGTATTTGAATGAGTGACAGAATGACATCTGAATCTGGATCATATCTGGACTGTATTAGAAGGGAATCTGGAGTAAGTATCAGAATGTCAGCCATATCTGGATCGCATCTGAAATGTTTCTAGAAGGAAATCTGGAATAAGTATCAGAATGTCAGCCATATCTGGATCGCATCTGAACTGTTTCTAGAAGGAAATCTGGAATAAGTATCAGAATGTCAGCCATACTTGGATTGTATCTGAACTGTCTCTAGAAAAATCTGGAATAAGTATCAGAATGTCAGGCATATCTGGATCGCATCTGAACTGTTTCTAGAAGGAAATCTGGAATAAGTATCAGAATATCAACCATATCTGGATCGTATCTGAACTGTTTCTGGAAGGAAGTCTGGAATAAGTATCAGAATGTCAGCCATATTTGGATTGTATCTGAACTGTCTCTAGAAGGAAATCTGGAATAAGTGTCAGAATGTCAGCCATATATGGACCGCATCTGAACTGTCTCTAGAAGGGACTCTGGAATAAGTGTCATAATGTCAGCCATATCTGGATCGCATATTAATCATTTCTAGAAGAGTGTATAGGAAGGAGCCCGTGTAGGATTGCTTCAGCTGGTCGTATAGATAATTTCCCTGGCTTGTTACAGGTATTAATTTCTGACCTTTTGAAGATTATTAAAATAGCCATCTGTTCATTAAACTTTTTCTGAAAAAGGTAAAATGTTAGTTGTACGCAATGTCATGATGTATGAAATGCATGGTGCAATGATGTTCTCAAAATAAATGAGATTGTGTCATATGCACTTGTCATTTATGTAATATGATGCATGAAGGGTGAAATGCTATTTTAATGTATCTTTGTTTGGGAAAATAAATCCTTGACAAATGTTGGGGAGTCATTAAATCCCAGACTTTTGTTGAAGAGTAGGCGAGTCTTCAAACTTTGCTTAGAATATTTTCACCAAGGATTCTTGTTTTGTTGTTTGAGGAGAGCTCCGCTAGGGAATGTTGAAAACTCTGTGGAGAGTGTTGATTCTTGCTTTGGGAAAAAGAGTTCAGGAGTCTCGGTTGTTCATTGATCTACTAGGGAGTCGAAGTTGAACCGATATCTGGTCGGGTCCAGGCTTTACAGTAACTTGCTGGGGATTGTAGAGTAGTATACTAGGGAAGAGGAGTTGTGGTCCTTTGATTTGTAGTAGTCGGAGAGGCAAACTCAAGCTGGAGAATCTGTAGCTTGTTGGGGAAATAAGCCATGTTGTCGGTCTGTTGGAGAGGTGTCTTCTTCACTGGGGAAAATCCTCGAGGATTCTTGAAGTCGACTCAGCTGGTGAGAAGTTTTCAGAGATTGAAACTCTGTCTGAGAGTCATCCTATGAGAAGGATCTTGGGGAGATTTGTCACTGCTCCTAGTAGCAAGTGTTTGTGGCACTGCCAGAAATTAATTGACTGTACGTAACCCTTTGTTGGGATTTGCGTTCAATGCCCCAAGTGATGGAGACCTGCCCCTGGTATATTCAGCATTTCTTGAGAAATTTCTTGGGATCTTGATTGGACTGCCCCAGGTGAGCTGGATAGTGACATGTCATGCCCCCTTGTTGATAGGATATTTGTCATTGGAAGTGTCATCCCACTTGAAGTGATTTTGTTCACTGAGAGAGCTTTCGTTCACTGGATATTCGTTGTGTAAATTTCTCCACTGTCAAACAAATAGCCATATGCAAACAGCGATATTCAAATAATGCAGAGTTTATGCTTGTCTTGAAATTTTGAAAATGCGTTTTAGCAAGTAAAGAAGTTTTGTAAGAAAATTCAAACTTGGGATTTAGACTAAAGCTTTACAGGAGTCAGGATACCTTTTGTAACAGTATGCTTTCAAACTAACCCGTGCTTCAATTAGAACTTTTGAAGGGTTGTAGCGTGGCTTGGTTCACGGTTTAAGAAACAAAGGATAAAGGCTCAAAGTGTATTTGTACCCACCCGCTCTTCGTGATGTTCTTCAGTCTTAAACTCAGTTAATTATGCGTTTGAACTCCAATTGAGTCTGGAATGACGTTTTGGTGATGGTTCAGACAAGTTTAGTTTATCGGAAGGCAGACATTTCTTGAAACATTTTTCATGTTGTTGAGGATTTGTAGTGACCTCTTTCTTTTGATTTATTATCCCTGGTTTTTGTCTGACTGTTCTTATTTTGAGATTACAGTCAGCGGGATGCCCCAGTTTTTCTTAAGTCTCCTTCGTAGGTTTTGACTTAGTGGGCTTTTTTCTTGGGAGATAATAACTGCTTATTCGGTAGGGAACCATCATTGTCTTTTGATTCCAGAGGAATGTTTTTGATGTCACTCGTTGTATTACGAGATGAGAGTTTGCGATTTGAATGCACATTTGAATTAACTGAGAGACTACCCTGCCCTAGGTTTTGATTGAAGGTTTCAATTTTTGTAAAAAGGAAAACTTCTACTTCTTTGGCTCGAATGGGTTGACTAGGGATTATCCTCCTTATAACTCCAGTGTTTAGGAATTGAAATAACGCATGTACATCGTCAGCAAGGTCTGTCCAAAAGCATACTGTATGAGATTATGGTATTGTTTTTGTCATCCTCCCTCTAAAGGTTTGCAACTTTTTGAAACAAGAGTTAAATATCATAAAGGGAGTAAAAAACATAGTTTAAATATAATGAAAACGAATGGATTAAATTAAGACAAACATATGCAATGCATTAATGAAACAAAGTTCGACATTACTAGATAAATGTTTGAACAATAAAAGAGATTACAATTGAAAATTCAAAATGAAAAGGATGCTCTCAATGATTCGTCATAGGAGCAGTGATCACGTTTGGAGTCTCCGGAGGGTCAAAATCGATCTCCTTGGCATCAATCATGTCTTGGATCTTGTTCTTCAGAGCCCAACAATTGTTTGTGTCATGTCCTGGACTATCGGAGTGGTATGCACACCTTTCATTGGGATGAAAGGTAGGAGCGGAAGTGTTGGGGTTTCAGAGAGGAGCCTTTAACATAATCAACTCTGCCTTCAACATGTGTTGTAGCGCTTGAGCCAGTGACATGTTGATCTTAGTGAGTTGTCTTTTAGGCACGACCTCTTTACGTTGATGCTCCTGTCTTTGTTGAGCAGGTGTAGGATTAGAGATCAGGATTGCTCCTACGTGTTGGTCGTGGTTGCCCTGGTTACGACCTTTTTGACCGTACGCGGCATCAGACTCTTTCTTCCCGATGAGAGGTTATTTCCTTATACTCGAGGATACACCCCATTGGATTTTATCGCTTTTGATACCAGCTTTGACTCTTTCGCCAGTCAGTATTAGCTCGGTGAACCCGACCGAGGAGCTTCCGATTAGGTGTTTGAAGAAAGGTCCTGTCAAAGTTCCCATGAAGATGACAATCATCTCCCTATCAGTTAAAGAGGGTTGCACCCTACCATCCAGATCTCTCCACTTTTGAACGTATCCTTTGAAGCTCTCGTTGGAACCCATGGTCATGTTCTGCAATTGCACACGAGTTGGTGCAAGATCAGCGTTGTACTGGTACTGCTTATAGAAAGCAACAGCTAGATCCTCCCAGGTGTGGATGCGAGAACTCTCTAATTGATAGAACCATTCGAGTTGAGTCTCTACTAGGCACTCTTGGAAGAAATGGATCCAAAGCTTCGGATCAGTTGTGTATGGTTGAATCTTGCGGACATAAGACTTTAAGTGCATCTTAGGGCAAGAGACTCCATCGTACAGGGCAAAGATATGGATTTTGAACTTTGGCGGGATGACCACTCCAAAAACCAAACCCATGTCTCCTAAATCCAAACCAGGTACCTGCTGAATCTCCATAGCATTGAGGCGATCCTCCAACTGTTTGTACTTGTCATCAGCGGGAGGATATTGTTCCTCAGAGTAGTCAGCTTCGACTTCATCAATCTCCAGACTATTGTCTTCTTCATGACTATCCCCATGTTGGATGGAGTTTGAAGATCTAGAGTTCCCTTGACTGGTCCTTTAAGTCTTCTTCCCAAGTTCAGGACGCCTACTGACTTCTTGGACTTTTTCTTCTTGTCTTTGAGAAGAAGAGTCTTCAGGTCCTCTTGCCCGTTAGCCAAAGTCAGGAACATTTGTTGGAATTGAGCATTTTGAGCTTGGATATCTCTCACCATTTGTTCCATATCCATCTTACTGAAATAAACAGTAGGAAGATAAGAAGATCTGTATGGGAGAAACCTATCATGATATGATGCATGATATGTGGATGCATGTTTTCAAGGATCTCGCAGGGTAAATAGTAGTGGTCACTTACAGTTTTGATTGGAGAACTTTGTATCGATGGATGTTCTTCCACGAGAATTAAGCTCACCATGTCAAATGGGTTGTAGCCCTTGACTCAAGTTGTTGTACTTGATCTTTAACGGTGTTTGTTTAAAGGAAAACAAATCCTCGTGCCCCTTGATAGACGTCTGGTTCAACGTGACCCTGTATCAAAGACCCTTGAGATCCTTGAAATGGTTATTGAAAATGCTATGGTATGATGTTATGATGTTATGTACAAGTATGCAAAGTAAGCAAGTTGTTATGTACAAATAATCATATACACACAAAGCAGACAAGTCCTTAGGTTTAGGCTTGCATGGGGTTTATAGGTAAGTACCCTCTTGAAGTTTAGTTGACTTAAACCTGTCCTAGAAATAGTAATTGAGTTCTAAGGGATCTCAATATCACTAATTTGTCTTATCGGACATTGTTTCAGCACAAGCCTCTTTCACGGCGACCGAAATATCCCAAAAAGCCAAACCTTAATGAGTGTAGTATCGAGTATCTACCAACTTCGGACTGCATCAAAGCCAGTCATCTCACTATGTCTTAATGGCCAAGTTGGTCAAGTAAAGGTTCTAAAAGTCAGTTAGTGCTTCATGACATCACTCAGCGGTCTCGTATTCTCCTTGACTACTCAAGGGCTACCGGTACCCACAAATATGTCACACTAACGTAGCTATTTCTTAGACCATGTCGGTATACCCCGCACAATTTCCACAATGTATTGCTACTTACCTATAAGGTATCCCAAATACATTTAGAGGATTTAAGCCCAAACAAAGAACCAAAATGTAAATCATACAAGTCAAACAATGAAAGCAAGTAAAGGTGATCTAACCCTAAGGTAACCCCACTTTTAAGTTAGTCCCCAGCAGAGTTGGCAGTTCTGTAACGCGGTGGAAGAACTGACTTGGTTGTTTTGTGTTTAATCACAATTATGCCGTTAGCAAGAGTCGTAACCGACTTTTCTTTTATCCAAAAGGAAAGGCTGAAAAGAACAAGAAAGACCTTTAGAGATATTCTCTTGAGTTCGGGGGATAGATTATGAAAAGGGAAGGTATTAGAATCCTTTTCATCAGTAGTTATCTACGGGCTCTTAGTTACTTGCTAGGTCACTTTATTTTGTTTGAATGTGCTTGTGGTGTGGGTTTTGAAAGTATTTTGAAAATGTCTTTGTAATGGTTCTCGTTTCTATAAGAACGCGTACAAAGTGTTGTTTCAAAAATAGTTCCAAAAGGTGTTTGTGGAATGTGTTTTTGAAAGTGATTTTAAAAAGGTGTCTTTGTAATGGCTCTCGCTTCTATAAGAACGCGTACAGAGTGTTTGTCTTTTGAAAATATTTCAAAGTGAGGGTGTTAGTGTATAAAATGTTTTTGTTGTGAGCAAGCGAGCAACTAGGAGTGAATCTACCTACTCAAAAAGGTCTTAGATGTTCTTTTCCTCCTCCTTTAGATGTTGCTATCTTACCATTGTTTTGGTAAGAAGCCCCATCATTGGATGTGAAGGGACGGACGTGAAACATTTTTATAGTCATAGAAGACAACTTATGAGACGTTTTAGCAATGTCGTTTAGGGACTAGATCGTTTATCGAAGGCAACATTGAGGGTCATCGAGGAACTACGATCTTTTATCGAGGGTCTTTGCTAAAACGCCCATATTCGAGGGACATGACTATTTTCCGATATGCAATAAAATGGGATTAGGGTGCTAGTGTGCAAGTGTGTTTGATTTTCATGCATTTAGTCTTGATTAGGGTTATCTATTTGTTGATTTTATGCCTGCCATATACACCCTAATTACTAGCATTTATGTTTGAAAGCAATAAATTGCAAAAATGTAAAGGTCTTACGCTATTACATCATTTAGGGATGGGGGTACAAATTTACAAATGGGAGTTGCAAGAATTTAAATCCTAATTAACTATTACAACCATATTGAAATGTACAATGCAAGAAAGAAAAAGGACTTGTTTAGAAAATGATTTTTTTGTCTTAATGAATCAAGAAAAAGAAATAAATTAATTAATAAAAAGAAAATATTTTTATGTCTTTTTTATATTAATAAAAAGGGTATTAATATTGAAAATGATAAAAAAAAAAAGGGAAATAATGAGAGATGGGATTAGCATGCTGATGAAAGCAAAACAAAGGGGATAAAAAGCTCTGATGTCGGGCACATTGTGGTTTAGAAAGAAAATTCAGAGGAAATCAGAAGTTCTGGATTGATACACTCTGAGGTCCTGCAAGAAACGTTAGAGGAAAAACACAGAAGTTCTGGATTGCTACGTGCTGAACTTCTGAGTGTTAGAACGTGAGAAAGTCTTAGAAGTTTTGTGTATTAAAACAGTAAGGAGAACTCAGAAGTTCAGTATGTGCTAAGACAGTGAGTGCACATCAGAAGTTCAGTGTGTGTTAACAGCGAGTGAAAATCAAAAGTTCTGAGTGTTAAAATGGTGAGGAGAACTTAGAAGTTCTGTGTTACATTTCAACTCTTTCCTCATATTAATCAGCACATTAGCAATTTATTCAGTCCTTAACAGCAAATCAGAAGGATAAAAGCACAACAGTTTATAGAAGTTCTAATTCTAATTCTGAGCCTAGCTTTATTCAAGAAGTTCTGATCCATAGTTTTTTCACTTATGCAATGATATGGACAATATTAATACTATGGTATTTACATATTAATGATGTTCTGAATGAAAAGATGCAAAGTCAGAAAGACTTACCTTGAATCTGGAACGTGTGCCTAGAACTTGAGATGATGTCTTCAGATGCTCTGGAGTCAATGAGAGCAATGGAATAGTGGTTATGTTCTTTGATTCAAAGGGAAGAACAAAGATTTTGTTTGGGGTTTGCGAAGGTTTTTACTGTTTTCTATTCTCTCTTTGATAATTCTCTCTCTCTCTCCAAAAATCAGCCCCCTGAACATGTGATGGAGAAACTTATTTATAGATGGGTTTGTTGTGGTTTTGAGGAGAAAAACAAATGGGATTCTTAACCTTTTTGGCATACTGTTCCATTGCTTTTTAAACACAGTTTTTGTATGCTAATTTGGTGCAATTATGGGGTTTGAGAAAAATGCAAGCGTGGACTGGATCAGCAGTACCTTGAGCGTTGTGGCAACTGATGGCAGAACTACTACAGCAGTGCAGCAGGTTGCTCAAATGAGGTTTTGGGACTTGGTGATGTTCTGATCGCAGGAGACTAGAGTGAGATTCGAAGGGTGAGGCTCTGATCGAAGCATAGAACATAGCCTCCATATGCTGAAAGTCATGTTCTGATTGATGAGTCATGTTCTGAACCATATTTGCAAATTCTGATTGCTCTTACGTGAAGGCTGGCCCAGAAGTTCTGAAGTATCATATTCTTTTAACACTTAGAAAATTTTCTAAATGTTTAAAATTTTGATTTTTCAAAGTAATTTTTTACTTCTGATTTTTGATGAACCAATTTCATGTCTTGATGAAATATAATTGTTGAAACTTGATTTTTGATCTAAAAGTCAAAGTTTAACTTTTCAGTGTGCTTTTGACCATTTTGCACTTGGAATGATTTTCTTGGAAAATTGTAATTCAAGACTTGAAACTTGATAGAAGCAAATCCGATGGTCCAGGATGATCCTTTGAGAAATGAGAGGGTAAATTTTGGAGTACAATACCCTCGATGACGTTTCGAATGTTACCTTATAAATGATCTTAGCCCCTCAAGAGAAATGTTAAGATATCTCACAACATTGTTATTCGTGACTATACGATAACCCACGCTCGTCCCTTTACATCCAAAGATAAGGCTTCTTACCAATCAATGGTAAGTTAGCAACATCTAAAGGAGGAGTAAGAGAATATTTAAAACCTTTTGAGTAGGTAGAATGCTCCTAGTTGTTCGTTTGCTCACAACAAAAACATTTTATACATCAAAACTTTCATTTTGAAACATTTTCAAAAGACAAACACTTTGTATGTGTTCTTATAGAGACGAGAACCATTACAAAGACACCTTTTCAAAATCACTTTCAAAAACAAACACGTCTTTGAACTATTTTCCAAACAAACACTTTGTACGCGTTCTTATAGAGACGAGAACCATTATAAAGACCTTTTCAAAATGCTTTCAAAACCCATATCACAAGCACACTTTCAAACAAAAGCAAGTGATCTAGCAAGCAACTGAGAGCCCATAAATAACTATGGATGAAAAGAGTGTTAATACCTTTCCTTTTCATAATCTATCCCCCGAACTCAAGAAAAGAATCTCAAAGGTCTTTCCTGTTCTTTTCACCCTTTCCTTTATTAGATAAAAGAAAAGTCGGTGGCGGCTCTTGCTACCCGTAACAATTGCGATCAAACGAAAAACACCCAAGTCAGTTCTCCCACCGTATTACACTTATGAATTACACTACGTCCATAATCCACCTGGTTCCATTGCTCTACTACACTTGTTCGATCCATTAATAACAATAGTTCATTCTCGACATTCGTCCAATCAGAATACGTGCTAAGGTCCCGAACACACTCAATAAGGATTACTTCTCGAGGTTAAGAAATTTCCAAAATCAGGTCACTACTGAATTCATCAGTCTTGGTTAGGTCCACTGAACACAACTCAGTCACATGCTTCGCTTCCAGAACGTCTAAGGTCGAATACTCACTGAATATGAGTTCACCTTATCCTACCGACTTCGACATTGTACAACTGCTACGATAACTCTTCCAACTTATCCACGGTTACTTCCGAACCATACCACTTCATAGTTTTCGTGTGACAACACCTCTATTAACTCATGTGACTTAACTGATGCAATAATCCTTTCACAATTACACTTCATCCACGTAGTCGTCTAATGTCGTTGTAACCCCTCTGTTTGCCTTCGAGATCATTGACTAATCCTACAAACCAATACAAGTCTTTACACGTCTTCCCTCAACCATGTAGTCACATACCTGCACAGCCTCGGGATCCTTCTCATACCTGATACAAATTAAGTTTCGCACTTAAAGCTGCTAGGAGCGTCTCACTACTAAGCCTTATTGTTTTCCAACTGTCACTAAACTGACTTCCTCAATTACATTCCCTAATACAATGTTTCTAATGTCTAGAGCATGTTATGATGCAAGGAATCATACTTCATGCTTCGAACATCCGGCTTTGAAATTTCTCTACACTCTAAATCCAATGTGTTTCTGCTTACCAAGACTGTCATTGCTTCACTCCTGAGAGTTTACAAATACTCTCCTAGATACATCTCATATCGACTAACCCAAGATATACTTCATCCATTCTAACACTGATCACCAATATTAATGAATAGCGATACTATGTGCTGGCCAGGATATGATTACCACGCATCAATCCCACTATAGGCATTCGCGCACAACTTAACACTTTCTGAAACCAGAAACATTTACAAGGTTCCATCTGATATCGCTCACGCAGTCACGATCGCTCAGGGTCCTCATAAGTGTAGTATCAGAACTTAATCCATCCTACTATTGCTTGATTGACTAGATCTCCGCTATCAAGCTCGACACATGAGTCCTTATCACGTCTACCTTATGAGAATTCAAATTTGCGTCTCACAAGTACCAAATCGAAACCTTACCTCGAGGTCCAGATTAACATTGTCCCCCATCTATCGGGAAAAGACGACCCACGCGTTTCATGTGCAATAGTGATACCGTGTTGTTATACCTGTTTGATAGTACTAACATGGTAGTCCAACTCCGAGGCCATGACCTCAAGTAACATACCTCAGTAGCGTATAACGAAGTATGATTGGTATCAAGCAACAATTCATTCAACTTGTCTTTCAACTTGTCGAAGGATGTGGTGCCATCTGAAAGCTTGAATTCAACAGAAGGATTATTTCCGTTGAAATACACTTTCGCCTTAATCAGAAATTCAGGAATAGACATTTTTTTAGATGTCTTTCTCTAAACCTTAAATGCCCCCTATTTATACAAATGGTGATGCATTCTAGACCACACAAATTTGTTGGTGCAATCAGAACCCACAAAAGATATCGGCAAAATTTCGATTGTTAAAAAAACTTGAATGAATAAACTACCGAAAATTTCAGTATATTTCAATTTTCGGTAATGTCTATAGTAAATCTGAAATTTCTAGAATACCAAAAATTCCAAATGTACTACCAGAAATTTTAAAGAACCGTAAATTTTGCAACGTCCTACCATAAATTTCAATACATTAACCAGAAATTTCATTCGAAAATTCTTCCCATCTCACCAAGGATATTTTTGAAATAATGAAAATTGAGGGGTGTTATGTTAAAAGCTCAAGTTTAGGGAATTTGGGCCTATAATATTCACATGTTAGAAAGTATTCCTCAAAAAATGAGTTAATGTCGGGTGTTTGAGAATATATTGTGGTTGGACATCTTTGGTTTGGGATTTCAAAACCTGAATTTGTGCCTAATGAAGAACAAAAAGAAAAACATCTTTCAGGTATTAGTTTTAACTTGTGTGGTTATCTCTTTTTTGATTTGGATTCTTCATATCTTGAAGGTCCCCTTTTCAACCGCTTCAAGGCTGGACGTTTTGCATTCTCAGAATTGGGTAATTTTCCATCTACAAGTAAATTGAGATGATAGCAAGAATTAGAAATGAATGAAGCTAGGTTATACTATGAAGCGAAACAGAAGATTTTATGCTAGCAAAATAACAGCCACACATAATCATGAAATAAAAACAACTAGCAATATATTTAGCAACCACGACATCCTCATATTTTAAACTACCTAATACCTATCTTCACACAATTGTTTTTTATTTTTATGAAAATGAAACCAACCGTATTATTTTTACTAAATTAAATTTTAATAAGATAAAGATTTGAAAGGCACGCTTTTAAATTTTATATCCAACATATTAGAATTTCTGTTGAGTTTATAATCAGCCAAACGTATAGTTATGTAATTTCTAACCTGTGTTAGAAGCATCCGAAACAGCTTCCACCTTGATACTACTAGAATCTTTCAGCGTGGAATCATATCCTGATCGCTTTGTAGAAACAGTGACTATGCCAGGCTTCACCTTCTGTTCAGCATCTGCACATTGACCTTTGAAAGGCTCCATATAACAAAACCTAAAATGACAGCAGTTCACAATTAAATAATGAAAAATACATGCAATCTTAGCATATTGAGAAAGAATCACATGTTTGTAATAACTTTAATTACATATACCATCATTTCCCGGCCCAGCAGGAACTCACTTTCGTTGTTATTGTTAATTGTTCCCTTAATACGACCAAAGAGTCCATCTATCAAAACTAACTATTTTTACCATACAATAGTATCACTAGCAGCCTAACAGGAACAAATAATAGCAATACAGAAATAGAAACGGTTTAACATATATGCTAGTCGATTAACTTCATTTAATGGATTGCAGGGATGTTTGAAAACCAAAAGTCTCAAGTTCCATTTGGTTTATCCTAGGGAATGACTTGCGAATTAGATATAAAATCTTGAGAAAATACAAAATAACCTGAATTGCTCGAGTGAAATACTGGCATATGGTGGTTATATACAAGACAGAATAATTATATTGTACTATATACAAAAAAAATATATAAGCCAAAGCATTTCATAAAGAAGTAATGGTTCCAATCAAACCTGTCACAATCAAGACGTTTAGGGTTTTTATGCAGAACCGAGACCCTACCGAACAAGAGTTTCGTGATACTCGATGAAAACTGAATGTTATGCATTTCGGTATGAATAATATACAAGCAACAATCGTTTTATATGGAGTATTCTAGTTTAATGAGCCTGACCGAAGGTCAAAACAAATACTACTAATAGTAAAAATAACAATACTAATAACAGGTCACTGAGCATTGTAAAATTTTGGAGAATAGAGCAAGTGGCTTTGTTGTAAAAGGAAAACTCGTGGAGGAGAGTTTTTCAATCCTATTTGTCCTATTTTATCAATAGAAGGGTTCTTTCTTTTCAGTACAAATTATGGACTCATAACACTAAGATACTAATGGAAAAAACCCAAAGCCTAAAGGTTTATACAGTGATATCCCTCATCTTAAAAGTCGATTTTGTATAGAGATGAGTTATACCAAATTCTAATTCTATCATGCTATCGCGAGTTGGGCGTAAGGGCTTGTATTGGAAAAACCAAATCCCATGTATCGACAATTCGGGCTACCTGCCGTTTATATACACGAACTAAGCCCAATAGTTTTGGATGTGAGGGGTGTAGCCTAACTCATCCCTACAAAACCGATTTGTAAGGTGAGGGGTACCACTCTATATAAACCCTTTGTATAAATGGTGAATGGCCTAAATCGACAAGCTCTTGATATCATAATAGAATTAGAGTATAGCTTAGCGGAAGCCATCAATAATAGTTCAAGGAGGATCGAAACAAGCTCTAGATACCAGATTAGAATTTCCCTCACTTATAATGTGAAGATTAGTCTCACTTATAAACATAAGTTCAGGTCGTATATTATCCGATCTGAGACTCTTAACAAATATATGAACAGCTACATAGCTGCAATGCATTGTCAACGTTATCATAATTAGGGGTGTTCAGATCCAATCCGATCCAAAAAAAATCCAAAAACCGAACCGAAAAAACCGAAAACCAAAAAAAAATCGATTTTTTTTGGATGTATTGGGATCACCATGTAGCATAACCGACCGGTTCGGTTCGGTTTACGGTTGGCTTCATGAGAACCGAACCGGTCCAAACCGAACCGGTATTACTTCCATTTACTTGCCATTTATTATTTAAAATAAATTAATATCGAATCATTTATAGCCATCCTCCCAAATTAATTATGTTAGCCAGCACTAATTTCTCTAGAGAATCTCAATTATGCTGTCATATATAAAGCAAATCTTCTCTCTATATATAATGCAATTTGTCATATTATTATTATATATTCCTTGTGATGCAACTTTCGCATGTCCACTGTTATTGATATTTTTCTTGAAGTTTTATTATTATATTCGCTTTAATATAGCTTTGGAATCTTCATTTGTTCACTGTTTTATATATTTGTCATATATTTAATTTATAATACAAATCTCCATATAAGAACTAAGCATATCTCCATATATATTATATATTATAGCCATGTCTATTTCGTTGGGATAGATATTATATATATATTATAATGAAACTTTGCAATAATGACATCAAATAGCCATATGAACATAGCAATTAGATATTGTCTCAGTAGACGTTGGTGGCATAATTGTAACTGGTATTGAAATATATTCTTTTTAAATTTCTAAATAGTGTTGGTTTAAAAACCGAATAAAACCGATTCAACCGAACCGAAGTAAACCGTATAAATTGGATTGGATTGGATTGGATTTTTCTTGTTGTCATCCAAAAACCGAACCAAACCGTATGCTTTATATATTTTTGGATCGGATGATATTTTGTCTCAAAACCGATCCAAACCAGACCACGAACACCCCTAATCATAATACCATGTCTTCAATAAATATCTTCAACAAAAAGTAACTAATGGTGCAATATCATTATTGAATTAATAAGTATTATTGAATTAGGAGAGATTAAAAGACATTTAGGTTAAACTGTGTGTTTTAAAAGCACTACGGAGACTTTATTATAGAGAGAGATTACAACTAATTATACGATATAATCGATGTGGGACTATTCTACATATAAATATTCTTAACAATATATATTTACAAATATCAACACTCCCCCTTAAGCTGGAGCATATTAATAGACTAAATAGGGCTCAGTGCATGTTAGTAATGCCAGTTGTATGCTGATGTGTAACAATTCTAGTTGCTCTATATAAGAGCCTTTGTATTCTTTCATCGTTAACTATCAATATATGAAATGCACACTTTGCTTTATCCCTTTCTCTCTTATGAAACTCTATCATGGTATCTAGAGCTTTCCTTTTTCCGATCCAGTGACCTTAATCTATGGCGTCTCCGTTTCGCAACGACGGCGTGTTTCCTTCTTCTCACGTTAAGCTCTCACATCTTATCTCCTTCAAGCTTGATGATAAGAACTTCAAGCAATGGAAACAAATTAACGGTGTTGTTCGTGGCTACAAGCTTCAACGCTTCGTCACGGTTCCGGTGATTCCTCAACGTTCTCCTTCGACTTCCGATCCTAATCTTAGCGAGGTGAACGATGCATATCTTGATTGGGAACAACAAGATGCTCTTATTTGCACGTGGCTTCTCTCTATGGTCTCTGATTCGCTGCTTCCAAAACTCGTTGGCTGCACACACGCGTGGCAGGTTTGGACGGAAGTACATCGTTACTTCGCCGCGCTACTCACAACGAAAGCACGTCAGCTTCGCTCGGAATTGCGTCGTCTCTCCAAAGGTACTCTCACTATTGAGTCGTTCATGGCGCGTGTTCGTGAAATCAATGAATCATTGATCTCAATTGGGGATCTTGTTCCTCTTTGTAACCTAATTGAGATAGTTCTTGATGCACTCCCTGAGGAGTACGATTCTATTGCTGTTGCTGTTAATAGCAAGGAAGATCTTAGCTCTTTGGATGAACTCAAGTCTTGTCTCCTTGCACATGAATCGAGATTGGAAAAGCATCGCAAAGCGATCCTCACGGAACTGGTATCGATCAATTTGACGCAGGCTCCGTCGTCTGACTCGTCTTCTCTGGTGGAACCTTCGTCGCCTGCTACAGAGTCGTTTCCCACCGGTACTAGTCACGTGACTGCTCATGCTGAAAACAACAATTACAACTCCAGAGGAGGTCGTTATGGCCGTGGTGGTGGTCGTTTTGGCCGTGGCGGTGACCGTTTTGGTAAGCCTCAATGTCAAATCTGTCACAAAAGTGGACATGATGCTTTTGTTTGTTATTACATTATTCGCAATCCACTTCTATGCAGTTTTCACCTCAACGTGCTCCCTTCAATCCTTTCTTGATAAATGCCCGATCAATGTATGCACTTTCTTTTGGTTATGCTTCTCCTAGACCAGCTGCATTCAGATCTTCTCTACCACAAGCGTTTATGGCGTGTTCTGATCCAACCTTCAGCAATCAGTGGTGGTATCCTGATTCAGGTGCGTCACATCATGTTACACCTGATTCTTCTAATGTGTCTGATGCTCACTCTGTGACTGGCTCTGAGCAAGTATTCATGGGGAATGGCCAAGATTTGTCTATCAGCTCTATAGGTTCCATGAATTTTACCTCACCTAACTCTCCTCACAAACCATTCACCCTACACAATTTACCCCTTGTACCTCACATCACCAAAAACCTTATCAGTGTTAGCAAATTTTCCCAAGACAATCAGGTTTTCTTTGAATTTCACCCTTTTGTCTTGTTAAATCTCAGGCTTCTTCTAAGGTGCTTCTTCATGGCTTATACAAGTTTCAAAGTCCCTCTTCTCAAGTGTCCAAGTCTCTCCCTAGTCTCAATTCTAGTGTAGCTCTAGGTTCAAATAATTGTAATCCTAGTACATCATGTAATACTTTACTTCATTCCAATGCCAATTGTATTACTGCTTGTACTCCTTCAGTTTCAATGAATAAAAGTGACTTTTTCTGTGCTAATTCACCTCTTGTTCATGCTACTACTTGTACTAATTCTAAGTCTCTACAGCACCCTACTGTTTCTAATATTATTCCTAATAGCAAGTATGTCCTGTGGCATACAAGGTTAGGACATCCTCATTATCAAGCTCTTGCAGAGGTGTTGAAAACATGTAATATTCCTATACCTCCTAAGTCTCAGGTTGAACTCTGTACTGCATGTTGTTTACGGAAATCTCACAGACTGCCTACCTCTTTATCCACTACTGTGTATGCACAACCTTTTGAGTTAGTGGTGTGTGACTTATGGGGACCAGCTCCCATAAAGTCTTCAGGTGGTTACACCTATTTTTTGACCTGTGTAGATGTCTTTTCCAGATTTGTTTGGGTCTTCCTTTTGAGACTTAAATCTGACACACTCACTCAGTTTGTCCAATTCAAAACCATGGTTGAACTTCAATTCAACTGCAAAATTAAAGTTGTTCAGAGTGATGGAGGAGGTGAATTTAGACATTTCACCAAATATCTCAATACCCTTGGCATTACTCATAGGTTTACATGTCCCCATACCCATCATCAAAATGGCATAGTTGAACGTAAACATCATCATATTGTAGAAACAGGTCTAGCATTATTAGCTCACTCTAACTTACCTCTCAAGTTTTGGGACCATGCATTTGTCACAGCTGCTTACCTAATTAATAAGTTACCTAGTGCGTCTCTTGCCAACCAATCCCCTTATTTCAAGCTTCTTAACAAAGTACCTGACTACTTTCATCTTAAAATTTTTAGTTGTGCCTGTTTTCTGTTCATTTGTTCCTATAACTCTCATAAGTTGGATTATCGGTTCCAAGAGTGCATATTTCTTGGCTATTCTACCATTCATAAGGGTTATAAGTGTCTTGCCGGTAATGGTCGCATTTATAAGTGTCTATTTCTCCTTCACACTGCAAGCTTAACCATAATGGTGCTGGTGTATGTTGATGATATTATTATCACTGGTAATTCTGCCTCCTTTATTACTGCATTAATAAAAAATTTAAATACTGATTTTTCTCTCAAACATCTAGGCAAGTTGGACTATTTCCTTGGCATAGAGGTTACACACTTGCCAAATGGTTCACTCCTTCTCTCTCAAGCTAAATACCTGACTGATTTGCTGGCTAAGATTAACATACTCCATGCTTAATGGCATGCCTACTCCTATGGTGTCCTCAAGTAAATTGTCTAAACTTGGTTCTGAAGCTGTTTCTAATCCCACTCAATTCAGATCTGTTGTGGGGGCTCTTTAATATGCCACTTTTACAAGACCTGAAATTTCATTTTCTGTTAACATGGTTTGCCGATTCTTGTCTAATCCCTTGGAGGAGCATTGGAAGGCAGTTAAAAGGGTCTTGAGGTACCTCAGTGGCACTCTGCATCGTGGCTTGCTGATTCAGCCTGCCTTACCCCATCAACCTCTATCTTTGCTTGGGTTCTGCGATGCTGATTGGGCATATCAGACCCTGACGACAGAAGGTCTACCTCTGAAGCTTGTGTTTTTCTAGGTCCAAACTTGATTTCTTGGTGGTCTAAAAAGTTGAGGCTGAGTACAGGAGTATGGCTCAGCTTGCTGCAGAAATCCTATGGGTGCAGTCCCTTCTTCAAGAACTTCATTGCAGAATTCATACTCCCAAACTCCTCTGTGACAACCTCAGTACAGTTACACTTGCTCACAGTCCTGTGCTGCACAATAGGACCAAGCATATGGAATTTGACATATTCTTTGTAAGGGAAAAAGTGCTCTCCAAGAATCTCATAGTTGAGCATGTGCCAGCTGAAGATCAGTGGACAGACTTACTGACAAAGCCTCTTTCAGCAGCCAAATTTCTCCCTCTGCGTGACAAACTGAGAGTGTTCAACAAACTTAGTCTGCTTGATGCATCCTCAGTTTTTAAGGGGGAATAACAGAGTAAATAGGGTTCAGTGCATGTTAGTAATGTCAGTTGTATGCTGATGTGTAACAATTCTAATTACTCTATATAAGAGCCTTTGTATTCTTTCATTGTTAACTATTAATATATGAAATACACACTTTGTTTTATCCCTTTCTCTCTTATGATACTTTATCACATATACGTCAAATGCACCAAGCTTGCCACATATATAATTAGTTCTAGGGCTTCGCAGAGATTTTATAACCACATCTGCCAATTGATTATTAGAGTTGACAAAGTTTGTGACGATGTCGCCAGATTGAATCTTCTCTCTGATAAAGTGACAGTCTATCTCAATATGTTTGGTCCTCTCATGGAAGACTGGATTTGAAGCAATGTGCAATGCTTGATTATCACATACAAGTGTCATTGGTCTTGCTTCTTCAATTTTAAGTTCTTTAAGCAGTAGTTTTAACCAAATGAGTTCACATGTTGTCATTGTCATGGCCATATACTCTGTCTCGGCGCTTGATCTTGCAACTACATTTTGTTTCTTACTTTTCCAGGATATAAGGTTTCCTCAAACAAGTACACAATACCCAGAGGTGGATTGTCTATCAATTGGTGACCCTGCCCAATCAGCATCAGAGTATCCAACTATCTGAGTATGTCATTTATCTTCATACACTAAACCTTTTCCTGGAGTACATTCGATGTATCTTAGAATCCAGATAACAAGAACTGGCTTACCACACTGACTGCAAAAGAAATGTCTGAACAAGTGACTGTGAGATAATTCAACTTTCCAATCAATCTTATATGCCTTCACGAGTCTGATAGAGGCTCCCCCTGATTGGGTAGTAGTTTGACACTTGGATCCATAGGAGTATCAACTGGTTTAGCGTTCAACAAACTTGTTTCTTCCAAAATATCCATAAACATATTTCCGCTGAGAAATCACCAAACCATCTTTAGATTGGGCTACCTCAATACCCAAGAAATATCGGAGTTTACCAAGATCCTTTGTCTGAAATTGATTCGAAAGATGTTGTTTCAACTGAAGTATTCCCGACTCATCACTACCAGTTATGACAATATCATCTACATACACTATAAGATAAATACACCATTGGGTTGAGTAACGATAAAAGACAGAATGGTCAGCTTCACTACGGACCATACCAAATTGTTGTACTACAGTGCTGAATCTGCCAAACCAAGCTCTCGGAGATTGCTTAAGACCACAAAGAGACTTGTGTAGCCTACAAACCACACAATGACTCCCTCTGAGCAACAAACCCAAGTGGTTGCTCCATATATACTTCCTCTTCAAGATCACCATGTAAAAATGCATTTTTGATTTCAAGTTGATGAAGAGGTCAATGTCGAATGGTTGCAATGGCTAGAAGAAGTCTAGCAGATGCCATCTTGGCTACAGGCGAGAAGGTATCACTATAATCCAACCTAAAAATTTGAGTGTATCCCTTGGCTACCAAGCGAGCTTTATAACGATCAATCTTACCATCTGGACCAACCTTCACTGTATAAAACCAACGACAACCTACTAAAATTTTTCCAGCGGGTTGAGGAACCAGCTCCCAGGTACCACTGCTTTGAAGAGCACACATTTCATCAATCATTGCTTGCCTCCACTCAGGGTGAGATAATGCTTCACCTGGAGATTTAGCAATAGAAACTGAAGACAAAGAGGGCAAGCAAGTATACTGCAAAGGGGAAAGACGATGATAACATACATCAATATAATGTGGAGAAGGATTTCGTATTTGATGTATACCTTTGCGAAGGACAATCGGAAAATCAGACTCAAGTTGCAGGATTGAATCCGGTGATAGAGATAGCGTCAGAGGAGAGTCTACAATGACCTCAGAGACAGGTACGACCTCAGGGACATGTACAACCTCAGGGACAGGTATGATAGACGTTGGTTTACGACGCTGATATGTTTGAAGTGGACGAGAAGTGGGGGGGTCAACCGTAGGAGTTTCTCGTGGGACAGGCTCCCTAGAATGAGGGGGAATAATGGGAAATCCCTAGAATGATGGGGAATAATGGGAAATGGGACTACCAGAAGAGGTGTGGGAGTACTTTCCTGAAGGGGTTCCGGAGTGACTTGTGTGGACGCAAAATATGGCACAGACTCGAAGAAGGTAACATCGGCCGATATCAGATATCGTTGCAGAGTGTGTGAGTAGCAACGATAATCCTTTTGAGATCGATGATAACCAAGAAAGACACACTTTAGTGATTGAGCTGATAGTTTATCAAGACTAGGGGAGAGATTATGCACAAAACATGTAGACCCGAAGACTCGGAGAGGAATTGGGTGAAGAGGAGAGTTTAGAAACAGGATTGAATGAGGGATTTTATTATTAAGGACAGATGAGGGCATGCGATTTATGAGGTAACACGCCATGAGCACAGCATCCCCTAAAATCTGAGAGGGACATTACCATGGAGAAGTAGAGTCTGAGTGGTTTCTACGAGATGTCGGTTTTTGCGTTCGGCTATCCCGTTTTGTTGACGTGTATGAGGGCAAGATGTTTGGTGCAGAATACCATTGAAAGAAGTTTGAAATTGTTAGGATAAATATTCACGTGCATTGTCACTTCTTAAGGTACGAATGGACAAACCAAATTGGGTTCTTATTTCTGAATAAAATTGTTCAAAAATAGAAAACAATTCAGATCTGTTTTTCATTAAAAATAGCCACATGCAACGTGAAAACTCATTAATAAATGTTACAAAATACCTAGACTCAAAAGTAGACACGGTACGCAGTAGACCCCAAACATCTGAGTGAACTAAAGCAAAAAGGGACGCAACCCGTTTATTGACTCGATCGGGAAAGTGACTACGAGTATGTTTTCCTAATTAACAAGACTCGCACTGTAAAGTGGATAATTTAGATAAATTGGGCACCAACTTTTGTAGCTTGGGAAGACTTGGATGACCTAACTGCGCATGTATAATGAGTGGGGAATTTGTGGTAGAGCATGTGGTAGATGACGTAGAGAAGTAGTAGAGGCCTTGAGACTCACATCCGACGCCAATCGTCTGTCCCGAACTTCGATCCTGCAAAATAACATCACTGTTAATAAAAGTGATAGAACAATTAAGGGAATGAGTTAAACGACTGACTGACAGTAGATTAAATGGGCAATTAGGTACATATAAGACAAAAGTAACAAAGAGTGATGGTAGAATTTGAACAGTACCGATTCCTTGGGATTGGGTTTGAGAACCATTTGCGACAGTTATACTCGGTAAGAAACCAGAGGTAGAAAGAAAAGAGAAAAGATTTTTATTACCGGTAACATGATCAGACGCACCAGATTCGAGGACCGAAGGACCAAGAGGAGATGATTGAGAGACGCAAACAGATGAATTACCAGTGTGTGCAATCGAAGTCATGGAACCAGAGGTCTGGTTAGTCTGACACCACCTGAGAAAATCCTCGTAGTTTGGTGTAGCTTTCTGAAGAGAAGGTGAAGTCTGCATAGTGTCTGGGTAATCAATTTGAGTTGCATTTACCTGCCGTGGAGGTTTGCCATGCAACTTCCAGCAATGATCAATAGTATGTCCAAGTCGGTTACAATGGTCACACTTAGGACGAGGTTCGGAGTTGGATGACCCTCCTCGAAGGCGATTCTAATTGTTGCCAAGAGATGCAAGAGCAGCAGTGTCACCTGATGTTGGAATAGCAATAGATGGAGGAGAAATCGGGCCAAAGCATGAGGTGTAGTCAAGCGCAACAATTGTTCACTAACTGTATCATAGTTAGGAACAGTAGTACCTGATAAAATCTGGTTACGAACGGATTCGAGTTCTGATGGTAGTCCTTTAAGTGCCATGACCATGAAATATTTACTTTGTTGTTCGGCATGAGCTATTGCATCTTTTGCGTAAGGCATGAGGGTTGCGTAACTTGCTTTCAAGGCATCAAACTTACTCAGATAAGCTTGCACATCCATATTTTCCAACTTCAGTGTGTTGAGTTTGTGGATGACGTTGTATAGAGAATGAACGTCGTTGGAAAAGGCCAAGAGCCTTTGGCCACACCTCATAACAAGTGGAGAATGCTTGGTACTGCGCTTGGAGGTTAAGTGCTATGAAAAACCACAACACAGTACACAAAGAGGCATCAGTTTTCTTCCATTTAGCGAGTTTGACGGCTGCGTCACTCAATTGGGTGGTTAGATGCTCTTCATATCCTTGAAACCACATCTCGACAGCACGAGTCCATATGTTATAGTTGGCTGATCCGGTTAGTGTTTTCACATGGGATAAGCGAAACTTTAGTAAACGAGACAGAATCAGCATCTCCCATGGCTTAAAACACAACAACTGGGGTTGTTTGAACAAGTGTACGACTTTCTGTGAGTCGAAAACAGAAACTGAGGGCGGAACTGCAACCGGCGGAGGAAGGCGATTTTTCGGTAAAAAAATAATTTTCTTGAACAGTACGGCGACGATGAACAGTAACGGCGACAGTGAACAGTGACAGCGGCAGTGAACAGTGGCTCCCGGAAAAAAATTCCTGTGGACAGTGCGGCGGCGGAGGTCGCTGGAAAAAAAGGTGAGGCAAACCGGAATGATGACACGGTTTGCAAAAGAAAATTTCTCACCGGAAGACAGTGGGTCAACCGGGTAAAGCACGGCGAAGAATTGTCTCTTAGAAGGCTCTAGATACCATATTGAATTAGGAGAGATTAAGAGACATTTAGGTTAAATCGTGTGTTTTAAAAGCACTACGGCGACTTTATTATATATAGAGGGATTACAACTAATTACACGATATAATCAATGTGGGACTATTCTACATACAAATATTCTTAACACTATATTTACAAATATCAACAAGTATAATAGAAGTTTATTTTTCAATCAATATTTATAAATTAACATTATCTCTCAGTGTTTTCTTATAGTGAAATCATTATCAGTTTTTATTCTTTCTTTGCATTGTCATTCCTTCCTCTTATATCTTGATAGTGTAGAAATTGTGTAGTATTTCTTATTGAGTTTGTACATAATAGAATAGGATATAAATAGCTTAGGGAGTACAAATAACTATAGAAACTAATTAAATCCTAATTAACTCAAATTAATTTCTATTTACAAGGAAAATATTCTATATGATTGTATAAATAAGTATAAATGTATTCATATAATATAACTATAAAATATGTATTGATATCCCTTACTAATGGCTGCATAACTGTGCCTTAAAGGCTGCAGATCAACAACCACTCCGCCTCAAGTTGGGCCATAGATGTCTATCATGCCCAACTTGAATCTTAAGTTTTCATAGTTGGCTCTAGGAAGTGTCTTGGTCAAGATATCAGTTGTTTGACGACTTTAGGGTGTGTTGAAGAGAACTTAATCCATTGTCAATCTTCTCCTTGATGAAATGTCTACCAATGTTTATGGCAACTTTGTTGTCACACAATAGACTTACTTCATGGTAAGTATGAACTCGTAGTTCCGCAAGTATCCTTTAGAGCCACATCCCTTCGCAAATCTCATGATATATTGACCTAAATTCTGCTTCAGCACTGTTTCTTGCAACCTCGGATTATTTCTTGCTTCTCCATGTCACTAAGTTTCCCCATACAAATGAGCAATACCCATTGGTTGATCTTCTATCAGTTGCTTAGCTAACCCAATTTGCATCTGGGAATATTTCTATTTTCCTGCTTGTGACCTTTTTGAAATGCAGCCCCTTCCCTGGTGCCTTTTTGAGATATTGTAGAATACGGATAACTGCTTTCATGTGAGTCTCTTTTGGATCGTTGATGTAACGGCTAACCATGCTGACAGAAAAACCAATATTTGGTCATGTATGGGTTAGGTAGATAAGTCTCCCAACCATTCTTTGATACATCTCTTTATCAGTTAGTGGACTCTCTTTTTCCTCTCCTATTTTCACATTAGATTCCATAGGAGTGTTTGCTGGCCGACATCGTTTCTTGAAGTCAAGAGTATATTTCCTTTGAGACAAATAAATTCCAAATTTTGGTCGTGCCACTTCCATTCCAAGAAAATATCGTAACTGACCAAGGTCTTTGACTTCAAATTCTTTAGCTAGTAACAATTTTAACCCTTCAATTCCAGTATAGTCACCACCTGTAATTATAATGTCGTCTATCAAACCATGCTTTAAGAACATTATGTGGTCTGTTTGGCATTGAGAGAAACCATGCATCCTAACCACTCGTGTAAGCCTATCAAACCAAGCCTGTGGGGCTTGTTTGAGCCCGTATAATGATCTTTTGAGCTTACATACCTTGTCTGAATTTTCTGACGTCTCAAGTCCAGGTGGTATTCTCATGTAAACATCTTCTTCAAGTTCACCATTTAGGAAAGCATTTTTTATATCTAGCTGATGAAGTGGCCAATCCAAATTGACTGGCAAGGAAAGGAGAGCACGGACTGAGTTTAATTTTGCTACAGGTGCAAAGGTCTCTTCATAGTCCACCCCATAAGACTGAGTGAATCCTTTTGCCACCAATCGAGCTTTATACCTGTTCACACTCCCGTCTACATTATATTTCATTGAGAATATCCATTTGCATCCAACTGGCTTCTTTCCATCTGGAATGTGAGAGAGCTGCCATGTACCATTCTTCTCTAGTGCCTTGATTTCTACCACAAATGCAGCCTTCCACTCTGGAACTAGGATAGCTTCATGAAAATTTTGAGGAATATGGGTGTTGTCCACTGAGTTGATGAAATTCTTATACTCCTGCGACAATTTTTCACTAGAAACGTGGTCCCCAATTGGGTGTTTGGTAAGACCTCACTCATTTTCTTAGGGAAATAGGTAAGTTTAAGCTCTGGTCATAAGTGTCATTATCCAATAAATTAGAAGATGAGTCAATGCATGGTAATTTACCTTTGTGAGTAGGTTCAGAATCTGAATTTTGGGCAGAGCCTTGGTTCTGCTTCGGAAGAGTGCATGTTTCTACTTCCTTAAGAGTTTGAAGCTTGTTTTTCTTCCTTGTGTATGCATGTAGTTCTTTTCCTTCATTCGTTGTCTTGATAACCTCAAGAGTGGTTGCTTGCTGGTCCAATTCAGGTTCAAGTATTATTTGGGCAGATTCTAAATTTTTAGTGGTTGAGCAAGGTTTCTGAGGGTTAGATTTTGGGACAGATTCTTGCTGGACAGATTCTGGTACATTTTCTGGAACCTTTTCTGGGACAGATTCAGGGACAGATTGTTGGATAGATTCTGGGACATATTCTGGTATAGTAATTTCCTAAGGTTGGTGTTTATCAATTGTCCCTTTCTCCCCCTGAATGGCAGCCTTGTAATAAAAGGCATTCTCTTCATAAAACCTGACATCTATAGTGTGATAGATTCGTCTTTTCTGAGGACAATAGCATTTATATCCTTTCTTGGTAGGAGAGTATCCCAAGAATATACATTTGATGGCTTTTGGGTCCAGGCTTGTTTGGATTTGGCTTTTGATCATGTACAAATATCGTACATCCAAAAAAATCTTTGGTGGGAGATTTGTGGATAAGTTTGGTCGAAGGATAAAAGGACAAGAGGGTTTGGTGAGGTGTGTTTAGATTAAGTGTTTTGGAGGGCATTCTATTTATCAGGTATGATGAAGAAAGAACTGCGTCTCCCCAAAAATGGCTAGGTACATTCATGGACAACATGAGGACTAGAGTGACTTATTTTTCCTCTCTTGTTCCATTTTGTTGGGGAGAATTTGGACATGAAGTTTGGTGTACAATCCCATTTTTGGCAAGGTATGTACCAAGGGTGTGGTGGAAGTACTCCCCCCATTATCAATTCTTAGGATTTGAATGTTGTTTTGAAATTGGGTTTGAACCATTTTATAAAAGTTCTCAAATATACTCCCTACCTCTGACTTTTCTTTCATGAGAAACACCTAAGTGACTCTTGTATGGTCATCAATAAAAGTGACAAACCACCTTGACCCAGTAATATTGTTCACTCGAGAAGGTCCCCACACGTCACTATGAATAAGGGTGAAAGGTTTAGATGCTTATAAGGTTGTACGGAATAATGAAACTTGGTGTGTTTGGCTAGTTCGCACATTACACATTTGAAAAAATCAGAATCTTTATTAAATAATGATGGAAACATCTTTTTCAAATATATAAAATTTGGGTGTCCTAGGGGATAATGCCATAACATTACATCATTCTCATTCTTTGATAACATGTAAGGACAGCCTTGTATGACCTTTTATTTAGTTCTTCAACTCTTAGGTAGTAAAGACTTGCACTCTCCTCAGCATTGCCAATCATCTTCCCCGAATTCATATCCTGAAATTCGCACAAATTTGGTAAAAACTTAGCAATACATCCCAATTTTTTTGTTAAATTATAGATAGACAACAAGCTGCAATTTAATTTTGGAACATGTAAAGCTGAATCAAGAGTAATATCTTTAGAGATGATCACTGAACCTTTACCAGCCACTTTAGAGGTAGTAGCATATGCTATTCGGACAAAAGATCCATCTTGACAGGAGTGTATTTCGTAAATACAATGATGTCCCCAGTTACGTGATCCAATGCACCAAAATCAACAATCCATTGGTTTGTTTTCTAGTGATGAACATGAAGGGCAGTAGAAAAATTACCTTTTTGGGCAAGAGTAGTAATGGAAGAAGAAGTACTAGTGTTCTGTATTGCTTGTTGCATCATTTTCTGCAACATCTCTATTTGTTTTTTGTTGAAAGGGCTTGCCTCTGATGTACTTTTGAATTTGCTTTCATCAACAGCAACAGCACATGCGCGTGTATCCTTGAATCGTGGTAAAAAAATCCATGGGTTTCCCATGAAGCACCCAACATGTTTCCTTTGTATGTCTGGGACGCTTGGAATGATCACACCATCTTCTACCTTTCCTTGGTGGGCCTCTTGCTACAAGGGCAGAGCCTTCAATGTTTACACTTTTACTTTCCAACATAACTTTTCTTCTACTTTCTTCCCTTCTTACTTCTGCAAGTGCTTGACGAATGCTAGAGAGAGGTTTAGTTTCAAGAATCCTTCCCTTTACTTCATCTAAATTTTTATTCAGCCCCAATAAAAATTGATAGATTCTATCCTTATCAATCAATTTTTTGTAGATTTTTTCATCCTCTGGAAACTTCCACTCTGTGTCGACATAGATGTCGAGTTGCTGCCAGTACTTTGTGAGAGTGTGATAGTACTCCTTTACTAGAGAGTCTCCTTGTTGAAGGTTGTGTAAGAGATTCTTGATCTCAAATATGGCTGAAGTGTTATCCACATTTGAGTACGTCTCCTTGGCTGCATTCCAGATTTCTGCAGCATTGCCATAATACATGAAATTTTCACCACATTCATTTGTCATGGAGTTGAGTAACCATGACATCACAAGACTTTTTTCAAGTTTCCACTTCGCATGGTTTGAATCAGTCTTTGTTGGGTGCTTAGCGTCGCCAGTGATGTAGTCTTCCTTTCCCTTTCCTTGGAGGAAGAGTCGGACAAATCTGGACCACTGTGTATAATTCTGTCCATTGAGCTTGTAACAAGTAATGAGAATTGTCTCATTATGACTGGTGGTGTTTCCAGTCCATTCTTTGGATCAACATCTGAGATCAGATGCTTGAGTTGTTTGTTTTTTCCTCCATAGGAAAACCCTAATTTTTTCTTTGGGATCAGAAGAGTAGCTCTGATGCCATGTAGTAATTGTGTACTTTTTATTGAGTTTGTACATAATAGAATAGGATATAAATAGCCTAGGGAATACAAGTAACTATAGAAACTAATTAAATCCTAATTAATTCAAATTAATTCCTATTTACAAGAAGAGAAATATTCTATATGGCTGTATAATAAGTATAAATGTATTCATATAATACAGCTATAAAATCTGCATTGCTGTCCCTTATTAATGGCTGCATAACTGTGCCTTAAAGGCTGCAGATCAACAACCAACATTTTGGTTTTAGAATATGTGTTGGGCGCCTAACTCAACTCCACAATGTAGGACTCTCGACACCCCAACACGCCCAGGTCTTAACATCTAGTGCATGACTCGATAACGGGTGGCCCAGCGAATTTTTTATAGACTCTAATACTATTTTAAAATTTTGGTTGGGCCTACAAAATAGACAAGGGGTGTGTAAAACACTTTTCTCGACCATATCACATTAACTATGAGACTCTCAACAATAAACTTTCATAGTTAACATAGATAGCCTACACTGATTTATGTGAGCTCAAACTTTAAGGATCTCAGGAGCTGTTTCTCTTGAATGTATATCCATACTATATTTTGTAAATGATACAAGAAATATTCAGATTCGATTCAAGCCATATTTATTCAGGTTAGTGAGTGTGTGTGAGAGAGAATACTGCTAACACAGTCAAGCAATGATTAGTCGATCACAATTTACTCAGATATATGAATTTGAAGTGTTTGTTAGCATACCATTGCGTAGCCAACGCTCCGCTGTCAAAGGTTGAAGGCAACATTCTCCACTTTCGGCATTTGTCACATTGCACCCACTCACAATCTGGTTTGTAGACACAGTTATCCTTGTCCTAAGGAAGAAATAAAAGTAAAGTTCAGCAAACCTCCCGGGTAAAGGAAGAATAGGAGGACATTAACCATTCACAATTTAAATTAAGTTACTCTTATCATTATCAAATTCAATTATTTAGTCTCGAGACAGCCCACGTGGAGAAAGCAACCTCAATTTAAAACTATTTTTTAGCCTCAAGGAATAACAAGAATTTGACAATCTTTCATAAATGATAGAATTGAAAGAAAAGTTTTACCAAATGAAGTGAATCAAAATTAGTGTCCCAGTATTCATCTGCTTTTTCCCCAAGCCACTGCTCAAGACATGCATATGCTTCACAATCTTGGAATCCCTGCTTGTTATTATGCACCCACACACGACCATCCAGATCATCCTATGCCAAATAGGAAGACAGAGTATGGGATTTCAAATGTTGTGAAGATGAAAACAGCAATTGATTATTGGGTAAGTACTAAGCATTTGGATTGAAGATTTTGATAACATAGTTTTATGATGATTCCTGTGACACATTCTACGCAAAAATAAAAAAAATCCCTTCTCAGAAGTACAATCCAGAACTAAGCCAACTTACACAGAATCATTTGGGCAAATTGTACAAGCATATAAATCCAGTTGCAAAAAATAAATATCCAAAATGAAAAGAAAAAAAGAACATAATCGAGAACATAATTTTTTTCTCACAAGTTCCAATTGGTTTGTGCAAAAACTAGTTCTATAATATGACATAAAGAATAATAAGTTAATAACTAAAAATTAGGCAATCTAAACTTAAGTGTTACTCCAGCCAAAAGTTATGACATTTCCCTGTTTCAGTTAACATACATAATATTCAAATTTTAATAATAATTAACCCACGGCAGTTGTGTATAACAGAGGCACATCATATCATATCATTCGGGAAGATGGTAAAATCAAATACATTTCTAGACCTAAGCAGCAAAGATTAATAAAAATATCCAAGCAGCAAACACATTATTTTCTCCAAGGCTCCAAATGGTTAATACATGTAAATCAATTCCAAAATATAGTATTTGTATTAATGCAATCAGAGGGTACATACAATTAAATTGGTCACATCCATGACACCAATTACACCCCGACCCACATCTGCACTATGAATCATGCCACCAACTCTCTTGTAAGCCTACAAAAGTTAGGAAAAAATGGTATGAAATTTATAAAAGTTTAAATAAGGAGGAAAAAGAAAAATAATGAAGACTTTATGTTACAGTTTAATACAGAAAGACAAAGCACCAACTCTTAGTTTCTTCTATGAGTGGACTCCTGATTCTAATTAAATGAAGAAACTAACCATGGCGGTTACTAGACCCAAAACCTTAATTAAGACAGGAAACAAAACAAGAAATATGAAAATCAATTGTATGAAATAGTTTAACACTTCTGTAAGCTAAAGCTAACTGAGTTTTAATTTAAGGCTTGTTAAAAATAAACTCTCTAGGAAAATGTTACACGCAAAAAATATGGCTGAAAAGCCAACCCAGTGATGTCAGAGATGTATGTAGATGAACAGTGATAGAATCATCATCAATCAAAAGAGTCAGTTGGTGTGTTGCATACAACCAAGGATAGAAAAACTCATTAGAATTATTCTCAGCGAAAAGTTCCCACCAGGTAATTATAAACAGCAAAAACTAGAATTTTAACCAAATGAAAATTTAGGATATCCAAAAAAAAAAACAAAAAAGAAATGTCACCATAGCTAGTGTCTATCACAACCATTGATGATTCATCATGGCGTGACTCATAAGTGAAATAGGAGAGATCATTATTGTAATAATTCACTGCGGATGGCGGGTATAGATCACAATATTTGATTACAAATTATCCATTTCTATAATACATTACTGATTTCAAATTGTTGAGGTCAAACAAAATTTGGAATGGTCAGGTCAGACTATCCGAGATATTAATTTAGAGTGTATCTCATTGGTGAAATACGAGAAATCACTATTGGGTATAATTCACAATAGGAGGCTGTTATAAAATGCAATTGAATCACTCCTAACTCTACGTCTATACTTAAACCAGATTCCTGATTTGAATTAAATTAGGAAACAAATCAAGATGCTAAGAGAAAAGGAATGAGAGGTGCATGACTAAATCCATGGGTCTAAACTACGAAATGGAGCTATAGACATAACATATAGAAAACAAGGAATAAATACAAGAACTTTTGATTATCCTAATTACTGTTATTGCTGAATACAAAACTCGTTATAATTACCTTAGTTTTATTCTGTCAATTGTAAATATTAATGTATTTATTAGAGATAACACTGTTATTTCGTCCCCATTATCAGGCTTAAATAGTTTCTTTAGATAGCCTAGGCTTATTGATAAGATTCCAGTATCACAGGATCACGTTTCTCTTTGCTTCATGTATGTGTGTTTATTATCTACATCTTAAATCTTAAATCCCTTATGAATATTGTGAAACATTCAGATTCAAGTTTTCCTATCTATCAATGGCCCTTAAGTTGGAGAAAATAGATAATACACATAAAGCTTGTTACACATTAATCTTACCAGAGGTCCTTATAAAAATGTAGGGAAGAGGAGTGCTAGAAACACTCTCCTTTCAACACTCACTATAGCATTCTCTTTTATGGGGGTATGGGGTGAAAACTATGCCGATTGTTGTAGATAGAATGTAATTTTAGCAAAAGGTGAAGTGTTTCTGTCATAGAGGTGAAAGTTTCGAGATCATATCATACCACATATTATGCAATTTAAATATCTCGGGTCCATAGTACAAAACAACAGAGAAATAGAATGAGACAAACCATCGAATTCAAGTTGGGTGAAATAACAGTTAACTTCCATTTATAACTAACTTAACAACCTAAAACGGCTATAAATAAAACATTTTCACATTGATTTCATCAAATAAGAGAGTAGGTATTAGATTGAATGTTGGAAAGAGAGAGTGTTCATGACACTCCTCTTTTGGGAAATCGTCAGTCTGTTAAATTTTGCCCGCACATTAATACACCAAAGATTGATGAATAACAAATCATTAAGCAAACTGCAGGGCACTTCAGTGCAGCCAATATTTTCAGAACAGCATTCAGCTCACCCAAGACCTTGGATAGATGCATTTGGAATGCAAGTGTGTGCGATATGACGGTTCCCAGATCCAGTTGAATATGTATTGTATCCATCATTCGTAACAGATTTAGTTTCAATTCTCAAATTTCTCTCATCTAACAGCCTGGATCTTAAGCAGACTTTGATAGAAAGGACATAAATAAACATTTGAACTGTGTTCTGTTGTGTTTTAAAAGTGGGGGTGGGGGAAGGACACAAGTAGATAAAAAAAAGGCACATTTTTTTGGTTCACGCTTTGTTCAATGGATTCCGAGCCCTTTAATAGCTACAAATATACACCACAGGACTAAATCCTTACCTCAATTAAGCGACCATGCCAATACAGAAATACTCCACAGTTTGCTTGATCCCATTCTAATTGACTAAGTCCTAGAGTCAATTCAACTGGCCTTTTCAATATCTCACCACTTTCAATAATCGTTTTAGTGAGGAAATTTGCTAGCGGTCGACTTTTAACCTAAGCAAAGATAAAACAAACAATTAGAATGAGAGATTGAAGGTCAAGAACAAAAAACAATCATCTTGGTTCCATTGACTACTTGGAACTTGCAAGAATGGAATTACCAGTTTCCTTTGAACACATATCTTCATTCGAGGAACTAAGAAGATGACTTCCAAATAAGCTCGTAAAGAGAAATCCAAAGGAACCTGAAGCCACAAGAAATATGAAAAAAAAACATGTTTAGTTTCAATTGATAATAATCTCATAAAAGCAAAAGAGATGCCAAACCTTTTGATTAAGTTGGCCTAGACGAGAACGACTCCTTCTGCTGCGGATGAAAATATCACCTTGATGAAAAGAACTCCCACCTTTCAATCCATCATGCCACTCTAGGCAACACCCTGACCCCCATTCATCCAAGTTCCATATATATATTTGGGTTCCCGTACCACCACAAAACAAGGCTGCCTTTTCACCAATAAGATACTTATTAAACGGTGAGAACTCCTTAATAGCTTTTAAATTGTATTTTGCCAATTTATCTGATTGCGCTTTTGTGTCAACTTCCATTTGTTGTCCTTGCCGGCAGTAACTAACAATGGGAATCTCTATATTCTGCAACAAATATTAAAACAATAGTATCAACATAGAATAGTGAAGTCAATCATCATTATTTTTTAAAGTGCCATCACTAATGTCTTCAGTATAATTAAAAGAAAATAGAGATTGTTTAACGTACATCCTTGCCTTCATTCAATGATTGTGAAAGAAAAGCTATAGATCTGGAATTAGCAGTCTGGGTTAGAACAAGAACATCTTTGCCAAGCCTCATTGCTCCTGTCTATTGTAGGGGGAACAACAATGAACAAAAAGTCAAAATTTCACTGCAGCAATAAGATAGAGGTGTGATCAAAGCTATATTATAATTTGCATTTCTTCTAATTCAATAAAAAACTATTAATAGCTAATGCGAAAAATAACATATCTTCAAAAATCCGATATGAGAAATAGTGGATGATGTAATAGGTAAATAGAGGAAGCCGCAAAGCGGTTGAAATATAAGTAATTGTCTATAAAATAAAGCATGTTGCACACAAATAAAAACTCCAAAAATATAAATTAAAATAGTAACCGACATAAAACTCAAAATCTCAATATTTCAGACAACTAAGCATGATGCATAGTTGCATACACTGCTGTAGAAAGCCAAAAAACAGAAATTAAAAGTGACTTAAAACTCAATCTAACTAGTTCAAAATAACTAACAATGGGTACTTCTAATTAGTGATAAAAGATAAAATTATCTAATTATTCTCCTCTTCCCCAAAATAATGAATATCCACATTTTCAGGTTTTGTACTATTTAAATTTTAAAAAAATATTGGCCACCATTTTATGTTTAGTAATTTTCTGTTTTAAATGTTTGGCCAGTGCTATAACACACTACTCCGCAAATTCCGATACATAATAGCGGTATAGCGGCGCTGTACCAGTTTTTTAACAACACTAACAAAATAATATCATGATTTGAAACTTAAGAGTATACTATATGTCTTTCTTGTAACATCAGAAATCTAAAATCAAAATACATTAAGGAAAAACAAACTAACATTAATCAGTGCTTTAGTCAACATAGAGAAATTGTCTATTTTCTCCTTCCTTGTAAATATTTTTCGGAATTAATTATTAATTAAAGTAGGTTATAGGTAAGAAATAGTTGTAGATATCATATTGAATCCCTATCATCAAAAGGTTCTGATTTACATGTATCATTATAAATTCACAAGGCTAAAAGTTAATCTTTACTGGCAAGGTTGTCTCAATGGTCCTAGCTATAGACCACTGACACATCCTCTCCCAGAACGCTGCTGCGAAAATGCCTGTCCCAAGCCCTTGTCGCAATTCGTATCACATTCAGTTTGGAAGAAGATAGCTAATCTCTCACGAAACTCAGTATCAAATTCAGTCTCAATTTCTTTTATTGAAACACATTCTCATTGTGACAAACTATCTCTGGTAAAGGTAAGAGAAACTCTCGGTGCAAAATAACTAAGCAAGCTAAACAACACTTAATGAATCGTATTTTCTTCTTATAAAAGAAGATTAATCGACAATAAAAAATACTCCTCTAGTCTCAATTATTAGCAAAACTAACAAACTTCACACAATTCACTTAAAAGCAGATAATCTCCTTGATCTCATAAAAAAATTAAGCATATTCATAAGAAAAAAACCCTTTTATGATATTTATTATTGACTAATCTCCTTTCAATTGTCTCCTAGCACTACTGAAGGGTATTAAGGAAATAATAGCAATAAATACTGTGAAGGTAGTTGAAGATTGCTTATATTTGAGAGCAAAGAATATGAATATTTTTGTTTACAATTGAGACTAGAGGGAGTAATAAACTATATAACTAAAGAGAATTTAAACTCTTAAAATAGGGGAGCAAATGCAACAGAAAAGTAAAACATGAATCAAATGCAAGACCAAACAACTCCTTTCAACTATTTGCATATGCATCAGTGGTAGCCCACAAAAACTACACTGACTAAACACAACATAGAAAATAAAAGCCATTTAGACAAATCTTGTGCACCAAAAGGCCAAAATGAAATTCAAAAAAACACTTGGGCGAAAGAAAGAAAAAAAGAGCAGTAAGAAAACTACCTTGAATCCAACACCAAATCTACCGATTTGGTCCTTGTCATCATAGTCAGATTTTTTGTGCCCAAAAGATACCATTCTCATAATCTCATCATGGTTCATCCCTTGACCATCATCAATTACTGACAGCATGGGTACATCGTTCCCAGATTTCTTCATCTTTATCATATCAACAAAAATATCAATCCTGTTGCATCAACATCAAAGAAATAACAAGTATCATTTTAAATCGATAGACAAGTTACATAGATAAGAATGGGAAACTTTATATATGCTACTCGTACAGTTACCACATTTCAATCAGCCAGATTTACTACATTTCAAATAAATTAGTATTATATGTTTAAAAATTTCTACATATGAAATTTATCTTTTTGAATTATATGATTCTTTTATAATGAAATAGATTGTAAATGAGGTTTAACCATATATCTTAGAGGTGCTGAAGATCGATAAGTTTATTAATATTCCTTAAAATGATCAACATCAAACCAAAAAGACTATACCAAGAAAAATTCTAAAAATGTTAGAAACACTAGAGTAAAATATATATTATTAATGTAAAGTTTGCCAAGAAGGACAAAAACAATACAACAGTGGCAGAAAAAAAACATAAACCTACTTAGTTGCTTTGGCATCCCGTGAATTATCAACAAGCTCAGCTATTCCACCAAAAATCCATCCAGAGTGAGCCTGGCCAAGAGTTTTCAGGTAACTTGGGTCTGCTCGTATGAAATTTTTCTCAGGAAGTCTTTCCTTCATCGCATGTGATTGAATTCCACCACAGGTTTCAGATGTAAAATGATGTGCGCGATCTTCCGCAGGGGGAAACTTTGGAAGTGAGGAGGAGGCATCTCCACCATTTGGTGGACCTCTTGCCATGATAGTATTGTGTCCACCATATTCCTCAGCTATGTGTGAACCTGTTAAGGAAGGCTCTACTATAATTATTTAACTCCACGGATGAGGCAAAGGCCAAGCTTAGATTAATATTTTCACAGGCTTCTTTTTTATGCATAAATAAATTTCAATTTCTATCCCATGGTTACAAAAAGATCGTCCATAAACTATTTAGATTCAAGCCAATTCATTTTTTGCATGCAAAACATTTTGTTTGTGTTGATATTTGTATGTAGAATAGTCCCACATCGATTATATAGTGTAATTAGTTGTAATCTCTCTATATATAATAAAGTCTCCGTAGTGCTTTCATAACACACGGTTTAACCTAAATGTCTCTTAGTCTCTCCTAATTCAATATGGTATCTAGAGCCTTAAGAGGCAATTCTTCGCCGTGTTTTACCCGGTTGACCCACTGTCTTCCGGTAAGAAATTTTCTTCTGCAAACCGTGTCATCATTCCGGTTTGCCTCACCTTTTTTTCCAGCGACCTCTGCCAAGCACAGTCCACGAAAAAAAAAAAAAAAAATTTTTTTTTTTTTGGAGGACTACTGTTCACCGCCGCCGCTACTGTTCACAAAAAAAAAAAAAAAAAAATTTTTCTTCGGAAAATCGCCTTCCTCCTCCGGTTCCAGATCCGCCCTAGGCTTTCGTTTTCGACTCACAGAAAGTCGTACTCTCGAAAAGTCGTACACTATGCAGACTTCACCTTTTCTTCAAAACCCTACGCCAAGCTACGAGGATTTTCTCAGGTGGTGTCAGACTAACCAGACCTCTGGTTCCACGGCTTCGTTTGCACACACTGGTAATTCATCTGTTTGCGTCTCTCAATCATCTCCTCTTGGTCCTTGGGTCCTCGACTCTGGTGCGTCTGATCATGTTACCGGTAATAAAAATCTTTTCTCTTCCCTTTCTACCTCTGGTTTCTTACCGAGTATAACTGCCGCAAATGGTTCTCAAACCCGATCCCAAGGGATCGGTACTGTTCAAATTCTACCATCTCTCTTTGTTACTTCTGTCCTATATGTACCCAATTGCCCATTTAATCTACTGTCAGTCAGTCGTTTAACTCGTTCCCTTAATTGTTCTATCACTTTTACTAACAGTGATGTTATTCTGCAGGATCGAAGTTCGGGACAGACGATTGGCGTCGGATGTGAGTCTCAAGGCCTTTACTACTTCTCTACGTCATCTACCACATGCTCCACCACAAATTCTCCACTCATTATACATGCGCAGTTAGGTCATCCAAGTCTTCCCAAACTACAAAAGTTGGTGCCCAGTTTATCTAAATTATCCACTTTACAGTGTGAGTCTTGTCAATTAGGGAAACATACTCGTAGTCACTTTCCTGATCGAGTCAATAAACGGACTGCGTCTCCTTTTGCTTTAGTTCACTCCGATGTTTGGGGTCCATCGCGTACTGTGTCTACTTTTGAGTCTAGGTATTTTGTAACATTTATTGATGATTTTTCACGTTGCACGTGGCTATTTTTAATGAAAAACAGATCTGAATTATTTTCTATTTTTGAACAATTTTATCGAGAAATAAGAACCCAATTTGATTTGTCCATTCGTACCTTAAGAAGTGACAATGCTCGTGAATATTTATCCCAACAATTTCAAACTTTTATGTCATCCAATGGTATTCTACACCAAACATCTTGTCCTCATACACCTCAACAAAACGGGATAGCCGAACGCAAAAACCGGCATCTCGTAGAAACCACTCGGACTCTACTTCTCCATGGTAATGTCCCTCTCAGATTTTGGGGGGATGTTGTGCTCACAGCGTGTTATCTCATAAATCGCATGCCCTCATCTGTCCTTAATAATAAAATCCCTCATTCAATCTTGTTTCCAAACTCTCCTCTTCATCCAATTCCTCCTCGAGTCTTCGGGTCTACATGTTTTGTGCATAATCTCTCCCCTGGTCTTGATAAACTATCAGCTCGATCACTAAAGTGTGTCTTTCTTGGTTATCATCGATCCAAAAAGGGTTATCGTTGCTACTCACACACTCTGCAACGATACCTGATATCGGCCGATGTTACCTTCTTCGAGTCTGTGCCATATTTTACGTCCACCCAAGTCACTCCGGAACCCCTTCAGGAAAGTACTCCCACACCTCTTCCGGACGTCCCATTTCCCATTATTCCCCATCATTCTAGGGAACCTGTCCCACGAGAAACCCCTACGGTTGACCCCCCCACTTCTCGTCCACTTCAAACATATCAGCGTCGTAAACCAACGTCTGTCATACCTGTCCCTGAGGTCGTACATGTCCCTGAGGTCGTACATGTCCCTGAGGTCATTGCAGACTCTCCTCCGACGCTATCGCCATCACCGGATTCGATCCTGCAACCTGAGTCTGATCTTCCGATTGCCCTTCGCAAAGGTATACGTCAAACACGAAATCCTTCTCCACATTATATTGATTTATGCTATCATCGTCTTTCCCCTTTGCAGTATACTTGTTTGTCCTCTTTGTCTTCTGTTTCTATTCCTAAATCTCCAGGTGAAGCATTATCTCACCCTGAGTGGAGGCAAGCAATGATTGATGAAATGTGTGCTCTTCAAAGCAGTGGTACCTGGGAACTGGTTCCTCTACCCACTGGAAAATCTTTAGTAGGTTGTCGTTGGCTTTATACAGTGAAGGTTGGTCCAGATGGTAAGATTGATCGTTTTAAAGCTCGCTTGGTAGCCAAGGGATACACTCAGATTTTTGGGTTGGATTATAGTGATACCTTCTCACCTGTAGCCAAGATGGCATCTGTTAGACTTCTTCTAGCCATTGCAGCCATTCGACACTGGCCTCTTCATCAACTTGACATCAAAAATGCATTTTTACATGGTGATCTTGAAGAGGAAGTATATATGGAGCAACCACCTGGGTTTGTTGCTCAGGGGGAGTCATCGAATATGGTTTGTAGGCTACACAGGTCTCTTTACGGTCTTAAGCAATCTCCGAGAGCTTGGTTTGGCAGATTCAGCACTGTAGTACAACAATTTAGTATGGTCCGTAGTGAAGCTGATCATTCTGTCTTTTATCGTCACTCAGTACAAGGGTGTATTTATCTTATTGTGTATGTAGATGATATTGTCATAACTGGTAGTGATGAGTCGGGAATACTCCAGTTGAAACAACATCTTTCAAATCAATTTCAAACAAAGGATCTTGGTAAACTCCGGTATTTCTTGGGTATTGAGGTAGCCCAATCTAAAGATGGTTTGGTGATTTCTCAGCGGAAATATGCTATGGATATTTTGGAAGAAACAGGTTTGTTGAATGCTAAACCAGTTGACACTCCTATGGATCCAAGTGTCAAACTACTACCCAATCAGGGGAAGCCTCTATCAGACTCGGGAAGGTATAGGAGATTGGTTGGAAAGTTGAATTATCTCACAGTCACTCGTCCAGACATTTCTTTTGCAGTCAGTGTGGTAAGTCAGTTCTTAAATTCCCCTTGTCAGGAACACATGGATGCTGTTATCCGGATTCTAAGATACATCAAATGTGCTCCAGGAAAAGGTTTAGTGTATGAAGATAAAGGACATACTCAGATAGTTGGATACTCTGATGCTGATTGGGCAGGGTCACCAATGGATAGACGATCCACCTCTGGGTACTGTGTACTTGTTGGAGGAAATCTTATATCCTGGAAAAGTAAGAAACAAAATGTAGTTGCAAGATCAAGCGCCGAGGCAGAGTATAGGGCCATGGCAATGGCAACATGTGAACTCATTTGGTTAAAACAGTTGCTCAAAGAACTTAAAATTGAAGAAGCAAGACCAATGACACTTGTATGTGATAATCAAGCTGCATTGCACATTGCTTCAAATCCAGTCTTCCATGAGAGGACCAAACATATTGAGATAGACTGTCACTTTGTCAGAGAGAAGATCGAATCCGGCGTCATCGTCACAAGCTTTGTCAACTCTAATGATCAATTGGCAGATGTGTTTACAAAATCTCTGCGAAGCCCCAGAACTAATTATATATGTGGCAAGCTTGGTGCATTTGACTTATATGCTCCAGCTTGAGGGGGAGTGTTGATATTTGTATGTAGAATAGTCCCACATCGATTATATAGTGTAATTAGTTGTAATCTCTCTATATATAATAAAGTCTCCGTAGTGCTTTCATAACACACGGTTTAACCTAAATGTCTCTTAGTCTCTCCTAATTCAATATGTTAAGAGTCCCACATCGGACAATATATGGCCTGAACATGTGTTTATAAGTGGGGGCAATCCTCACCCTACAAGCCGGTTTTGTAGGGTTGAATTAAGCCCAACCACATCTTAATATGGTATCAGAGCCTCGTGGGCCATCCACCATTTATTTCCACGCTCCAGTTGTCTAGTCCTGGGCGTGAGGGGGTGTGTTAAGAGTCCCACATCGGACAATATATGGCCTGAACATGTGTTTATAAGTGGGGGCAATCCTCACCCTACAAGCCGGTTTTGTAGGGTTGAATTAAGCCCAACCACATCTTAATAGTTTGTAATATTTTCATAGCATTTGGATTCGACTAGTTATAAAATAAGAATGAAAACCTGATTCACAATCTCTTGGACGAGTATCTACAGTAGATGTGCTGCCTATTTGATATGCAACATTAACTGAGCATGATATAGATGCTTTCGGTGGAGGCAAAAAGTAGAACTTGCACTGCTCAAAGCTTGCAATAGCAACCTGAAAAACAGAGTCATATTGATTCTGGTTCAACCATTCAAAAGAAGAACACAGAGGGAAAAAGTACTAGTTTTACTCTATTGTTAATCATGGATGTATCATAAATATTGCCACTTATAGGATATTGTAAAAACAATCATGGACCTTGACAGTCAAGAGACATAGACAATTAACACAATTAGTAAAACTGGGGCATAAGTTTTTTTTTTTAATTTAATAATTACAGCATGTAAATGAGAATACAGCTGGCCATAATTTTTAAAAATTTACTTTGTAATAATATATACATACAGGAGTACACAGCCATACTAGCATATTGCAAATTAACTAGCAAACAAGGACATACCACTACCTGAAAAACCTGTGCATAAAACACATTAGAAATCTGTATTTTCTCTAGATCACTAACAACAAGAATCTGACTGGAACACATGAGGAAAACGACACCAAACAATCAAATAAATAAAAAATTGTCACAAGAACTGCCTCGACATCATAACATAAGTATATCATTAGAGGCTATAAAAAGGCATAACTGAACTTCTGTCTCCTACTTGGAAGAACAATTGGTCCTAATATACATGAGTAATCTACAAGACTTAAATTACCTCCTGATAGAGTTTGATAATGAAGAGAGGAGAGAAAATAGTTTGATAAGTCTCATTATATTCACTATATTAAGAAGATACAGGAAGCTCTCTATATATAGAGGGACTTAGATCTAACAAACTATAGCTGCTATAACAGAATTATGACAGCTCAGCATATATTGCTAACAGAATATTAGAACAGAAATATAAACTAACTGACTAACTATATAATAACTCTATTAGTCCCCTGTAGAAGTTGAGGGTGGTCTGGACACCTTCAACTTTTCACGCAAAGGTACAAACTTGGCAGCAGATAGAGATTTAGTCAGAATGTCAGCCCACTGATCTTGAGCTGGGACATGAGCCACTAAGAGACTTTTGCTCAGAACTTTTTCCCTCACAAAAAAGATGTCCAGCTCCATGTGTTTAGTCCTATTGTGGAGGATAGGATTGTGGGCAAGTGTGACTGTACTTAAGTTGTCACATAGGATTTTTGGCACTTGAAAGGGACAGTTAATTTCTTTGAGCAGAGACTGAACCCATATTAACTCAGCAGCCAACAGAGCCATACTACGATACTCAGCCTCAGCACTGGACCTGGCTACCAGCTGCTGCTTCTTAGACCACTAGGAGATGACATTTGGGCCAAGAAAAACACAGGCGCCTGAGGTTGATCTTCTGTCATCAGGGTCAGATGCCCAATCAGCATCACAAAACCCTATTAACTGCATAGGTTGATGAACAATGGCAGGTTGCAAGAGTAACCCATGCTGTATGGTGCCACTTAAATATCTTAAGATCCTTTTGACTGCCTTCCAATGTTCCTCTAGGGGATTGGACAGGAATTGACAAACTTTGTTGACAGAATAAGAAATTTCAGGTCTAGTCAATGTGGCATATTGCAAAGCACCCACAACAGATCTGAACTGAGTGGGATCCTCAACAGGAACAAAACCCACCTTTGACAATATGCTGGTAGAAGCCATGGGAGTGGGCATGGCATTTGCATTGAGCATATTTACTTTTTAGAAGTAAATCAGTAAGATATTTTGTTTGAGAGAGAAGAATGGAACCATTAGGTAGATGAGAAACCTGAATGCCTAGGAAGTAGTCAAGTTGTCCCAACTGTTTCAATGAGAATTTATCATTAAGAAGCTTGATCAAGGATGTAATAAAGGAAGCTGAATTTCCTGTAATGATGATGTCATCAACATATACAAGAACCGTGATCTGAAGTTTGCCTTGATGAAGCAGAAACAGACTGGGATCACACCTACTAGCTTGAAACACATGCTGAAGCAGGGCACTCTTGAGTTTGTCAAACCAGGCCCTAGGGGCCTGTTTTAACCCATAGATAGATTTGTTCAACCTGCACACTAGGGACTTGTCAGAGGCTGCAAACCCAGGGGTTGTTGCATGAAAACTTCCTCCTCAAGAGTGCCATTTAGAAAGGCATTATTGACATCAATTTGTTGGATGATCCATTTGTTTGTGACAACAATAGTAAGGACTGTTCTAACTGTGACAGGCTTGATGACTGGTGAAAAAGTCTCTTGAAAATCACTGCCAGCCCTTTGATGAAACCCTTTGGCAACTAATCTGGCCTTGTATTTGTTGACAGATCCACCAGGGTTTTCTTCGGTCCTAAAGACCCACTTGCAGCCAATTGGCTTCCTAGAATCAGGTGCTTTCACCAAAGTCCAGGTCTGATTTCTCATCAATGCCTGATATTCCTCTTTCATTGCTTGGAACCAATGAGGAGTAGCCAAGGCTTGATCAATTGATGTTGGTTCCATATGGGTTAAAAGCAGTGTGGGATTAAGTCTAGATAGGGTAATGCCTATTTTGGCTCTGGTTTGCATAGGATGCACATTGAGAGGATTGACAAAAGGTTGGTTGGAGTGAGAGGGGTTATAGAGGAAACAGTTTGAGAGGAAGAGGGAGAAATGGTAGACGCTTCAGCAGGGTCTGAAAGAATGAGGGCAGGAGAGCAGGGAGGGGTGTGGTCAGCATTAGCAAGGACTGGTTGGTCATGAGTAGGAGAAGCTGAAGCTGAACTTGAAGGAACATGGGATGCAGTATGAGGTGCAGGGTTGTGGGATGCAGTAAAACTAGAATTAGAAGTTGAGACGGACTCAGAATGGGAGGCTGAAGGAGAGACAAAATTATGATGTTCAACCTAAGTAGGAGAAGGAGGATTAAGGGAAGGAGAGGATGTAGGTTGCCTGGATTCAGGGGATGGAATTATAGAAGGGACTGACCAGGAGGAGGCATTGGTAGAATTGAGATTTGTGTTGGATAAGGAAGATTGAGATGCAGTGGGGAACATGGACTGATATGGGAATTTAGACTCATGAAACACCACATCTTTGGAGATATAGATGTGACCATCAGAAGCTAGGCACTTGTAACCTTTGTGAGCTGTAGAATAGCCAAGAAATAAACACTCTTGGGACCAATAGGCTAACTTGTGGGCATTGTAGGGACGAAGAAAGGGATAGCAAGAACAACCAAAGACTTTAAGGTTTGAATAATCTGGGGACTTATTTAAAAGTTTGAAATAAGGAGAGAAATTGTCAAGTGTGGGACTAGGTATTCTGTTAATAAGATAGGCAATTGTGACAAATGCATGGTCCCAAAATTTTAAAGGAAAGGTGGATTGGGCTAGAAGTGTGAGCCCTGTTTCAACTATATGCCTATGCTTACGTTCAACAAGGCCATTTTGATGATGAGTATGAGGACAAGTGAGCCTATGAACAATGCCCAAATCATTTAGATATTTGGTGAGAGGCCTAAACTCTCCTCCACCATCACTTTGAACACATTTGATAGGGCAATTGAATTGAAGTTCAACCATTTTCTTAAACTGAGTAAACTAGATAAAGGTATCAGATTTGAGTTTGAGAGGGAATACCCAAACAAACCTAGAAAATGCATCTACACAAGTGAGGAAGTATGTGTAACCACCTGTAGATTTTATAGGTGCAGGACCCCAAAGATCACAAACAACTAATTCAAATGGGTGGGTGTAAACAGTGGTAGATAGGGTAGATGGTAATCTGTGGGACTTGCCAAGGCAGCAAGCCGGACACAATTCTGTAGATGGTTTTGGAAAATTGGGGAAGTTGCATAGTTTGAAAACTTCAACTAGAGAATGATGATTAGGGTGTCCTAATCTAGTATGTCAAAGAACATATTTACTCGTGGCTATGGAGGATGAACTATTAGAATGTGGAGAAGATACATGAGTATTGTAAGTAGTAGAATTAAGAGAAGGAGAATGAGTAAAACTGCTCATATTATTATGAAACTGATCATGATTACAAAGAGTATTACAATGACTTATACAATTTGGTAAGCAATTGAAAACAGGAGTATTGTGTACTATAGATGAAGACGACAAATTACAGCTAGCCCTGCAATATGTAGATTGGGTAGAACATGAATTTGGACTTGGAAAACTAGACTTGGATAGCTGAGTGGTAGGATTAGAGAACTTGTAAAGTCCATCATCTCCAACAGACCCACAAACTAACACTTCGGAAGTAGCCTAAGATTTAACAACACAGAAATTAGGATGAAATTCAAAAAAGACATGATTATCTTGAGCAAATTTGCTCACACTCATTAAGTTTTTGGTTATGATAAGGAGAAGATTTCTAAGGAGAAGTTTTTGGTTGGAAGTGTGTGGCAAGTGAAATGACATGGAACCAACAGAATTTATAGACAAACCTTGGCCATTTCCCATGAATACTTGCTCAGTTCCTGGCAATGAAACAGAATCAGACAATTTAGAGGCATCAGGAGTAACATGATGAGAAGCTCCTGAATCAGGATACCACCATTGGTTATTAAAACCAGCTTCAGAACCTGCATAAAACGCCTGTGGTGCAGAAGATCTAGGAAGTGCACTACCTCTGGGAAGAGAATATCCAAATTGAGCTGGAAACATAGGGCGTGATTGCATAAGGAAGGGATTATACTGAGCTCTTGGAGGTGGATATGCAGCACCACTGGAATTAGAGTAACGATAGTAGCAGATAGACGCGTCATGTCCAGATTTGTGACAAATCTGACATTGCGTTTTTCCAAAACGACCTCCACCGCGTCCATAGCGGCCACCACCACGACCGGAACAACCTCCACGAGACCCATAAGTGTGATTATCAGCGTTGGCGCGTATGACTCGTACCTTGAGGGAAAGCGTCTGCCAATGCTGGTTGATCAGAGGTAATCGGCAAAGACGACGGTGCTGCCTGAGTTAGATTCACCGTTGCCGATTCAGTAACCACAGCCTTACGATGCTTCTCAAGACGCGATTCATGCGCTAACAGCGACAACTCCAACTCATCCAAGGAACTTAATTCGTCTTTGTTGTTAACGGCAACAACAATCGGATCGTAATCTTCAGGCAAAGAATCAAGAACGATCTCGATTAGGTTACGTAACGGTACCGGATCCCCAATTGAAATCAGTGATTCACTGATTTTGCGTGTACGCGCGATGAGTTCCGTAATCGTGAGAGTACCTTTCGTAGGTTGTCGGAGCTCCGATCGCAGTTGGCGCGCTTTGGTTGTGAGGAGCGTATTGAAGTAGCGATGGATTTCAGTCCATACCTGCCACGAATGTCTGCACTCTACAAGCTTTGGGAGAAGCGAATCTGAGACAGTAGAGAGTAGCTAAGTGCAGATGAGTGCGTCTTGTTGTTCCCACTCCAGGTACGCAGAATTCGCACCGTGTGGTGTCGTATCAGAATCGGACGGTGATCTCTGAGGAATCACCGGAACAGTAACAAACCGTTGTAGGCGATGACCGCGTACAACTCCGTCAATTTGTTGCTTCCATTGCTTGAAGTTCCTATCATCAAGCTTTACAGAGATCAAGTGAGAAAGCTTCACTTGCGAAGACAGAAACAAGGACTCCATGGATCGAAAAATTAAGCTCTAGATACCATGATAGAGTTTGATAATGAAGAGAGGAGAGAAAATAGTTTGATAAGTCTCATTATATTCACTATATTAAGAAGATACAGGAAGCTCTCTATATATAGAGAGACTTAGATCTACAAACCAAAGCTGCTATAATAGAATTATGACAGCTCAGCATATATTGCTAACAGAATATTAGAACGGAAATATAAACTAACTGACTAACTATATAATAACTCTATTACCTCCAACATCATAATAACATAAGTAATCAAATAAATAACATGTCATACATTGTCTTGCTTGTGCATGAAATTCGAAAACCTTCCCCACTCATTCTTGTCACGTGTAGACTTTGGAGCAGGTGCTACTGAAAACTGTGGCAAAGCAGAAATATCCGATATCTTTCTCCTTGAAACAAATGAATCTATATTCAACTCTCTTGGCCTGCAAAAAAAAGGTAGGTCAACATATTCATTAGTAAATAGATCACACTAAAAAACTGGTTAGTCTCAACATAAACTACTTTTAATAACATAAAAGGTTCTCCAGTAAGTATACAATCCATATAAGTCAGCCGGTGGATGAGGACACTCTATGTCACATATAACTTTCCAATCTTTTTTAAGAGTAATGGTCATGCTCATCTGCATAAGTTCAGTAAAATAGAAATTAGATTTACTACAAAAACCTCTACAAAAAATGATCAGAAAGCTAAGCTAAGCTTGTAAATGTATTCTTCTTCCCAACAACAAAGATAAAGATGATAATATTAGAGTAAATAGAATAGGAGTATAATAGCTGCTTGTTACAATGTGTAACTAATTATGTAACCGAATATGTTGAGTCAGCACAGTCTATCTGAACTATATAAGTTCTCTCTGTAACTAACTTCAGATTTGGTATCAAGAGCTTAAGTTCAGTTACAATGAAAACAAACTCTCTCACTATCTTCTTCTCTTTCTCTCTTTCTATCGTGGTATCAAGAGCTTAAGTTTGATCCTTTTCCATGACGTATGAAGAAACCTCTACCAACACTCTGTGTGCATCATCTTCATCCCTAACCTCCAACACGGAAAATATTTTCAAAACCTTTGCTCAACATGTCGCGCTGAAGCTTGATGAGAACAATTTTCGCTCGTGAAAGCAACAAATCAAAGGAATAATTCGAACTCATAAACTTCATCGCTTACTTGTGAATCTTGTTGTACCTCCACGTTATCTCATAGAAGAAGATCGGAGCAATGATGCAGAGAATCCTGCATACGTAACTGGGAGCAGCAAGAGTCGTTGTTATTCACCTGGTTCCTCACGACGCTCTCAGATGTTGTTTTTCCTCTGTTGTCAAATGTGTGCATTCACATCAAGTCTAGGATGAGATCCACAAGTACATATTCGCACATACGAACGCGAAATCACACTAATTGTGCTCTGAATTGAAGTCCATCACAAAAGGTGAGAAATTCGTTGCTGATTACCTTGCGTGAATTAAACGGATTGTTGATATCTTTTAATCAAATGATGATTTGATTTCACATTGTAATCAACTGGAAGCTATCTTAGATGGCTTACCTGATGAATTTAATGCTTTAGCCTCTACTATCTAGTATCGCACCACTCTGTGCCCAATCATTGAAGCTGAATCAGTACTTTTGTCTCATGAGGCAAAACTGGAACTTGCAAAGAAGTCTATCCTCACTGAACCTTTATCCATCAATGTAGCACGGGCTTGAAACTCCATCCTCAATGTTAACACTGCACCTTCATTCGAATCTGTACCTCAGTTCAATGGAAATCGTGCATTCAAAGGTTGCAGAGGTTTCAATCGTGGCATAGGAGGCAGGTTTGGAGGTCGTTTTAAAGTTCATTGTCAAATATGCTACAAAACAGGGAATGGTGCTAGTGTGTGTTATCACAAGCATTCAACTATGATGCCTACTCCAAATCAGTGGAGCTACTCAGATCAAAATCAGGGGAATAATCCAGCTCAAAGTCAATGGCAAAAACTTCCATCACCAAATCGGAATCAGTGGACAAACACATCAACTCAGCAAAGCTCTTATCAAATCAATGGATCACACATGCCTCGCGTGGACCTCCAACAGGGTTTTCACCAAGGTCAACACATCAACCTTAGGCGTTTCTCACTGGACGGGGAATGAAACAAGTAGCATCTTCACAGCTAACAGTCAGAGCTGGTATCCTGACTCAAGTGCCACGCGTCATGTGACAAACAATGCTGACTATCTTTCAAAGAGCTTGTCTCTTCCTGGTACAGATTAAATTCTCCTTGGAAATGGCCAGAGTTTGCCAATTCTCTCTATTGGATCTGCTCAGTTCAGTTCTCCACACAAGGCACACACTACACTCACGCTTAACAATTTATTGTTGGTGTCTGCTATCACAAAAAATATAATCTCTGTAAGTAAGTTTGCCATGGACAACAATGTGTTCTTTGAGTTCCACTGTGACAAATGTCTTGTCAAATCACATGCCTCTTTTGAAGTTGTTCTTCAATGCACAGTGAATAAAGATGGTTTGTACTCCTTTGGCTCCCTTCCAGCCACTCCTACCTCAAGTGCAACCATCAACACTCTCACAAGACAGTTTTTACCTAATAAGGCTTCTACCTTAGAGTCTTCCTTATATACTATGTGGCATAATAGGCTAGGGCATCCTCACCATGAGGTTCTCAAAACAATTTTAAATTTGTGCAATGTTAACTTTCCACACAAATCAACTTTGGATTTATGTAGTCCATGTTATTTGTGAAAAGTCTACAAATTACCTAGTAGTTTATCAAACTCTACTATTCAACACCAAAGGCATAGCACACAGGCTTGCTTGCCCACACACACCACCAGAATGGCTCAGTTGAGCACAAACATAGGCATGTTGTTGAAACTGACCTAACTTTACTTGCTCGAACAAGTTTACCCTTGAAGTTCTGGGATCATGCTTGCATGACTGCCACCTATCTTATCAACACAATGCCCACCCCTTTACTAGACATAAAGCCTCCCTATTTCATGCGGTATCAAAAAGTTCCAAATTACAAGTCTTTCAAGGCCTTTGGGTGTGCCTACTACCTTCATCGCAGACCTTATTCCTCTCTTAAATTCAACTTTCACTCACAAGAATGTGTTTATAGGGTACTCATCTCATCACAAGGGCTACAAATGTCTAGCAGCCAATGGCCGAATTTACATCTCCAAAAATGTATTGTTCAATAAAATTAGATTCTCTTATCAAACTATCACCACTATCTCAGCCACATCCAACAAACCTACTCCTATCACACACTCTTAATTTTCCCTCCTACACAAATATATATCCCACGAGTTCCTTCACCTCTCTCTACCACCATCAACCCTCCTAGTACTTCCACTATTTCACCACCTCAACCCACTTCCTCAATCAGTCCTGACACAACCATAAATAACACCAATCCTGTCCCACATGGTTTCTAAAAACTGTTCCCGACTGCGAAAACGGCCGCAACAAAACAGTTTCTACGGATGCCGATATCGATACCATTATCACCGTTTTTATATTAAAGAATAAATTAGGGTTAATTCACACTGCGACCGAACCCAATAATTATCGCGACGGCACTGGCCGAAATCGTGAAAGCCTTTACATGCAAATAACACTCATGCTTCAGCCAGAAGAAAATGTAGTCAATCATAATGGAGGAAAACACACAAAAAATTATGAAAAGAACGAAAATAAAAAATTTATCAAACTTCCATAGTTGATTATGCGAATCGCAATGCCGTGATTAATAGTAATAATTAACTTTAAAAAAAAAAAAAAAACAGCGATGATAATAGTAACGTTCAAAATCGAGAATGAAGAGAGAAAAACCTAGTGGAGTAAAGTGTGGGAGTGAGAAAGCTACGACGTTTGGGGAAACCTTGAAGACTACGGAAACGAAAGAGTTTGTTACAGTGACTCAGTGAGTGGGACTGAGCGAACTAGCGCGTGACCGAGAGGGAACGAAATAGTGCAACGTAAAATGCGGACGCTACTACACGGTTACTAATATGTCGTTTCCTCTGCTGTGATTCAAGGTCACTTCAAATTCTTAAATAGAGAGAAAATGCTTCACTTACCCTCACTTTTTAACCTCCTCTAATCATGTGCAAAAATCTGTTTAATTTAATTGGTTAGATACTTAATTCAAAAGTTATGATTAATTCATTAAATTAATTGTGAATTAAATTGAATATATCTTTTTTTCTACCCTATGTAAGAAAAAATGAAAAAGACAGTATATTTAATATATTTTGTATTTAATTTTATATTGGAAAAGATGTATTTTGAGAAAAAATATTTAAATAAAATTAAAATGATTTTTTTTGCTTATAAATTATAATAAATAAAAAGTGTGAGTTATTTTGCTTATAAACGGTTACGGAAAGAATACATAGTTGATCCAATATTACTATAAATAAATATCAACACATTTATATTTAACAAAATCAATTAGACTTTAACCAAGATATGGGTTATAGTAGTAACGAAATTTCTGCTACGATGATATTTGAGAAATACTGTCATAGAGGATTTAAACTATATATATATATATATATATATATATATATATATATATATATATATATATATATATATATATATATATATATATATATATATATATATATATATATATATATATATATATATATATATATATATATATATATATATATATATATATATATATATATATATATATATATATATATATATATATATATATATATATATATGTCAGCTTTCAATTTTTGTTATTTAAAAAATGTTGCTAAACAAATTGAAAGGGTGTCCAAGGATCAAATTTCCAATTTTTTTTTTATATTTTCATTTTTTTTTATTTTGAAATATATTAAAACTTTTGGTAGTGTAAAAAAAAGCTTTTTATGCTGAAAAATGAAATATCGGATTTCATAAAATTTGATATTTTTTTGGAAATTTCCAATAAAATATATGTTTTTTAAAATTTGATAATTACTCACAAAGATATAATAGTGAAAATATATATATATATATATATATATATATATATATATATATATATATATATATATATATATATATATATATATATATATATATATATATATATATATATATATATATAATAGAGGTGACATGTTGAATTCTCATGTTTATTTACGACCTTTGAATTAATAAAATTAATTCTCTTAAAACTAGAGTGCAAAAAGAAAAAAAATTAATAAATCGATTAGACTTTTTAATTTGAAAAAAATATTTAGACATTAAAAATTTGATACCAAATATTTTTTTATTCTATTTTTAACATACATATAATAAATGTAGAAGTAAAAGAGTCTATTTAAGTATGTGGTTGTTTATAGAGAATTGGCGAAACTCACTAAACACAAACCAAATTAGTGGATAATTGCAAATTGGAATCTGAATAGTCTCTATAATATCAAACTTTTTTTTTACTGAAATCTAATAAAAAAACAATACATCATGTGATTTTTTGGACACTAGTGTGTAATATCTGATTCACAGTAGGATAAATTACAATTTTGATAAATATATTTCTTTATTAAGATAGATATTGACAATCAATTTTTTTATTTATCGTAAGTTTTTAGATCAAAGGGACAGAGAGAGATCTCTGGAATAAAGACAATTTTGATAAATATATTTCTTTATTAAGATAGATACTGACAATCATTCTAGTTTTAGCAATCGGACTAAAAAAAGACCACCAAACAACGTAGAAGGAATA